>CM031603.1:77680501-77695501 GCA_018398815.1 Conus ventricosus
GATCATTTAGCTGGATAGGGATTTAGTATACTACAGCTGATCCCTCCCCTCCTCCTGTTCTTTTTATCAATTATGTGACCACCAGCGCATAAATGTAATACAGATCAGCGTCTTTGATTGTATAGCAACGTAAAATGAATATCAAATCTTAAAGAAAAAAATGTCTGAACAGATAGATACACAAAGAGAACGTTACTAACTAACTAACTAAATGGATCTAAATGTGCCGTTTTTGTGATGGAACTTATGTAGCTTAAAGTTACATGTGATGGCTTTCAAACGACAGACTGAATTGTGCCATATTTGCACTTGAACGTGCATAGCTATCTAAAGAGTCGATCGGCTTCAGCAGTTCTCTCCCCGCCGCCTCCCCGTCCCAGAGCGCAGCTTCATGACCACGTCTGCAAGGTGTAGTCCGATGACAGCTCTGAAGACTTTGCACAACGGCTCTACAGAATGCACGGTCACTGTGGTCAGTATAAATCATGAATCGTTACAGATAATGGCATGTTCACTCAAGGTTCATTCTGAGGTCGAAGGACCAAAAACGAAAATGCACAAGGAGCAATTCCATCCCTAACTGGATGCGGACGACAATCCACAACTGTTTGCCCACACTATTTTACGCGACTAGCTCGGGCATCCAAAAGTCACACCGGCAATTGATCGAAACGAAACACTCACCGGCTAGCTGAGCGAAACTCATCATAAATTGATGTTAAACAAAAGGTCTGGCCGAATTAATTCTTCATGATCTCATTAAGTGACACTGCCGCAGATAGATGGCGCTGGCAGGCTGTCCCCTAGGGTGCGCTTTGCGAAGCTCCCTCTGGCGGAGCGGCCGCGCTGGAGAGAATGTCAGCCAGCTTAATAATTCAGTGTTAACGGGTTTCAGGCAACGGTTTGCCCAAACAGACTTAGCGGGCACTTTTTTCTCTCTCAGGTAACGGCCGCGCGGGGAGGTCTCGATGGCCTGGCCAAATCTGACTAATTTGTGTGCCAATCTCGGGGTTGGGCAAAAACTTGTGGCCATCCAGGCAGATCTGTCCTCGACATACAGTCCACTGTGGGTGGCTTAATTAAACCCGATTCATTCCACATCAGCAGGGGAACGAAAAGTGAAAGGAAACAGCCTGGGACGAGATGGGGGAGCCATGTTCAGCTTCCTAACGGTATGCGTGCATGGGTGAACACCAGGTTTAAACAAAGCCTGAACAATCATCGGCGGCGTTTTCCAGATTTCTCTCTCTGCAATTCAGGCATCATCAATCATTTCACTATTAAAGACTGCGCCGTGAGAATCCACTGATTAAGCGTGTTTTGCTGTTATTGAGTTTCTCTCTCACTCTCTTTATATATATTTTTTTTTCTTTTTTCTTTTTTAATGAGCAAAAGGAGCGAAGAGAGGACGCGAAACTTGCGTGAAGGTGTTGGGTCATTACCGACAATTAGTGTTTTATTTACACGTGCAACGGGGTGCTCTGTGAGAACAGGGAGCCTTGTTTACACGCTAAATTACGATCGCTGAGAACCAGTCGTCGGCATTAATCTGCTGGGGCTCTTTTGTCCGTACAAGCGTTCTCCTCGTCTCCCGAGACGCTGGTGGTGAATGGCTTTGCCTTGCCAACTCGGCTTGGTGTTATGTTCCTCGCCACTAGGGTCCCTCACGGCGGTGTTAATGTGAGAGAAATTCTCTTTCTGTCACACACGCACGCACGCATGGACGCTTTCACACACACACACACACACACACACACACAAACGCGCGCACGCAAGCACGGACGCGCGCACGCAAGCACGGACACGCACACGCACACCATCCACATATCCGTCCTCCCTCCCCACATCAGAATGTGTGTGTACTTGCGCTCCTCCCACGCACGCGCGCACGTCACGTAGACGGGTGTAGAAAGTTGTCGGACTTCCATTTGACACCCGTTAAAGCAGCCAGTCGTACTGGGTTTACGAGGTTCTACGACCGTAAGTCGGGGGGACGAAAGTAATGCTAAAACACACACACACACACACACACACACACACACACACAGAGGCAAAACTCAGAGTATTTTCCTGAAAATGCTTATGAGGTTCTCACGGGTGACAGACTGAGAAGTGGAGTGTTGGAATCATGCAGGGCATTTGATGGGTCGCGCCACGAAAATATTTTTCCTACCATAATTCTCCCGTACGTCACACGCAACTTACCCTAATCCGGATTTAACAAATGCGGCCAGTCATAATCAAAATGCATAGTCAATGCCAATGTGAAGCATACTTAATTATATTGAACGCCATCAATTATTCGGCAGTTCTCGAGTTTATGGTTGAAAGATTAAAGTTCCCATAGCCTATCAGCTGTCGGGCAGTGAACTGTCAAAGGTTCACCATGTCTAGGGCATGGCTTGATGGAAGGCGGCACCCATCTCTTCTCCGTCCACTGACTTTAACCATTCCTAAACTGAATTAGATACCCCTTTACTGTTGGGTGGACAGAGAGGGTCTTCAAGCCGAAGAAAACCGATTGGATCTACGTGTGGTTCGAACTCACGACCGCCAGCCTCGCTGGCAAACGTTCCATTTGACTACGGGCAAGTTTAGGGTTCCTCTGGTCGAGTCCCACTAGATGACTTCTCTTGAAGGTAGTCCAATGTCTATTGCAAATTACTGAAATATGTGTTGATTTGTGTGTTTATCAGATATGTTCATAACACTTGGAAAGTTTACTGATTAACCCCACTTCTATCATTGACGGAAGCTGTGGCGTCGGTTAGAAGACATGAACGGCAAGTGAGTGTCGGTTAGAACACATGAACGACAAGTGAGTGTCGGTTAGAACACATGAACGACAAGTGAGTGTCGGTTAGAAGACATGAACGACAAGTGAGTGTCGGTTAGAACACATTAACGACAAGTGAGTGTCGGTTAGAACACATGAACGACAAGTGAGTGTCGGTTAGAACATGAACGACAAGTGAGTGTCGGTTAGAACACATGAACGACAAGTGAGTGTCGGTTAGAACACATGAACGACAAGTGAGTGTCGGTTAGAAGACATGAACGACAAGTGAGTGTCGGTTAGAACACATGAACGACAAGTGAGTGTCGGTTAGAACACATTAACGACAAGTGAGTGTCGGTTAGAACATGAACGACAAGTGAGTGTCGGTTAGAACACATGAACGACAAGTGAGTGTCGGTTAGAACATGAACGACAAGTGAGTGTCGAAAGTGAGGGCCGATTATCCTTTCATTGTTATTATCAGTAATGATGCGTGTTTTCCGAAACCAGCCAATTGATTCACTGATTCCAGAGTATTGTGATTACGTGCTTTTATTTTCATATTTAATTGATAAGACCATGGATGACAGTAGCAGCAACCACCACCAGCCATGGCTGACAAATGACTTAGAAATAAGGACCGTGAATATGAAAGATAGTTGAACTGATCCTCGTCCGGTGCATTCTTGATGGTCACCACAAGGTATTTTGGTAACGGGGCGTGTCGGTGTTTTGTATGAAGTCGCTGAGATACCGTTTGAGAAAACTGTGGCGTGAGGAGAAAAAAAAATGTTCATGCTCCTGCTGGCGCCTACCCAGAGTTAAGTCATGGGTTCAGATGGAAGATGGAAAGACACAGTCGATTTTCATCCGCTTGATTGATGTTTCTGGTAGTTTTACGCAAATGATCTAACCACATTGCATGTGTCTGTATCTCTCGGGCCTGGTTCATATACCGGGATGTATAATGAGAGAACGCGTGAAGTTCAGCTCTGTTCTGTAGTTTCAGACCGAACTGGAACGTCAGATCGTCAGCTTCACCGATCTTACACTCTGTTAATGTCATGAAGTAAAAGGATTTGTGTGCCTTTCATGTCCTGCTGTCGTGGTGACCTCAGTTTCTGGTTCCTGGTGAATTCCTGTCAAAGTTTCGACATGGGCAAGTTCATGGGCACTCGCTTGTTGGTGATCTTGGTGGCGCGCATTCCGGAGGGGAACAGATGCGATTCACCTTTTGCCGTTTCGCGTACTCTTCGAAGATGTCGCCATCGTCCATAGCCTCTAGACACTTTGATTCGTTTTCCCCGTTTTGACTTATTTTTATATGCCATTCCCGTTCAGCTTGTTATCCTCAACCCTTCTTCAAATATTCACGAGTGCATTCTGTCGAATGTCATCCACACGAATATAGTACGATACCGTTCATCTCTCTCTCTCTCTTTGTCTCTGTCTCTGTCTCTCTCTCTCTATCTCTCTCTCTCTCGCTCGCTCGCTTGCTCTCTCTCTCTAACATGCGAGAGCGCGTGCACACACACGCGCGCACACACCACACACACACACACACACACACACACACACACACACACACACACACACACCACTACACCACTCACTCACTCACTCACTCACTCACTCACACACACACACACACACACACACACACACACACACACACACACACACACACACACACACACACACTACTACTACACTACTTCTACTACTACTACCACTTATACTACTACTTCTACTACTACTACTACTACTACTACTACTACTACTACTGCGTTCTCTCTCTCTCTCTCCCCTCTCTCTCTCTCTTGACAGTGGTGTGTGTGTGTGCGCGCGCGCGCGCGTGCGCGTGTGTGCATGTGTTATAAAAGAGAAACTGATGTATTATCAAGTACGTTGGCGAACCGGGAAGAGACGAATCAAGGTCGTGTTCTGTCGCGCACGCTCTTCAGTTAAGCGATTGAACAATTATTGTTGTCAGTAAGGGGTTGCATTGGTGGTGCCCTACGTATATTGTATCAGAGCAGGCGGCACTGGACACCACCGAAATCACTCTACAGCGATGGAGTGTCCCCTGTGTGGATTGGCATATAACGATCTGATATTCATTGCTCCCAGTAGTCTGTCGATGCTGAGGCTATAACGTGACGATCATGGTGTGGCTGTGTAGGGAAGGAGGTGGGGACAGGGCGAGGGGTGGGGGTGATGGAGGGGGGGGGGGGGCTGGAATGGATGGCGTGGGGGTACTGACGCTGACAGGGCACGGATGCAGGGCAAACAGGTCTGATGAATGGACCGCTTTAGTCCACCCCTGACAGTGCAAGCATTACCCCTGGTCGCCAGATCAGAACAGAAGAGTTGGCATGCTAGAGATCGTAGCAAGGAAAAACAAAAAGTGGTAAGAGACTTTTTTTTTTAAACAAACACAGGGGAACGAGTCTCACAGGCAGACACATACACATTTGAATAAGCAAGCGTGCCTGTTCGTCCACACACCACACGCACGCACGCACGCACGCACGCACGCACGCACGCACGCACCGCACGCACACCACACACACACACACACACACACACACACACACACACACTCAGAGAGAGAGAGAGAGAGAAGAAGAGAGAGAGAAACACGTCCAGTACTGGATCAGACGAAGAGTTACAAAAAACAGACAAATGCACACAAAAAATATCACAAAACCATCAGAAAAATGCGCTCTTCGATCGTTTACATGTGAAATGACGCTTTGATGGAGTTCCCCCCCTGTTGGGGCATTCGTTTTCCGGAATCATAAACGAAAGAGAGAGTATATTCGAGAGAGTGCACGCTGGGTGTTAGCTGTTTTATTTCCCATAAAGACAGATTGTTTTGTCGAGGCAGGCACGCGTGCGCAGCTGTGTGTGTGTGTGTGTGTGTGTGTGTGTGTGTGTGTGTGGTGTGTGTGTGTGTGTGTGTCTGTCTGTCTGTCTGTCTGTCTGTCTGTGTCCTTGTCTGTGTTTTCTGTGTGTTCCGGGTCCGTGTGTATTGTAAACTACATACACACAAACGTGCTCGCGCAAACAACACACACACACACAGACACACACACACACACACACACACACACACACACACACACACACACACACACACACACAGAGAGAAACACGCGCGCGCGCGCCGCACGCACACACACACACACACACACACACACACACACACACACACACACATTCTCAACAGTATACATAAGAGAGAGAGAGAGAGAGAGAGAGAGAGAGAGAGAGAGAGAGAGAGAGAGAGAGATGTGCGCGCGCGCGCGAGGGAGTCCCACAAAGACCAAAAAACAAGGCAGACATGACGGAGCTGTAATCCAGCATACTGATGGCTCACGCGTGAGAAAATAAATTGTTAATCAAGTTATTAACTTCCCTCCACAGTATTATTCACTGCGCGGTACAGGAAGCGGCCTCATTTTTCCCAGCCGACACGGGCGTCGGGCGAAGCAGGAGAGAGTTGGGGTTTCCTTCATTTACAGCGAGTGGTCCCTGAAGAGTTAGATATCCGTGCTCCAAAATCAATCACTTGATCACACTGTCCGTGCCCTGCTGTTAGACTGCTTTCAGAGGTAATTTCACTGAGGTACACGTGGAGTGGATTAGGGTGGTAGGGGGACAGGGCCGTGTGTGTTGGTGGTAGGGGGGTGGCGAAATTGAGCGGGGGTGGGAGGTAGGGGGGGGCGCAGAGAGAGAGAGAGAGAAGAGAGACAGACAGACAGACGACCGACCGACCGATAGACAGACAGACAGAGAAACGAGAGACAAAGAGAGAAACAACATGAATATTGCACACGTTTGTGGAACAACCACACACACACACACACACACACACACACACACACACACAATCATATCAGGCCTAATGTTTGTTGTGGGCATATCTTTATGCCGGTGTTTTATATACGCTGCGAGCGTAGAGTGAATGGCCATGCCGCTTCATTCATTACAATGAATTTTGAATGGCACAATTATCACGCCGTTTATCTGCAGGTCTGTCTGTCTTTTAATCTGAAATGATCTTTATTTTTCCGGCTGCAAATTTGGTTGGCATGTATCCTTGTCGTGTGTGAGTGTGTGTGTGTGTGTGTGTGTGTGTGTGTGTGTGTGTGTGTGTGTGTGTGTGTGTGTGTGTGTCGCGCGCGGTATGTGTGTGTGTGTGGTGTGTGTGTGTGTGTGTGTGTGTGTGTGTGTGTGTGTGGTATGTGTGTGTGTGTGCGTGTGTGTGTGTGTATGTGTGTGGTCGTGTGGTGTGTGTCGTGGTGTGTGTGTGGTGTGTGTAGTTGTGTGTGTGTGATACGCTGCGAGCATTGCGCGCGATCTTCGTGGAATGAACACACCAGTGAACTGAAAATTCCGTGGAAAGATGAAAGACCAGACACATCCTTCTAGCGAAAGACGTATATAACAATGAGCGACACTGTATCTGGTAGTAACGCCATTGTTATCTATCTATCTGACCGTCTGTCTATCTCTCTATTCATTTGCAGATTGATTTCTCCGTTTCTTCGTTCATTCCGTTACCATCTGCTAGCGGACTCGTCCATGTACGTAACGGCACATCCATTGATGCTAATATCACATAGGAGACGCGGAACCATGCTTCGTGCCGGGGGAAAAAAATGCAAAGTGATGTTTTCTGTTTCCCAGTTTGACATAATTTTGTAAGAATGGTTTTGAAGTATGTTGTGCAAGATCTCATTTCACGACATGCTGTGGTTTTAGTGGGGAATGACATTTGTCTAGATCTTGCATCCGCTAGATACTGAGCTGGTAGACCCCTGATAAAGCTTCTCTCACATGATAAAGCCTCTCTCACCTGATAAAACTTCTTTCACCTGATAAAACCTCTCTCACCTGATAAAACCTCTCTCACCTGATAATGCCTCTCTCACTTGATAAAACCTCTCTCTCACCTGATAATGCCTCCCTTGAAATCACCTGATAATGCCTCTCTCACCTGAGAATGCCTCTCTCACCTGATAATGCCTCTCTCACCTGATAAAACCTCTCACCTGATAATGCCTCTCTCACCTGATAATGCCTCTCTCACCTGGTAAAGCCTCACTTACCTGATAAAGCCTCTCTCACCTGGTAAAGCCTCTCTTACCTGATAAAGCCTCTCTCACCTGATAATGCCTTCTCACCTGATAATGCCTCTCTCACCTGATAATGCCTCACTCACCTGATAATGCCTCTCTCACCTGATAATGCCTCTCTCACCTGATAAAGCCTCTCTCACCGGATAATGCCTCTCTCACCGGATAATGCCTCTCTCACTTGATAAAACCTCTCTCACCTGCTAATGCCTCTCTCACCTGCTAATGCCTCTCTCACCTGATAAAGCCTCTCTCACCGGATAATGCCTCTCTCACCGGATAAAGCCTCTCTCACCTGATAAAACCTCTCTCACCTGATAAAGCCTCTCTCACCTGATAATGCCTCTCTCACTTGATAAACTCTCTCACTGATAATGCCTCCTCACCTGATAATGCCTCTCTCACCTGAAAATGCCTCTCTCACTTGATAAGCCTCTCTCACCGATAATGCCTCCTCACCGATAATGCCTCTTCACCTGTAAAGCGTCTCTCACCGATAATGCCTCTCTCACCTGTATAGCCTCTCAAGACATGCTGTGGTCTTTTTGCAAATTACGTTTTCTAGATTTGCATCCGTAATACTGACTGGTGACACCTGATAAACCTCTCTCACCTGATAATGCCTCTCTCACCTGATAAGCCTCTCTCACCTGATAATGCCTCTCCACTTGATAAAACCTCTCTCACCTGATAATGCCTCCTCACCTGATAATGCCTCTCTCACTGAAAATGCCTCTCTTACCTGATAAAGCCCTCTCACCGGATAATGCCTCACTCACCGATAAATGCCTCTTCACCTGGTAAAGCCTCTCTCACCGGATAAAGCCTCTCTCACCTATAAAGCTCTCTCACCTGTAGGCTTTTGGAATGTTAAGTGCCTCTCTCATCGTAGATACAGCCTCTCAACCTGATAGTACCTTCTCTCTCACCTGATAAAGCCTCTCTCACTGATGAAACCTCTCTCACCTGATAAGCCTCTCTCACCTGATAAAGCCTCTCTCACCTGATAAGCCTCTCTCACCATGATAAACCTCTCTCACTCTGTAAAAGCCTCTTCTCACCTGATAAGCCTCTCTCACCTGATGAACCTCTCTCCTGATAAACCTCTCTCACCTGATAAAGCCTCTCTCACTGATGAAACCTCTCTCGCCTGATAAGCCTCCCTCACCTGATAATGCCCTCTCTCACCTGATAAACTCTCTCACCTGATAAAGCCTCTCTCACCGATAATGCCTCCTCACCTGATAAACCTCTCTCACCTGATAAACCTCTCTCACCGATAAAATCCTCTCACCTGATAAACTCTCTCACCTGTTATAAACCTCTCTCACCTGATAATGCAGCCTTCTCTCACCTGATAAAACCTCTCTCCCTGATAAATGCCTCTCTCACCTGATAAGCCTCTCTCACCTGATAATGCCTCTCTCACCTGATAAAACCTCTCTCACCTGATAAACCTCTCTCACTTGATAAACCTCTCTCACCTGATAAAGCCTCTCTCACACTGATAATGCCTCTCTCACCTGATAAAACCTCTCTCACCTGATAAACCTCTCTCACCTGATAAAGCCTCTCTCACCTGATAAACCTCTCTCACCTGATAAACGCCTCTCCTCACCCGATAATGCCTCTCTCACCTGATAATGCCTCTCTCACCTGATAAAACCTCTCTCACCTGATAATGCCTCTCTCACCTGATAAACCCTCTCTCACCTGATAAAACCTCTCTCACCTGATAAACCTCTCTCACCTGATAAAGCCTCTCTCACCTGATAACCTCCTCCTCACCTGATAAGCCTCTCTCACCTGATAAACCCTCTCTCACCTGATAAAGCCTCTCTCACCTGATAAAGCCTCTCTCACCTGATAATGCCTCTCTCACCTGATAATGACTCTCTCACCGATAACTCTCCCTGATAATGCCTCTCACTGATAATGCCATCTCTCACTGATAATGCCTCTTCTAAAACCTCTCTCACCTGAAAATGTCCTCTCTCACTTAACCTCACCTATAATGCCTCTCTCACCTGATAACCCTCTCACCGATAATGCCTCTCTCACCTGATAATCCTCTCTCACCTGATAAAACCTCTCTCACCTGATAAACCTCTCTCACCTGATAAAGCCTCTCTCACCTGTTAAAACTCTCTCACCTGATAAAGCCTCTCTCACCTGATAAAGCCTCTCACTACCCACCTGATAATGCCTCTCTCACCTGATAAAGCCTGTCTCACATGATAATGCCTCTATCACCGATAAAACCTCTCACCTGATAAAGCCTCTCTCACCTGATAATGCCTCTCTTACCTGATAAAACCTCTCTCACCTGATAATGCCTCTCTCACCTGATAATGCCTCTCTCACCTGATAATTCCTCTCTCACCTGATAAAGCCTCTCTCCCCTGATAATGCCTCTCTCACCTGATAATGCCTCTCTCACCTGATAAAACCTCTCTCACCTGATAAAACCTCTCTCACCTGATAAAGCCTCTCTCACCTGATAAAGCCTCGATCTCTCACCTGATAAAACCTCTCTCACCTGATAAAGCACCCGATAAAGCTTCTCTCACCTGACAAAGCTTCTCTCACCTGATAAAGCCTCTCTCACCTGATAAAGCCTCTCTCATCTGATAAAGCCTCTCTCACCTGATAATGCCTCTCTCACCTGATAATGCCTCTCTCACCTGATAATGCCTCCCTTGAAAATTAAACAGCAGACGAGAACTGGCCTGGCTCGGTTCAAATTCATAACACGACAACAGGTTTGTTTCTGGTCGGTTTGTTACAAGGCTGTTTAATAAGCAAGGGGGGGGGGGGGGGGGGGGGGGGGGGGCGATACACACACACACTCTCTCTGTCTGTCTCTGTCTCTGTCTCTCTGTGTGTCTGTGTGTGTGTGTGTGTCTTCTCTCTCTCCTCTACTCTCTCTCCTCCTCTCTCTCTTCTCTCTCTCTCTCTCTCTCTCTCACGCGCACACACACACACACACACACACACACACACACACACACACACACACACACACACACACACACACACACGGCGCGCGCAAGCATACATACACACACGCGCGCACGCGCGTGCTTCCCAGACTGTGGAATTTTATTGAGTATTAATTTTGTGCGCTAGTTGTAGTCCAGCAGTGCTGTGTAACTACAGCCTGTAGCATTTTCCCATGGTCATGTCATCGTGCAATATGTCTTTGACGAAAATTGCCTCAAAATATACGTCTTGCTCTAAATCATTTATGTCTGTTTGGAATGCGTGTTTTACCTGGAAACATGTCGTGTGAGATAGCCCTGAACAGCGAAATCTGAGTGCGCTTAGGGTAAACTTATACGAATAAATGTGTGTAGCGAAATTCTTGGACAGGAACACAGAAAGGATGCCGCACGAACGAGATGAAGTGGATGCCTGGCCTACGCTTCAGAACCCCAACGCGTTGATGAGACCTTGAGAAATGAGCTTCTTTTTTTAAGAGTTCCTTAAAACGAATACTGTTTGCCTTCAGAATTGCCTGTCCATAAAGGCAAGCAATGTCAGAAATGCGTATAATTACTGTAGTAGTAGTAGTAGTAGTAGTAGTAGCAGTAGCAGCAGCAGCAGCAGCAGCACGTAGTAGTAGTAGTAGTAGTAGTAGTAGTAGTAGTAGTAGTAGTAGTAGTAGCAGCAGCAGCAGCAGCAGCAGTAGTAGTCGTAGCAGTAGTAGTAGTAGTAATTACCGTCATCATCATCATCATCATCATCATCATCATCATCATCATCATCTTTATTATTACTACTATCACTGTTATTGTTGTTGTTGCTGCTGTTGGCGTCATCATCGTCATCATTAGTCGTGGTAATAGTAGGAGTAGTGATGCATTATGACAGTAGCTCGTAGGGGTGCCTGGACGGACGCTTACCCTGGGTATTCAGGCATACACGCACGCGTGCGCGCGCGCGTGCGCGCACGCACGCACGCACGCACGCACGCACGCACGCACGCACGCACGACAACACACACACAGCACGCACGCACGCACGCGCGCGCGCGCGCTCGGAAAGGAGGGGAGGGGAGATAAGGGATGGCGAAGGGGGGTCAGAGCCGTGAGACAAGGCCTACATTCACAATGATGATTGAAACATTTGCAGTTTTTATTTTTTTAAAAAACAGTATAGTATATTTTGGGCACATACCTACATATACGCGCGCGTGCGCATGTCCGTGTGAACACACACACACACACACACACACACACACACACACACACACACACACACACACACACACACACATACAGAGAGAGAGAGAGAGAGAGAGGAGAGAGAGAGAGAGGAGAAGGGTGTAGATGTTTATTCGTAAAGGCCATAGCCCCTTAGAAGGGGGATACATATAAAAGAACTTTGCATAATCCATTTCTAATCAGGAGTACAAACAAACAAAGGTATTACAAAATTTCTTCGTTTAAACCCTCTGTAAAAAATACACAGCAAGCTGCTTCACTAGTGTATCATTTGTCGATGACATTAACAAAATTATTCTGAAGACTGAAGGATGCTATAGTACTTTGGTGGAATACACTGTTGTCTAATATCACTTAGTTCGGGACATGAAAGAACAAAATGAACGTCATTTTCTTGAGATTCCTGACATAATGGACAAACAGTCACACGATCGTTTAAATGTCTGTAACGCTGTGAATGTGCATAGATATCCGACATACCAAATCTGAACTGGTTATGATAATTTCAAATGTCTGTCAAACCATTGACAAATACCTCGGAACACAATGCATAGATTTAGCATTCTATGAATTTAAAATCTATTGCTATCTTCAACATGAGAGTTCCACCCCTGCCAACTACAATCAATCAATGCCTGCCGAAAAGCACGAATAAAAGCATTTATAGCGCCAACACCCGGATTTTCCCATACAAAACCAAATCCATATTCATACAACTTCAGCCTTACATTCGAGACCGAATTTTTCTTACCCCTTGCATCTAACTCCATGAGCGTCGTATAGGTTTTATAAGGCAGTCTGGGTGGTTCCATTTGTGTTATCCTTAACCAGTAAAGAGAGAGAAGAGAGAGAGAGAGAGAGAGAGAGAGATAGACGTACGTACTACCATAGCGAACTCGTACAACATTGTAGACTCACGCAAAAGGATCTCGGGATGTCAGCGGCGTTGGCTGCCTGGCCGCTGTCCTATTGATTTGCAGAGCCAGGCTGCAGTTTGGCCCGTAAAAGCATTTCGTCAGCATAAGTCACGACAATGGCATTCAGCCATGGGCGTTGAACAGAAAGACGCAGTTTAAGATCACTGGTGTTCCCAGTCGTAAGGCTTAAAATTACACCCCGCTAGAACTTGCATCGAATAGAAAATAATTCTACTGGTAGGGCATATCGAGGAGTCAGGTTGCTAGGAGGAAGGGGTTGGGGTGTCATAAATTGTCATATTCTTAAGAATTCGGTTGCGAAAGATAGAGGGGAAAAAAGCCTATGAATAAATAGATCATAGATCTATAACTAAATAAAATCCGACCATAGAACAATGCATATAGTTTGGAGGGAAAAGCCGATCGAACGGTAATAGCTAAAATTAATGATTCCCACTCGCTTCTCAGAAAAGCGCGATATTCCAAAGCGTTGTATGTCAAAGGAGTTTTAGTGCGCTGACAGTTGGCGGAAGCCTTCCTTGAAGACATCTCTCTTTTTGTCTGTCCACAAGACAACGGCAATCGATGTAATTGCCACTCACAGATTTAACAGCCACCAAAGTGGTGAACAGGCGACCAAATTATTCATTGATCCTCTGGCCGCCCACAGCCCAGCTCTGAGGAGCGCAGTGTCATCAGCCAAGGAAAGGTGGAGGAGAATAAATACATCTTGCCCTCCGCGCACCTGAGACTTTTTACGCCAGGTAAAAAAGGGACCTTTGTCTCGTGCAAGTGTGTGGCCGGCAAAACGGAAGAACCCCCGCCTGTACTTGGTCACCTCCGGAAGAAACTTCAGGTGAGAGTCTTTGTCAAAAGGGATGTCCTTCTGTCTGGTTTTCATTTTGATGGTGAGGTCATCTTGGCAAGTGGATGGCATGCCATCAGTACTCCGACATGTTGGAATGACTTGTGCAGAGCTGAAAAGCAGTTCGTATTTTCGTCAAAGGTTACGCTCTCTCTCTCTCTCTCTCTCTCTCTCTCTCTCTCTCTCTCTCTCTCCTCTCTCTCTCTCTCTCTGTCTGTCTGTTTCTTGTCTCTGTTTCTGTCTCTCTCTTCTCTCTCTCTCTGCTCTCTCTCTCTCTCTCTCACACCACACACACACACACACACACACACACACACACACACACACACCACACACACACGCACGCACGCACGCACGCACGCACGCACACACGACACACACACACACACACACACACACACACACACACACACACACACACACACAAGCAAACTGAGTGTAATGTGTAATGTTTCAGAGCATGAATGAAGAGTGAAGAAACTAAATCATAAATTCTAACATATTTTGTGTTGTGAACGGATTTCGTTTTTCTGTCAGATTGCCCCCCACCCCACCCCCACCACTTTTTTTTGTTTTGTTTTGCTGTCGTCCACTTTTTTTCCTGCCTTTGTGGCTCACTCACCTTTCTTGCTTTCAGAGTCTTGATACTCCCACCATTCCTCCCCAGCCCCCTTCCCCACTCTCAAAGATGCCTTGAGATGGCAGAGATGGTGTGTCTGTTCAGCGCAATTAGTTCCCTTTCTTCTGTATTTCTCTCTAAATCTGCTTTTTTTTCTCTCCTGTCATCCAATTTCCCCCCTGTCTTTGTGGTCCATTTACGTCTTTTTTTTTCTCTTGTGACAATTTATAACCTAGCTGCTTGTTTTGATGTTGTAACTTGGCGACTATAGATGAGTGTTTGACCACTGGAATGGACATCAGCAGTTCAGTGTACATGCAGTGCCGTTTCACGATACAGCTTTTTATGTAGGTTTTGTCCCATTGAAATTTGTCGAATGATTTTCTACGCCTTCAAAAAATCGATTGCGAATAACAAAGAGAATGGTACACCAGAAGAGTTAAGTTTTAC
>CM031603.1:77698001-77738001 GCA_018398815.1 Conus ventricosus
CCCTACCAACCCAGGCTTCCTCCAGTTCCCCCAGCCCGTCACCCCCCTTCCCTCTCGGTCACTGTCACTCGAGTGTATAGTAGAACATTCAGTAAACGAGAGTAAGTTCTGTCGACCCCTCCTGCCCTCCTCCTCTCCCCTCCCCCCCCCCCCCCCCCCCCCCCCCCCAGTCGTTTTCTTTCTCCTCCCGCCTCCACCTTCTTGTCCCTTCTTGCTGAACAACTTGGGCACCGTGGATCTCTACAAAGAAATTGACCCCTCCCCCAGCCTTTCTCCTGGACAAGTGATCCTCTCTCTCTCTCTCTCTCTCTCTCTCTGAAGATTGAAGAAGACAAATGCAAAAACAAAGGCATCCGTCATGCCTGAGGTCGTTCGCTGGCTGCCTTCTAAGTTCGGCGTTATTCACTCCGCCAGGAAGTGCTTTGCCGCGCTAATTAAACACTCCATCTTTCATCGTTTTACCCCTTGCATGATTCACCAAGACGGCCATGTTAGCGGCTAGGAATTGACTCCCTCCCTGCCCCCCCTCCCGTCCACCACAAGTTTCATTTGAACAGCTAAACGCCCAGACTACAAGATACCTAACGTTGGGGGGCATATGGAGAAAAACTCGGTCACGTGCACTATTCACGAGCTACCCTCTTCTCTCCAATCGCCCGGCCGTTGGCCACGTGCGGAGGACTCCCGGGCGCATGCGTAGTTGCGGTGCTGTCGCGCGCCTCCCATCTGTTAGGACCAGCATGCGTGGCGGGTAATGTTTGGCCACAGACGGGACTTAAAAAGTTGTGGAAAGACTGTATTTGCTTTCCGTGTCCGACAAAAACGGGATTACGTGTGGAAGAATTAAGAACAAAAACAGGATGTGGAGGGTGGTGTCTCCCGTTTAATGTCGGCCCGGTCGTGCCGAAGAGTTCACCTTGCTGAAGAGCTGATTCAGTCTGCTGCTGTTGTCCATTTCTCTCCCTCTCCTTTCCGTCAATCTCTCTGCGTTACTGTGTTGTTCTGTGATCTGTGTCTCAGTCTGAACGGATCTGTCTATCTGTCTGTCTGTCTGTCTGTCTGTCTGTCTCTCTCCTCTCTCTCTCTCTCTCTCCTCTCTCTCTCTCTCTCTCTCTCTCTCATCTCTCTCTCTGCGTTACTGTGTTGTTCTGTGATCTGTGTCTCAGTCTGAACGGATCTGTCTCTCTGTCTGTCTGTCTGTCTGTCTGTCTGTCTGTCTGTCTCTCTCTCTCTCTCTCTCTCTCTCTCTCTCTCCTCTCTCTCTCTCTCTCTCTCTCTCTCTCCTTTCTGTCGATCTCTCTGCGTTACTGTGTTGTTCTGTGATCTGTGTCTCAGTCTGAACGGATCTCTCTCTCTCTGTCTCTGTCTGTCTGTCTGTCTGTCTCTCTCACTCTCTCTCTCTCTCTCTCTCTCTGTCTCTCTCTCTTCTGTCTCTCTCTCTCTCCTCTCTCTCTCTCTCTCTCTCTGTGTCTGTGTATCTCTCTCTCTCTCTCTCTCTCTCTCTCTCTCTCTCTCTCTCTCTCTCTCTCTCTCTCTTCACACTCTCTCTCTCCTCTGTGTGTGTGTGTGTCTGTCTTCTTCTCTCTCTCTCTCTTCTTCCTCTCTCTCTCTCTCTCTCTCTCTCTCTCTCTCTCTCTCTCCGATTTCACTAAGTCACATGCGTCAGAGGCACACCTCATTTTTACTTATTTCTTTCATCTATTTAGGGTCTTCGTGCCTCCAGTCCAGCTCCCCAACCCTAGGCTAAGCAGGTGCGGTGCATGCTGACGGGTCTGCGTAAAGAGACGCTTCTTTGGCGAAAATGCTTCTCTCTCTCTCTCTCTCTCTCTCTCTCTCTCTCTCTCTCTCTCTCTCTCTCTCTCTCTCTCTCTCTCACACACACACACACACACACACACACACACGCGCGCGCGCGGCGCGCGCGCGCGCCACATGCACGCACGCACGCGCGCGCGCACATACTATGTCAGTTCATACATCGGCATTGAAAACGTGCACAGAATTTCTGATACTACCTTTCACATAAAACTTAATCGGCAAAATACGTTTACGAAGCCATACAATCCATCATGAAAACAGGGTACCTTATTTCACTAGAAAACAAAACAAATGAATGATTTCACAACAGGATAGGTACATATACAGCTGATCTATGTAAGAAGTCAGGCGGTGAACCACAAACTATAGCTCCTCGGTTATCGTTTAGAACAATTCCCAAATGTGAATTTCGCCAATGTCCCGGATTATACAGATTTGAAAAAATGCGGTGGTAGTATGCACCCGTAGATGCCCCAGATCCGCGTCTTTAGCAAGGCTAACGTGTGCCTTATATATATATATATATATATATATATTATATATATATATATATATATAATATATATATAAAAACTAATAAATTCGAAGGATAAGTAACCGAGCACCATTCCAGCAACTTACAGAGCAGCTTGGTGTTGCAATGACTACAACAAATATACAATTATAAACAAAGCTTGCTCTTGTGTCTTAGATTGACGAAATAGAGGGGGGGGGGGGGAGCATTCATATCTGCAGTGGTAGAAAATTCTGCCTAACGTATGTGCTTGTTTAAAAAAAAAAAAGTTCTCCAAGGGGGGGGGGGGGGGGAACATTTCTTTTCCCAAAGGGGGGGAAATAAACCCCCAAACCCAAAAAAAAAATTAAATTTCAAAAATTTTTTGGTCAGTAGGGGATTTTCCCAAAAACCTGATTTTTCTCCCCAGTGACCTTGGAAAGTGCAAAACTTGACCCCTCTCCCTTTTTCATTTTAAAGCAGAATGCTATCCAAAAAAAGGCGGGGTGTGCAATACCTAGTTGTTTTTTTTGGTTTTTTTAAAAGGGGACCACCCAAACAAAATTTTTTATATTTATATATATATATATATTTTATATATAATTATATTTAATAGATATTTATATATATGTCTCCCAAAAAGGGGCAAGATGATTCTGGGAGAATTTGCCCCCCCCCCCCACCCCCCAATCTTCTTGGAGTCCCTCGATCAGAAAAACCAAGTAAAAACCAAAGGTTTTAAACATCTGAATCAACAATGAAAAACATTGTGTAAAACATGATTCAGAAATTAAATCTTTTATAGAAAGTGTGAAAAGGGAGTGTGTAAGAGGGGAGATTAATTGGAGGTCTTTTCCAAAACCTCTGGGGAAAAGTAGTGGGCCCCTGGGTTTTTTTGTTGATTTTCAGGGAGGGCTTTCCTTCAAGGGCATGTGCGGGAAAAAAACCCGGGTTTACTCTTGTGTTTGTGTTGACGTCACGAAAAATATGTATTTTTTGACTTTTTTTCAAAAAGACGTCACAAAGGGAGGAGTAGGGGAAGGATGTTTGCTCTTGCTTTGGAGTTGTCACGATGTTCTTTTGGACTTTGTTTGTTTTGATAGTGTGATGAGTGTTATGTTTAAAGCCCGGTAGTGGTGATGAGGGTGGGGGTTGTGAGGACCCGATATATCCCCCCTAAATTTTTTTTTAAAGTTTTTAAAAAATTTTTTATTTGCCCTTTTTTCATTACTTTTTCAGTAACCCCTCCCCCTCTCCTTTCCCCCTCACCCCTTTCATAAAATCGTGTCTTATACCTTGTGCGGGAATTTTTGTTTGAAAAAAAAACAAAGACCCGCTTTTCCCTCCCTCCCTTTCTCTCCCTCTCCCTTTTTTTCTTTTTCTCTCAAAAAAAACCACACAAACAAAAACCACACACACATACCCCCACACACACACAAAACCACAACACACACCACAACAACAACCCCAACAAAACAAACACTCACAAACACACACACACCCCCACTTAAACCTATAGGGCAGTTTTTGGGAACCCAGTTTAGGCCTATGGCTGTGGGTTTTTGACATGATTTTTTTGGGTTTGCAGTTAAATTCAGCTTTTTTGTTTCTTTTGGGGAAATTCATTTTTTTGCAAAACACAAGGAGAAGAAGAAGTAAAAAAACAAACGGGGAGGGGGGGGGGGGGGGGGGGGGGGGGGGTAAAGACTGGTCCCCTTGTTGTTAAATTCCGTGCCTCGTTTCCTACTGTGTTCACTGAAATTTGTCTGTATTTTTTAAAAAAAACCAAAAGGAAAAAAACAAAATGGCACACCACACAAACACACCCACCACACCCCCACAACACACACAAAACATGTTTGACAATTAAAACCACAACATAGAGCACGCACTACACACCCCACACGAAACCCACCCCCCGCACGCACGCACGTACCCCACACACACACACCACACACACACACACACACACCACACACACACAACAAAACCACACACACCCATCAACAAACACACACACACACACACACCACCACACACAAAAACACCCGTACCACAACCACCACCTCTCCCCTCTCTCTCTCTCTCTCTCTCTTCTCTCTTCTCTTTTCTTCTTTCTTTTCCCCACCACCCCAAAACACCACACCCCCACACACACCCCCAACCCCTTGTCTCTCTCTTTTCTCTCTCTCCCCTCTCTCTCACCCCACACACACACCCCCACACACACACCAAAACCATCACAACCACACACACACACACACACTGTCAGTCATTTGGGTTCCTTTGGGCCCGCCCCTTGCATACCACCCCAATATAATTTTCCCCCCAGTGAAAAAAAAAAATTTAAAAACATAAAAGTTTGGGAAAATGGGTTTTTTAAACCAAATTAGGGAAAAATAATCATGGATAAAAGTATGGTACCCAATTGAATGAATTTTTTAATTTAAATAAAATATGCGTTTTTTTTTCACAAACCGCCCCCTGGAGGTCTGCCCGGGAAGGATGGGTTTCTGGGTGGGGAGTGAAGGGAGGGACTGCCTCACAGGGCCCCGGCAAGAGACCACAAAATAAAGATTACGTTTACAACCCCCATTTTTTCAAAACCCCAAAACAATCGCAAAAAAATTTTTTTCCACACCCCCACATGGCTATCCCAATCAAAAATTCCAACCCCACAAAACTTTGCACAACCCAAAATCAAGCTTTCCCAACGCAACAACATGCACAATCACAATCAAGCACTCCAACACCAAAACATGCACAATTATAAATAAACTTTTTCACCATACGACGTACACAATCACTTTTTAAAGGGCTTTTCCTCCCACATATGACAATACAAAAATTATAAAGAAACATTTCCAGTCCACCCCTTTCCCCCAAAACCCTGGAGTGCTCCCCACCCCTGCCTCCGTCAAGTTACTGGGAGCACCCTGTCGAAATAGGTGCTCCAAACCCGGGGTTTGGGGTTCCCTTTTAAAGGGGGAGTCGCCCCCCAAGCCGCACCCTCGACACGAAGCAGGCTTTTTAAAGGGGCCCCGCCCCGGGAAGGGGGGGGGGGGGGGGGGGGGGGAAAAAAACGTGGCGTTTTTTACTGGAGGCCCTGGGGGGGAAATCAGGGCCGGCCAGTCAACCCGGCGGGTTTTTCTACCAGTCCGCGGTCCCGCCCAGAGCGGGCCTAAAACCAGCGCGTGGCCCCACCCCGGGTCCGCGGTCCAGCCAGAGGGGGCCCTCCCCAGCCGTGGCCCCAAATCCAGCCCGCGGTCCCCAGAGAGCGTGGCCTCAACCAGCCCGTGGGCAATCCGTCCGCGGCCCCCCAGCCAGAGCGTGGCCTCAACCAGCACTTGGGCACCAACCGCCCAGAACCCCGGGGGTGAACCCCCCGGGGGGGGGGGGGGGGGGGGGGGGAAAAACTTTCCCTGGGAGGGGGAAAAGGGAAAGGGGGGAAGGAAGAAGGAAGAAAAGAAGGGTACGGGAAACCCCGCCGTCAGTAATTTTGCCCATGCTGCTAAATTTAACGCCACTGCGGGATGGGCGGGGGAAAGTTTTAACCCAAACGCACCAACCCCCCCAAAGTTAAAACACAGACCTGGCTTAACACAGTAAACCAATCAAGTCAGGGTTTATTCGTTTAGGGTCTTCTAACACGAAGCAGGAAAAAGACTGCTTTAAAAATCAAAGGCATAAAAAAAATTATAAATTTACTTCCCCTTCTCCATTTCCTTTTAACTTTTTCCCTTTTTTAAAGGAAAAAAACCAACCCCAGGGGACCATCCAAATAACTCCCACCACTTTTCCCAAATAAAAATTTTTCAAGGGGTTTAATTGTAAAATTTTTTATCCCCACATTTCAAAATAACACAAACCCCCAAAACCACGCATGAACGAAAAATTCTTTCCCGTACGCACCTCGGAACTTTAAAATCGTTCTCCTTGCACACCAAACAGACGGTGGGCCAAAGAAAAAGATTTCCGGCGAAGGGGGAAGGGGGGGGACGAGCAAAGACCAAGCAATTTCCCAAAACTCTAAATTCCCCAGGTTCTCTCCCATCCCCACCGATTTACCCCCATCACCAGATGCTTTTAAAAAAACCCCAAAGGGGGAAAAAATTTTGGGGGATATAATTTAGAAGGGCCCAAAGGTTTTTAAAGTTTTAAAATTAACCAGAAAAAAGGTTCAAAAAAAATTATTTCTTTTACAATTTTGAAAACAAAAGAAAATTGCGCAAAAGAGAAGAATAAGCCGGCTAACAAAAAACAAACCAAAAAAAACCAAACCACAAAAACTGATGCTTCCCAAATTTCCCCGGGGGGTTTACCCAGAAGAGGGGGTAAAAGGGATCTCTCTCCCCTCTTTTCCGTCGAGAGGAAAGAAGCGCAGATGCGGAGAAAAAAGAAGTGATTTTCCCTCTCCTACAGGCCGACTGTAGGAATTGAAGTTCCGGGACTGTCCCCCCGATGTTCGGTGAAGAAAAAAAGGGCCCGGAGCGGGGGCGCCCCCAAGGACTTTCTTCCTCGAGTGAAGAGCTAAACCTTTCCCGTTGGGGGCCCAAACCCTTTGCCACGCTGGTCACGGGTAAATACTTAAAACTAAAAAAAAATGAAGCACGTTGCAAAAGGGTTTTAAAAAGAAAGGCGAGAGGCCGATAGAAAGCAAATTTCCCGAGAGAAAGGTCCCAGCCCCCAAATGAACCTGCGGGGATGAAAAAGCACGGGAAAGTGGAATTAGAGGAGAGAGGAGAGAAAGCAAACCAAAAAGTTGGCTGAATTCCCCCAAGGGTGAAACCGCACCACAAGCCCAAAATTTAAAGGGACGGATACACAAACAACAGCAACGACAAAAAATTTAAAATAAAGAATTCCCCCACCCTAGAGGGGGTCAAACGTCGTGGGCCTCGTGACAAACTCGTGAAAAACCCCCCTTCTAAAAGCATCTGTTTCTCTAAAGTCCCATTGCTCCTTTAAACCTTTGGGACGCATTTTGCAAATTCACAACAAGGGGAAACCCGAACCCAACTCTCTGTGCTCGCAGAGTACGGGGAAAATCCAATACAAACTTTCTACGTTTAGAATATCAGGGAAAATACAAAATACTATTTTTTATCAAAAAACTAAGAAAACCCTTTTCCAACCAGGGAAAAGTAACAATCCGCCCATTGGTGATTCACTCAGTTAACATCACTGAAGGGGGAAAACTGTAATACCCCTGATCCAGGGGAAAAAAAGGGGGATTTAACCCGGGTTGAGGGGAAGTGTCCCTCGGGAATGATTTTCCAATGTGCTGACTACGGGGCGGCTAATTTAGTCGAAACCGTTATTACAGGAACCCTTGTTATGCGGAAAGTGAACGCTTGACTCTGCAGTTCCACTGCCTAATCTGAGTCGACGACCCGGGACGGGCCCGGATCCGGCCCAGCCCCTGGAGAGGATGATGAGGCGCTCTCCAGTAAAAAACTTCCGGCCTTTCTTCTTCTTGGGCACCCCAAAGTGCGCGCCCAAAAATCTGCTTTGGAGTTTTCAGAAACAGTGGGGGCATGATAGTCCTAAGGGGACCCCTCTGGGTTTTCGACTCGCAGATTTTTCCAAATACCAAGTGTGGGGTTTCCCCGCGATGGGAAAAGGAGGATTAATGGGTCCCCCCAGGCGACCCCAACCTTGTGAATGGCCCCCCAAACCCGGTGGCACGACCCTAGGGGAACCGCTTCAAGGGGAACCCTTTAGGCTTTGGGTTCCGCGGGGCAGACATCGCAACTGGGGGCGTACTCCCAAACCTGTGAGTTCACCCTGGCCAAAAAAAAGTCTTGTCTTTCCCCGCTCGAGAGTCCGCTTTGCCCCCATATGACCTGCCAAGGTAAATTCATGGGGCCGGGGGGAGAACGGATTCTCTCAAGCTTTGGGGAAACGACAAGCTGTTTTGGCCACCGTTTCTGCTTAAAGTGAAAACCCAAAAAAGGGATCCCTTGTGGAGCTTAAAGCTAAACCTTTTGGCGTGTGGGGGCCGAGGAGTGGGAGGGCCCCACAAGTTGTCGTAGGCTTTTGGACATCCAAGTCCCGGGGCCTGAAGAGGGGTTTAATGTTGCAGGATGGGCCCCTTCCAAAACCCTTTGCAAAAGATCGGCGGGAAAAAAGGGAACCCAAACCCTGTTTTCCTGCTTCTTACCCTTTGGCGCGTGGGGTTTTTGGACTCCCCCCCCACGCCTGGAGGGGCCAAATCCGTGGGCCCGGGGGCCCTGACTGGGTCGTCTGCGAAGGTGATGTTTTCCCCTTTGAAAAGGGGAAAAAATACGAGGTCGCTCCACCGCGATGGCCCATATTTCGCCACAGAAGTAGGGGGGGGGGGGATGAAACGAGTATAAAGGGGGAGGGTGGGGGTTTTAAAACCACCCTTCCAAAAACCCCCCAAAAAACGTAACTGGCCCCCCGCTGGGCCTTGGGGGAAAATAAATCCTTATCCAAAAAAGAGTTTTTGTTTGCTCCCAAATCCCTGAGGGTTTGTGCCCAAGGTTGAAAAAACAAAGAAAGAAACCTGGACACCCCTTTTCCCCCAAAAGGGCTTTTTTTGGCCCCCCATTTTTACCAGGGGGGGGGGGCGCGGGGATGTTTGGGAAAGGACTGGGCCCCATGAAAACCAGCGGTTTTTGGGGGCCAATTTTTCCTAATGGGGCCCGGGGGGAACGCCCACAAAGAAAAAAAAAAAATCGGGTGCTGAGGCCCCCGATGAACTGCCTGCCTTGTTCACCCCCGCTACAGTTGTCGGCCCCTTTTTGCCCTAAATCCTTTTGTAGGGTTCCCTTTCCCCGTATTGGGCAATGCCCATAAGCCCTGCAAAGCTTCAGAAAACCCCCCCAAAGCGGTATGAATCGCAGGCAAAACCCTGGTGTTTGTCTGGGCCTTTTCCGGATCCTAAAATTTGGGGGGAACCAAAAGTGTTGGTGAGCTGTTCAATGAGGATCGGGATCCTCCAGCTCCAATTTGGGCCCAACTGAGCCAGTACCCTGGGCGTTTGCGCGGGCCTATCACCAAACTGCACGAAGGTCTCGTCGTTATTTTTCTTCTGGCCTGAACTTTTTTCCTGTACGTCTCTGGGGTAAGGGGGGGAACGTTTTACGCAGACCCAAACGGGCATTTCGGGAAAAGGGACGCCCCCTTTTCATTTAGAGTGAGCCCCACACCCCCTTGCACCCAAGTTTAACCCAAAAAAAAAAGGTTTTGAAAAGGCCTTTTTTTCCTCGGCCCCAATTTGGTATGAACTAGAAACCCTTTAAAATTTGGCTCTAAGAAAAATATCAATGTTTTTTCACTAGGTTAAACTCGGGGAAGCTTTAACTTTGGGCCTCTAACTCAAACGCTTGCCTGTCGATAAAAACCCCCTGATTTACAGTTGCGGGGGGAACCGCAAAAAGAAGTTTTTCCATCTCCCCCCTCGAGGGGGCCCCCAAAATCTGTCTTTTCTTCCCTCGGAGGGTTCCCTTTCCCGGGGAAAGCCTCTTCCCTACCCCGATCTCCCTTTTTCTGGCACCCTCCCCCCTACGCTGAGCAGCCTTTCCCTACGTGGGGCAGCCTTTTTCCCCTTACGTGACCCAGCCTCTTCCCTACGTGATCCTCCGGGCGGGCACCCTTTTCCCTTTAGAAGGCTTTTGTCGGGCAGCCTCTTCTCTCGCAGCTTTGCCTTTCCCTATGCAGAATCTCCTGTCTGTCAGTCCCCCCTTCGGCGAAAGGCCCCATCCTATCCAACTTTTCCCCTTTACGTGAGCACCCCTTTTCCCCTCAAAGGGCACCCTTTTCCCTCCGAAGGGCCTCCTGTCGGGCAGCTTCTTCCTTAAAAGGGGCCCTTTGTCGGGAAAAGGCCTCTTCCGTCCCCGGGCTGCTATTGGGAAACATCGGGGGACAGGGTGATGCCCTTTGGGGGGTTCCCCACCCCCGAACTGGGGGTTTGGCCCGTTCTAAAAAACATTTCCCTTGGGTCCCCGACCTTCCCATGGGGGAAAAGCCCCCCGGGGGGAAATTACTCCTTACGAGGGGAAAGCATGGAGAATGGGGGGTTTTGGTTTCTGCGACTAAACAGAACCCCACATTTGGGCTTCGCTTTTACTTGACGTTCCCAGCGGGTGCCAGTCGGGGGTTCAGCCCGGAAAAACCCCCAGCGAAAAGAGAAGTGGAAAATACTCGCTGGCAAAAGGCTTCAGGGATGGGAAAAAGTGGGGGGTTTAAATTGTCGGAAAATGCTTGGTACTAAAAGTTTGGGGGGGTACATTTAGAAGACCCCTTTTTCTTCGCGCCCCCCGGGTAGCCCCTACCACCCGCCAAACCGGGGCGTTGCCATGACAAAATATATTTTACAGTTATCAAAACAGGGGGGAAAAGGGCAATTCACCTTGAAAAAAAAAAATATTTTAGGGGTGTGTTGGTATTGTGTGTTTGTGTGTGTGTGCGTGTGTGCGGGGGGGGGGGGCAAGTTCGGCTGCTCCCCCTCTGGAACACCGCGCTCCAAAAAACAGAGCAAACAGTTTCGGTGGGGTCACGAAAAAAAAAAAAAAAAAAAAAAAAAACTATTTTCCGGCCCCCCACTCTTTGGGAACACCCCGCTCCAAGCACGGGGGAAAAGGCGGGGGGCTGGCCGGAAAAAAAAAAAAAGGCAGACGGGGAAAACCCGGGAGAGGAAAAAAAAAAGACCTAAGTCCGTTTCAACCCCTTTTACTCAATAACCCGGGTAGAGAAAAAAAAAAAAAAAAACTGGCCCAAATACCCAAAAAAGGAAAGGAAAACTGAGCGGCAACAGAAAGGCAAAAAAATTACGGGCCCTCCTGCGTGAAAAGGGACCCGGCGGAAGGAGGTCTGGGGCGCCCGGGCGACTCCCTCGGCTTTTCCCCGAAACCCCCCGGGCACACCGGGTGTTCCTTAGGCCACCAAGACTCCCCTTTACGCTAGGGTCACCCAGCCAACCCCCCCGAACAAAAAACGTCAAAATGGGCTAAAAATTACCCCCCAAAAAGCAAAACCCAAAAGGTTCTCCGCGAAACGGAGAGACAGTCAGAGCCCTTACATCCCGGGGCGGGCCCCCCAATTGTCACAGACCACCCTGGAGGTCTTCCCCGACAGGATCGGTTAGGTGGGAGTGAAGGGAGTGAGGGCCCCCACCCCCCCGCAAGAGACCAACAAAAAAAGAATTTTTCGATACAACCCCCCCCCTTTATTAAAAAACAACAAATGCAAAAAAATTTTTCAACAAACGCACCATGATTTTTCAATCAAAACAAATTTCCACACACTCCCCAAAATGCACAAAAACAATCAAACATTTTCCCAAAGCACACAACATGCTTAATCACAATTTAAAGCACTCCAACACACCCCAACATGACAAAATTTTAAATAAACATTTCACCAAAACGACGTTTCCAATCAAAATAAAAGCATTCCCCCCACAAATGAAATTTAACAATTATAAAGAAAAATTTCCAAATCCCTCCTTCCCCCCACCCTGGAGTGCCTCCACCCCCGCCTCCGTTTAAGTCTAAATGGGAGCACCCCGTCGCACTAGGTTTTCTCCGAACCGGGTTGGTTTTTTGAAAGGGGGTCGCTTAAAAGCCGGGCCCCCCTCGACACCCCAAGAGGCAGGAAAGGCGCGCCGGGGGGGGGGGGGGGGGGGGGGGAAAAAACGTTGGGGGTTTTTACTGGAGGGCCTGGAAGGGGGAATTTAGGGCCGGGCCCCGGCCCGCCGGCGGGGGCTTTTTTACCAGTCCGCGGTCCCCGCCCGAGCGTGGCCTCAACCAGGGTGGCACCATTTCCGCCGCCCCGGGCCCAGCCCGAAACGTGGCCCAAAACCCGCAGTGGCACATCCCCGGGCCGCCGGGGGCCCAAACCAGAGCGTGGCCCCAACCAGCCCCGTGGGACCATCCCGTCCCCGGTCCCGCCAGAGCGTGGCCTCCACCAGCACGTGGGGACCAACCAGTTTCCCGACTCCGGGTTTGAAACCCCGGGGGGGGGGGGGGGGGGGGGGAAAACGTAGC
Source organism: Conus ventricosus (assembly GCA_018398815.1). Classification (NCBI taxonomy): domain Eukaryota; kingdom Metazoa; phylum Mollusca; class Gastropoda; order Neogastropoda; family Conidae; genus Conus; species Conus ventricosus. Next base: position 77,710,326 of record CM031603.1, read on the forward strand.
TGGGGAGGAGAGAAGGAAAAGGGGAGGGGAAGGAGAAAGGGAAAAAAGAAAGGGGATGGAAACCCCCCCCGTTTAGTACAGTCTGACCCATGCTGTAAAAATTTTAAAAGCCACTCGCATGATGGGGGAGGGGAAGGGCTACCCAAAAGCACCCAAAAACCCCCCCTCAACACAGCCTTTGGATAACCAGTAAACCCAAAAAAAATTTTGGGGGTTTTCGTTAGAGTCTTTCTCACACGAAAACAGGTAAAAACTGCATTAAATCAAAAGGTATAAAACAAATAAGAAAATCTTTACCCCCTCTCACTCACGTTTAACATTTTTCCCTTTTTTAGGAAATAAACCCAACCCCAGCGCCATCGCTTAAAAACTGCCACCACATTTTTCAAAAAATTTAAACAATGGCATAATTGTCACATTTTTAGCCACATTTTTAAAATAAAAAACAAATCTCCAACCCCGCATTTCCCAAAAGACAATTCCCTGGGGTACGACACTCCGAACATAAAATCGTTCTCCCTTTCACACAAAAACAGACGGTGGCCGAAAAAAAAAAGAAATCCGGGAAAAGTTTAAAGGGGGGGGAAAGGGGCGAGACCCAACAAGTTCCAACCCTGAATCACCAGGTTTTCTCCCCTCCCCACCGACTACCGCTCACCAGATTTAAAAAAACAGGAGAAAGAATTTTGGTATAATTTAGAATGGCCGGTTAAAGATTGAATTAACCAGAGAAAAAAGGGCTCAAAAAAATTTTTTCTTTTTCAATTTTGAAAACAAAAAAAAATTGCGGCCAAAAAAAGAAGAAAAGCCGGCTTAACAACAACAAAAACCAAAAAAAACAAACCCCCAAATGATGCTTACCCGCTACCCGTGGGTGACCCCGAAAAGGCGGGGTTTAAACGAATCCTTGCCCCCTTTTCCAGTGAGAGGGGCAGAAAGGGGCAGATGCGGAGAAAGAAGAAATGAGGGCCCTTCCTACAGGCCGACTGTAGGAAATTAAAATTTCCGGGCTGGACCCTCGATGATCGGTTTAAAAAACCCAAAAACCGGAGCAGGCGCTCCAGAGACATCTTCCGCTCGAAATGAAGAGCTAACCTTCTCCCGCGATGGGGCCAAATGGCCCCGCTGCGTCACAGAGTGAAAATACTTCAAAAATAAAAAAATGAAAACAGGGGCGACAGATAAAAAGACAGGCGAGGGGGCCGATGACAGCAAGGCGAGAGAAAGGTACCAGCCCCCCCCATGAACCTGCAGGTGAATTTGCCCGGGAGTGGAATTAGGGGAGAGAGAGAGGAAAGCAAACCCCCAAATTGAAACTGAACTACACCAAAAGGGGCAACCGCACCACAAGCCACATTAAGGGGGCGGATTTCAGACAAAAAGCAAAAGCAATAAATTAAAAAAGGGGTAAATTCCCCCCCCCTAGTTTGGGGCAAAACCCCTTGTAGGCCCGTGGGCAAACTGTTTACCGTATTTAAAGGGGAAAATACTGTTAACTTACCTACATGACTTTCATTAAGAAGGGGGGGGTCAGGTAAATTTATGTGTCATCCCCGTTGCTCCGCCCCTAAAAATAAATAAGTAAAAGCAAAAAAAAAAAAAAAAAAAAAAAGAAAAACTTTAAAACATTTTTTGGTGAACACCCGTCCAAAAAAAAAATTAAAATATTCACATACACGCACGCGCGCGAGCTTCGCTTTATGCACGAAAGCTGCATACAAAACCCGTTCGCTTTTTCCTTTTGCTTTTTTATGTGCTTCTGGTCTTTTCCTTTTTTCTAGTTGACTGTCAAGCTATTTCAGGGGTGTATGCGTTTGGTGTGTGTGTGTGAGTGTGGGGTGTGTGTGTTTTTGGGGGTGTGTGTGTGTGTGTGGGGTGTGTGTGTGGGTTTAATTTGCTGGGCAAAACCATTCGGAACTGTTTTTAAAAAAATCTCTTCTTTCTATCTGTTTGTCCATTGAATTTTCTCTTTTGTCCAGCAAGACCCGTTTTAAAATAGTAAGGAAAAAAAGTTTGTTTTCCCTTTTATTTGGCCCCAGTCACAACTTTTTTTAGTGGAATTTCCCAAAAATCTTTGTTTTTTGGGAAAAAAAGCAGAAGAAGCAGCAGGATGCTGCAGTGTTCGGTTGCCCCATGTGGAAAAAAAAGCAGAAGCGCAGGAGCTGCAGGGTTCAGGTTTTCCCCATGTGGAAAAAAAGCAGAAGCCCGCAGAGATGCTGCGTGTTCAGGTTGCCCGAATTTTTTAAAAAAAAAGGGGAAGCAGCAGAGATTGCAGTGTTCAGGTTTTTCCCATTTTGAAAAAGGGAGAAGGGAGGAAAAGATGCTGCAGTGTTTTGGTTTTCCCATGTGAAAAAAAAAAGCAGAAGCAGCAGAGGGTGCGCAGTTTTGGGTTTCCATGTGAAAAAAGAGCGAAACAGCAGAGGGCTGCAGTGTTTAGGGGTTGGCCCATGTGAGCTTGCGGGGCCCCTTGCGCTGACTTAGGGTTTTTTTGAGGGCAGAGAATATTACGACTTACAAAGTCGAACCCCTAGGATTTTCTTTTCTTGAAGGACTGACAAAAAAGTGGGTGTGTGCGGCCCCCTCTCCCCCCCAAACACCATCTTTGGGATTTTATCTGACGGCCCCGTTTAAGGCAATAGATTTTTAGGGGGAATCAGAAGTCCCCCAAAGGGCGTTTTCAAACCAAAAACCCCGGGATTTAAAAAGGACCAAAACCTCGAGGGTAAGTAGGGACCACAAAAACAGACGAGTAAAAAGATACAGTTGGGCAGCGTTTATTCTTCTTCCTGGAAAATAAAACCCGTCCCTCCCGGTACTAAAACTGACCGTCTTTGAAGTGCGTGCGGGTTCCATACCGGGGCGCCCGGGATTTACGGGAGACCCTTACTGGGCCCCGCTCTTCAAATTTATTGACGGGCGGTTTCGTATCAGTTTAAACAAAATTTTCAGTCCTGCTTTTGGTTTCCAGAATAGCCCAAACCAAAAAAATTTACGGTTATGATAAGACAGGTGGGTCTGTTTGGGTGAAATTCATCATTAGGCAGCTTTTTACGGAAACCCTCTCAGATACGGCGGAGCCCAGGAAACCCCGTTTCTGTCATGTCCTTTTTGTAAACCCCCGTTCTGAAAAAACAGGGGAGTACTTTAGAATGGGAAAAAAGAAAAAAATTTGTGTGTTTGTGTGGTGTGTGTGTGTGTGGGGGTTTTGTGTGTGTGGGGTGTGTGTGTGTTGTTGTGTCGGTTTGGGCAAAAAATGTTCCATCGCCCCCAGAACCCAAAAATACTGGGCCGATCTTTCTGAAAAGGGGTAAGGGGTTTTTTTACTGTGGGTAAGGATGATGGGCCCCCAAGTTTTAGTTTACCGTTACAGCCCTTACTAACGGGGGGTTTAAAGGCCTGGGGAAAAGTTTTTTTTCTTTATGGAATATCTCAGAAAGTACTTGGCCGATCCCTTTCTGAAAATTTGTAGGTATGTTCTTTGGGTCACGAATAAGGCCCGATGTTTTAGTTTGCCCCGTTATTGCCGGGTTTCCAAAGGTTTAACGGCCTTAACGGTTTTTCTCTTTATGGGAAAATCTCAGGAAAAATACTTGGCCCAAATTTTTAAAACGGTTTGGATGATCTTGTGACAAAAACGGATTTTCCCCTGTCCCTATGAAAATGATGTAATTTTGTAATTTGGGTTAAAAAAACCGTTTTTAAAAAACCTTTTATTCTGCCGTTATTTCTTATAATAGGTGGGGTTTTTTTAAAGAAAATTTTGGTTTTTATAGAAAAAGGGTTTCCCACAAATGGCATTTATATAGTGTTCCCAAATTTTTAAACCCTTTAAAAAAAAACCGTTATTTTTACTATTGTCCAAATTTTGGAATTGGGAAAATTTTTTTTTATGTACACGGCCCTTTTGCCCAAATGAGGACTAAAAATACCCCGGGTTTTAAAGTGAAAACGGGTTTTATAACCGTTAAAAACCGGGTTTTTTTGCCGGTTTTTTTTTTATAATTGGTGGGTTTTAAAGAAATTTTTTATAAGAAAGGTTATAAAACACAAATTTGGGAATTTTCCTGCAGTGGGTTTTAAAATCTGGGCCGTTTAAAAACCCTTATTTTGACATATTGTCCGATTTGGAAAGAAATTTGGTATGTACACCCGGGTTTTGCCCCGTGGGGGGTTTAAAAAACCCGGCCCTTTAAAAGTGTTTTATCGGGGGGTTTTATAACCGAATTTAAAACCCTTATTTTTTCCGTTATTTTTTTTATATATTTGGGGGGTTTTAATGACATTTTGTATATAGAAAGGTCTCACCCACAAAAGGCACTTCCTTTCAGTGTTTCAAAAAAAACTTACCGTTAAAAACCGTTTTATTCTTGAAATATTGTCCCCATTAGGTTTAAATTTGGGGATGTACACGGCTTTAGCCCAAAATGGGACTAAAAATACCAGTTTAAAAGTGTCAATTTGGGTTTAAAAAACCCCTTTTTAAAAACCCTTTTTTGCCTTTATTTCTTTTCTCCAAAGCCTTGGGCCCATTTTAAGCGGTTTTGGGGAAAAAGGGAAGGGACGGGTTTTTATGCTTCGCATCTTCTTCTTTAAACCCAGTGTGTGTGTGTGTGTGCTTCAGGGTCACGCCTTTCCCCCTGCCAAAAAAAAAATGTTAATTTCCGCGAGACAGTCTCACCCCAAAATACAAGGCAAGTGCTAACCCCACGCCTGTTCCATTTTTCCAAAAAAAAAAATGTTCATGCAGCGAGACAGTCTTTACCAAAAATTTCAAAAGGGAAATGCAAAAACCCCACGCCTGTTCCATTTGGGCCCAAAAAAAAAATGTTCATGCAGCGAGACAGTCTCACCCAACATACAAGGCAAGTGCATAACCTCACGCCTGTTCATTTGCCAAAAAAAAAATGTTCATGCAGCAGACAGTCTCCCCCAACATACAAGGCAAGTGCATAACCACACCCACAGCTACGTCTGCGAGACCTGCGGTGAGTCTTTACAAAGAATTTGTGTTACGACGCTGTCACGAACCAAACATTCAACTTCACACGCAGCTGCACTGTCACAACTGAGCAGACAGGCGCTGGGAAAACAAAAAAGAAAACCACAACAATTTTGTCCCCTGTCCCCCCAAAACGGAGATTGAGCGCACATGAAAATTTTTTAAATGTTTAGAAATTTTGGGCGAACCCGAAAAAAAAACAGCTTGAAAAACATTGGAATGCTATCCAAACACAAACGTCTTCGAAACATGTCAATTCGTGTTGTTTTCCTTTTTTTATGTTACCCTTCTTCGATTCTCTTTAGTGCATAAATCTGTTAAATATGTTTCACGTGCAAATTATTCATTTCAAATCAGTTTTCTCTCTCTTTTTTTTTTTTCTTTTTTTTTTTTTTTTCCTTTTTTTCCTTTTTCTTTTTGTTTTGTTTGTTTGTTTGTTTGGTTTTTGCTAGAACACAGAGAATCGGGTGATATGTCTTTTTTTTTCATGCTTCTTGTAATAATCACAATGCACTGCAAAGACCTTCGTCTCTGTCTTCCAAGCAAGACTTTCTTCTTCTTAGAGGATATAAATGATCAGGACATTTCGAGTTTATTCAAAACGAAAAGCCAGATTCTATGTTCTCTGTTCAAAACATTGTTTCTAAATCTTTCTATGTTGATCCTCTGCATGACTTCCCTATCGGCTGCGCCTATAAGACCTACCAGATTTTATCGCCAAGAATGCCCTCCCAGACACTGTCCAAAGTGATCAACACCATACTTTTCCTCACCCTGATGGTCTCTGTCTCTTTCTCTGTCACGCGCTCTTCTTTAAGGCGCTTTTTGACATTCTCTTTCGGAAACCAAGGAAATCTCTTTTCAGGCAGTAGTCTGGTTACTTTCGTGCCTCTCATTTTTCTGGTATCACACTTCTTCAGTTTGAAATCTGTTTAAAAAACCTTTTCTCTTACCATTGACGTCTTCCAGTATGAAGAGAAAACAAACTCATCCTGCTTTAGTCCACTCCGCCGCGGTGCCGGCCACCACACAGAGACACTCAACTTTAAACTGTTTCATGCTCATCTCAATATCAACCCTTACACACGCATTTCCTTTTTCAAAATGCGACATACCGTGGAAATCAGTGAAACAACTAAATCTACATGGGGGAGGGGGGGGGGGGGGCGGTGGGGGGGGGGGGGGGGACACATGTAAAGGTCCTCAACCCACATTGCCATCCTGGCGGTGTGTACACCCCTCCACAAAATATTTTTCAGCAGTTTTGGGTTCTTATGGCATAACCTAGATACTACTTTTTTTTCCCCTCTGCGGGTCATGTTTGTTTTTGAAGTATTTGGGAGGCACAGGTGGTCTCTCGCAAACAGTCTCAGGTTACATCGTTCACAGCAAAACATGTCCCTCTGTCTCTGTAGCCTCTGAGTTCCAAGGTACACGGATTTTATAATGCTTTGTTTGCACAGAAAAGTCAGAATTCAATGATCTGTCAGGACTCACTGATCTGTCAGGATTCAATGAACTGTCAGGACTACAATGATCTGTCAGGACTTAATGATCTGTCAGGACTCAATGATCTGTCAGGACTCAGTGATGTCAGGACTCAGTGATCTGTCAGGACTCAATGATCTGTCAGGACTCGGTGATGTCAGGACTCGGTGATCTGTCAGGACTCAATGATCTGTCAGGACTCAATGATCTGTCAGGACTACAATGATCTGTCAGGACTCAATGATCTGTCAGGACTTAATGATGTCAGGACTCAATGATCTGTCAGGACTTAATGATGTCAGGACTCAATGATCTGTCAGGACTCAATGATGTCAGGACTCAATGATCTGTCAGGACTACAATGATCTGTCAGGACTTAATGATCTGTCAGGACTCAATGATCTGTCAGGACTCAGTGATGTCAGGACTCATTGATCTGTCAGGACTCAATGATCTGTCAGGACTCGGTGATGTCAGGACTCAGTGATCTGTCAGGACTCAATGATCTGTCAGGACTCAATGATCTGTCAGGACTACAATGATCTGTCAGGACTCAATGATCTGTCAGGACTTAATGATGTCAGGACTCAATGATCTGTCAGGACTTAATGATGTCAGGACTCAATGATCTGTCAGGACTCAATGATGTCAGGACTCAATGATCTGTCAGGACTTAATGATGTCAGTACTCAATGATCTGTCAAGACTCAATGATGTCAGGACTCAATGATCTGTCAGGACTCAATGATCTGTCAGGACTCAATGATCTGTCAAGACTCAATGATGTCAGGACTCAATGATCTGTCAGGACTTAATGATGTCAGGACTCAATGATCTGTCAGGACTCGATGGTGTCAGGACTCAATGATCTGTCAAGACTCAATGATCTGTCAGGACTACAATGATCTGTCAGGACTTAATGATGTCAGGACTCGATGATCTGTCAAGACTTAATGATGTCAGGACACAATGATCTGTCAAGACTTAATGATGTCAGGACTCAATGATCTGTCAGGACTCAGTGATGTCAGGACACAATGATCTGTCAAGACTTAATGATGTCAGGACTCAATGATCTGTCAGGACTCAGGGATGTCAGGACTACAATGATCTTTTCTTTAAACAGATTTCAGACACATCGAGTAGCTTGCTTCGTGAGCAATTTAGTGACGTCTGTCAGCAGTTAGATGGCATTGTACATACGCAACAGCAAAGACAAGCTCAACATTCGTGTGCAGATGCTCAGACAAAATTAGGATTCTCATTTGCAAGGGCTATCCGCGGCTGGATTCAATTCGTCTCGTTACGATTTGAACGTGATTAAACCATTCTTCATTAGACTCTTTTTGACACAAATGATGTTTGGTAATGAAACGCTTTTAAAGTCAGAAGAAAAGATGAGTTGCTTGTTTTTGTTTTTTCTTTTTACAGATGGATATGATATAGAAGACGTTTTGCAAAAAGAAAATGACGTGAACAGAAAAAAAAAACTCAAGGAGCAAAATAAATCAACCAAAAGTGTCATCCATAAAAATGCAAACAATTTAGATTTCTTGTAAAACGCAGCAACGAGTTCATGTGCTTTGCAGCATAAAACTTAATTTTCTTAATGTCGTAAATTTTCTAGCTCTTGGGTTTTCTTCTGCCAAATAGATACGAGTATATCACGTGTCTGGATAAACCCACTGAAATCCAGCTGCCATCTCATTCTGCTTTCGTTAGAAAACGCAAAGACACAAACATTACTGAGACAGATTATTCCCACTGTCAGTGCATCTGGAAAGAAAACAGCATGCAGACGCTCAGAAACTTTTTCATCTTTTACAACAACAAAAGACGTTACCCCCTTTCTCACTGTCTTGGACAGACAAGTCGTCATTAACAAAAAGGTGAGACTTGATCTGCTCAAAGATGTCATGTGGATGCCAGGCATCACTCTCAAGTATCTTTTTCAAACATTGGAAACTCGCGCCTACTTTTCTCTTTTAAATCAACAACAAAAAGAAATCCATACTCTCCTCAAAGAAAACAATTGACAGGGGGACCTGCTATCATCTTTCATCGCTATCACAAAATAGACGAAATACACATTCGCACAGTCCCACAAAAACTGGTCAAATGTGTTATAGGCTTTGATGCTAATGCTCGGTATTTGTCAGCCATGCGCATTTAGCAAGACATTCCCACAAAACATACCGTCATTCGCAAAAAGAAAGGAAACAGGTTTCAATCCAGAACAAACAGATACATACGGCAGATATGCGCGTAATTGGTGAGAGTTTACTGCTTACGTTCAAACCATTAACATAAAACACAAGTTCAGTGGACACCAACAAAAAACGGTCAAGGGAAAAAAGAATTAAGAGTCGATGGTTGGAATGCTAAAACCTACAAAGGTTTCCAGTTTCACGGATCTCTGTTACGCGGGCACGATTGCTTTTTCAACAGCAGGCAAAACACATGATCCAGTCAATGGCAAAACATTACAAGAATTCAGAAGCACAAAGAGCATCACAAGATATTTGAAAAAGGATGTGGGAATGACTGTGATTGAAAAAATACGAATGTGAATGGCGAATAGAGAGAAAAAAACGCGATTGTCTCATTCAACAGATCTTACAAAAGCATGTTTCGCGAAAAGCATTTTTTCTCCCCCAAACACGTCTCATATCACAGAACAATTTAACCTGGAAGCCATACAAATGCAAACTCTCTTTGGTCTAATACAATAGACACGACGGTGCCCGATTGTCTTAAAGAATATTTCTCAGAGCTCCACTCCGTTTTAAAAATATTGTGAGATACGAAAAGAAGATATGGACCATTCATTAAGAGTAGGCAGAAAACATAAATTACTTTCTCAGCCATTGAAATCCTTGATTATCAGCTATTTTGCCAAACAAGTCTTGCTGGCCACCCCTCGCTAAAGTGGTGTCTGGAAGATGATAAAGTGGTAAACAATATTATGCTCGTAATAGCACATCAACCCAAAGTATGCTTCGAACAGTTCGGTGAGGCTGTATCTTAAGCGCGTCGGCCAGGTGACAAAGACCCTTTTAAGCAGTTAGGAAATTCTGTTCAAGGAAAAACTGACCAACATGGCCAAACACCGCGACCTTCGTTATGTTTCATCAAAGATAGCCACAAAACTCGTCAAGGACGGCCGTTTTCTACATTTGACGGAGCTTCTAGATGACGTCGTAGAAGCAGAAATGACCAAAGAGCAAATAAACTGGAGGCTTCCCCTCCAGATCGGATGTTTTGCGTATCAATATGCAGAGATAGGAACGTCGCAGCTTTATAAGCACTTCTTGGATACGGTTTTTTTTTTTTTTGCGTAAACGACCTTCAGCTGCTTGAGTCGGACACACTTGCTCTGTATGGCTCTTAGTGGTCCCACTTTCGAAAGTGTCTTCCGCTCGGAGCTCCAGCAAGCATTCTATGAAGAGTACAAAAACTCGTTTCCAGAAGAGGTTTGTGACAAACACACGTGTGATTTCATGCACGCACGCCGTGCAAACCAGCCACGGAACCCTCGTCAACGTTCAGACTGTTGTAAACGCAATTAATTGGACAAACGCACACCACGGCTTTTCAATACAGAGTACACAGGAGATGCGTTCATTTGATTATGTTCTAAAACAATTACTGTTTTGGCAAACATGGAGGTAAGCCTGGCTGTAAGGGTCTCAATAAACACCCAGACACTTTCGGTTAACACGCATACTATTGAGTTCTACACACTCAAACAAGCAGTAGAGGCACAAACTATGGTTTCCTCGCAGACAGAAAAACCACATTCTAGAATTCAAAAAGGGAACAGATTAAGTCGCTTTCGGTAAAGAAGTTGTGAAATGGACCGCTAGTTCTGATAAAGCCTATCAAATTTGAAACGAGAGAGAGGGAGAGGAGAGAGAAACAGACAGAGAGTATGAAAATATGTGGACTCATGTAGAACCTTACTAATCCACAGCAAATCACCCTTACGCCACTTCCACCCATACCAACGCCCATACACCCGTTATTATGAGAACTGTTATGCAGTAGGCCATCGAGCGATATGATAGGCGCGCGCAGCGCGTTGTCGTTCAGCGGGTACACACCCGAAAGTTAGAGGTGATAATGACATACAGGAGATGATGGATGGGTATACCTTTCCATAGTCTGGATTCCATTCAAAGGGTGTGTTCAAAATGCCGCCTATGTTTACACAAACATGTTCCGTTAAGTCACAGCAGGCGAAACAACAGCGTGTTTCCAGCGAACTCAGTAATGTTCACAACTGTTCTAAATTAATACGGATGTTCATACTGTGAGGAGAGAAACGCGTGTGAGAGAAGGGATGAAATATGGGTGAGTGTGTGTGTGTGTGTGTGTGTGTGTGTGTGTGTGTGTGTGTGTGTGTGTGTGTGTGTGTGTGTGTGTTTGTGAGAGAGAGAGAGAGAGAGACTGTATGGGGAGGAAGGGGGTAAGGGGGGGGGGGGGGGGTGGAGGATCAGAACCACGAGAAAGAGGAGGCAGGGGGAAAGGTGAGATTTAAAAAAAAATTATCCAGAGTTCCCGGAAAACATAATAATGAAAATGATGATGATCATCATGAGGACGACAACAATAGCAGCAGCAACAACAGTGACGATGATGATGGTGATAATAATAATAATAATCCATTGACTGTCGTACGGACACACATGACTGCTATCATATGGAGGCCCCCATCGCCCCTGTTCTCCCCACCCCCACTGTGTCCATCAATCGGAAAATGGCTTCCATTGTGTCTGCTTCAAGAACTCGAACGGCGATTTAATCATCATGTGCCCACCCTCATCAACATGGCAGACAGAAAGGGGACACCATCCTCTAGCATCTGTCGCCCAAACAGCCGGGGACTTAATCTTAGCTAAACGGGATGGCAAGGGGCAAAAGCTGGGATGAGGGATGGGGGCGGGAAAGGGGTGTAGAGGGCCGTGATTTGGGTGGGTTTTTTTTTTTCCAGTTGTCACGGAAGTGGTTAAACGAGTTGATTTTGGACGCATACGCAGGCACAGATTGAAACAAACGAATCTGTGCTTCAGTGAGGATGATCGTGAGCTGTCTCTCTGATTGTCTATCTGTCTGTCAGCCTCTGTCACTCGCTCTCTGTCTCTCTCTGTCTCTCTCTCTCTCTCTCTCTCCTCTCTCTTGTCAGTCTCCACCCCCCCCCCCCCCTCTCTCTCTCTCTCTCTCTGAAAATGACGCACTAGACTCGAGTAAATTTAATGGAACATTACAAAATCAAGGCACACAGAAGTGGAGGAAAGGGGAGGCCCGATGGTGAAGTGTTTTAAGCGAAGAGGCAGGGAGGGTCAGAGGAAGGGCCGGAGGGGTGCGAAGACGACTGAACACAGGAAAGAGAAGACGCGCTGAGGGACTGTGCTGACGTATCTTCGGTACATGCGATTTTGTTCCCAGTGAAGTAATTGTTGTACTTATTAGGTGGCGCCCCGAGCATGTTGGATCAGAAATGCCCCCCTGAAGGCCATTGAAGGGACTCGGCAGCAGTGCATTGTCTCTTTGGGCGGACTGGCGTCAAACAACCTGGTATCTTTTGCTCCTTGTAAACCTCTGTATTTGTTGGGGTTCCAATAGGATTACCAGGATTTGGCTGTGTGTGGGCCAGAATGAGCAGTACGCTAGTAATGCCAATGAAGAGGGCACAGAAAAATAGGTTTTTCAAAATCTCAACCTGAAGTATTCCTTGGAAGATATATTTAATCCTTTGCGCGACCAGCTTCCTTCCTTCAATTATGTCCAATGTGGTCGGATCCACAGTTCATGTTTTTCATCTTCATTTCATCCTGTGATTGACAGATCGTGAAGATGCTGTGGCAGACTATCAACAAAGGTCTTGTTAATGCTATCGGTATTGTTCGCGGCATTTCAATGAACAAAGGGGGAAGTGATGTGGCGGCACTGCCTATCTCTTCTGCTCTGGTGCATACCCGGTATTTTGGTGTTGCCATAACCTACCGCACGCGGAGATGGATTACGTCGTGTGTTTTGCTGCCTATGATGTGCCAAAGCTTGTTTTGTTTATTAACAGTGCACATGGTTCATGTCTTTAATTAGTGTTTGGTGCTCATTTTCAATCGAGATATGTTCAGTATAAATGTATGCTAACAAGAAGAGCAAAAAAAAAAAAAAAAAAAAAGCCGCCGTGGCCAAGTGGTTAGCGTCGCGGACTCCCGGCTGGGAGGTCGTGGGTTCGAATCCCATCAGTGTCATGTGGGTTTTTCTGCCCCGACCGGCTCCAACCCAGAGTTGAGTTTGCTGCGGGCTCAGTTGGGAAGACTGGGACCACACAGTCGAGTTTCATCCACTTAATGGATGCGTTTCTGAGAGTGTTGCTCAAATTTCCTGACCAACACTGCAGGTGCCTGTATCTCTCGGGCCTGGTTGACGCCGGGATATATTATGAAAGGAAGCGTAGAGTACAGCCCTGTCATGTAGTCTCAGACCGAAATGGAAATCCGTAGCATCATCTTAATCATCCTCATTCTCACTGATCAGCATAAAAAAATGTCTTAAATTCTGTGGCCCTTCATGCCCTGCTCTCATGGTGACCTCAATTTCGATGTTCTCTCCACGTCTGTGGCCTAGGTTTGGTTCCGTCGGGGTCACCGGTATCGGCGAGTCCATGGGGGCTGTCGTTGGACGGTCGTGGTGGCGCCCTCCGGAGGGAGAGCTCACTCACGCCGGCTCCGCGACTAAGCTATTATTGTCGTCAGTAGGGTGGGGGGTGGGGGGGGGGGCTTAGTAGGTGGTGTCCTGCGTATATTAGATCAGAACAGGCGCCACTGAACACCACCGAAGTGACTCGGCAGCAGTGCAGTGTCTCCTCCGGTGGGTTGCCTCTTGACGACTTGACATTGACTGCTCCCTGTGGATTGCTGGTGCCGGTGCTGCGGCGGGGCTGACCGGGCTGTGGCTGTGGACGGGGTGTCGGAATGAGCGGCGCGGGTGCACTGCCTCTGATGTGGCGCAGAGGTTGGGAAGTTTAAAAAAAAAAAAAAAAACCAATAGTTTTCATTGTGCTCCATATCATTTGACGATTGGCGAACATAAGTGCGTAGAACAAAATTTCAGAGACCTGGTCCATCAACGTCAGCAGTGTTAATGTTGTCCGCCTGTACACTGTGATTTGACCATCTTCAGGAGTTTGACTGTCCATTGATATCAATATTAGCATGCCTATCGTGCAGATGTGTGTGAGAAGACATGACTGTTAAGAAGAAAACTAGTGAAAGATAACGAGTAAAAGAGGAAGACGGGGAAAGGCGGATAGAAGGGTGTGTTTGAGAGAGAGAGAGAGAGAGAGAGGAGGGGCGGGGGAGAGAGAGAGAGAGTATGATCCTTTCTAAATTATCCATTCGTAGACCATAGAAGAACTCCGCGAGGAGACCCTTTTTGGGAATCATGCCGGTCCCAAGCCCGGATAAAGGAGGAGGGTTGGGCGTGGGCCAGCTACCCTACCCCGTAAAACAAACCACAGCTACAAAACGGCAACCAAAGAACAAATCGACACCTCAGCCCTTGGAAGGGAAGAGCCCAGGACAGAGATTGCTGGAGGTCCTTGGTTGGCGGTCTGTATCCCAGGAGGGGTAATAGGGGATGATGATGATCATCATCATCATGAGACCATAGAAGGCGTGTTCGGAAATCTTCCAAGGAGAGGTAATCTGTGGTAGAGTTTGGTTTCAGCGGAAGTGACCCTGCCGTTTTAAGGGGATACGGTTGGTGGACATGCCCGAAGCAATTTAGCCCCATCAGTCAGCTTCACAGTTCCATCAGACAGAGAAAATGCCAAAACATGAGTGTGAAACGGTTCCCATGTCATGTAGACAGTCGATCATCTCAATCGTTTTTCTGGCGTGCGCTTCAGGTTAAATATTTTACCCTTGGTGTACTTGCTTGACCAATAAATTGGGGAAAGGTAATTCTGCAATGAAAAGAAAGGCTTTATTTTCTCCTGAGTTTTCCCCCCATAACAGATATATTAAAGAATACGTTAAAATAAGCAAGAATGAACAAACAGAAGATAACACAGGAGAGCGCAAAATTATTTTGGCGCCAGAGGAAGTTAACCTACAAACCGACTGAAAGAGCTAGACTCGTACTTTTTGTATTAGGAAACATCAACGTTTTTATCACTGGAAGGTTTGGTTAGAAACAAAAGATAGACAGACAGACAGACAGACAGACAGACAGATTGACTGATATAGTTATTAATTCATTAACAGTAGCTTCACAGTGTTCATGTTCAGGGGGAAAATTAGAGCTAATCTTGCAGGTCGGGTCCTGGATCCTCTTTGCTCCAGATCCGCATCACAGATTCACACCAATAGAATGAGTTTGTCCTGGGCCACATTACTTCTCTCCACCAAGTTTCGTTCAAGTCGGTGCAATAGATTTTGCGTCAACTTGCTGACAGACAAACATAACATCCTTGGAGGATGTCAACCTCGGGTATGTCAGTGGAGGAAGGACTAGCGCACAGCCCGAACACACTCACAGCTTGCTTACAATCTCATTCATATATCATGCATTCGTCACATCAAGCCACTAGTAAAGTCTATAACTTTACTACACATGATCATAGAACCAAACATCAATGCATATAGAGTCAAATAAAATAAAACATTCTCTCTTTCCTTGAACTTCACAAAATCATTTATCTAAAACATCATTAACTAACCCGGGTATAAATAGATTTCTACTTTACCTGGCCAGGTGATCTTAACTATTCACGAATCACTGTCTTTTCTTTTCTTTTTTTTTTCTTTTCACTGTCACTTTCACAAGCACGACACAACTGCTGGCACTGGTGTTGGTCTGCTGGCACTGGTCAGGTTAGACTGCCGGCACTGGCGTTGGCCTGTGGTTCTGCTTGACGAAGTGACGCTGCCAGGTATGAGGTCGAACCCCCGGTTCAGATGGAACAGTGACTATCAACATCGATCTGTTCTCCTTTCCTTCTTCCTGCATTAACGCATTGCACTCTCTCTCTCTCTTCTAGTCTGCTCTATCAAATGGACATGGTTGCTTTCTTTTCCTTTTCTTTTCTTTCTTTTTCTCTTCATTAGTTAGCAACTCTCTCTCTCCACATCTCTCTTTAGTCCTTCCTCTGCAGACTATCTACGGTGCTAAATGCTACAACTTGGTTCTCTCCCCTCTCCTCATCTCTCTCTCTCTGCCCTTCTCTCCTGCAGAGCTTACACTCAGAACCTCTCTCCCTCTCTCTCTCTGTTCGTTCTCCCCCTCTCTCTCACTCACGCATTACTTTATCCCCTACCTACGTGTCCAAGGGTGAGTACCATTGGTCAGTATTTTTACCGCCTCGTACCCGAAGTTATCTCCCTCTAATTCCATTGGATATTCAAATCATGACAGTCACGCCTACACGCCTTACTCTCTGTGGTGGTCAATTGGTCATTTAATTGATTAGCTTGATTTCACCCCCACCACACACTACCTTCTCCCTCTCCCTTTTCGGCGACGTCGACCTAATTGTGGGCCCTGGTCGTAAATTGGCCGGATGAGTCTGATCCAGGCGTCGAGACTCGTCTGACCAGACATCGAGGCGTCGGTCAGCTACTTAGTCTGACTGGCTGGACCGTACCGTCTCCGTAGAGGATTAGGATTTGTCTCCTCGCTGTGCTCAAATTGGCTGGATGAGTCCGATCCGGGCGTCGAGACTCGTTTGACCAGACATCGAGGCGTCGGTCAGCTACTTAGTCCGTCTGGCTGGACAGACCGTCTCCGTGGAGCCTCTCCGCTATGCTTAATTGGCTGGACCCGACACATGGGCCCGTCTACCTGGCGCTCAGAATGTTTGAGTTTGAGCTTATGTCCAAACAACCTGGACCACGACTTTGGTTGTTGTTTTTTTTTGTCCGTGACAGAGGAGGCATCAAACTAAAACCATCTTGGAGGAGGTAATGTTAAAGATTCGGATTATGAAAATAATGTTTAAAAGCTCCCACTTCCCTATGTAAACAAAAGCAATGATTCAGTATGTGCTCTTTATGTTGGGGTTGCGACAGGATTATCAGGATTTGGGTATGCCAACGTGTTATGTTACTTTAAATGGAACGGTACCAGCTGACTTGTAGTGAAATACTAAAGCCACTCAACTCATAAAAACAATAAAAATAAGGTTAAAAGAAACTGGTAGACGAATCGTCACCATGTTTCTAAGTCTCCATCCCTCTAAAATCGCCTTCCTAGTTCCGCTGTCTAACTTGATCCAGAACTTGCTCCCTTCACCATAACTTGATACAATGTCAGCATCCGACAGCGGCAGTCATTACTGCTTGTCATGGTTGTCACACAGTCCTGCAAATCACGATCGCCTGCACTTTTGTTCGATCGCAGTTCTTAAACCATACCACTTCCGCACCTCCCCTCCTCCCATTCCACCCCCGGGCCTTCCTCTCCTCCCTCACTGTGTCTTGGCTTAAAGCACGGGCTGTTTCAGTCGACGGCTGATGATGAGCGGCTTAGGCTTCCTGGTCACCAACGGCGCTACCAGATTACCGCTTCTCTCTCTTGCCAGGGTAGCCGGGATTGACGTCCCTTGGATAGAGGCTGACCGAGTCTGTGCTGTCTGATTTTGGCTACAAAACTGTCTGTACATTGTCATGATTTTTGTTGTTGTTGTTGTTGTTGTTGTTGTAATGGCGAAGATCATACTTTCCGACAATGATCACATAATTTAGTATCAACATTTTTTTTCTTCCCTGGCTAGTTTAATATCTGTTGTCGAAAGTGAAGTAAAACGCTTCCTATAATCAAACGTCTCTTATCCATTTAAGTTTTTTTTTCCATAGGATCTCTTATCCATTTAATTTTTTTTTCAAAGGATTATGATTTTCTGCAGGGACAAACTGTCTTTGAAGACTAAACCACGGACTCCAAGCTTGAAATTATGACCATGTTTCCAGTAAGCTATAATGGCATGCAAATGGTCCATTATAAACGATCCATAAACCATAATGATTTGTTGGCTTCGGAAGATCTCAGAGAGGGGTGGGGGTGGTTTCGTGTGTTCATGTGTGCGAAAGAGTACCGGTTTACGGACACCCCTTCCCCCCATTTTCTCTACTCCTTCCACCTGCTCACACCACCATCATCACCCCCACCCTATCCCATCTATCTTCTTCGTCTGTATGCGTGTATATGCGCTTGTAAGTAGCATGGATGAATGCATGTATGCGTGTGATTGTATCAGAATAGTATGTGGGGTGTGTGAGAGAGAGAGAGAGGGGGGGAGAGGGAGCATGTATTATACACATGAATGGGCAGAATACGTGCGTATTAGATCGTGTGCTGCAGTTTTGTATTGTGTGGTTGTAGCCTGGTTTCTTTCATTATGAGCCACAGGAAATATGACAGAAATCACTAATAGCTTTACATGTCGGACTTGCTGCGTAAATAAAGGGTGGAAAATTACGAGCTCTTTGCTCTTTCGTAAAAAGGACACATGAAGACAAAACCTGGGCGACTCAGTGAAATGGCTGTCATGTCATCTGTCTCGTGTTTCTTTTAATGACAAAAACAGCCATCACGGACTCTTTATGCAGGAACAATCACTTAAGACGCTCCCTTTCCCGTAAAAAGACGGACGTGCCTCGGCCGCGCGGACAGAAGCAGTTACAAGGATTTGATTGGCGGAAATTAACTACGGAACTGTCTTATTCGCCACACTGACCACTTCCTAATTATCTGGCTTGACCACACGAAGACAATGTTTCTCAATGGATTATGGAGTCGGGTGCCCAAGCCCCCCCCCCCTCTCTCTCTCTCTCTCTCTCTCTCTCTCTCTCTCTCTCTCTCTCTCTCTCTCTCTGTGCCAGTTTATCTAATCAATTACCATATTTTCATTTTTAAAGCGATCAACGCTTTACGTTTTTACATTCCAAGCAACTGCATTTGATTGTTTCGAAGAGGACGATAATACTGTAGTACTTTGTCATGAGATAGTTGTCATACAATGCATAGATGACTTCACCCTTCAATGAAAAAAGCCAACTCTAAATTCCTGTATTTTTGTATAAACAAATATTCTTCATTGTTCTTCCACAATGGGTCTTCACAGCTGTCAACAACTCCTGGATTTATGTACCTGTGTTCAAGTTTCACTTAAATTTCTTTGTCTTCTCTTGTCAAGCCCCTTTTCACCGACAGTGGATGACTTGTGTGTGAGTTGCTTCGTGCCAAAAGAGGCAACACATGCTTGACTCTTAAATTATTTCTTTTTAAATGTGTAACTGCGGCCACATGCGACAGATAGACGTTTGATTCAAGCATCTGTATCAGAAGATTCTGTGTACCTATGATCATCCTATTTAAAACTGAGGGAAGTTGAAAATTATTTGCTTGATTATTCTCCTTTTTTCTTTATGTCAGTACTTTTGCACCACTAGTACTGTTATATCTGCAGGACGAATAGAGCTGTTTTCTAATAGTTTGGCTTCTCATCGGAGAGTTGGGGTTGACTCTAGCCGTCGCTACGTCTCTGTCCCAATCTTCTGAGCGCTGGTTAATGCTTGATATCGGTGGTCCAAAGGTTAAACTTCAAGACGGGTGTGGGAATTTAATCAGCCATGCTCAGTACGTAGTCACAGCCGTCCAGCCTGCTGCTGTTGAGTGCTCAAGAAGGCGGTGATCTTCCTTCATGATTTATTGGACTGGACGCTGTTTTCGTCGGAGTTGTCATCTCAATCAAATTTGATACTTTTTCCGCCTGTTCCTTTCTGGCACCACGTTTGGCAAGCTGGTCCACCATCTCGTTTTCTTGGGATGCTACAGTTAGGTGTCACTGAGGACCACTCGCTTCCCTTTGGCTACATTTGAAGTTTCTGCATGAGGTGGTTGCCTTTTGCTCTGGACAGGGAGGTGCCAGTGAGCAAAACCGAGCACTTGCATCCATTGTAGGATTTTGAAATGACCTTCTTTGCTGCTTGGAGTTCTACCCAGAAGCCTGAGCAGCGCTTGTCTGCTGATATTATACGTAATCTCTCTCTGCCTCTCTCTCTGTGTCTCTGTCTCTGTCTCTCTCTCTCTTCTCTCTCTCTCTCTCTCTCTCTCTGTCTCTCTCTCCTCTCTCTCTTCCTCTCTCTCTCTCTCGTCTCTCTCTCTCCTTCTTCTCTCTCTCTCTCTTCTCTCTCTCTCTCTCTCTCTCTCTCTCTCTCTCTCTCTCTCTCTCTCTCTCCTCTCTCTCTCTCGTCTCTCTCTCTCTCTCTCTCGTCTCTTCTCTTCTTCTTGTCTCTTCTTCTTCTTCCTCTTCTTCTCTCTTCTCTCCTCTCTCTCTCTTCTCTCTCTCTCTCTCTCTCTCTCTCTCTCTCTCTCTCTCTCGTGCGCCCGCGCAGGTGTATGTGTGTGTGTGAGTGTGTCTGAGTGAGAGAGAGAGGGGGACAGCGTTTTAATCCTTCGGTCTTTTAGCGAAGAATAATGACTGGAAGGCATCTTGAAAGAATCAAGTTGATATCCTCATTTCACATGTTAAACGACTTCCGACAATTTGAGAAAATCAGACAGATATAGATTATATTTTCGATTCGGTTTCCATGGTGCACTCGCTAATTTAGCGGGTTCGAATTCCATCCGTTGAGTGTGTTATTGGCTCAGACAGGAAACTGGAATCACACAGTTGACTTTCATCCCTTTAATGGATGCATTTTTGAGAGTGCTGCCCAAGTGTTCTTACCAAAACTGTCTGTATCTCAAGTCTTCTTACCGGACAGATAATGAAAGGAAGCGTGAAACCTTGTCATGTAGTCTCAGACCAACAAGAAACTACAAAGCAATATCCTGAACATCCTCATTAATCATAACGAAAAAAGGAAAGGGCGGGGAGGAGAGATGAGGGACACCATGAATTATGTGTCCCTTCATGCCCTGCTGGTGTGTTGACCTCAGTTCCGATGTTCTCTCATGTCCAGACCCGTGGCGAGTCCATACCAAGGTCGTCGGTGTTGGCAGTTTCACAGGACTGTCGTTGGACAGACGGGTAGTGCCGTCCAGGTTGTGCTCACTCACGTCGGTCCAGGATCAAACAATTGTTGTCAGTAGGGGAGAAGGGTTAGACCTCCTGCTCATTAGGGATCAGAACTGACTCCACTGAACACCACCGGAATAACTCGGCTTTGGCGGGTTGCTTCATGATATCCTGACATTGATTTCATCTGTGGACTGCAGCCGTGGTGCCGAGGCAGGACTGAACTAGGGTGGCTGTATATGGGGAAGCCACAGTGAGCGGCAAAGGAGTAATGCCTTTGAGAGAGTACGGAAGGCGAGAGAGAAGAAACGGCGCGCGCGAGCTATCCAGACAGCAAGGGTCCTAGTGCCCACCTGGGGCCCACCAAGGTTCTGGCTAGATCCAGCTTGTCCAGGCTGGAGCTACCTAGAACCTAGGTGGACCCTAGTACCCTTGCTGTAAGGGATATGATCGAGTGGTAGAAGACAGCTCGTCTCTGAAGGAGTTGTTGGTAAATACAAATCTCTGGCAAATTTGGCACAAATTTGTTGCACACTACGTAAGAATGTTAAAATAATGATCTGTAACGTTATGAATCCTGTTACTATGAATTCAACGAGAAAATGAATAAAGGTTGGGTAAACAAAAAGTAGCCGACGTGGCAATCTAAAGCTCGCCACTGTGTTAAAAGAAAAATAAAACATGTTAAGTCTTGTTCATAAGTTCACCGCGACATTGCCAGACAAGACTAAGCAGGATGTTATGTATAAATGGTAGATAATTATAACTGATATAAATTTAGTTCGTTAGAGTGTTAGACATGGGACGCTGGTCCGGTTGCTCTTGAAAATGACGGAAACGTTTTTAGCCGAATTGGCAGTTCAAACCAACCATTTCTCGCCGAGCCGTACATGCCAGACGATATTTTGACCAAGTTGCATGCAGTTATCAGCTTTCATGGACTTGCACACACGGTGCTTAAATGATTTCAAGCCAGTCTGTGTGCAGATTATCGCTCATTCACAATGTTTACTTTGCCTCTGTGAACACGACTTCCGATTTGTGGAACTAATCCTAACGATATGCTCCGAGACCATGCTGCCGCAGGACAATCAGTCAAACAAACAAACAAACAAACCAAACAACAACAAAAAAGAAAAAAAAAAGAAGAAACATTATGGTCAAGACGGTGTATACTCGGTGTTTGACAGTTCTGGATACATGGAAGTCAAGACAACCAACAATTTTCTACGTTCCCATTCATAGACGAAGAGAAAAGTCACCGGTTGTGCGCAGCAGCCAAAAACGTGAAGTCCAGTCGACATCACTTGATTCAAGCCTGTAAAATCTGGTTCATTTTAGTTTTGAACTTAATTCTTAATTTAAAGGATATCAGGTTCAAAACCGTTTTTCTAAATTCGTTTGATTTTTTTTAAAGGACGTGGATCGTTAAAAAATAAATTAAATGAATTCTTTCTGATTCATTACTTCTTATTACTCGAATAGTGTTGTGGAAAAAGTAGCGGTGCATAATGTATTGTTGAGCATGTTTTAAGCATGACTTATTGTTGTGGGTTTTTTTTTACACCTTCGATTGTCTTGTTGTATTGGCGTTGTAGATAACATTCTGATTAATTCCCAAACTTCACAGAACTTAAGAGCGGAAAATGCACTTCTAGTTTCAGTTTTCACTCTCCATTTTTGGCGAAGAGTTTAGAATGACTCTGATTTGGCTGTAAACTTTTATAATGCATGAAAAATTGTAAAATTTACTCTGTCTGAAAGATTGACTTTCAAAAACAATAGCAGCGGCTCCCCTCCCCCCCCCCCTCCTTCTCCCCTCCCCCTCCCCCGCCTCTTAATTTTCCACAATGAATTGTGCGATTTTCCATTGAAATATAGTACAGATATTACACCCAGAAAAAATCTGTTTGTTACTTTACTGGGTTCTGTTTTGTTGTTCTCGGCCATTTGTCCCCAACCTAAAACTTTCCGCGCATCTTGTTTGCTATTAAAGATAATTCATCGTCCTTTAAAACTCCATTCTTACAACTGAGTTGGTTGTGTTCAAGTTCTTCTCGTCCATTGCCCCTGTTGAACCTCTTCACGTCATTTACGTCAAACCTTTTTTGTTTCTCGGCACAATTCCTTGCCATATGTTCAAAAAATGTTCCCCCTGAATATTCCCACATTCCGCCTCTCTCAAGATGGGCTGTGCACTGGTCAATAGAGCGATGTGTGTCTGGCCAACTTCTAGCACTTTAATTCCCGTTTTTGGTCCGCGCTCCTCCTCAAAGTCTGCTGGCGCTGTCCCCGCTGACTTTTCCCTCCCCTGAGAGCCGGTGTCGCTGGAAGCAAGGTGTAATTAGCGTTTGAATGAGTTCCGGAGAGACAGCAGGCCCGCAGCCACGACAGCTAAGGCGAACAATTGGTGGAAATGGTCGCGAGCACAGCGCCACCTGATGGCGGGGCTCAGCGTCACTGAACACCGGATTTTCCGGTCTAGGTCA
Organism: Conus ventricosus; assembly: GCA_018398815.1. Lineage (NCBI taxonomy): Eukaryota > Metazoa > Mollusca > Gastropoda > Neogastropoda > Conidae > Conus > Conus ventricosus. Next base: position 77,733,337 of record CM031603.1, read on the forward strand.
ATAGCAGAGCGGGGAGATGGGGTTCCTTTTTAATTGAAAGCGTCAAAATTAACTCAAACATTTCCTTCGGAGACAGACGGCTAAAGAGTAGGGTGAGGAGAAAAGCGCTCCCGCAAAGTGTGAAGTCGCCGACAAATGGGGGTCCACTGTTTGGGCCTGACGTTCTCCGGTCTCCGCCGCTCCCGCCAAAGCAGGACTCAGCTGGGGCTTGATTGTTCTTAGGATTTGGCCTCTGGCTCAGTGCCTGTGACTTGACCGTTTGTTTGCTGCTTGTGGTAGAAGATAGCGATGGAGGAAAGTCAAAACTAGTTATTTAGAGGACAACAGACCACTGGGATGTTTTTTTCCCCTCTAATCCTCGAGAGCGGATGAGCTGGGGGGGGGGGGGGGGGGGGGGGGGGAGCAAAGAGAGGAGTGGGTGTGAACAAAAGGCAGACATGTATGCATCTCAGATATGTTATATCTACCCCGGGTAACGTAGAAAGTAAACATGCGGCATGGGCTTTGCCAAAAACTTATATCACAAACAATAACATTACATTGATAATTGAGAAGAGGATGCTAGGAAAGAATGATATTAGGAAAGTTTTCATGCTGAGGGATGGGTTGGGAATCATGAATGACACAATGAACTCTTTATAAGGAAAAAAGAAGACCGTTGGAGTAGATTCTGGCCAAAACGTCATTGAAACCTTAACGTACAATGCCCTCAAAGAATATGATCTGACATGTGAGAAAGAGAGAAATATCAGAAGAACAAAAATATTCAACAAAGCATACCCCGACAACAAGACATTCGTTTTGTAACCTTCTCACCACCCACCCAATAAAGCCACGACACGAGTCCGCCTCGCCAGGGCTGAGATGGTGGAGGGAGAGAAGAGGAAAAGGGTGGTCAGCTGGGAATTGAACGGCAAAAAAAAATAGGAAAAAAAGGAAAGAAGAAAAAAGAAAGCGGAAGAAAATAAAAAAAGAAAGAAAATAGAAAAGAAAAGAAATGAAACAAAATTCGAAAAAAAGAAAGAAAAATGTTTCAGGTTTGAGAAGGCGAGAGAGCCCTTCAAAAGCCAATCTGCTAAGATGCTTTAGTCAATGTTTAGCGGAAAGATTCCCCCGGCCCTCGCAGCCAAATTACAGTGGCGGCGCCATGCATTATTCAGAGTGACGGAACGGCCAAAGAAGCTGCTGTCACGGGCTCGGGGGCCTCTCACCAGGCCCGTGTGCTATGTAAATGGAAGTTTTTTTGCGGGCCCGCTGTTCAAAAGTGTATCATTTGCCTTTCCCAGCCTTCCGCGCCAGGTCATTTCGATTACAGAGAAGAGAGGGCTGCCAGACATGCTCTCTGACAGCCGCGCAATCTGGCGAGGGGTTCCCAATCAAGGGGCTCTAATGCTTTTCCCTGTTGCAATCAGGGGCGCGCGCGCACTGAGGTGGTGTAACGTTTGTGATGGGCAAACCCGGACGCAGATCACCGAGAATTAGTTGCTAGTTGCGGCTTGATCCTTTATTCTCTCTCTCTCTCTCCTCTCTCTCTCTCTCTCTCTCTTTCTCTCTTTGCTTGAATGATTTCTCTCATTTCTATTTGTTCTACGTCCCTCCCCACCTCCTCAAGCTGTTCTTGTTTTGATACCGTGTGAGATCATTATGGGACAGTTTGTGTGTGTGTGTGTGTGGGGGGGGGGGGGGGGGGGGGAAGGGGGGGATATCGATTGGGTGACGAGAGGGAAAATGAGCGATGGTTGGATTCTCGAGTTCGATTCATACCTGGGTAAAGCCTGGTGCCAGGAGTTTGTGAGTTCATGTCGTGAAGTGCTTGAGCCATTCTCGCACCCCCCATCCCCTCCCCTGCATCCACCCGCTTTATCAATTATCTCCCCTTTTTCTATCTTAGTTTTACTCCATTATCATCACTAATGCTAATACCTTTTTTTCACCCCATCTTCGTGATTTTGTGTCTTCTCTGGCAAATCATCTCTCAGTCGCCATCTGTACACATTTTCCACACACACTCCCATCTCTTTAGTTCCAAGTGTGTGTGTGTGTGTGTGTGTGTGTGTGTGTGTGTGTGTGTGTGTGTGTGGTGTGTGTGTGAAAACGTGCTTGCGAGCGTGTGTGTGTGGGGGGGGGGGGAGAACATGTGGGGGGGGGGATAGAGTGTTTAACGACGAGGATTCTGTGATTTTGTTTGAGACCAGAATGGAGATGCACTGAATCCTCTTCATCACAATTACCCTCATCAGTCTTCATCAAATTGGAAACAATCTTCACTTTCTGTGGTTCTTCACGCTCCGGTCTTATAATTGTTCAAAATGATCCTCATAAGTCTTCAATGAAATGCAGAACAAAGCTCGGTTTCCGTGGTTCCTCATGCTCTGCTCCTATGGTGATCTTAGTTTCATTTCCACATCTGTGTCTGGCAGAAGATCGTGTGGGTGTTAGGTATCAGCAGATTAATAATGACTATCGTTGGAGGGATGTGGTGGCCGTCTCATCGCACGTGGGGGACACTTAGATTGGCTCGACGACGACCAGTGACTTGTTAATATAGGGGCACTTGGTGACGCAGTATATGGACGCACACAAATAGTGATTTCTATTGAACTGACAGTGACAGTTATTGATTTCGCAGAGGTAAACAGGTATTGTTACGTAAAAACAGCAATTTCGCTTGACACCTCAATGTCAGGTGAAAACATTTATTTTCACGTGAACACAACTAATCATCACATGAAAACAGCCTTTTTGACAGAAAACAGCTCATTTGACGTGAAACAGTTGTTGCTTCCAAGTTGAAACAGTTGATCATCACGTGAACGCATTTACTTTCACATGATAATAAGCTACTTTCTCGTAAAATTGCAACTGAAAACAGTTATTTTTGAAAGAAAACAGCTATTGTGACATAAATTGTATATTTTCTAGTGATAATTGGGTGTTTTTGCGTGAAAATAATTGTTTTCGCTTCGTGATTAGCTGTTTCACACGAAAATAACAATTGTCACCCATAACACCTAGTTTCTTCTTGTGTAAATAGTAATTATGCCTGTTCGAGTCTAGTACGCTCCTACAGCTCTGAACACCTCCGAAGTGACTCACTGTGTAGTACTGAACACCATCGAAGGGAGTTGTAATGCTGTCGTCATTGCCCCTCGACGATCAGATCTGGACTGCTCCGTGTGGGTTACTGGCACTGAGTCTGCGACAGAAAGGGGGTCAAGATGAGCGGCGCAAAAGTCATACAAAAGGGCGCAGAGGACAGACCAGAAGAAGCACCTGCTTTCTTTGGTGCTCTCCGCTCACAGACCAGAAAAAGACCTGCTTTCTCGAGTGTTCTCCACTCGTGGTCAGAACCTGTGTCGCGCTGGAGCGTGGAGCCAATGTGTCAGACTGTAGTATCGGGCAGACATCACACATGAAAGACTGTCTGAAAATCCATAGCCATTGCACCCCCGTTAGTGCCAGTTAAAAGAGGCTGTCAGTTAAGTGCCTGGTTGCCACAAAGGCATCCCACACACGTTTTTTGTTTGTTTTGTTACCATCGAACATGCAACGTCAAAAGCGACGGGGGGGGGGGGGGGGGGGGGGGGGGGGGGACACTAGAGCCTGACACGGCGTCTTTTAAACGCCGCGTGGGTTAATTTTGCATAAGCACCTTTCACACGGTTCGTGCCACCACACGGGGACGTAGGAAGTCATTGATGTCAGCTTATGAATTAGTGACGGCCCGGACTGGTTGGCTCTTGGGCTGTTGCTGGCTCATTCTCTGTCCTTGCGGTGGTGCGACCGTTATTGTGGCATTAAGAGACAATGTGCTTTCTGGACCGACGCTTCTCTCTCTCTCTCTCTCTCTCTCTCTCTCTCTCCTCTCTCAAAAATCCGGATCATGCCAAATATTTTTCGTCTAAAGAAGTGTTATTACACTTAAGCTTTCTTTGATAATGTTGTTGTCTTCAGTTCAGTACGTTTTATACAGTGGAATACGACTTCTGTGAAAAATGAATAAGCTTACGTCAACGAAGTGACGCCAGAGGCTAAAATTGTGGTTCTCAGCTGTCGAATCAATGTTTTGACTACGAGAGTGCGCTCTCATGAAGAGAGAGAGACAGAGACAGACAGACACGGAGAGAGAGAGAGAGAGAAGAGAGACAGAGAGAGAGTATGTATCCATGTGTGTTGATTCCAGTGCAAGCAAAGGTCAGTATGACCGTAAATCTCTCTCTCTCTCTCTCTCTCTCTCTCTCTCTCTCTCTCTCTCTCTCTCTCTCTCTCTCTCTCTTTCCCGTTCTCTGTTGCTCCCTCTCTGTGTGTGTGAGTGTGCGTGTGCGCCAGTGTGATGTGTGTGCGTGTGCGCGCGCGCATGGTGCCTACGTGTGCAGCATGTGTATGTCTTTGTGCGTGTGTTTGTGTGCGCGCGTGCGCATGCGTGTATCAGCACGTGCATGCGCACGCTCGTATGCTACATGCATATAATTATTGCTTTTACGTATGGAAACGTGTTTTTCCTGTGGTGTGGATATTTTGTATGTTGAGGAATCTAGCAGTAGAGGAGTTTTCGTCATTTTTTTTTTCTTTAAGGATGAATACTTTATCAAAATTTAATTCAAGAGCAGTTGTATTTTCTTAAGTATCAAAGTCAGAAAGAAGAAAAACAGGCATTTACATGAT
>CM031603.1:77743001-77838001 GCA_018398815.1 Conus ventricosus
GAGAGAGAGAGAGAGAGAGAGAGAGAGAGGAGAGAATTTGTCGTGGCTGAAAATTACCCCCAAGTTTTTTGTTGTTGTTTTTTTTGTTGTTTTTTTTAGCTTCAGATGTACCCATTGGGGGTAAATGATAGAAATTGGTAAATCTGATTCACAATAGCTTTGGCGGTCCCATTAACTCGACTGAAAGTCAGTGCTGACACCGGCCCACGGGACCCCACTATCATACGCGTAAAGTAATGGCATACGGTATCATTGTCATCGACATCATCGTCATCGTCGTCGTCGTCGGCGGCGGCGGCGTTGTCTTCATCGTGTTCGTCATTATAGTCAATCCAGGATACGTCGTGCTGTCAGTGTTTTGAGACGACAACGACGACGACAACTACTGCTACTGCTACTACAGCTACCATACTGCCACTGCGGCTACTGCCACAGCCATTATTGTTCATTTATTTATCTCAAATTTAGGCATCTAATAGGTACTTTCTGAACCTATAGTCACTGGCTCATTCTCTTACATGTCTGGTGGCATACAATTTACACACAAGTAATGCTTACTCTGCCCGTACATAATATATACAAACACCCACATATAAACACCCACACATACGCACACGCATGAGCACTCGCACACGCGTGCACGCATGCACAGCGAAAGAGACACGTTTCAAGCCTATCATAAATATATTGTGAGAATCGTGTGAGTGTCTGAGAGACTAAGGTATTGTTTGTTCCATGTAACTAGTGCTTGTATGCAAGTACAGTCATGTAAAGCCTTACTGTCTTAATACTACACTACCACGCCACCATGACCCCGACCATCAGAACGCATCACAACCGTCATCGAAACTTGCAGACGTAGGCGTTACTTGTACATAGATCTCACAAAAGAGTGACCGGTTAGAGCTGTTCTTGGCAAAACATACGTTTACAAATGGAGACAATGTGTTCCACAGTCAACATAAATGTGTGACTTGTACAAAACGTCACTTCGGTACTTGGGATTTTTTTTGTAAACCGGTGGTAACATTTTGCACCGCAGCGTCGGTCCAAATTGTCACTGAGTGACATATGGTAACATTTTGCACCGCAGCGTCGGTCCAAATTGTCACTAAGTGACATATGGTAACATTTTGCACCGCGACAGATACAAGCCTCTGTGGCTCGGTGGTTAGCATCTTGGTCTGACTCTTAAGAAATCGCTGTGTCGAGCTTCTTCGAAAGCATTACAAGACAGATTTTTAGACGTTGGTCAGATCCTCATCAGAGGTTGACTGCTCTGGACTCAAACGCGAGGACAGCTGAATCTCAGCTATGTTTGTACAATGACGAGCAGTCCCGTTGCTCCATGTTGAACACATGTCAATAGTATCTAACCTTTACTTTCTGCTACCGATCAGAAGAGAACCAGATGAATGGAGGGGGGGGGGGGGGGGGGGGGGGTATTACAGAACTTGAAAATTGAAAGAATGGTGAGTTGCAAAAAAGTCATAATTTCGTGTGTGAAATTTACTTGGCGATTCCATTAAGTGAGAAAAAAGGAGTCAAAACGGCATTTTCTTTTTAAACAAATAATGAAATAATGACAATATCAAAATATCAAATTAAAATCCACATAATGTACTTCTTATTTTTCTTTTGTCCAGTTGAGAGACTTGTTCTAGTTATGTAAAGTCTTAAATTAATACACTCGGAGAAATGAATTATAAAAATGTTTTTGACTACAAATATAGTTTTACTTTCAATAACCCTTCTTTTCTGGCTCCGTTTCATGGCCAAGGTTTGAAGCCTTCATTTAAGGAATGCAGATGCGGTGAGTCAGTGGGTGAGATGAGGCAGTGGGTGTGGTGTGTCGGTGGGTGTCGTAAGTCAGCTTATTTATGGAGAGTCAGGAATGAATGTAGTGATTCAGCTGACGTGGTGAGTCAGTGGGTGTGGTGAATTATAAGACACGGGTAGTACGTGGGTATATGTCTGTGGGTATGGTGAGACAGTGGGTGTGGTGAGTCGATGGATGTAGAGTAATTTAATGCAGTGACTCAGTGGGTATGGTGAGTTAGTGGGTGTCGTAATTCAGTTTGCTTGGTAAATCAGTAAATGTGGGTGTCGTAATTCAGTTTGCTTGGTAAACCAGTAAGTTGGTGACTCAGTCGGTGTGGTGAATTAGTGGTAAGTCAGTGGTTCTGGTGAGTCAGTGGATATGTTAGTCAGTGGTGTGGTGACTCAGAAGATGTGGACAGTCAGTTTATGTGTGATGAGTCAGTCAGTGTATGCAGAATCAGTGGATGCGACCGTCGTCTTCTTGGCGTTCGCTGGCTAAACGATCAGTCTAGCTTGGGCGACGACCAGTGTTGCTGCTGCTGTTGTTGTTGTTGTTGTTGCTGATGCTGTTGTTTTCCTGCCCCTGGTGGCAGCCATAGAGCTCGGTCTTGAGCGGAGAGTTCAGGGGCCTCGTGTCTCGTCTTGCTTGTGGTGTGTGGGATGAGTCAATGGGTATGGGGAGTCTGTGAGTATGGTGACTCCGTAGACGTGGCGAGAACGTTGATGTTCATGACTCAGTTGATGTGGCAGGTCAGTGGATGTGGTGACTGAGTGGATGTGGTGAGTCGGTGTGTGGAGAGTCAGTGAGTGTGGTGAATCGGATGCGGTGAGCAATGGGTATGGTGCATTAGTCACCAGGTATGGTGAGTCAGTGATGTAGTGAGTTGATTTCGTGCGGTGAGTCAGTGTTGTGGTGAGTCAGTTGATATGGTTAGTCAGTGGATGTGGAGGGTCAGTTAGTGCGTAGAGAGTCGGTTGATGTGGTGAATCGATAGATATGCTGAGTCAGTGGGCGTCGTAAATCCGTTGGTGTGGTGAGTCGGTGGATGTTGTGAGTTAATTGGTGTGGGGAGTCAGTCCATGTAGTGAGTTAATTGGTGTGGGGAGTCAGTGAATGTGGTTAGTCAGTGGATGTGGAGGGGCAGTTGGTGTGTAGAGAGTCACTGGAGGTAGTGCGTCAATGGTATGGCGAGTCAATGGATGTTGTAAATCCGTCGGTGTGGTGAGTCAGTGGGTGTGGTGAGTCAGTGGATGTGGTGAGTCAGTGGATGTGGTGAGTCAGTGGGTGTGGTGAGTCGTTGGGTGTGGTGAGTCGGTGGGTGTGGTGGGTCAGTGGGTGTGGTGAGTCAGTGGATGTGGTGAGTCAGTGGGTGTGGTGAGTCAGTGGGTGTGGTGGGTCAGTGGGTGTGGTGAGTCAGTGGGTGTGGTGGGTCAGTGGGTGTGGTGAGTCGGTGGGTGTGGTGAGCCAATGGGTATGGCGAGTCAGTGGATGTGGTGAGTCAGTGGTGTGGTGAGTCAGTTGATGTGGTGAGTCAGTGGGTGTGGTGAGTCGGTGGGTGTGGTGAGCCAATGGGTATGGCGAGTCAGTGGGTGTGGTGAGTCGGTGGGTGTGGTGAGCCAATGGGTATGGCGAGTCAGTGGGTGTGGTGAGTCAGTGGGTGTGATGGGTCAGTGGGTGTGGTGAGTCAGTGGGTGTGGTGAGTCAGTGGATGTGGTGAGTCAGTGGATGTGGTGAGTCAGTGGGTGTGGTGAGTCAGTGCGTGTGGTGGGTCAGTGGGTGTGGTGAGTCGGTGGGTGTGATGAGTCAGTGGGTGTTGTGAGTCAGTTGGTGTTGGTATAATAAATCAATCTGATGTAGTGAGTCAGTGGATGTGGTGAGTCAGTGGATGTGGTGAGTCAGTGGATGTGGTGGGTCAGTGGATGTGGTGGGTCAGTGGGTGTGGTGGGTCAGTGGATGTGGTGGGTCCGTGGATGTGGTGGGTCAGTGGATGTGGTGAGTCAGTGGATGTGGTGGGTCAGTGGGTGTGGTGAGTCAGTGGGTGTGGTGGGTCAGTGGTGTGGTGAGTCAGTGGGTGTGGTGAGTCAGTGGGTGTGGTGAGTCAGTGAATGTTGTAAATCAGTGGGTGTGGTGAGTCAGTGGATGTGGTGAGTCAGTGGGTGTGGTGGGTCAGTGGATGTGGTGAGTCAGTGGATATGGTGAGTCAGTTGGTGTTGGTATAATAAATCAATCTGGTGTAGTGAGTCAGTGGATGTGGTGAGTCAGTGGATGTGGTGAGTCAGTTGGTTTGGTATAATAAATCAATCTGGTGTAGTGAGTCAGTGGATGTGGTGAGTCAGTTGGTGTTGGTATAATAAATCAATTTGGAGTAGTGAGTCAGTGGATGTGGTGAGTCAGTGGATGTGTTGAGTCAGTTGGTGTTGGTATAATAAATCAATCTGGTGTAGTGAGTCAGTGGATGTGATGAGTCAGTTGGTGTTGGTATAATAAATCAGTTTGGTGTAGTGAGTCAGTGGATGTGGTGAGTCAGTTTGTGTTGGTATAATAAATCAATTTGGTGTAGTGGTCAGTGGATGCGGTGAGTCAGTTGGTGTTGGTAAAATAAATTAATTTGGTGCAGTGAGTCAGTGGATGTGGTGAGTCAGTTGGTGTTGGTATAATATATCAATTTGGTGTAGTGAGTCAGTGGAAGTGGTGGGTCCGTTAGCATAATTAATCAATTTGGTGTAGTGAGTCAGTGGATGTGGTGAGTCATTGGATGAGATGAGTCAGTTGGTATAATAAATCAATTTGGTGTGGTGAGTCAGTGGATGTGGTGAGTCAGTCGGTATAATAAATCAATTTGGTGTAGTGAGTCATTGAATGCGGTGAGTCATTGGATGAGGTGAGTGAGTTGGTATGATAAATCAATTTGGTGTAGTGAGTCAGTGGATGTGGTGAGTTAGTGGTTGAGGTGAGCCAGTTGGTGTCTTAAATCATTTTGGTGTAGTGAGTCAGTGAATGTGGTGAGTCAGTTGGTATAATAAATCAATTTGGTGTAGTGAGTCAGTGGATATGGTGAGTCAGTGGATGTGGTGAGTCAATTGGTGTAATAAATCAATTGGGTCTGGTAAGTCTGTGGATGTGGTGAGTCAGTTGGTATAGTCAGTCAATTGGTGTAGTGAGTCAGTGGAAGTGGTGGGTCCGTTGGTTTAATAAATCAGTTTGGTGTAGTGAGTCAGTGGATGTGGTGAGTCAGTGGATGTGGTGAGTCAGTTGGTGTCAAATCAATTATGTGTAGTGAGTAAATGGATGTGGTGAGTCAGTTGGTATAATAAATCAATTTGGTGTAGTGAGTCAGTGGATATGGTGAGTCAGTTGGTGTAATAAATCAAGTTGGTGTAGAGAGTCAGTGGATGTGGTGAGTCAGTAGATGAGGTGAGTCAGTTGGTGTCCTAAACCAATTTGGTGTAGTGAGTCAGTGAATGTGGTGAGTCAATTGGTGTAATAAATAAGTTTGGTGTAGTGAGTCAGTGAAGGTGGTGGTCCGTTGGTATAATAAATCAATTTGGTGTAGTGAGACAGTGGATGTGGTGAGTCAGTGGATGTGGTGAGTCAGTTGGTGTCATAAATCAATTTGGTGTAGTGAGTCATTGGATTTGGTGAGTCAGTTGGTATGATAAATCAATTTGGTGTAGTGAGTCAGTGGAAGTTGTGGGTCCGTTGGTTTAATTAATAAATCAATTTGGTGTAGTGAGTCAGTGGATTTGGTGACAGTTTGTATGATAAATCAATTTGGTGTAGTGAGTCAGTGGATGTGGTGAGTCAGTTGGTGTAATAAATCAATTTGGTGTAGTGAGTCAGTGGATTTGGTGAGTCAGTTGGTGTAATAAATCAATTTGGTGTGGTGAGTCAGTGGATGTGGTGAGTCAGTTGGTGTAATAAATCAATTTGGTGTGGTGAGTCAGTGGATGTGGTGGGTCCGTTGGTATAATATATCAATTTGGTGTAGTGAGTCAGTTGGTGTGGTGAGTCAGTGGATGTGGTGAGTCAGTGGATTTGGTGAGTCAGTAGGTATAATACATCATTTTGGTGTAGTGAGTCAATGGATGTGGTGAGTCAGTCAGTATAATAAATCAATATGGTGTAGTGAGTCAGTGAAAGTAGGGGTCCGTTGGTATAATAATTGATTTGGTGTAGTGAGTCAGTGGATGTGGTGAGTCAGTGGATGAGGTGAGTCAGTTAGTGTCATAAATACATTTGGTGTAGTGAGTCAGTGAATGTGGTGAGTCAGTTGGTGTAATAAATCACTTTGGTGTTGTGAGTCATTGGATGAGCTGAGTCAGTTGGTGTAATAAATCAATTTGGTGTTGTGAGTCAGTGGATGTGGTGAGTCAGTGGATGAGATGAGTCAGTTGGTGTAATAAATCGATTGGGTGTAGTGGGTCAGCGGATGTGGTGAGTCAGTTGGTGTAATCAATCAATTTGGTGTGGTGAGTCAGTGGATGTGGTTGGTCCGTTGGTATAATCAATCAATTTGGTGTAGTGAGTCAGTGGATGTGGTGAGTCTTTGGATGTGGTGAGTCAGTTGGTGTAAAAATCAATTTGGTGTAGTGAGTCAGTGGATTGGTGGGGTCCATTGGTATAATAAATCAATTTGGTGTAGTGAGTCAGTGGATGTGGTGAGTCAGTTGGTGTAATAAATCAATTTGGTGTAGTGAGTCAGTGGATGTGGTGAGTCAGTGGATGTGGTCGAGTCAGTTGGTGTAATAAATCAATTTGGTGTAGTGAGTCAGTGGATGTTGTGAATCAGTGGATGTGGTGAGTCAGTAGGTGTAATAAATCAATTTGGTGTAGTGAGTCAGTGGATGTATTGAATCAGTGGATGAGGTGAGTCAGTTAGCTGTGGTGAATCAATGAGCGGGTCAGTGGGTATGGTGAGTCAGTGGATGTCGTAATTCAGTGGATGTAGTGGGTCAGTGGGTGTAGCCATGCCAGTCACTGTGATGAATCAGTTGGGTGTAGCGAGTCAGTGGGTAAAGTGGATCATGGGTGTGGTGAATCAGATGGTTGACGTGATTCAATCGGGTATGGGTAGGTCAGTGGGTGTGGTGAGTCAGCGGATAGGGCGATTCAGTGGATTTGACGAGCCACTGGATGAGTAGCGGGTCAGGAGATGTGGTAAGTCAATGGGTGTGATGAATCAATCGTATGGTGAGTCGTGGGTATGGCGAGTGAGTTAGGTGAGGTGAGTCAGTGGGTACTGTGAGTCGTTGGGTGTGGTGAATCAGGTGGTTGAGGTGATTCAGTCGGGTATGGGTAGGTCAGTGGGTGTGGTGAGTCAGTTAGGTGAGGTGAGTCAGTGGGTACTGTGAGTCGTTGGGTGTGGTGTGTCAGCAAGTGTGGCAAAGTCAGTAGGTACAATGAGTCAGCTGGGTGAGGTGAGTTAGTGAATTGGCCGAGTCAGTGGGTGTGGTGTCAGTTGGTGTATGGAGGGTCGGTGAGTATGGGAGTCAGTTGAATGGTGAGTCCCTTGGTGTGGTCAGTCAGATTAAACCCCCGAGAGTGCGTACGGAAGTCAACTGAATAGGCTACTGAGTAACGGTGGGCGATTGACCCGTGACTTGCCGTTACTGAGAATGATATGCAGGGACACACACTGGAGTACACTGACACATAGGCACATGCATGCATGTGCACAGCGCATTCACACATGCACACACACACGCGCGCGCGCGCGCGCACACGCGCACACACACACACACACACACACACACACACACACACACACACACACACACACACACACACACTTTCACATTTTCTCCTCTCTCTCTCTCTCTCTCTCTCTCTCTCTCTCTCTCTCTCTCTCTCTCTCTCATACACAAACACACAAAAAAGACACACACACGCGCGCGCGCACACACTCTCTCTCCCTCTCTCCCTCTCTCTCTCTCTCTCTCTCTCTCTCTCTCTCTCTCTCCGAAATAAGCAAAAACAGCAACAGCTTGCAGAGGCCATATAAACATGCATGACAATCAGAGACAATGGGCGAACAAAAATGTCAAAGGTCGGGGGTCAGAACGCTTCTAGTTGAAAGAGGGATGCTTTGGGAGTCGTTAACATGTTCATGGTCGATTTTGCATGGCGGAAGAGTCGGGGGCTGGTTTTGATAGGAAGGCGTCTGAACAAGAGAAAGAAGGTTGGCTTTGTGATTGTTGTCTTATGAAAAGGAAGCCAGTAAACGCAGTCATCGGTAGAAGAAAAGAGACAGCGAGAGATGGGTTGAGGAGTTCAGGTTGGTATGATGGAGCATCGTCAACTTAAAACGTAGAGAGAGCTTGCAGTGGTATTATATTATTCGATCAACAGGAAGCGATTAAGCGAAGGAGACTGCAATATGATCACCTACACACAGCACTGTCCGGAAATCTGATGTGACTTCCGAGGTCCATGAAGATATGAACAGTGAGCTTTGGCTCAGGGCAACCGGCTGGAGGAGCATACTTCTAATTCGGAGGAATCAGCGATAGTAGCAGGGGTTTCTTCCGAAAAGTAGGAATCTTCAACAAAAAAAGATATTCATTGGTGCAAAAGTAGTACAACATACAGTGAAGATGAGGTTGATTTGAGCAGATTAGTAATTGTTGCAGTCCTCTCGGGTTAAAATACTGTGCCGTAGATGACTAGGTTGCACGAACAATAGTACTATACTGCAGAAGACCGTTATGGTGCATGTGACATTTTTGTTTTATCTCGTTTGACAGGTATTTTCAATTACCTGTTCTTACATTATTTTGGAGTTTGCATTTAAACATTTGCATGGTGTGGAATTCTTTTCCGTAAGAGATTCGTCATGCCTCATGCCAGCAATTCCCTTTCATGTCAGATCCGTATTGCCTTGTATTTGATTTGTCTTCCGCATCAGATGTGTCATACCTTAGGTCATCAACGGTATCAGATTCGTCCTACCCCATGCCATCAATTCCCTTCCGCATCAGATGTGTCATACCTCAGGTTATCAACGGTATCAGAATCGTCCTACCCATGCCATCAATTCCCTTCCGCATCAGATGTGTCATACCTCAGGTTATCAACGGTATCAGAATCGTCCTACCCCATGCCATCAATTCCCTTCCGCATCAGATGTGTCATACCTCAAAGCCATCAACGGTATTAGATTCGTCCTACCCCATACCATCAATTCCCTTCCGCATCAGATGTGTCATACCTCAAGCCATCAACGGTATCAGATTCGTCCTACCCCATGCCATCAATTCCCTTCCGCATCAGATGTGTCATACCTTAGATCAACACGGTATCAGATTCGTCCTATCCCATGCCATCAATTCCCTTCCGCATCAGATTTGTCATACTCTCACGCCATCAATTCCCTTTCGTATCGGATCCATCATGCTTCGTTCTACGAATTATCTTCCTTACCAGATTCATCATACCTCATGTCATAAATACTGTTCTGCATCGTGTTCGTTATGCCTCATGCCATGAATTCTGTCTCAGATTCGCCCTACCTCTTGCTATGAATTTTCCGCATCAGATTCCTCATACCTGATGCCATGAATATCGATCCTTAAGATTGGTCGTATTCTGCCAGTTTCATCAGATAGTGTACAGGTAGATTAGATTTGCTCTGGATGTCAAGTGTTATGAACAAAATTGAGGAACAAAGTATTGACTTTCTTTCATTGCACATGTTTGTATCTTGATATTTCAAAATATTGTTGTCAGTTTTAGACCGCAATCAAGAAATTGCCTCTTGTGATTGAAGTTGAGTACGCTTTAATCCTCGGCATGTACTTACAATTCTTCTCATTGTTAGCGCATTGTTTTGTGAATACAGTTTTGTTAACTGTCAGGCAATGTTTTAACAAATGAGCACACACAAAGAATGAGTGAAAATTGAAAACAACAAAGAGAGAAAAAAAAAAGTAAAAGAATACAACAACAAAAAATAGAGGAAGAGGACAATGATGCTGGAAGCACGAAAAAATGAACCTCCAGAGACGCATCCTCGGCACCGCTGAACCAGAAAGCGTTGTCTGATCGACAGTAATAACAACAACAAAGAGTTGTCGTGCTACTTCCCCCGACTCGTTGAAAACCAGATCTTATCCAGCTTTAAAATGATTGGCTTTGGCTTACTTCTTTGTCCCCGACTGTCATTTTGTTTTGCTGTGTGCTTATGCTGTGGACGTCGATGTGCGCAAGTGGGGAGAGATCGAGGAGTGGCTGACTAAACATGAATTGTCGGTGGAAGCATTTGTTAGATGGAACTGGTGGTGTGAACATGTGTTTGGAATTATTTGGTAGAATTTGTTTGTGCTCCTGCTTTTTCGCATAGATTATTGTGGAGCGCTGGGTCTGTGTGATATTATTTACTTTCCTTGTGCTTAAATATTTCATTTTGTTTCTTCTTTCTTGCCTAGACTAACTGCAAAGATCTTTATTTTCTGCAGGAGGTATTGCGCTGTATTATTATCACAGTATTGGTTCTTCCCTTTTTTTTTCTTTTTTTTGTAATTTGATGGGCATGACTTTGAATTCGACAGAAAGAAAATGTGTGAAAGAAAAACAGTTAGTCAGCTGGCACTCACGTCTAATCCTGACTGCCTTTATTGATTCAAATGTATTCAGTATGACACTGGGAAAACTTCAATCCAAAGCATTGTTTTCAAGCCTCTCGATAATTAGATGTACAATGCTGCAAAACAGGGAAGTGTGATTAGTAATACAGTCGTGTTTTCGCAAAACATGTTTAGAAAATCCGCCCTTCTTCCTCCGCCCTTCCTGCCCCCTGCCGCCCCCCCCCCCCCCCCCCCCCCCCCCCCCCCCCCCCACACACACACACACACACACACACACACACACACCACCGCGCGCGCGCGCGCGCGTGCGCCGCACGCACGCGCGCACGCACACACACACGATCGCACACGCCTATTCTCGTCACAACAAAGAGAGAGGGACAGTCTCAGACAGAAGTCCTATGGAGACAACAGTAGGCCCACTGCCACACTAAGGACCATACTACGGTACTCTTGCCACACGCGCTTCTGTTGGACCTTTCAGCAAACGAAGAGGCCGCATGGCTGAGGGGTACACCACGTAACTTGTTTGACAGAGCTGGACATGCCATGTGCCAACTGTTTTGTCCTTTCACACGGACATTTCTGGTTTGGTTGACGTGTTAAGAACACGAGTTGTCATCAACGCCAAAAAAACCTCATCTGCAAAGGCCATGCACATGCGTAATGGACCTAAGCAAGGTGCAATCAGTATACAGATATGCAATGGGCATACACTGGTGCAGTGGACGTACACTGGTGCAATGAGTATACACATGTGCAGTGGGCATACACTGGTGCGATGGGCATACGTGTCTGCAATAGACGCACATATCTGCAGTGAGCCTATACACCTGCAGAGGGGATATACATCCGCAATGAACATGCTTATGTACTATAGACATGCGCTTTTGCGATTAACATGTACTTTACATCTACAATGGATGTATACGTATGCAGTGTACATATACATCAGCAGTGGGCATAACCATTTGCGATTGGCATACACATCTGCAACGAGCATACACATCAGGACATGCACATCATTATGTTTTTAAGTCAGACCAACCGTCACCAAAGGTTCTGTGTCATTTACAACATATCGAGAAATTGACAAGTTCGAAAGCATCACAAACTAAGGGCTTGAAAACAAGAAATGTGGGTGAGGGTGGGGATAGGGGTGTTGGTTTGTGTGTTTTTGTTTGTTTGCTTCCTGTTTGTTTGTTGTTGTTGTTGTTTTTGGGGGGAGTATTTCATATGTTTGTTATGAAGATGAAGTCGTGGGTCTGTCACTTTTGAAGCATTTAAAGAAGATGGCAGAGCTGCATATGAGTCTTGAAAACTCCTCCGTCGCCCATCGATCCTTTCCTGCGTTCTGCAGAATACTCCGACTGTCTAATCAACAACCAATATATCAGGGTAACGTATTCCGTTCCTACACAAACGCAGCCACGTCGCCCCCGGGCATAAATAACACCCCCTCCAACAAACACACCAGGACCACCTTTACGAGTAAAACCCTTCCATCATACACGGAGGGCTGGCCGTGGATGTACGGGTGGGGACGGTTACCCAGTTGATGAAGGGCCAGGGGATGGTCGGCTGGTTACGTATGGACGTACTAGTTCCCGGGGACCTGCCGATGTGTACAGCCAAGTCGGGGAGACTGCTCCTTGAAACTTGTCATGCAGCGGTGCGGAAAGGCGCTGAGCGATGAGCACACACAGGGGGGAAGATGACGGATGGCGCTGATGTGTCCCTCCGGCACTGCTCTTCATTCTAAGCTCCAGTGGTGTCTGTTGGACGCTGATGCTAGCCTCTCCCCCTCCCCCTCCTTGCCCCCCACCCCCATTCCCCTTCCCCAAAACACGGCCCTTGGAGCAGACGGCCGGCAGAGATTCCTTCGGGCGAAAATAAAAAGGAAAAATCCTGGACGATTTAACCGAGTTGAAGGATCCAGATTTGCCCCTGGAGACGTTGTTCGTGCGATTTATAGTTGAATCTCTTTGCGAGGCGGTGAAGGGCAGAGAGCCTATAAGTTTCGCTTTATTGTTGCTACCACTGCGAGTTAACGGCATGGATCATGTTCTCTCCACCAGTCAAACGTTGTGGCTTGTGAAGATTATTGATTTTATGATTGCAGTTACGAGTCACCGAGTTAGAGATTCCCTTCTCAAAACATTAAACTGCAGTCTGTTGGCGTACAAGCCTCTCGTTGTACGTTAAACCTGTGAAAACCACGCAAACAAACAAACGAAACTGCCACCGTTAGAGATAAAACTTAGTGGTTTTAATGTTACAGGCACAGGTAGACAATAGTATTCCTTGGCGAGATGATTTAGTTAAAAAGGCTCTTGCTTGAATACCAAGACTGCGAATGGGTACTGCGACGGTTCCTTTACAAGACTGTAGTTAAATTACATCCTAGAAGTCCATTCTTATGCAGTTTCAAATAACAACTGTAAGCGAATTAAACATTGTTCTCTCTGCAAAACAGTGAAGTTAACTCCTTCAAGCCTTGTTTCAGCGTAGTCTGTGACCATACAAAATAAACATTCACGTCAAAAGATGTTGAACTTGCAGCATATAAGCTTCTTATTTGATATTACGAGTTGTTTAACTGAACAATCACTTGATACTATGACCCATGATTAGATCGAGTACTATTCTGCTAACAAGATATCAAAAGTTGGGTACAATCTACGTGCCTTAATGTTGAAACTGCTTGCGAACAAAATAATATGAATAGTGTAATACAGGACATCGAATTTTTCAGAAAATATTTAGGGGGAGGGTGGGGGGGGAGGGACACGCTTGAAGAACCATCTTTGTGAAGACACGGAAATTCACCTGGATTCCTGATGCCCTTGTAATAGCACATTAAATGTATATACATAACAGAATTTTCGCAAAGAAAATTATTTCATTTTCTTCATTGTCTTGTGTTCAGTCCTTCTTTATCCTTTCGATTCTAACTGAAAGTCTTTTTGCTATCGTGTTGGCCTTCAAGCTACGTTACCGTTTTTTTTGTGTGTGTGTTTTTTTTTTTTGTTTTTGTTTTTCTAGTGGATATAAGTTTGCGCTTAAGAGAACATGTTTATGGTCTTCAAATTCTATTTTTAAACAAGGTATATGTGGTAGCCTATGTTGTATTGATGTGCTGCTTTTTCCAGAAAAAGAATACCGGTAAACAGTAGGCCTACGTTTGTCATAGCACTAGATAAAAAGTAGAAAACTTGAGCGTAGCTGAATAGATTAAAACTCTATGGACAATATTGGGTACTGTTTTATCAGCAGGAATCTGAGTGAAGGGTTGTGTGTATTTTGAAAGCAACCATCCTGAACGATTTCAGACTATTTGAATACACCCGCACATGCGAACGCACGCACGCACGCACGCACGCACGAGAGAGAGCGCGCGCGCGCGCGCACTACACACACACACCACACACACACACACACACACACACACACACACACACACACACAGATAGAGAGAGGGGCAAACAAACAAAGGATATTCTTTAAGTGTTAATATGGCTATTTTTGTATGCGTTATTTTCTTTCCGTTTCTTCTGTTGGTTATGAAATTCAAAATGAACTTACTGAGAAGCGGAAAGGCTAAAACGGTCATACGGAGGCTGTAGCCACACAAACAAGAAAGGCTAAAACGGTCATACGGAGGCTGTAGCCACACAAACAGGAAACTCTCATCCACGAACGAGAAGAAAAATTTAAAAAAAAAACAGTTTTTAGGGCAGCAGTTAAATGTTGACGAATGAGAAGCATACCACACTCACTGCGAACAGAACCAGCCATGCATACGTCCATAGCACCGAAGCCAAAGATGCAATGTCGAATTAAATCGGCGACTCCAACGCCCTTCTGTTGGAGTCCCCCGGTCTGGCAGGAGCACAAAAAAAAAGAAAAAAGAAAAAGAAAAAAAGAAGAAAAAGGCACCAGAAGGGAGCAGAATCTAAAAACTGATAAATAAAACACGCTGCAACTCGAAACATCCGATGCATCTCTGAGGAACAGAGTTTAAATTTCAGGGCGTTCGTCTTGACTGCGAATGTGGCACATAAATGGATAGGAAATCGGGGATGCCGGCTGCCGGCACGGAAAGGAACTAGGGGGAGATCAGTCTAAATAAAAAGGAGAAGCGATCTGTCAGAGCAGACGTGGATAATTTACTGGCTAACAAGAGGCCGCTGTCAGGCGGGAAACCTCCTCATAACCGGTCATGATTAGAGCCCCTGAATATGAAGCCCGCTAGAGGTCGCAGCGGGCAAAAATCTTTGGCCCCCACACAATGGCGGGGAATGGGTGATGGCAGCGCTGTATTCATTTGGCTTCTGAGCAGTGTAATAGGCAACCATCATCTCGCTTTACGTGAAACCGTGCAGCTATGAATTGTCTGCCCAAAGACCCGCGGTCGAGATTACTAGAGGGACGTGTGTCGGCTCGTGCAGCTCGTTTTGGGCCCGAGAAGGACGTAACGGGTCCCTCGCTTGGGACTTGTGTGTGTCCCCATCGCTCTGGCCTTCTCTTCTACACGTCGTTCAACTAATGGGGTTCATGTTCTCGAATAAAGGCAATTAAGCAAAGCATTTTCGCGCGTTATTAATCTTATTGATACATCGTAATCTGCAGCGACCCGCTCCTGGGATGTCCCTGGTTGTGTCGGCATCGTCCGTCCACTTTTTGTTGCCGGCCTGGCTGGGCGGGCGGGCCCAGGGCAGGAATCACTACATTTCAATTTCGGTGTTTTACCCGTGTCTGTAGCGGCGCCCGCCCCTACCCTGCTCTCTGCGTGTTCGCCAATGAATGAGACGGTCCGGGGAGACCCGGCCCGAGCTGGAAGCTTTTGTAAAGAGATGGGCTCCGACAGCCATGAGAGGTGGGCAAAGAAACCCTGGGGTGCTTGCTGCCCAAATAGGATGCTTTCCTGAAGGAAGACAATCTTATACACGACAGGGTAATCATCACGGGCGGTGCCGGGACTTTTTTTTTTTTTTTTTGGTCCGGTGAAGGTGGGGGCGGTGAAGAAGGTGGGGTAGTGAAAGGGAGGGGGAGAATGAAAGAGGAGATGAGAAGCTGTGGGGGTGGCTAGGAGTGGGTGGGGTCAAGATCTGGGGGCAGGAAAAAGAAACTTGAGCTGACGGGCACAGGGGTGGCGTGAGGTCACGTGCGTTGGCGAGGGAGTGGACGTGCTATGAGTGGGGTAAGTTTTGTGCTGTCACGGACCGCCAGGTCTCCTGGGGGGTGCGGTGGCTGGGAAGGGGGTCGGCATTGTGGCGGTGATGCTGATCGTCATGGAGCCACAGTAGGTCCGTGGGGCGGAGGAGTGTGCCACCTAACAAGGCCGGGGTTTTCACCGTTTGTGCGCGTGTATGTGTGCGTGTAAAGAAAATGGCATTAACAGATCGACACTCGCTTTGTCGCCCGTGAACTGTTGCTTTTGTTTCGGTTTTTCCTGTGTGGGGAAGACTAGCAACTCTTCTGTTAATAGCTAATGGTTCGTTTGCCTGCATCGGGCAGAAAAGTAGAATATCATGTTTGATACCAACAGTCGGGGCGCGCGGGGCGTGTGTGTGTGTGTGTGTGTGTGTGTGTGTGTGTGTGTGTGTGTGTGTGTGTGTGTGTGTGTGTGCGTGCGTGCGTGTGTGTGTGTGTGTGTGTGTGTGTGTGTGTGTGTGTGTGTGTGTGTGTGTGTGTTCTCTCTCTGTCTCATATTCTCTCTCTCTCTCTCTCTCTCTCTCTCTCTCTCTCTCTCTCTCTCTCTCTCTCTCTCTCTCTGTCAGACTGGTTTTCCTCTCTTTCTATCTCCCGCGCACACGCACACACACACGCGCGCGCTCACACACACACACACACACACACACACACACACACACACACACACACACACACGCATATAGAAAGAGAGGGGCACACAAGCCATCTGTCCCTTTGGTAACATTTCCTCAGTCGTTCAGATTACGGAAGTAGGCATATAGGAATTTCAAAGGCTCATGTTTAACATATTCTGGGGGAAAACGGTGATAATTAGTGTTATCTGTGAAAACAGCTGGTCTTACTATCTGATGTACTGTCTCGTTTTCTGGACAGATATTGCGGTCAAACGTGACCTCCATGTAAAACAGTTATCTCGACTAAAGGCTCGTGATTATGCGTTCTTGTTTATAACATGTGACTATTCATTACGCGGCAGTCGGAAGCCCGAAAGAATTTCCTTATTTATTCCTCTGAATTACTCACAGCTTACAAGGGTCATAACGTTGATAATTAATCATTTCTGTCCACTCACAATTGATATCTTAACACCCTCAACAATACTGGGAACTATTGTTTTCGTTGGAAAGAAGTAATTGTCACCATTTTCCATGCAGAAAAGTAGGCTTATGTTTTCATCATGAAAGAAGGAAGTTCGAGCTGATTGATGAATCAAGCAAGCTCCATTGCAACACTACGCAAACTGCTTTGATCAAAAGTAAATCATCTCTTATGTTCACTCGACAGAAATGGGTGGGGAGAGCGAGTCGCTGCTTGAATGACTTTTGGCCTTGACCTAGTGTTACGTGAGTTTCGAAATGAGGTGACTGCAGGCGGAAATCGAAACAAATTTTAAAAGGAAATCAAAGTAAATCCGCCAGATAACAGGGACGAACAAATTACACGATAAAACACGACGCGTTTCGACCTCTTGGGTATTCTTCAGGCAAGATAAACAACATTCGGGACAGTGAAAACGAAGAACGAGCAGTCACATATCTTCCCAAATTCGGGCAAGGGCGTTAAGATGGCAAGATGGGCGTTGAAGATGGCGCAAGATGGGCGTTGAAGATGGCGCAAGATGGGCGTTGAAGATGGCGCAAGATGGGCGTTGAAGATGGCGCAAGATGGGCGTTGAAGATGCGCAGATGGCGTTGAAGATGGGCAGATGGCATTCAACGCCCATCTTGCGCCCAATATGAGAAAATGATTGCTCGTTCTTCGTTTTCAACGTCCTAAATTTTGTTTATCTTACCTGAAGACGACCTAAGAGGTCGAAACGCGTCGTGTTTTGTCTTGTAATTTGTTTGTCCCAGATGTCCGGAGGATTTGCTTTGATTTCCATTTAAAATCAGTCATACCTGTCTTCACTGCTGAACTACTGTGACGGATATACTGTTATTCACTGCTGAAACGAGTCACGTGAACGGGTCATACCTGTTAGTCACTGCTGAAACGAGTCACGTGAACGGGACATACCTGTTGTTCACTGCTGAAACGAGTCACGTGAACGGGACATACCTGTTAGTCACTGCTGAAACGAGTCACGTGAACGGGACATACCTGTTGTTCACTGCTGAAACGAGTCACGTGAACGGGTCATACCTGTTAGTCACTGCTGAAACGAGTCACGTGAACGGGACATACCTGTTGTTCACTGCTGAAACGAGTCACGTGAACGGGACATACCTGTTGTTCACTGCTGAAACGAGTCACGTGAACGGGTCATACCTGTTGTTCACTGCTGAAACGAGTCACGTGAACGGGACATACCTGTTAGTCACTGCTGAAACGAGTCACGTGAACGGGACATACCTGTTGTTCACTGCTGAAACGAGTCACGTGAACGGGTCATACCTGTTGTTCAGTGCTGAAACGAGTCACGTGAACGGGACATACCTGTTGTTCACTGCTGAAATGAGTCACGTGAACGGGTCATACCTGTTAGTCACTGCTGAAACTACAATAGTCATTATCATAACGATGTTGACATTCTGTTGAATAGCCTGTCACACACTGGAGGTTGCAGACTTTGAAACAAAATCATTGTACCGTTTATCAGTTATCAGTGATGTAAAACAAACAAGGGAACACAGAGAGGATGCGGATGCATGAAAATGAAAAGAAAGGGAGACAGACAAACGGACAGACTGACACGATGACTAAGGGGATGAATGAAGTTTAAGCGCGTTCTTAACCAGCCGAACCTTTGATTCGCGAAGTGTTTCTGTGAACACTGTGTTTTGTCCGAATAGGGTGGCGGCGAACTAGATCAGAAACCCGAGTTCGGAGGAACTGAAGTTCTCGTTCTTAACCACCACTTAATGATATGCATACGTCATCAGCTAACCTCTGTTTAATGATATGCACACGACCTTTCCGGTCCAAACAAAAATGGCTGCCCACGACACCGATGTCGAAGATTTTGCTGCAATTCTTCTGATAGCTGGACGATTAGAGGAATATGAGAAGGATCAGAAGCGGAGAAAGAGAAAATCTTTGTACTTGGGATCTCGACAATCCCATAAACAGGAATGTTGTTCCCATAAGTCGATAAACAAACTTGTGTCTAGTTTACTCAAAGTGATCGGCGTGGTGTCAGCCATTTTGTCGCGATGGAAAGACAGAAATGAATCTTCGTCCGCAAAAGAGTTCGACCAATCAAATTGGAGAAACACCCAAGTTCCCAGAACACGGCTTGAGAACCTAAAAACTGTTCGGCAACACAGTTTGCGAACCTCTCGAAACAGGGTTTCCGAATATGTGTTCGTGCGGTTCAGATGCAAACTTGTTCGGAGTCTTCTGAAACATAGTTTGCAAACTGATTGTTCGCCCGGTTAAGAACGCCCTTTAGGGGGTTGATTAAACAGCATGCTGTAATGAACTTTTTCGAAAAATGATAGGCTTTTTTTGTTTTGTTTTTCTGTTCCATCTTTTGTGACACCTCAGTGGCACCGAACCCACGCCGCTCATCCCGACATTCCCCCCCCCCCCTCCCGCGCCCGTCCACAGCCACAGTCCGGTCCGTCCCCGCGGCAGCCCCGGCACCGAAAATCCACGGGGAGCAGTGAATGTCAAGTCGTCAAGAGGCAACCCACCGGAGGAGACACTGCACTGCTGCCGAGTCACTTCGGCCGTTTTCGGTGGTGCCTGTTCTGACCAACATACGCAGGACACAACCTACTAAGCCCCCTACTGACGACAATGACTACTTAGTCGCGGAGCCGGCGTGAGTGAGTTCTCCCTCTGGTGGGCGCTACCACATCCGACCAACGACAGTCCCTATGAATTTGCCGATACTGGTGACCCCGACAGAGTCAAACCAAGGTCATAGACGTGGGGTGGACATCAAAACTGAGGTCACCATGAGAGCAGGGCATGAAGGGCTACATAATTTGGGACTTTAAAAAAAATACTGATCGATGAAATGAGGATGATGCTGCGGATTTCCATTCTGGTCTGAGACTGCATGACAGGGCTGTACTCTACGCTTACTTCTATGATATACCCCGGCCGAAGAGATACAGACACCGGCAGTGTTGGTCAGGAATTTTGAGCAACACTCTCAGAGACGCATCCATTCAGTGTTATGAAACTCGATTGTGTTGTCTCAGTCTCCCCAACTGAGTCCGTAGCAAACTCAAATCTGGGTAGGAGCCGGTCGGGTCAGAAAAATCCCACATGGTTCAGATGGGAATCGAGCCCACGACCACCCAGCCGGGAGTCCGCAACGCTAACAATTTCACGACGACGGCTGGTCGAAGAATGATAGTTCATTTAACCAAAGAAAAGCCGGAAGTGAACGTAAGAAAAATAAACATCAATCGTTGGAATGTTTTGAGAGAATAAGCTTATTTCTGGCAAGATGGGCCTTGAGTGGCATTCAAACAAGATTCGCGATATAAAGACATAACTGAAATAAATACATTTTACGCCAGAAGAATACGTGTTCACAATGAATCAGACCCGAGTCGGTATGCTGAACTGGGAAAAAAAAAGTGTCTGCCCACATAATCAAAATCAAAATGGTTGAGCGAATACGTGTGTGCACCCTGTTTAAACGTTTCATAAAATACTAATTATTCAAATAGATTTGATATTTGTCAGTCTAAGCTACCGTGAAATCGGTGTTCCAAGATGTTACAGTTGACCGCTTCCGCCGACAGAAAGGTGAACTCAGGAATGTCTTCTTTTTCTTCCTCTTCTGCTTCCTCCTCTTCTTCATTTTCTTCTTCTGCATTCGCGGGTAGTATCTTTTTAAAACATGAACACTCATGTCTGCGAGTCGGCCTTACGCCCCTTCTCCAGCACCGTCATACTTGGAAACTTGTCCCAGGATGTCATATTGTCCAGCCCTTCTATCATAAACATTGCTACTATTATCGCACGATCTGAAATTGCCAAGTTGGTTTGATACGTGTTTATTTTTACCACTAATTCAAAAAGTTATTGTTGTTATTTTTTATCTTTGAGGTTAAGCTTTGTTAGTTAGAGATGACGTTTTAAATTATTTTTCGTCTAATATCATCAATGGTGAACAGACGTTAAAATAAACCACTGAACTGAACTGAACTGTAATATGGGGAAGGGGGGGTGCGCAGGGGAGGGGGGGGGGGGCCGAGGGGTCCTCTTCACACGCTCTGCAGACCCGCACAGCTTGTGTTGCTGAGCGCAAGGCAAGGGCTGTGTCTCCTTTAGCAACCTGGAGGGCACCACAACAGGCAGGGACGAACCAGTTTTTGGTACGGATCCGGATGAAAGGGTGGATCGAGGATTTTCCTTTTTCTATTTTCTTAAACATCGAGAGGCAGAGCATTTTGACAGTTTTCAATTTCCGGTGAAATGATGGGTGAATCTGATTATCTTTTTAAAACTCAGACATGGTTTAATAAGACTTGTATTAGACATAGTTTTATTAAACGCGTGTTAGACATGGTTTTATAAGACATGTGTTAGACATGGTTTTATTAGATGTGTGTCCTGTCTAGGACCTTATCAGATTAGGTGCGCTTTGGAATCATAACTCAGACCCAGTGAAGCAGACGACTGTTCTGCTGAGCTGTCTAAGCAGTCCCTGCCGCCCGTAAAAAGCTAGTTGTGTTTTAATTTTCTAACCTCCCAGTCCCTCCCTCTATATCCCGCCCCAAACACACCCCGATTTTCTCAGCCTTGCTTAAGCATCTATGTTTTATATGAAGGTGTGCTGCCTTCTGTATATGTTTGCGATTTGGGATTTTTGTCTTTTGTGTGCATGCTAACTATCAAGTCAGCTAAACCGCTAGCGGGTCTGTGTGTCTAAGTACTCGATGTCCTTTGCATTGTTGGAAAGTATAATGACAATACCCAAATAGAAATGAAGCGGACGCACACACGCGCGCGCGCGCACACACACACACACAACATACACACACACACACACACACACAACACACACACACACACACGGTGAGAGAGAGAGAGAGAGAGAGAGAGAGAGAGAGAGAGAGAGAGAGAGAGAGAGAGAGAGAGATGAAACAGACAGACAGAGATTTCCGTCCTTCTTTCCATCCTCTCCACTTCTTTTGTGCATGCCATAGTCACTGCCACCGTTGTGACCGTTAACGAGGCGCCTCCAAGTCACAGTCCGACACTTGAGACAAGTCTGGCAGTGCCAGAGGGTTCTCTCTTCCCGCCAACATTCAATGACTCCCTCTGTTACCACGGACTTTTCCACATCCCCTCCTACTTCTCTACATCTGGGAGGAAGAAGAAGGGAGCGGGCATACTTCGCCGCCGGAGAGTGTTGGGTCTCTTACCCTCATTTTACTTTTCACTCTGTTCTTTCGAGTTCTGTGGGGTGTGTGTGTGTGTGTGTGTGTGTGTTTGTGTGTGTGTGTGTGTGTGTGTGTGTGTGTGTGTGTGTGTGTGTGTGTGTGTGTGTGTGTGTGTGTGTTTCTTGATGAGCTTCTTTGGCATGCCTTGTTTTTCATGTCTTTTTTTGTTTAAAAAAACATAGGCCAATTTTAAAACCTTGAATTCGAAATGAGACAAGCAAACACACACTCGATGAACTGATATAAATGTAAAGATTATGCTCCTTGAAGTTTTGAATAAATCAACCACTACATGCGTTGTAGAAAACAGTGAGCTGTTCTTGTTTTTGTTTTCTTTTGCCTTTTTTAATGCAATCATCTAGTTACTTTCTTTCCAACTACATATTCAAAGTATCCTCATTATCGTTGAAAAGCGACGGTCTGTTTCTGTTGTGGTGGGGGTGGTGATAGTGGTTATAATCTTATGCCTATAAACATCCTGTGTATATATGTTTATTGCATAAGTGAAATTTTGAAATGATGCTGTATAGTGTTGCCAAAGACAACTCCCCCCTCTCCTATTCTAGAAGTGCCTGTGTCTTTGGTGTTACGAAGTAAACGGGGGGGGGGGGGGGGGGGGGAACTTTCGTTGCAAGAGGAAGCAAAGAGAAGGCAATATGAAGAATTTGAAACACTCACAAGTAAAAGCATATATATAGAATGAAACAATAGTTACCTATCACCTGTCACCTATCCTGGAGATTGAAGACCGTTTGGGCGCCCCAGAAGACTTCGCAACCAGCTTGCTCCACTCCTCCCGACACTCACACGCTCTTCGGCAATTGCTGAGTGTGAGGCCAGTCCATTCACTGATGTCCTCCTGTCTCTTTCTTTTTCTCTTTCTGCCTCCTCGCACTGTTCCTTGTAGAATGGTTTTGGCAAGTCCCTGTTGTTCTTGATACATGACCATACCATCTCATTTTCCTTCTTTTCACTGTGGACAACAGATCTTCGTTTGGTCCAATAGCTTGCCGTACTCTGGTCTAGACCTCCAAGTTGGTAATGTGTGGTCTTTGTATGAGATGCCAAGGATCTTGCAGAAGCATCTCATCTCTAGTGCCTGAATCCTTCTCTCAAGTTCAGCTGTCAGAGTCCACGTCTCAAAGGCATAGAGAAATATGGCAGTGAAACAATGGTAATGAAAAAAAAATTCTAATTTGCATTGTACACAAAATAAATCGTGTTTGAACTAATATTACACATTTATATTTTCCAGTTTAAATCTCTATTCTCTGCGTCAAATATTAGATAAAACAAACAGAGGTGTGTGTGTGTGTGTGTGGTGTGTGTGTGTGTGTGTGTGTGTGTGTGTGTGTGTGTGTGTGTGTGTGTGTGTGTGTGCAAGTGTGTGTGTGTGTACTCTCTCTCTCTCTCTCTCTCTCTCTCTCTCTCTCTCTCTCTCTCTCTCTCTCTCTCTCTCTCTCTCTGCGTGTATGCTGCACGTGCGCGCGTGCAATGTGGGTGCAGAGAGAGAGGAAGTTCCAGGGTCTATCTGGACAAAACATCGGACTGATTTTAGATTGCCTCTTGAAGAGAATTTGAAAGCCGGTGGCAATATTGGCCCTTTTGAGCGGTTTTAGTTCGTGTAACAAGATCTAATTATCATTATCATCATCAGAAAATATCCCAGTCAGCAAATAAAGATGTCAAAAATGAACTCAACTGAATTCAACCAATACACACACTGTTCGTGTATGCATGACAATCTGCTCGATTGTCGAGGGTTTTTGTTTTTGCTCATCAGAAGTGTTTCTCACCCACAGGTAACCGGGATCCAGGAGCAAGTCTGATGAGCTCTTCACACAGCGAAACACATGTCGCGTGCTGGTCCTACTGCCCCCCCCCCCCCCCCCCCCCCCCCCTCTCCCGGCTATTGTGATCCCGATGATCACAGATGTTTTCCTGTTATCGTTATTTTCCTATTATAGTTATCTTTTCCATCGAAATTATGGACACAGTTATGATCCATAATAATAATGATAGCGATGATTATGTTTGGCGCTTAATCTTAAATCATAGGACCTAAGCGCTTACAAATACAGAAAAGGTTAAAGAAAACATAAATGAAACCAATAAGAAGATGAATATTTTAATAAGTACCATGCATCTACAAACAAGGGTGCATATTGACACAAACGCACGACCACACACACACACACACACACACACACACACACACACACACACACTACACTTTCACAACAACGGACACAGCAGCATGCGCGCGCGCGCGCACGCACACACACACACACACACACACACACACACACACACACACACACACACAGAGTCACACACACACACACACACACCAAAACACACACACACACACACACACACACACACACACACACACATTAGTCGCAGAATCAATTTGATGGGCAAGAGAAGGGGAAGAAAGAACTGCTATTGATAGGTGAAGAGGGTTGTTTTAAGAGATGCCTTGAAGGAAGACAGAGAGTTTGAACTACGCTAAGATATTGTGAGTTTCTTCCAAGAAACCGGACCCTGAAAAGAATACGAACGATCGCCATAGGTTTTGGTTCGAAATCTAGGGATTTTGAGCAGAGTGTTGTCGGTAGAGAAACGCAAGTGCCTAGAAGGAACATAGAGATAATATAACACTGATGATAAGTGGTTTTCCCTGAAGAAAACGGAGAGGACGCTTGTGATCGGATGGGAAAACAGAGAAAGCTATTGTTATCTGAAGGACAAAGCCACAGTGATCCTGAGAGATAACAGCATAACCATGCTTTCCTGCAGAGGATAACCATTTTTCCTGGAAATAGAGCTACTTTGGGCTCATGAAGCGTGTATGTTTCTTCCAAACCAGCAGCGTGGCGACATCCCTGAGCGTGTCAGTGCGCGGGACAAAAGAAAAGAAAGAAAAAGGGAAGGGCGGTAATCACATGTACAGGACCAGCACCTCGAGCCACAAGTCACCTTCCCATCGCCTGTGGATATGGATCGGCCAGGACAGCTGGGGCCCTCATCCATGTCCACCGCGCCCTATTGTTCCGCCTCGATGGCTTTCCTTGGGCCGACGGTGCTCGCCAGATCAAAGGGTAACGCCAGTACTGCCATGTGTTTCAACTGTTAATGAGACGGTACAAAAGACCAGTACCGCACAGAGAGAGAGAGAGAGAGGAGAGAGAGGAGGGGAGGTTGGGGCGGATGAGAGCGGTCGGAAGGGACAGTGCAGAGGTGGAAAACGGAAGAGGACGGGGTAAACGGTTGACCGTTACTCCAGTCGAGCTGCTAGTCTGTCGAAAAAGAAGAAAATCCGCCGTTGTGACAAGACTTGTGGTTTAGTGAGTGGGGCAACGTGCGCTAAGAGACTGACCGACCAAACCGACACAAAAGGCTGTAGGGTGATCGCTAGGAATCATTGTGACTGTGTGGATTTGTCTTTGCTGTTGAAATTCCAGTTCTTGTCTCGGTAATGCCCTCATGGGGGTGCCGGCGGGGAGGATCAGGGTAGGTGAGGGGGAGAGGTGGGGTACGTCTTTGAATACGTCCGTATGGAGTCCACAATCAGCTCCTGGGATTATCTGTACCCCGGTCTTCTGGAAATTCAGTTCTACAAAATCTCTCTCTCTCTCTCTTCTCTCTCTCTCTCTCTCTCTCTCTCTTCTCTCTCTCTCTCTTCTAAAATCGCACAATAACGTACTACTGGCTACATTGATGCTCAATGACTTAATTGTCATTCAGTGAAACATCGGAGCGAAGGATCTGTTTATGTTTGAGAGAGTCGTCCAAACGAGGTTGAAATGATTTCCCCTTGCTCGGATATATTGAACTGCTACCAGTTCAGTTTAACAAACCCATGTTCAGTTTTCCTGACACGTGTACAAAAAGTGCTCTTTTTTTAAAAAGTGAGCTGAATTCAGGATTATAAACATACACGTACATGCACCAAAGCACGAGTGCATACATACGTACATACACGCGCACTTTGGTGGTCTTGGTGATGGTGTGTGTGTTGTTGTTCCTGAAACGCCGCGAATAAGCCCCTAGGACGTCCACTTAATTTTTATCTGATAGTATCATAATGATTATCATCATTATTATTACTGATAGTATCATACGATTATCATTATTATTATTACTATCGTTATAACGGCTTTTCTGGTCTGGGGATAGTGAGACTTATAAACAGCCTGCAAGAACCCTAGCTGACCGCCCTGTGTCTCTCAGGTCATGGTGTGTGTGTGAACAAGAACAAGAACATATTTTATTGCCATATGAAAACCAGAGGTTTTGTGGGGCACAGGTGATCAAATAAGTAAAGACATGCAATTAAACTAATTCCAACGTCGTCACATCTTGCAACATAATATTAGGAGCTGAAAGAAAAATCATCGTGTGTATCAGAATCTGATTAAATTTTCTGTCTCCGGAGAGAAAAACGTAACAGGATATACTGGGCAAGCGCAGGTTGGAAGCAGTCTAATAACATGAGCTCCGAGGGTTTTGTCATTTTAATCTGTGGTGGAAAATCTGTTTTTGTGATCCTTGTCATCAGGTCATAACGTTGTTGGTCAAATAATCTGCAGTCATCGAGAAAATGCAGTTCGTCCTCAACAACGTGGCATGTCGTGTATAATCTGTCTTCTCTGTCAGTGTTGGTATAACGGCCCCTCTCAATTTGGAGTTCATGGACGCTTATTCGTATTCTAGTTAGTGCTCATCTGCAGTCTGTGTCAATGCTTTGCTTCAAATAAGCCGCGTGTGTGTGGGAAAGAGGGAAGTGTAAAGAAGTGGTAGCTTTTTTTCTTGTCTTTTTTTCCGTTCTTTGGGGGCGAAAAATCAAGCGGAACAGCTCACACCCTCTGCACTGTTAAACACGTTAATAATTCAGCTGCCATGTTAAAAACAGGTGCTCTCGATTGTGTTTGTGCACCTGTACGTTGTTGTTTTTGTTTGCTTTGTTGTTCTATTGTGTGGCAAGAGTTTCTTGTCCCCAGATGACGGTCGGAAAGGGGATTTTGATGGCTGGCAGAGCAGCGATGAAACTGAACTGAAACATCTGGACAAACTACTTTTTCCCTCCTTGAAATTTTCTTTATCACCACTAAAATATCTCCTCCACCCCCGTCTCCCTCTCCCCACCCCCCACCTCTCTCTCTCTCTCTCTCTCTCTCTCTTAAACAAAACGGCTTTGCCATGGGCAATGACGCATGACACTATTGTTACTGAACAAAGATGTTATATCCTTATTCATTTTTAAACTTTGATACGCGTTTACTGCAGCGGAGTGCAGCGGTCAACTGTCATGTTGATTTTTTTTTTTTAATCGTTGATCTTCACTTACAGCAGAGGACGGCATATATCGGCTGTCTTGCCATATGTTTCAGTTACCATGCGACTTATTTCAGCTGTTATGTAACACTCTCCG
This sequence comes from Conus ventricosus, assembly GCA_018398815.1. Classification (NCBI taxonomy): domain Eukaryota; kingdom Metazoa; phylum Mollusca; class Gastropoda; order Neogastropoda; family Conidae; genus Conus; species Conus ventricosus. Next base: position 77,770,410 of record CM031603.1, read on the forward strand.
TCGGTCATGTGACAGTTTTCTCGTCTGTCATGTGATTTGCACTTCAGAACAGCTCTGTGCAAACATCTCCTGTACACGTAGCCACATAACAGTCCAGCGTTCTTGAGCATAACAAGGGAAACCAGTTGTCCTGCACAGCGTGGTCAAGGGATCGGGTATCGCTTTGGATTGATTAGTTATTCGATGCTATCAGATGATGTTAACTGTCCCTTCATACCCCAACCCCTCTTCCACGCACTATCCCGCCCTACTCCATCTTCCACAGTGTCAGGTTTCTCCTCGCCCCTCCCCTTTTCCCTCCCCCAGACTCCGCCTTCGTCAGTGTTACACAAATTCCAATATATCAGACTTGAATTACCCCTATCACGTTTTTCAAAATTATTGAATCCCAAGATCTTTACAAGAAGCTGGTATTGTAGAGATGTTGATTGCTGTGCCTTTTTTTTTTTCTCACTCTGTGAGCAACAACACATTGATCAAGGGGATGTCCAGTTTCTCATTATCTCTAGAAGACAGCTGAAAAGTGTTACAAGTCAAAATAAATGACTTGTGTCAGTAAGATTTCTTTTTCATACTCGGGTCCAGGTCTTTGGGGTCACCAGAGATAGTTATAAAACAACTCCTATCCCCCTTGCTCCCAGGGACCGAAGAGAGAGAGAGAGAGAGAGAGAGAGGAGGAGAGAGAGGAGAGAGAGAGAGAGAGAGAGAGAGAGAGAGAGGAGGGGAGAGAGAGAGAAGAAGAAGAAGAAGAAGAAGAAGAGAAGTGAAAAACAGAAAAAGAGAAAGAAAGGGAACAAAAGGGGGGAAAAAGGGGGGGGGGGGGGGTCATTTCAGATGTGATGAATTCTGTTTGTAGAAGACTTTTTTCTTTGTCTGCCAAGTTGATAAATGCATATCAGAATATAAAGATGTTTGCATTGTTTTGTTTTGTTTTATGAACATTGAAAATAAAGAAGAATGCAATCTACACGACGCCAAAGAGCAACCAACCAACCGACTAACTAGCCTGTTGTGATTTTGATGTCTAGAAAAGAAACGTTGTTGTCTGTCCTTTGAAAGAGATGGTTCTAGACATCGGTCAGGGACAGTGTTTTGTTGCTCGTCATACCTATACAGGTTTCTTGTTGTATGTTGTCTGCGTAAAGCGCTATTCTCGTTTCGTCATTTGTGTGACAATTGTGACAGTTTGGAAGTATAGTGGCTGCAGGCGAAAAGTGAAGCTAGAGGACACAGTTTATGTCATGACCCCTTCCCCACCCCTCCTCCTCCCTTCTACCTCCTCCCTTGCCCCTACCCAGCATGTTGTTCTTGTTTGTTCTTCTTCTCTTTTTGTTTGATTATTTGTTTAATTTTCCTACGGATCGGCTACATTTGTGTACTTGTTCTTAAATTCCCTCATTTGACCCTTCCTATTTTCCTCCCACCGAGATGATAAACCTGCGTCACACTTCCTGCTTAACAGTTGAACATGATGTGCCTGCGCAGCTGAATTCGTGTGTGTGCGTGTGTCTGTGTGTCAGTGTTCTGTGTGTGTGTGTGTGTGTGTGTGTGTGTGTGTGTGTGTGTGTGTGTGTGTGTTTTCATGCCTGTAGATGACCTCCAGTAGTTGTTACGCTTGACTTTTGTGTTATCATTTTGATTGTTCCCTAGGAACATAACTTTTATCCTTTAACGACCATCCGTAAAGTTGTTTGAAAATGTGCAGGCTTGGTCCTTGTGAATGTTGCGTTACAGTTTCTTGGGCGTGATTAGCTTTATTCACTTTTTTATCTCATTTTTTTAAATCTTATTCTCATTTTGCATATATAACATGAAGACAGGAATTTGAAGAACTTCCCCTTGTCCTGTCCGTCTGATATGTGCTTATGGATGTATGCATCGAGACATGACAGACACTTAAATACACTTTTAACCAACAGTAGGATGATATGTGCTTATGGATGTATGCATCGAGACATGACAGACACTTAAATACACTTTTAACCAACAGTAGGATGATATGTGCTTATGGATGTATGCATCGAGACATGACAGACACTTAAATACACTTTTAACCAACAGTAGGATGATATGTGCTTATGGATGTATGCATCGAGACATGACAGACACTTAAATACACTTTTAACCAACAGTAGGATGATATGTGCTTATGGATGTATGCATCGAGACATGACAGACACTTAAATACACTTTAACCAACAGTAGGATGATTATGCTTTCCGTTTGTGTGTGTGTGTGTGTGTGTGTGTGTGTGTGTGTGTGTGTGTGTGTGTGTGTGTGTGTGTGTGTGTGTGTGTGTGTGTGTGTGTGTGTGTGTGTGTGTGATTACTTTTTGAACAAATCAACGGACTAGTCTATGTTTTCCATGTGAAGAACTAAACACAAAGACATAAAAAAAAAAAGACAAAGCAAAACAGCAACAATAACAACAACAAAAAAGACATGTACATCACAAACACATGGTAAACCTTGCTTCGTTCTTTAAGAACGAGGACATTCAGCGAAGAGTGTAGGCTATCCTACATAGCTATCCTGTGAACACACGGTCATTGAAACTACAACGGTCAACTTGCATGATGCAGATAAAATTACTTGTTCGGTGAAAACGAAACAACATCGTGTGTAGAGAATTCATTCCCGAAGAAGACACAGGGACAGCTTTTGTTGAGACTGCATGTTATCTAACACATGGTTTGACAGAACACCTATAGATTAGTCATGCACAAATGTAAAGAGGCTGTAGGGACAGCGTGTAGATTGCTCATTCCTGTGACAGAACTGAGGGATTTGTCCACACAGTGTGTAGACTGCCCAGTCATAGACTAAGCATTAAAAGAAAATGCGTTAAAGACAGCTTTGTAGATTGTGCATTCACAAATATAAAGACGGATTCAGAAATGCATAAATAGATTGTATGTATGCATAAACCGAGCGTAGATTGTCCATTCGCAAATATGATGAAGATTGATACAAAAGACCACAAAGAGAGTGTAGAGATAAAGACTTCATTTTCACAGTCATGAAGATGAAATCAGAATGCTATCAAAACGGTCTAAAAGACGGGCAGTGTATACCTCATACATTTGGTTACAGATACCAGGATTCATGTTGAAGGAAGGATTGATATAGAAGCCTGTAAAGACAGCGTATGGATCGTACATGCACTAAGAAACATCAGGATGAATACAGAAGCTATAAAGACTGTGTATAGATTGTGCATTCACTAACAAATACCAGATTAGTATATATGAATATGACAGTGCATGGAATCAACGTTCTCTGGAGAACAACAGGATTAATATAAAAGACTACAAAGCCAGTGTATAGATTGTGAGTTTACTGACAATCGGGCTAGATATTAGGCTGTAAAGATAGCGTGTAGGTTGTACATTCACTCAACCTGACAAACATCAAGGTGAAACAGAAGGCTTTAAAGACGGTGTATAGACTGTTAATTTACAGGCAAACACGCGGATGAAAGATGTGAAGATAGCGATTAATGCATTGTGCATTCACTGACAAACAAACATGGATTAATGCACAAAGCTCTAAAGGCAGCGTGGAATTATGCATTCAACAGCAAACATAAAGATCAATGTAATAGACTGTAAAGATAGCATGTAGATTATTCATTTGATGACAAATACACACACACACACAAATTAGCACAGTGTGTATGATATCTATTTGGTGACAAACACAGGGCATTATCACGGAAGGCTACACAGACAACGTGTAGATTCACTGACGAGCATAACAGGTAGTACAGAAACTGTTAAAACAGTGTGCGGCCTCCTTAAGAGTGTGCATTTACATAGTTATTTATATAGGCTATAACGGCAATATGTTTGACTTCCAGTAGGAACGTGACAGGGCAGATGTATACGGCAATGTCCACACCTGTCATGACTAGCGTAATCTGGGCGTTCACAGACGTCAAGAAGTGATACAATAGAGCGTTAAGGCAGTCTGTATCTATCTATCCATATATCAATACAGTTCAAGCGAAGGCCACATCAGTCTGATCAATAACATCACGTCAGGTAGACAGTCTCCACTGCGTTGCCCACACCTAACTGCATGCCCGTTTTTCTCTTGCCTTTTTGTGGCCGGGTCACTCTTGCGACCTGCTGTAATGACCAAAGTCCTTCAGCGCCTACTCAGCGCTTAAACTGAATTGACAATACACAAATCATCACTAGGAGAAAAAAAGAAAGAAAAAAAACGATGAAAGAAACGGAAGATCAAAATCATCATTTAGGGACAGTTTAGCTGCAGAAGCAAGTGGAATTCGTTTTTTTTTTTTTAATCTAGTGAACGGACAGGTCAGGTATCGATTACACTGACGGAGTACAAAAACCACAGTAGTTCCCATCAAACCGACACGTGACACTGTCTCCAACGCATGCTGGGCCTGCCAAGTTCCCCCGCCCTCTCAAGCTTTCGGCTTGGATGACCAATCCGCGAGCTTGTCAATTGCCATCACTCTCGATAAGCCCCGCCCCTTTTGCTACGCGCCGTGTTCTGGGTCGGTAATTGACGCGAGCTCTGTCGCCTGATTGGAAGCGTCAGTGTTAATCGCCGCGAGCCGTGTAAACATATGCGCTCTGACTGGGGACATATGCAGGCAGAAGCGGCGGTGCGTTATTAATTATGAATGTTACAGTTGGCGACGGGAGGAACGCGGGGTAAAGGCTGCACAGACTTGGCGGAGTGCAGACAGAGATAGCGACAGTCTCTCGCTCTCTCTTTCATAACAAACTATCGACACTTCTCTCACTTAGTCTTCAAGACGTTGATCGTTTCAAGAAGACCGAGTCTGATCGATCGGACGAGACGTTACTGACAGCACAATATAACTCCTATTGTTGTCATTATTGATACTTTTTTTTCATTCATTATTATAAGTAAGAGTCACAAAATAATTAATAATGTATCAACTTCCGCGGAATCATCATGCCGCTATTCCCGAAGATGTCAGAATGATTTTGCCTGAGTGTCAACTTTGGTGTCATTGAACAACTGTACCTCTGAAGTGGCTTGAACAATCAGACGACGGATTCTGACCCACCTCAACGCAAGTCATCTGTGCTGTACCGGGCTGCTGCTGGTGCTGCTGCTGCTGCTGCCGGTGTCGTGTTCACCTTTGGTCTGAGGGTGGCGAAGCGTGTCGGCCAGACAGCCACGTCAACGGCAGTGGGGTATCTCCCGGGGGACCTGTCACTGACAGACCGCTTCCAGGGCTGAAGGAAAGCAGGTGGTTTGCCTTGCTGCCCGGCCGCTGCCGTCAAGGTAAGCAGTGTACCCTTTATGGTTTACACCCTCCTCTCCTTTTCTCTCCACCTCCACCCCCCGTCTCTCTTCCCTTACCCATCACCCTTCTCCCTCTCTCCACTTGCCCCCGTGCTTTTATACGTGAGTGCATGTCTGAGAAGTTTATATAGCCTACTAACTGTATCAAAAGTGTAGGTAACGGAGGTAGTAAAGCTGTCTGCATGAATTGTTACTTGTTTCTCATACTTGTTTCTTACTTTCGTTTTTTATTTTAATCATTTTTTTTATGAATGCGTTTTCCACATTCATATACTTAGCGTATATTATTATTATTATTATTATTATTATTATTATATAAATCTAGTTATCAAACCTACTATTGTTACACCTGCAGTCTCGAAAACATTCATTGTTCCACATAAGAATGGGAAAAAGTGGTGGACTTTTTATTAATCCCACCCTTTTCTTTGTTTTGTTTTGACTTCGCATTTCATAATTTACCCCTCAAAATTCACTACGTATAATTTCTTTTTTTGCAACTTCGCGGAAGTGTGAATGCGTGTGGATAATGTGAATCTGATGAAGACGTAGGGAAGAGTCATTGTCCACCTTTCCGTCTCCGCAGTACAGAGTTCTAGACTGGAGCATGTAGCATGTGCTTACCTGTCGACATTTCCCACTGCTGGAGTTCCTCAAGTCGCTGTGCCTTCTTTTTGCTAATTGTATCCTTGGCAAATTTGGAGGGATATAAATGATAAACCATCAGCACTGAATTTCACTGTTAAAAGCTACATAGGCTACATTGCCATGTATGTATTGCTGAAACTCTGTTCATCGCCATCCGTGAGATAAAGCCATTTTGACATGCCATGGTGTGGAGCCCACTTCTGGATTAAAGCTTCTTGTTTTTAATATTGTTCTGTTGTTTTTAATGTTTTTAATATTGTTCTGTTGTTTTAATATTGTTCTGTTGTTTTTAAATTGTTCTGTTGTTTTGAGTTTTTATAGATCGGGTTAACGCGTCCTATGAAACATTTATTGCCTTTTTTTAATTCTTTTTTTTTTAATTCTTTATTCTTCCTGTCGCATGCCTCGTTTCGTTACCCTCCACAAAAGAGGGAATACTGCGTGTGTGTGTGTGTGTGTGTGTGTGTGTGTGTGTGTGTTTGTGTGTGTGTGTGTGTGTGTGTGCGTTTGCTGATGCGTCATAGCTTGTCGGTCTTCATGAATGGATTAACTGGACAATTGCCAGTACCATATTATTATACTGTTATGCAGTAGTACTTGATTTTCTTAGTTCAAACCATGGGGCTAATTAGTGGTGGTGTTTTGTTCTACAAATCGTCCCGTTACAGTTGTTTTGTGTCGAAAACAGGCGACGTTCTCTGGTTTTAAACAACAGTAACCACTACAAGTGAGGACTTGTCTACCCAGTGATGAAAATAGCGATGGGGCAGAGGGGGTGGAGGGGACAAACATGATGCTGTATTGCATCATGTGGAAAAAAAAGATAATCGCTTACGCATTTTTGTATGTTTGGTAATAATACGGAGTGAAAGCTGATGAGTCGGTGGTATTTTTGCTTTTCGAAAAAAAAACCACCATTTTAATTCCGAACCTAACTTGTCTGTGGTCAGATGCTATTCGTATTGTAACCTTGGTGATGTTAAAGTGTTTGTTTGCATGTTTGCTTGCTTGCCTTTTTTTTTTTTTTTTTTTTTGGTCGTTTGTTTTTATCTCTTGTATGCCATTGATTTCGTGCATTGGAAGCATAACTGGGTAGTAATATGGCATGCGCACAAATCTCTCTCTCTCTCTCTCTCTCTCTCTCTCTCTCTCTCTCTCTCTCTCTCTCTCTCCGCTCGTGCTGCGTGTGTGTGTGTTGTGTGTGTGTGTGTGTGTGTGTGTGTGTGTGTGTGTGTGTGCGCGCGCGCAGATGGTGCAGAGATGGATGGAATAGGTGGACGCAGGAAGGAAAGTCTCTTGTCATTCATAACCTGGGTGACCGGCTGAAAACCGATGCATTATGAACTCGGCTGTCGTCTACCAAACAGGACCTGTACTGAGCGTTCCAACCGATGCCTTCTTTATACTTTCCATATGAATCCTCGTGGTATGGGCCATATGCCCCCTTCTGTCATACTCTAACGAACGCCTTAGCTTCGTATGCGTGAAAACACTATAGAGAAACTTCTACTTGGTGGGTGTTTTTCCATAACATGAAACCACAAAAAGAAACGAACAGTCACAATTTCTGAAAAGTAGAAAATAATATTTATTATGAAAAAAAACAAAAACAAATAAAAGCGAAAAGGAAAAAGAAATTGGACACACACACACACACACACACACACACACACACACACACACACCGTCTTACCCCATCACCCGTCTCCTCCCCTCCCCACCCCTACCCCTTCTCTCTCGGTCTGTAGCCCCTTCGTACACACCCCTTTCCATCTCTCCTCCCTCTCTCTCTCTCTCTCTCTCTCTCTCTCTCTCAAGCAATCAACATATACAATTGTTTCACATGTGTAAGGTTTAGGGAGAGCGGAAACTGGATTTCCATGAAAAATGCTATGGTACAGTATTCGGGGAAAGCGAGGACATGAACAGTATGATTTCATTCGACCGTCAAGTTCTCATAATAATCCCTTTGGTTTCTTTGTAGCCATCACACAGAAAGTGGTTTTTAACACCGTGTCATCACTGACAAGGATATTGAGCCATCCCCCCGACAGCGTTTTCTATGGAGAGCAAAACGTTGAAATCGCTGTGCTTGAAGAGCAAGAACAGAATTACTACGCTGCCAAACGAAAGAAAAACAAATTACAAAACAAGCACAACGCGTTTGACCTATTTGGTCCGTTTCAGGAAGACACATAGCATTCAAGACAATGAAACAAAGGACGAACAGACAGTCATGTATCTCTTCGAGACTGGATGCAAAAATTCGATCTTGGGCGAGTTCAAGTTCCGCCTGCAGTCACGCCTCTTTGAGGCCTCGCAGTGGTTTGTTTCCTTTCACAAGGAGTTCACTCTTCAAATCCGAGCAGACGTTCATAGTGGCAAGTTGAATTGTTTAATATTTACTGTGTTTTTGTTTTTTCCTCTTATATCTGTTTCAGTTAATGATATAAATCACATAGGAATCAAACAAAGCAAAGAAAAGAAAAAGGAAAAATGTGCAACGATTTCCTTACGTCTTACAGGCAGTTTGAGGAACGCGTTGTGCATTTATTCGCAAACGGCGCTTGTTTACTGCAGGCAAACATTTTTGTTCATGACGGCGGAATATTCCTCTATTGCTTATAGCTGGCCCATTATTGGAACAAGTATGGCCCAGTGTTGGTAATTGGCCAAATTCATACACTGATTTTGATTGAATCACTGATCTATTCGAGTGGGAGGGGATGGGTGGAAACACATCAACAACAACAACAAAAAACTATATACCCACACACACGTTAAAGCCTCATAAGAACTAGAATTCGTCCTTTTTTTTTCCCTTAATCCCCTCTCCCTCCCCCTTCAGTAGTTGCGCGGGTGGGGGGGGTGGGATGTTGCAGAAGTCGAGCTCGTCCTTCCAAATTTTTTAAGGGCAATTTTTTTTTCTTTAAATACGGTAAAGGTATTGCCTAACCAAGATGGAAAACTGCTCCTGGAGCTGTATTTTGGTGACAGTTGAAAATATAGATCATATTTGCCATTCGCTCAAAAAGAGACAGACGAACTGTGAGCTGTCCAGGGAAGGAGGCTTGCTTTGTCATGCGCAGTTGACTGCCAGAACCCAGTATCTCATATACATACATATATATATATATATATATATATATATATATATATATATATATATATATATATATATATATAAGTGAGATACTGGGTTCTGGCACGATATAACCTCTGGCGTCAGCAACATGCTGACCCAGCTAAAAGGGCCAACGGTGCAGAATAGAGGACAGGTAGCCCGCTTGTCCATGCTGACCCAGCTAAAAGGGCCAACGGTGCAGAATAGAGGACAGGTAGCCCGCTTGTCCATGCTGACCCAGCTAAAAGGGCCAACGGTGCAGAATAGAGGACAGGTAGCCCGCTTGTCCATGCTGACCCAGCTAAAAGGGCCAACGGTGCAGAATAGAGGACAGGTAGCCCGCTTGTCCATGCTGACCCAGCTAAAAGGGCCAACGGTGCAGAATAGAGGACAGGTAGCCCGCTTGTCCATGCTGACCCAGCTAAAAGGGCCAACGGTGCAGAACAGAGGACAGGTAGCCCGCTTGTCCATGCTGACCCAGCTAAAAGGGCCAACGGTGCAGAACAGAGGACAGGTAGCCCGCTTGTCCATGCTGACCAGCTAAAGGGCCACGGGGCAGAATAGAGGCAGGTAGCCCGCTTGTCCATGCTGACCCAGCAAAAGGGCCAGGTGAGAATGAGGACGTAGCCGCTTGTCCATGCTGACCACTAAAAGGCCAACGTGCAGAACAAGGACAGGTAGCCCGCTTGTCCCTCTGACCCAGCTAAAAGGCCAACGGTGCAGAACATTGGACAGGTAGCCCGCTTCCAGCGACCCAGCTAAAAGGGCCAACGTGCAGAACAGAGGACAGGTAGCACGCTTGTCCATGCTGACCCAGCTAAAAGGGCCAACGGTCAGAACAGAGACGGTAGCCGCTTGTCCATGTGACCCAGCTAAAAGGGCCAACGGTGCAGAACAGAGGACAGGTACCCGCTTGTTCATGCTGACCCAGCTAAAGGGCCAACGGTGCAGAACAGGGGGACAGGTAGCCCGTTGTCCATGCTGACCCAGCTAAAAGGGCCAACGGTGCAGAACAGAGGGCAGGTAGCCCGCTTTTCCTGTGACCCAGCTAAAATGGGTCACTCGGTTGCAGAACAGAGGACAGTAGCCGCTTGTCCATGCTGACCACTAAAGGTCAATCGGTGCAGAACAGAGCAGGTAGCCCTTGTCCATGCTGACCACTAAAAGGGCCAACGGTGCAGAACAAGCGTAGCCCGCTTGTCCATGCTGACCCAGCTAAAGGCCAACGGTGCAGAACAGAGGACAGGTGCCCGCGTGGTCCATGCTGACCCAGCTAAAAGGGTCAACGTGCAAACAGAGGACAGGTAGCCCGATTGTTCAGCTGACCCAGCGAAAAGGTCCAACGGTGCAGAACGGGACAGTAGCCCGCTTTTTCCATGCTAGACCCAGCTAAAAGGGCCAACGGTGCAGAACAGAGGACTAGGTAGCCCGCTTGTCTGCTGACCCAGCAAAAGGCCAACGGCAGAACAGAGGACAGGTAGCCCGTTGTCCAGCTGACCCAGCTAAAAGGCCAACGGTGCAGAAAGAGGACAGTAGCCCCTTGTCATGGACCCAGCTAAAAGGTCAACGTGCAGAACAAGGACAGGAGCCCGCTTGTCCATGCTGACCCAGCTAAAAAGGCCAACGGTGCAGAACAGAGGACGTAGCCCGCTTGTCCACTGAACCCAGTAAAAGGGCCAACGGTGCAGAAAAGACAGTAGCCCGCTTGTTTGATGCTGCGCAACATTAGCATACATGAAGCCTTCTCCAAAAGATCCAAGGGTCTGGATGAACAGCTCGTCAGAATCAGTGTCGATCAAACAGTGCAGCATGTGCGGGCCGACAGTTCTTTCCCAAGGGATAGAACAGGCACCTGAAAATGCACATCTTCCGGGGCATGTAAAGTCCTGTAATTCAACCCGCCGAAAGTGTCACTTTGGTTTTGCCCATTATTTTTTTTTTTGTCCCCATATTGTATGACAGTCGTCGAGACTTTGTAGTTACTCTGAAGAAAAGAAGTATTGAACATGCTGATTCGATAGAAATTGTTTCGTTTCTAATCAAATGCTTCATTATTTTCCCTCGGTGGAGATGTGCTCTATTTTTTTTCATTGAAATTGTTTTTTAAAAGAGCGCATTAAAGCAGATTATCATACTGTAACTGTTAGATATGTTTTAAATCGTTTCTTCTTCTTTGCGTGAAATACGTGAATATTTCTATGAATTGCGGTTTTCGGCAGTTCAATATACTTGTTTTATGCCTGTTGCTACTTTTTTTTCTTTTCTTTTTTGAAATCTCTCAATGCTTTCTTTGTTTAAAAGTAAAGAAAATGAGGAGGTGGGGGGGGGGGGGGGGGCAGACTGGCTATGCATGATAAAGGTGTACCAAAAACTAGCCGATATGTGGCTCAGTTTTCGAATTAATCCAATATCGGATCGCTTTTTGATAAATCGATCTCATTAAATGAAGAGGATGAAGACAAGTATTAATAACATCGGGTCTGTGCAAAATATCTAACGAAAATGCGTAAAGCCACTTCTGTCTAGAATCTGATCATTGCGCAGCAAATTATGGTTCTTAAGAAAAGAAAAGAAAAAAAAAATAAGACCCACTATCCCTTGTATAAAACATCACAGTGTTGTGGATACGACACATTCTCAATGAAACCAAGTACAAATGTACACATGCTGGGATAACACGACATGCAATCTTTTTCTGAAATTCATAGGTGAATGTGGCCAATCTACAAAAGACGGAGAGGAATAAAAGTGTGTGTGTGTGTGTGTGTGTGTGTGTGTGTGTGTGTGTGTGTGTGTGAAGGGGGAGGAAACAGGAGGAAGAATCATTTCTAATCAAACACACTCTGTACATTTCTGTGCTTAATTTTACTAACCATTCACTTTGAGCTCCCATTTAAACAATCACGAGGACTTCTTTTTTTTTAACCAAGCCCTAACAAAGCACGGGTTATACGTACAATAGTGCTTGTGTGATCACAAAATTGGGAAGCGGCTGTTGTAGTGTGTGAAGATGAATTGGTGGTCCATTATGATCGACTTTTTGAAAATATTGTTCTTCCTATGAGCATTGAACAATAGTCGTTCCTGTTGCTGGACGTTAGGGTTAGGTGTGCATATTTGGAAGCGGGTAGGGTATAGTGTGGACAGTCTTGTTGGCTATATATAAATATGTCAACAAAGACAGCGGATTGCAAAAAGATCGCACGTGCGCTAACAGATAATTTTCCGTTACTTTTATTCGAACCGCGGGACTCGAGCAAGACAAAGTGTGCATGTAGCCTATTGTTCGTTTTATTATTGGTTCTCTCTCTCTCTCTCTCTCTCTCTCTCTCTCTCTGGAGTCGCCAAATTATTAACCAAGACGAAAAGTGTGTGTGTGTGTGTGTGTGTGTGTGTGTGTGTGTGTGTGTGTGTGTGTGTCAACAAACGAACAAACAAACCAAACAACAACAAAAACGGGGTCTTTTCTTCGTTAATCCATTTTTCTTGTATTTCGACTTTCTTTTCTAATTCATCTCACAAAACATTTTACAAATAGATTTCCAAAAACTTGATTTTGAAAATGCCCCCCCCCCCCCCCCCCCCCCCACCCACACACACACACACACACAAAACAAAAAAAAAATACATCGCCGTAGATTGTTTTCATTTCTCTTGAAAGAAAGGTTGTACTGTCGAAATATCTGAATGTTGCATTTTTTCCCGCTTGTCAATACCCTCTTTAAAATGGTGTGTGTATGTGCGCGCGCGCGTGCGCGTGTGTGTAGGTGCGTGTGCGATCGCGCGCGCGCGCGCGCGCGTGTGTGTGTGTGTGTGTGTGTGTGTGTGAAGGAAGTGTGTTTTCAACCCTAATCTGGCCTCACTGGTTGGCTAGCTGGGTAATAAACGACATGACTGAGTAGTTTAATATTATGTCGAACTTTTACCGCGTTACTAAATTTTACTTCTTCGCAAGATCGGTAACATTTTATTATTGGGTGTTAAATGGCGGTTCTTTAATATTTTTTAAACAAAACCTATAGACCAATAAACAGTAAACAAGTGGGGTATTTTTTGCTCCCATAAGAAAACCTAACACAGAGTAACTTTTATTCAAGTCTGGCACAGCCTTTTAAACTTGAATAAAGTCAGACAAATACATAGACGAACAATCTAATAGTGGGGGGAAAAAACAAGCGCAGGCCAACAACTGAACTGTCTTCATAGTAATGACTTGGCAAAGATTTGGACTTAAGGAGGGGAGGGGGGGGAGTTTGAAGATGGAAAAACTGTGAACAGGAAATTAAACAAAACATACCCCACTTGTTTACTGTTTATCGTTTACTGTTCCCTACCTCATTTCATTTCCGATTTTGCTTTGATTAAATTGAGGTTATTTGTATTTGTTTCTGTCCGTCTGTGTGTTTGTCTTTTGATCTCCCTTGCATCTTTGGGTGGATCCTCAAGCGTAGGCTCAAAGACTGTCCCCTACATTTTATATTATTTGTATAATGTCTTTAGTTTTACAGCAACTTTTTTCCTCCCCACACTTTCGTTTGGTTGCATTTACTACTCTTCGCTGGCTGCTCTGGGGGTGCTATTGGATTCTTTTTTGCACCCTTGGTGGTGAGAACACCACAGTATTATGGACTGTGGTGTGTCTCTATTTGACGCCGGGAGCGCAGACACAACCAGCCGTGTCTCCCTGATGAGTCCGACCCAGCGGACGAAAGGCCTCGGAGCAGGCAATACAAATATATCTGCCTTCAAAAGGGATTGCGATGGTTCCCTTATGCAGCTAGTGAAGAGTTTTCATATCTGTAACATATTTTTTTTAAATTTCCTGTTCACAGTTTCTCCATCTTAAAACTTCCCCCTCCCTTAAGTCCAAATCTTTGCCAAGTCATTACTATGAAGACAGTTCAGTTGTTGGCCTGCGCTTGTTTTTTTTCCCCCACTATTAGATTGTTCGTCTATGTATTTGTCTGACTTTATTCAAGTTTAAAAGCCTGTGCCAGTCTTGAATAAAAGTTACTCTGTGTTAGGTTTCCTTATGGGAGCAAAACATACCCCACTTGTTTACTGTTCCCTACTCATTTCATTTCCTATAGACCAATATTAAGGAAAAATATTGCTGAAGACAAGACGTCAAAAAAGTAACGGGTAAGATCTTTTGCATACAGAATGATAACATGGCATATACATGATTAAATCATGGACAAGAAGAAACCTGAGAAAATATGAATAGATAGACAAATAAATGAAATAGTCTTAACATTGCACCATACCATGAATTAATTATTATCTAAAGTTCAAAATAATGAAACATGGTGTTGGGATTCATTGACATTAAAGAAGAAGAAAAAAAAAACCTGACAAACTGAATAATTGATAATGCCGTTTTGTTACTAGTTCACGTTTTGCGTCATACTGCCGTTCGAAAATCGACGATAACATTCGTCAAACCTGTCCCCCCCTCAACAACCCTGTCTGTCATCTGCCTAACGCCCAAAGTCCCCAACCGTAAGCAATGTACCTACCTGAAACCAGTCTTCTCCTTCCCCCCCCCCCCCCCCCCCCCCCCACCTCCCCGACCCCCTTACACCCACCTCACAACCACCCTTCCCTTTCTCTCCCTCACCCCCGAACTCCTCCATCGCCCCTTCAAGTCACCATGATTTTTTTTTTTTTTAAATCGGGGCATGCTCTCCTTCCCCCACTAGCCCAGCGTTACCGACGTGCGTTGATGCAGGAATAATGTGGCAACGGCTGCCAGACTGGCTATCCGCGTGTACCGCAGCCTCGGTCTGTGTGAGCAACCTAATCAGTCTTCAGTGTGGACAACATCATTTGACAGCTGATTAAGAGCGCCGTCGCTTTGCCTCTGAAACTCATCGCGTTTAAAAGCTCCCCTGCCGGGCTGCGCGCGCACCGCAAAGGGCGGTAATGCTCACTTCCAAAGTTCAGAGTCAGCAGACACGAGCCTCGGCCCGGAATGCAAACAGAATAATGGAAGCTGCTTGACCTTAGGCTTTTGCCAGGGTCAAACAGCGCAGGAGAGAGCCAGGAAATGGCGATGAGATTGACTGGTAGGACTGTGGAGTTGTCACTGTCGGTGCCAAGAGTGGCTGGGATTATCAAATCCGTTTTCAGTTTCAGTCGGTTTTACCGTAGCCCAGGGCTAACCTTTACCTTTCCGAGTTAGTCATCACACACAGAAAAGAAAGTCCGGTAAACAATAAACAAAGAATAATGCGTATAATTGAATACAGTATCTTGTATATGAGAGTGTCAGCCATTTTCCTTCTTTTTTTTTTCATCCTCGAATTATAAAAAAGGGGAAAAAACATACAAAGCTGCCACAAAAATACATTGTAAAGGCCATATTCGCGAATGGACGCTTTAGAAGAGACAGCTTATGTTTACTTCAGTCGAACAGCGTTCACAGCCTCACAAGACCTCGGGCCTCACCAGATTAAAAAGAAAAGCTGAATAAGTTATAAATTGTAACTGGAGGGAAAAGGTTTTAAGGTGTGTTTTTTTCTTCCTTTAAAAAAAAAAAAACAAAACACAGACATGTCAATGACCAGTAAGGCAGAAAAACGGTCCACAGTGAAGGATTTTTTTTTTTAAGGAAAGAAAGAGAAAAAAGAAGGGATGGGGGTGGGGAGAGAGACAGTCAAAGAGAGTGGTACTAAAGGGAAATTACCCGTACGTATATGCCAGAATGTGGCGATGCCGTTTATACTAAAAGCCCCCCCACCTCCTCTCCCGCCCCTCCCTGGTCCATCTCCTTCCCTGCTCCCCGATGCGTCCCCGTTAGGGTAAGGGGAATGAGGGGAGGGAAATCTAGGGACTTAAAAGTTGATTTCAGTTCAGATTCGGCCCTTTGTGTTGGAAAAGCCTTATTTTCGCGTCGTCATAGTCATCAGATGATAATTATATTATTAAGCCTCCCTGCCGACCAGTTTCACGAACAAATCTCGATCAAGGATAGTAATCGACCACATTCCGTGTAGTCTCAGAGGGGGTAGGAGTGGGTCGGTTCTGCTTTAGCAGATTAGCAGAGTGCCAGAGACACCAGAAATTGCCCCAGTTAGTTGACCAGCGACATTTTCTTATTGTTGTCCATGCAATAGCTGCGTGTGACAAGCCTTGGGATAGTGAAGAGCTGCAGTTACATTTTGCGTTACACAGTTACGTTTTGAGTTCTTTACTTACTTTCACCACCTACGCAAGCCAGTGAACGTGCTTCACTATAAGCATTATTGTGCATAAATCTTAATTAACCTTTTGTTTTTTTAATTAACCTTTTGTATTGATCAATTGCGGGACGTAGCTGGGCCTGGTAGACAAAGCATTGTCTTAATACAAGGACCATGGGTTCAATTCTTGCTTAACACAGGCAGATTAGAGGAGGCTTTGTTTTCGGAATTCACATCTTTGCAGACCCGCTCTAAGCCTTCTGGATGAAACTTTAGGTAAACTAAGGTCTCATATATGAACGCATGCTTCAGACACACACACACACACACACACACACACACAGCGAGACTATCATGCCACCAGTACAACCAGTGACACCACCAACAACAAAAAATAGCAACAATAACATGAAACGAAAAAATCGGTATGGGTGAGGCAAGAGAAGGCTAGGATCACATGTCAAAGTGGAAAGAACGTGTGTTGTTGCCTTTTTTGATATAACTTGTACACTTTCCATACAAATAAGTATAATAGAATTGTAATTTTTAAAAAAATGTTCAAATCTGTGTTTATGCAGTTAGGTTCTCTTCTCCAAATTAGCACGGTGTTCATTTTTTTTATGTTAATTATTTATTTTACTTAGTTACCCTTTGATCTGTTTTGTCAAAAGGCACTCATTAATTGAACCAAGATCTAAGTAACCAACCTTCCTGATTTTCTCCGAGCGTTTATCTGTGGGACTGATTTTTTTGTCAAAGAGCAGGCTTCGATCGAACAGAGTAACAACAGCCTCCTGCTCTCCCTGATCTCATCCCATTCAGATCCCCCACCCACCCCCACCCCGCTGTTGTCCTCTCCTCTCCACTTCACCACCTCCATCCCCCATTAGCCACCACCACCGCTACCCCACACTCACCCCCACACACACACTCACACACCTCCCTCCGTCTTCCCCTTGTCCCCCCCCGTCTCTCTGTCTCTCCCCTCTCTCCTTCAAGCCCCTCCTGACCATCTGCTCCGCTCTGTAACGCGTGTCGACCTTTTCTGTCAGCTGCAGGGGACAGGTTGCATACGCGTGTGCGTTATGAATAGGCGTGGAAAGTTAATCACAGCAGTTCTTTGTCTCTGGGTCGGGACCCGGGATCTTGTTCCTCTCGACCCTCCCTCCCTCCGTCCTCCTGCACTCCAACGCGCCCCCCTCCATCTTCCCCTTCCCCCTCTCTCCTCCATTGCGCGCGCGCATGCGCACGCACGCACGCGCGCGCGCACACACACACACACACACACACACAACACACACACACACACACCTCCTCCTCCTCCTCCTTCCCATCCCCCCCTCCTCGCTCTCTCGCACAACACACACACAGGCATCCCCTCGCCGGTGCACCCACACACAACCACACACACCCCAACGAACGCACCCCCCGCGGCGCCACTACACACACGCGCCACACACGCACACAACCCACACACATGCGCGTGTACACACACACCACAAACCTCTCCCCCTCTCCTCTCTCTCTCATTCCCCTCTCTCTCTCTCTTCTTTTCTCCCCTCTCCCTCCCCAACAAACCACAAAAACACACACACACACACACCACTCCCTTGCCCCCTGTCCCCACATCCCACTCCCGGTTGTGCCGCCCCTTGCCGTGAGGGCCGCGTCCCACATAGGTTCCTGCACACACCTTGAGGGGACCGCCCGGGGCTATGGTCGGTTAAGGCTGGGGTTGTTTAGGTGAGGGGGGTGGGGAGGGGGGGGGGGGTAAAAGTTTGGAAAGAAGGGTGGGGGGATCCCAAAACAAGGGAAATTCCCTTTTGGAATATTTAAATGTTTTAGGGTTTTTTTTTTTTTTTTTTTTTTAAGGGCGGAAAGTTTTTGGAGGGAAGTGGGGGTGGGGGTTTAGGGGAAAAAGGGAGGGGGGGGGTTATATTTGGGCGCTTCGTTTTTTGTTTTCTGCGTCCCGCGGTTCTTGGTAAAAAAAAAAAAAAAAAAAAAAGAAAGGGGAAAAAAAGAAAAAAAAAAAAAGAAAGAAGAAAGGGGAAAAGGGCTTGATAAGCAAACAGTACCCCGAGAAAACCTAAAGAGCAGATTTTTATTTCTCTAATTTTGTGTGAAAGAAGAAAATAGTGTTGTTGGGTTTGGGGTGTGTGTTTTTTGCGCACCGCAGGGTGAGCTGGGGAGAAAGGGGGTGAGTGTGCTTTGATAATTTCCGATATGGGATTTCAGGGTCGCCAAAGAAAAAAACCCGAGGGGTTTTGGGAAAGTTTTGGGTTTCGCCACCTCTCCTCTCTCCCTCTAAATTTTATCTCTCTCCCTGGGGTGGTGTGTTGTGTAGACTTAACTGCAGACGAGTGGGGAAAATCGACTGAATCAGCTCGTCAATTTGCTTTCGAAACAACACGAACCATACATGTAAACGTTTTCTCACCCACGTCATTGCTTTGCATTTAGGGTGACGGATAAAGGTAGAAACAGACGTTGCTACATTACAACGAGTGCTGAAGGGGTGGGGGTTGTGTGGGGGGGGGGGGGCGAGCGCCGCGCGCGTGCATGGTGTCCCACTAGTATATGGGGTTTTCATTTATTTTTAAAACTCCCTAAGGGGAAAAAATGGTAAAAAAAAAAATTTTTAAAAGTTCCCAAAATCCAAAAAAAGGGGATCTTTTGCACGTTAACCACTTTTTTTTTCTTCTTTTTTTTTAAGAAAACTTTTATTTTTCCCCTGCATAGGTTCCCTCATATAATTGAAATGGTTTTCAAAAAAACCGGGGCCTTCCAAACAGACACTTTAAAAAATGGGGGTTTCCCAAGGTTTGGGGGGGGGGGGGGGGGGGGGCTTTTTGAAAGAAAAAAAAGTAGTAAAAAAGGAGTGTGTGGTTTTGGGGGCGGGGGGGGGGGGGGGGGGGAGTTGAGGAATCCGCTAAGCATCTACTTTCGTTGAATTTTTTCAGTTTTTTGTTTGGTACTTTAATTCCTTGTGAATAAAACCTACTTTAAAACGCTTTTTTCAAAGACCGGAATCTCTATGGTTTTTCGAATGCATCTCCACACGTACTTCAGTAACGGCGCCCCCGGCGCCACTAGCGGCGGCAGTAGAGAGAGAGAGAGCGAGAAGAGAGAGGGGACGGTTGTCATGGGGTGGGAGAAAAGGAGTGGGAATCGTGAGTGGTCGCGCTTTGTAAACAAAGCGTCTTTTACGGGCTGATGTTTTTTCTTCTTTTTTTTCCTTCTTTTTTTTTTTTTTTGCCCCTTTAACAATGATCTTCCTTTTAGTTTTGGGAGCTTTATTTGTTTTACGTGCACGCTCACATACCGCCCACCACACCACACAAAACACAACTATAAAATATATATATTTTAAATTTCCCCCCCCCTTTTATATTTTCTTTTATCGGTACCTTTTTACATTAAACGGGAATGTATTCTTCTCTCTCCTCTCTCCTCTTCTCTCCTCTCTCCCCCCACCCCAAACACACCACACACCATTTTTTCAGGCAGGGCTCCCATATGGTTTAAATGAAAACATTTGCACTGAATTTTAACCGTGAAATCTAAATGTACCGTTCATTTGCAAAGCTTAAAAAAAAAAGCGCGGAATCCGGCGCTTTGCAAACGCCAGCGGGAAAAATCATGGCCCTACTGTTCATTTAGCCGAAAAATATTGGGGAAACTCGCAAGGGGGGGTAATCTTTGCGGGAAGCCGCTTCGGCAAAACTGACCGTGCCTTTTTCGCGGGCGATTTCGCAAACATTTAGCCGATCAGTCAGCAAAAAAAAAAAAAGGTTCGCAGAGAAGAAAATGCCACAACAAGCTGTAAACGGGGTGGCCGGGCCCTGTCCCACTGTTTTTGGGGCATGCGCTTTCAAATAAGAATCTGATCTCGGATCATATTTTGTTTCAAAACGAAAAATGTCTCTATTGCTGGAAATCACGTTATTTTCCCCTGATTTCCCCCCAACCCAAAAACACGTCTCTCAGTGACAATAACTACCCGGGAAAAAAAAAAAAAAAAAAAAAACCTCGCCGTGGTTCACTAAAAAGGAACCCATATTCAGGAATGCGCAGGTTTTTCTTTCGTAGACCCAAAACGCGCCTCATGATTGTCCGCAACCAAGTAGGCTCTCTTCCGATTTTTCCAGCGGCGGGACAGCATTGGGGTTTTTTCCACCGCCATTTGGCATGAAGCGGGCGGGCGGGCACAGCCCCACACCGACGGGGGAACTTGGTAAACGGGGGAGTTTTTCGGTCGTCAACCTCTCGATACCTCTCACAGCCCTTCTTGCGGAAGGGGGGAGGATTTGCTGAAACCAAACTCTCCTTTTTCCTCTTCTCCATTTTTTTGGCGTTTACCCGGGGACCCCTGCCCCTTTTTGGGGGCTTTTTTCCCTTTCTTTTTTAAATGCCCCTATTTTATGAACGTGTGGGCGTCTGAACATTCCCAACGTGTTCGGGTTTCAGGCTTCGGGGGATTTAGAAAGCGACAGACAAAAAGAGATTTTTTTTGTGACGGCACTTTTTCCCTTGGGAAATTCGGGGCAGTTTGGAAACCCAAAAAATCATTCCTTTTTTAAAATCCGAGAAAGACGCTTTTCTCAAGCGGGAAAGGAAATTTTCGGATCACCTCACCGACATTGTAAAGAAAACGTATAGTGACATCGATAAATAAATAAAAAAAGAAGAAAGCCCTAAAATCGCTCGCATTTTAATTAACGCAACGACACTCGAAAATAAAAGGAAACTGTACATCGCCTTTTTTTTAAAATACTTTGATAACAAATAAACACTTTTAATAGGGGAAAAAAAAAAACGTCCCAAAATGCAGAAAACAAACAAAAAAAAAAAACAACAAAAAAAAAAAAAAAAAAAAAAAAATCATTAAAATTTACCTGACGAAAGGGGTTTACACGGTTTTTTCAAAACTTTTGGGTTTTTGTTTTTTGTTCCTTTTTCCTTTTAAATTTTCACCCTTTTCAAATTTTTTTTTTTTTTTCCATCTTTTTTCCCCACTTTTAAATTTTTACCAGTTTTTAAAAATTTTTTAAATGTTAAAAATTCCCGGAGCCGTTTTGGGGAAAAAATTTTTGGGGCTTTTTTTTCCCTTCTCTTTCCCCCCTCTCTCTCTTCGCCCGGGGGGGGTTTTTCCCCCCCCCTCCCCTTTTCCCCTTTTTCTTTTATTTTTTCCCCCCTCTTTTTCCCCTTTTTTTTTTTTTTTTTTCCCTTTGTTTATGTTTTTTTTTCCCCCGGGTTTTTAACCCTTTTTTTTTTTTTCTTCCCCCTTTTTTTTTTCCCCCCCCCCATTTTTTTTCCTTTTCCCTTTTTTTCTTTAAGCCCGTTCCTTTGGGAAAGGGTGTAACCGGAACCAGGGCCCCCCTTTCCCTTGGGCCCCGTTTTAGGAAAAACCCCACCAGGGGGTTTTTTCCGGTAACGGGGAAGCAAAACCCTGTTAAAGGGTCCCAACCCCCCCAAACCGGACCTTTCATGGAAAGTTGGGGGGGAATTTTTTGGGGGCCCCAAAAATTAAATGCATTCCCCGGGAATTTTTACCAAGGACTTTTTGGAAAGGGCGCCAAAAGGGGGAAACCCCTGTCGAAAGGGCCCCCCCCCCCCCCCCCCCCCCCCCCCCCCCCCGGGGTGGGAACCCCCCGCCAGGGCCCAAACTTTCCGGGGATCATGACGCTTTTTCCCGCTTTCGGCTTTCTTTTTTCTTTTTTTTCTTCTTACACTTTATCTTTTCTTTTTTTTCCCCCAATTTTTTGCTTTTTCCCCCCCCCCCCCCCCCCCCTTTTTCCCTTTCCTTCCCCTTTTCTTCCTTTTCCCCTTTTTTTCCCTTTTCCCCCCTTTTTTGGCCCCTTTTTTTTTTTTTTTTTCTTTTTTTTTTCCCCTTTTTTCTTTTTTTTTTGTTTTTTTTTTTAAATTTTTTTTTATTCCCCCTTTTTTCCCCCCCTTTTGTTTTAAATTTTTCATTCAATTTTATGTTTTTTTTTGCTTTTCGAGTTTTCTTCCTTTTTTTTACTTTTTTTCTCCTACCCCCTTTTTTTTTTTTTTTTCCCCCTTTTCGCAGGTTTTGCCTTCCCCCGACCCCCCTTTTTTTGTTTTATAATTTTGTTTTTTTCTTTTGGCTTTTTGCTTCCGGTTTCCTGGTTTTTTCTTTTTCCCCTTTTTGTCTTTTTCTTTTTTTTTTTTGGGGGTTTTTTTTTGGGGTTTTTTTTTTCTTTTTCTTTGCTTCCCTTTTCCTTTTCCGGTTCTTTTTTTCTTTTTTCTTTTCCCCGGTTTGGGCTCTTCTTTTTTCCCTTTTTTCCCCCGGCCGGGCCTTTCTTTTTTTTTTCTTTTCACTGGGTTTTGGGGTCTTTTTCCCTTTTTGTTTTCCCCCTTTTTTTTTTCCCTTTTCCGTTTCTTGGCCTTTTTTGGGGTTTTTTTGGGCTTTTCTTTTTGTGGCTTAAAAAGTTTTCGGGTCTGGGATTTTCCCGGGGTCTTTTTTTTTAAAAACAAATCTTCTTTTTTAAACCCTTTTTAAGTTTTTCTTTTTTTCTTCTCCACCCTTTTTTTTCCCCCTTTTTCCCTTTTTTTCCCCTTTTTTTTTTTTTCCTTTGTGCCCCCCCCCCCCCCCCCCTTTTTTCTTTTTGGGGCCCCTTTTTTCCCCTTTTTTTTCCCCCCCCCCTTCTTTTTTTCCCTTTTTTCCCGACTTTCCTTTTTTTTTCTTTTTCCCCCTTTTTTTCTTTTTTAACCCTTTTCCCCTTCTTTTCTTCCTCCCCCATTTTTTTTCCTTCCCCTTCCCCCCCTCTTTCTTTTTTTTTTTTTGTTCTTCCCTTTGGGGTTTCCGCTTTTTTCCCCCCCTTTTTTTCCCCCCCTGTTCTTTTCCCCCTTTTTTTTTTTTCTTTCCGTTTTCCCTTTGTTTGTTTTTCCCTTTTGGGGCCTTTTTCCGCCCTCCTTTCCCAGGGGGGCCCTTTCCCGGTTTCCTTTTTTCCCCCCTTTTTTGGGGCCCCCCTTTTTTTTTTTTGATTTTTTTTTTGCTTTTTTCCTTTTCCCCCACATTTGTCAGGGGTTTTTTTTTCCCCGCCCCCAAGGTTTTTTTTTTTCCCGATTTTCCCCCCCCCCGCCCGGTTTCCCAGTTTTTCCCCCTTTTTTTTTTTTTTTTTTTTCCTTTTGCCGGGGGTGCGCGGTGGCGGCACCCTGGGGCGTTGGGAGGCAGGGGGGCGCCCCCCAAAAAGGGTTTTTTTTGGGGGCCCCCTTTTGGGGCAATTTTTCATTTTGACGCCCCCCAAGCACCCCTTTCCCCCCTTTTTTTCGCCGGCATTAGCCCCAAAAAGTCGGGCCCCCCGAAAACCCCAGCCCCCCCCAGGGGGGCCCGGCATCCTTTCCCGGGATTCAAACCCCTTCTTGATGTTTAGAAAAACGGGGGAAAAGGCTTCCGGGGAAAAAAATTTTGAAAATGAATTTTTGGGGCCCCTTTTTTTTGTTTTTTTTGGGGGGATTGTTCATTTTTTTTGGGGGCCTTTTCCTCTTTTTTGGGTTTTTCCCCCCCCCCCAAAAGTTTATTTCCCCCCCAAAAAAAGTTTTCCCCGATCCGCTAAATTTTTTTTTTTTTTTTTTATTTTTTTAGCTTTAAAATTTTTTTTTTAAAACTTTTTTGGGGTTTCCCAAATCATTAACCAAACGAAAAGCAAAACGAAGTGAGAGGAAGGAACGAAATTTTGAGGGAATATTAAAGTTAAAAGAAAACTCAGAACAACAATGACGACAACAGCAGGGAGGAAAATACCATGACAGCCAAATCATTCTGATAATGATAGTTTTTATTATAAAAAAAAAAGGAAGAGGGGTAGATATGATCGTGTAATGTTGTTACGTAACTGCGGCTATATGATTATGTCTAATCTGTTTTTTTGTAGAAATGATGTCGTTTTAGTTGTATTAATTATTTCATTTTTCAAGCGTGTTTAGGCTAACGTTTCTTGTTTTTGGCTTACTGCATACATACTCTCGCGTACGTACGCACAGACACAGCCACACCCACACGCGCGCACACATGCGCACAGCACGCACGTACGCACGCACGCGTGCACACACACACATACACACACACACACACACACACACACACACACACACACACACACACACACACACACATACACGCACACACACACCACAAACACACACACACACACACACACACACACACACACACACACACACACACACATACACACACACACCACAAATACACATACACGCGCACGCGCGCATACACGCACACAAGAGGTGCAAGAGCAAGTGAATAGTAGTGGCAGGTTTGAAAAGTTATAGCCGACACACCTTTCCTAGCAATTTAATAAATGTAGGCTACTTCCATGGGAAAAAAGATGCCTTACTGCTGCGCCCTGGCATCTCTCTATCTCTGTCTCTCTGTCTCTGTCTCTGTCTGTTCTTCTTTCTCCTCTCTCTCGCTCTGTTGTGTGTGTGTGTGCGTGTTTCTCTGTGTGTGTGTGTGTGTGTGTGTGTGTGTGTGTGTGTGTGTCCAATATGTAAAATACACGCAATTGTCATGTCATAAAAAGGGGAAAAAAGTCTTTGTCTTAAAAAAAAATCCCACCTTGTGAAGAGAACAGGTTAGTAGGAGAGAAAAAAAAAAGTCTTTGTCTTAAAAAAAAAAAAAAAAAAAGAAAGAAAAGAAAGAAATCCGACCTTGTGAAGAGAACAGGTTAGTCCTAGGACATTTCGGTTTCTGTTAGCCTCAGGACAGACTCAACTTACAGAGTCGTCATTATCTTTCGATTTCCTTCTTTAAGTAAGCCGACTGTAGAGTTCTAATTAATTGATTTATGGCGAAGCGTGTCGTCAATTCTGATTCATTGCTCAAGACTTGAAGGCTTCCTCGAAGTCGATGGGTAATTGCGCGTGCGTGCGTTCGCAAGATCCATGTTATATTATTGCCGGCCGGCTGTCATATGGGGGCCATTCCATATTGCCACCCAGGAAGATTGAAACGAGAGAGTAAGAAATACAAAAACAATCGAGGGGGGGGGGGGGGAACATTTTATAATAACAACAGCGGTTTAACCTATTTGACGCAGTTGTTTGTCTGTTCGCTGGTGCAACATCGACAGCACGCCATGCGACATAAATCTTCAATTCAGCCGTGAAGTACGGCGACTTCTACGTGCTCATGAGTATTGATAGGCTGGATAAGGGGACTGGCATTATTCGCCACGACAGTAGTAGTCTCTTTTGCGAGCATTTCGATCATTCTTCTTTTGAGGACAAGCAGATAAGGGAGCGGACTTGCCAGTTATGTGCTGCAAATAAGCTGACGGTGATCAAACGAGAATCCGAACTGACGGAATGAGGTATAGGTTATATATATATATATATATATATATAATATAATATATTAAGAATAAGAACGAGTTTATCATCTGGGCAGCGAAATTTTGCCGCGTGCTTTGAAACAGCAGGCCTGACAATGGCACTCCACAATCGATCTTTTTTTTTTTTTTGCTCAGAGCCAACAATGAGAATTTTTCTGCAGCACGCATGATTATAACCCTGCAGAAAGTACAGTGCAAATTCCACGCCATCGTTTGGTGAAAAAAGAATTGTATTATGTAAGAAGTACATCAAAGGAGGACACAGACACATACCCCTTTCCCCTCTGTCTGTCCCCCCCCCCTCTCTCTCTCTCTCTCTCTCTCTCTCTCTCTCTCTCTCTCTCTCTCACGCACGCGCGCGCGCGTGCACACACACACACACACACACACACATACACACACACACACACACACACACACACACACACACACACACACACACACACACACACACACACACACACAGAAATTAGCAACAGAAAACAAAACAGCATTCACATGGAATATAAAGGGATCTTTAAAAACAGTACATGGTGTAAAAATTAAATTCCAGGATTAACAATGCAGGAGTCTTCTATCAGATTACGATATTGTCCTTACAGAAGAAACACGCCAAAATAAAAAAGAGGTTTTTTTTTAAATCTACATAGACAACTATGTGCTGGTTTTTGTTTGTGTTTGTTTGGGGTTTTTTTTTTCAAAGAAAAAAAAAACAGGAGAAAATCACAAATATCTTGCACATCTTCAAGGGAATTTTTCGTTTATTTCCAACAGAACTCGAGGGATTCTGTAAAAATCATGCCACACAGCTATAGTGATACATACACTGCAATAGTATGGTACCAATGACGTGCTCGTAATAAGTCTTCTGCGAACAGCAGCATTCAATTAGTAGGACGTAGATTGATTTGATATGCGCACAGAAAATTATTTGCTGATATCTAATGGACGGACACCTGCAGGTTTAGATGGAACGTATACACCTGCCATTCAAGACATGATAGCAGTAGTATAGACTGTTTACATGCTCGTAAAAGATGGTTAAACAAGTGGCAGAAGTGAAAGTTGGACAATTCGTTGAATACGTACGCACTAAGAAGCAGCTACGGAACAGAAAAAGGAGAGATCATTTTCGATCGCACCACATACAACACTGAAAAAGAACAAGTTCATCACCGAGAAGACTATGAATGGAATGAATGAGAGGTCCGCTGAAAGTCTAAAACAAGCAATAAAAACTACGAAGATAAGGAATCCCATAAAAGGAGAACAACTAGATCTAGAAAATTCAGATTCATTCAATGTCGATCAAAACCATAATCTTATCATTATGAAAAATTACAAGTATGTTGAAAAATAGATCAAAATTGGCTTTATAATACAGAACATTCGTTCAAAAAAAGACATTGATAACGGCTGCCATAAATTGAAATGCGATATCAAGTCTTTACGAATCGCAGTCAACAGACGCCCACAATAGCGCGATATGATAGACAAATACTTCCCGAAGAAAAAGATACATTAATCAAAGAGAGAAAGAAAAATGACGAGCAAAAACTAGTTGCCAGCCCCATGAAAATCTTACAAAAAGCCCAAGCAACGTTTGGAAAACTGCATTACTCCAGTAATCAGAAGAACCCAACTCCACAAGCACCCAAAAAAATCAAAGAAACAAAATGAACAAACCATTTAGAGACTCTTTTCGACAAAGACATTCATGCAGATCACCCCTGCCCTCTTCTCCCCCCCCCCCCCCCCCCCCCCCCCCCCCCCCCCCCCCTCTAAATTTCACAATTACCCTTAAGATATATGGAAAGTATCAAAACATCTTAGAAACGGAGAATCGTCTGGTATTAATGAAGTTATAAATGGTACAATAAAAACCAATCTGTCAGTAACTTTAAGTGCTCAAAATCAAACGAACTATACTCGTGTTCGTACCCTACAGAATGGTAAACGGGAATCGAACACGCGTACGAAAACGATCTTATCCTATAGAATGGAAAACAGGAACCAACATACTCAAATACAAAAACTGTTACCCTTTAAACGAAAAGAACTGAAGAGGGGTGAAACAAACAATATCGTCTTTGTTTGTTTGTTGTTGTTTTTTTAATCTATCAGATATTAGAGAAAAGAATATCTGGTTATCTCGAAGGCGATAAGTTGTTAGGGCAAAAGAAACTGGATTTAGAAGAAGAAGAAAAAAAAAAAAAAAAAAAAAAAAAAAAAAGGGAAAAAAAACGACGCAAGGGTAATTGACCACGTCTTTATTCTTAACAAATATCACCAAGAGTGTCCCAAAGGACTGAAAAGGTAGACCGTACAGTTGTTTTGTCGACTTTCAGAAATCTTTTGATAATGTTTGGCCCGAATGTCTGTTAATTAAACCATACAGAATAGTAATCAAAGGTTACTGTTCTAAAGTTACAAGATCAGTGTACAATAACGCTAAATTATGTGCAAAGACAAGACAACAGACGGCCTTTACCCTAAGGTGCCACTATTCAAAGATGTTCTCCAAGGAAATACGCGAAACCCAACACCGGTCAATGTATTTCTTGATGACCTTCCAGCTTATATGCAGAACAACGATTCATCTAATTTAGAAACAAACACCACCACCAAATTCTATGTCTGTTAAACGCAGATGATTTTATATTCCCCTGCATGTTCAAAGCTGGGGTAGCTAGATAAATTTTACGAGTACTGCATCGAATGGAGATTTCAATCAATCGAGAGGGGTGGGAGGGATTATTTTGTACAGAACAGTCCTGAAATATTAGAGAACAGGTCCAATTTTCTAGAATCCGCAAACCAACAAAAATACATAGGGTATCTGCCTATAAAATAAGGGTAAATACACAATGCGCAAGAACATCTAGCAAAGCAAGTGAATATAGAACTGCACACTCAAAGACGGCCAAACGAAGATTCAGAGCTGTAACCAGATGTAATGACTCCTGTGTATAATATGCTGATCACACCACGGAGCGGAAATGTGATTTCCATTTTCAGATCACGACATGAACAGTTCCCATATTTCCACCTTTTTCCACCGGGACCTCTCATAAGCATTCCCTCATGAAGAAAAATACATACAAATGTCTGTTTAAAAGAAAGAAAAAAATGATCGGGCCTACATAAACAGGCAATAATTCTCCCAAAGTAAGCGGAACGTGGACATTTTTCTATCAACCTAAACAAAAGGGCAAGGAAGAATTGCCGCTCCGCCAAATGAAGAAGTAACCACATTACAAAACAAACGTTATGTGTTTTGACCTATTTGGTCTTCTTCAGGCAAGACAAATAACATTCGTGTCAATGAAAACGCAGGACGAACAAAGAGTTCGAACTGGATGCAGAAAGGTTGGAGTATGGAAACGAGGTTGAAGAGAGACAAGTACAATGCGAGTTAACATAATAACAGTAACTAGGATGAAATAAAGAATTATTACTCCTACTGAGAATAGTTATTATACTTAGCGCCATTAAAAACGCACGGGTCAGAAGAACAAAATAACTCGACAGAGGTAAATCAGTTAGGGGTATCAGCACATGTTGTCATTGCGCACTTCTTTTCTGTTCATGACTTTGTCATTCAACATTAAAGTTTTCATACCCCTAACTGATTTACCCTGTCGAGTTACAACATGTGCTGATACCCCTAACTGATTTACCTCTGTCGAGTTATTTTGTTCTGACCCGTGCGTTTTTAATGGCGCTAAGTATATCATTCAACAATAATGAAAGTAGTATAATCATATAATGGTAGCATTAACAATGATGATAATTTAATTGTAATAATGATAATAATACCAACGCTTACAGAAGAAGAGAAAGGAGGAGTTGGAGATAACTACAGTAAGGTGGTTATAGTGGCAAGAGATGATGATGACAATCGCAATCACAATGTAGTTGAGTGGAAATACATTCGAGACCTTTTGCCCACAGGTCAGAGATGTGAACAAGGTGCCATGTTGTTCAGAGAGGTGGAAGTGGGATCAGTGTTGTGTGTTTGGGGGACAGACCGGTTTTGAAGGTTTGTCCTGTGTTTTTTGTGTAGTGTGCATAAGTTGTCTTTCTTGAACTGGCAGCAGTGGTCGTGAATGGGGGTTGGTTGTGTGCTAGATGAATTCCCCGAGTCTTGAGGCCGTGGCTGTGGACATTATGATTGTAGTTAGTTGTTGAAAATGTTGGAAAAGGTGGAGTAGAGATTCAAGGTAGGAGATAAGTGTTTTAATATGGCAAGGATAAGTTTGCGGCTGGCTTGGAAAAGAAGCTTCATAGTGATGGGAGTGGGTAGTTGAGGTGGAAGGAGTGTGAGGAAGTGGGAAGCCATGAGGTGATGATGTACATTTTGAGGCACTGGTTGAGAAAGTTGAGATGAGGAGGTGCTGACTTACTCCTTTTTTTCATGAACTGTTTTAGCATATCCTAGCGCGAATGGAACTGTTATAGCATATCCTAGTGCGAATGGTTGGGTGATGGGTGATAGAAAATGAATAGACTGGCGAAAGCTGACATGGGTGCGAGAGAAGAATTGGGTGGCCGGCATTTTGTTGTGATTAATTACAGTAGCCTGTTTGTAGGCCTCCGTAAACAAAACACAAATATATAGGTATCTCTTACCTGTGAGATCAAAATCTCACTCGATAACAAGGTTCGTACGTAAAATAGCTCTAAGGTATCATATCCATCGACTCTAGCAACAGTTCCTCCCTTCATGACAAAATCTGGTATGGGCAATGGATTCTTCCAAAAATCTGCCCAGTTGTTGATGTTGTTGGTCGACGTCTTTCAATGGTCACTTCAACAACGTTGAGGTCCACCTAAGTTTTCTTTCGCATTAGGAACAGAACTTTTTATTTGGACAGGCCTTTAGTGGCAGATTAATTGAAGTGTAATGGTGGATTGTGTTCTATCAAGTTCTTGCTTTCGCATTTCTTGCCTTCAAAAACTCGCGTCGCATTCTCAGATGAGCGCGTAGCGGTGTGTAGCACAATCTTTGCTATTTACCAATGAAGGATTGGATAAGGAGTCAGAGTTGTACGTGATTAACGGAGAGAGTATATGCATGGAAGGCGCGTGTGTGTGCGTGCGTGCGTGCGTGCGTGTGTGTGTGTGTGTGTGTGTGTGTGTGTGTGTGTGTGTGTGTGTGTGTGTGTGTGTGAAATGCAGGCACTTTCACAATCTGTGCTATTTACCAATGAAGGATTGGATAAGGAGTCAGAGTTGTACGTGATTAACGGAGAGAGTATATGCATGGAAGGCGCGTGTGTGTGCGTGCGTGCGTGCGTGTGTGCGTGTGTGTGTGTGTGTGTGTGTGTGTGTGTGTGTGTGTGGTGTGTGTGTGTGTGTGTGTGTGTGAAATGAAGGCACTTTTTCTTCAGCATTTTGCCCATGATGGGTTTCTTCTATTTTTTCCCCCATTCTGCTGAGGAGAAAATAGGATCGTTTTCAAAGTTTGGACAGTTTCTTTCATTGTGCGTTGCGCCTACCGTTTCGTGAAAGACGGAAGGCCTACCGTAATGAAAATGAATAATGGGGAAAAAGTTGATTTAAATGTATGAAACTGCTGAATACGACAATAAGGTGTTTTTTTTTAACACATAAATATACATGGATGAGTGTTTGAAACAACAAGAAGAAGGTGAGAAATGTAAAACGTCAATACAAGACTATAGTGTAATAACGCTTGAATACAAAGCTATAATGGTAACACGTCAGCACGAAACTATATTAACACGTGAATACGATGCTTTATAATGTTTAACAAGTCAATATGAAGTTAAGATGCTTAACACGTCAGTACTGAGCTATAACATCTAACACGTGAAGACCTAAGCTGTAATGTTTAACACATGAATATATTCTTTGATGTTTAACACGTGAACACGGAGCTATAAAGTTTGACATGTCAATACGAAGGGGGAAAGAGGTCTCAGCCGTTTATGTACTACAAAAATGTTAAATGTCTAAACTTTGCCATTATGACGTCGATACGAGAAAGATTTTTTCCCCAGTAAAGTCCAGCCTATGATTGTGCTTCAGTATTGAAAGACAAGTCATGTACAGCATGTTAAGCGTCCTGTGCAGAACTCGTAATTCAGTGCCTTTTTATTTGACACTAGCTTGGAATTGGTTTCATCGTCACTCGCTCGGACATGGTAGTAGGAAGGGAATAATAAGTTTTACAAAACATGTTGCTGCCTTCCAGTCGTCGTTGGTTTTAAACAAAAAGCTTTCTTGTAATGTTTTTTTTTTTGTGAGCCTTTATGTTTTGTTTTGTTTTAAGTTGTGCGCTTGCGCGCGTCATGTGTGTGTGTGTGTGTGTGTGTGTGTGTGTGTGTGTGTGTGTGTGTGTGTGTGTGTGCGCGCGCGCGCGCGCGCGCGCGCGTGCAGTGTCGGAGATTTATTCGTCCTCCTGGAATGCAGCGCTAGTAGTTTCTCTTTTTGTCTCGCTTTCTTTTTGCCCCCACCTCCTCTCTTAACCCCCTTCCTCTCCCGTTCCTCACCCACCCCCCACCGCCTGACTACCCCGGGCCTTTCGTTCTCTGCTTTTCTCATCTTTTACCGTTGGCCAGGTTTTCCTGCTCCCGACATGTTCATCTGTCTTCGTTGTAGACAGTCCTGTATGCCATTCTGTTGCTCTCTTATTATGGTTGATAAACCCGGTGTAACAGGGGTAAGAATGGGCTGTTACACCGGCTTTTCTGCTTTAATACGTGTCGCAATGCACCGACACTGTACACACGATCCAGAGTGGACACGAGATGTCCATTCTGCCATGTTGTTTGCCTGTATGATCTTTATGAGCTTTTCACGTTGTTGTTGTTGTTGTTGTTGTTGTTGTTTTCAAGGTGTAATTGATAAAGTGGAATGCTGGCTTAGTCGTGTCCGCCTTAGAGATGTTGATAATTGAGTTATCGCGGTATGAATGTTATAAATATGTACATATATATATATGTGTGTCTGTTATTTTGATGATGAGACTGTGTGACTTGTCTTTGTTGTTGTCGTTGTTGTGGTTGTTGTTTGCTGTTTGCGTGGTGACAGTCCTACCATGGCTTTGTGTGGTTGGTCGGCTGGATTCAAGGCTGAGAACGCACCACCAAACACCTTGATGGTTTTTTGTTTGTTTGTTTTTTGTTTTGTTTTGTTTTTAAATGGCGCTTTTCGAATAGCATAATGATAGTGGTTATCTTTTTTTTTATTATTATATTATCATTGTTGTTGTTATTACTATCATTATCATTATTATTATTATTAATTTGTTTATGACGGTGATGATGGTAGTGGTGGTGGTGATTGTCTTGACTATTTTTGCGTTTGATTGTGTGTGTGTGTGTGTGTGTGTGTGTGTGTGTGTGTGTGTGTGTGTGTGTGTGTGTGTGATTTGTAGAACGTGACTAAATGTTTATTTCAGTCTTTGCAGTGTGATTTGTACCCAAATCTGTTTTGAATTTACCGGGCAAATGTGACCACCACAGTCAGCTGGGCTGGAAACAGTGTGATCGATTTGCCTCTCGCGTTTCTTTTCGTGATGTAACCAACATGGCAAGACACTGAAAACGATGACATGAATTCCTCCAGAACCACGGACATACCCTCTGAGGCCGGACCTAGCATCACGGTCACCATGGAGCCCCCTCAAGCCCCGCCCTTCCTTTCCGGCGCCCAACGAGAGGAACCACGGTGCCAGACCCTCCCTAACCTCCCTTCCTCCACCACCTCCCCTGTCCCCATGCCTGCGCCTGTCTCTGTCCCTGCCCCCGCCCCTGGCCCCGTCCCCGTCCCGCAGACCGGGAGTCCCTGTTCCCCCCAGGACTGGAGCCAGACCTCCGTCCCTGCGCCACAGCCGTCGCCCTCCACACCCTCCTCCACCGTCAGCACCCGTCAGAATCAGGTGAGAAGTCGTTGGATAATGATAGCAACGATGATGATGATGATGATGATGGTGATGTTGGCAATGGTGAATAAACAATACCAGTGATGACGAAGAAATGAGTTTCTCTTTTTTCTTTTTCTTTTTTTTTTTTTTACAAATATCAGTCTGATCGTTATACTTTTCCCCTGCTAACTTACAAGGAGGAACTTCCTCTCTGTGACCGGAACCCATTTCATTCGTGTTATTGTGATCGTTGAAATTATCCACCTCATTTATCCTGTTGTCCCTGTCTTTGCTATTACTTATTACTTATGTCTTTGATTATTTTGACATGAAACAATGATCTCTCTCTCTCTCTCTCCTCTCTCTCTCTCTCTCTCTCTCTCTCTCTCTCTCTCTCTGTCACACACGCGCGCGCACACGCACACGCACACGCACGCACACACACACACACACACACACACACACACACACACACACACACACACACACACACACACACACACACACACGAGGACCCTCTCACGTCACGTTTCTGGACAATTCGTAATCCGTAACGAACCAGTTATCGAGACCCGTACTCATGTCAGATGATCTTGGAGTTTCCCTCACATCACGCTGGGTCTGGCCTGAAAGTTGCATTTTCGCTACCCATTATATATGCCTTTCCGTTCTGGTGGTATAAGTTAGAATGAGATAGCCCCCTCCCCCGCTTCCCTACTCCTCTGGGTTGGTTTTTCCTGTCTGCAGTGTCACCATCGGTGGGAGTGAAAGTTAAATCTGTAATGCGACTAACGTCAAATTACTCAGCAAGAACAAGCAAAAATTTCAAACACAGTTCATAGACCAATCTCTCTCTCTCTCTCTCTCCTCTCTCTCTCTCTCTCTCTCTCTGTCTCTCTCTCTCTCCAAGATTAACTGTTATAGCTCAGCCGATTACCCAGATCCTTTTTAGGGCCGTCAGACTCGCATATCCTGAACAGGTAGATCATCAAAAAGAGTAGATCCTGAGAAACAAACAAATGACAAAAGCAGTAAGTGAAATGGCAGCTAAACGTTTGAAGTCTTATCACGCATAAAACCAGGCTTTGCTGAGAGCGTCGGGCATTTCCACTGATTTTTCATTCCCAGATTTAAATACTCGTTAGAATAAATGAAAAAAACATTTCAGTGCACACACACACGCACGCACGCACGCACGTACGCACGCACGCACACACACACACACACACACACACACACACACACACACACACACACACACACACACACACACACAATTTAAAAGAAAAAAAAGCTGCATTGGCACACAGACATTGCAGATCTAACTTTCACGTTGGACATTTTATAGTTTTCACCACCTAGTGTCCAGAAGACGACCAAATTAAATAAATAAATGAAAAAAAAGAAGAAGCTGGTGCATTTGCCACAACATTTAAATAAGAAAAACAACAACAGGAGAATGGTCTATAGTTTCAGAAGAACAGTAGATGACAGTAAGGAGAGACGAAAAAGTTACAGAAATTGATAGACAGGAGGAAGCTAGCAGCATAGAACTTGCAGAAGGCGGGGAAGCTAGTTGTCCTGAAAGAGCCTCCGGCATTCTTCATGGGGTTTCTCTCCCTGATGGCCGGTCTCGGTTTCCAACGGCTGGTCAACAGCAAGTCTCGATCACTCCCTAGCCGCTAGTGAACCATATAGTGTACTTTAAAACTTCACTTTTGCGTATTACACGAACAGCTGTCATTGTGCTTTTAGCTGGCCGACAGTAAACCCCTCATGGTGTATGTCACAAGCTCTTTCAGTATAAATAGGGAATTGGGTGCATATGTTTGTCCCTTTTCTGTCAATTTGATGACTCTGCTTTATCGTTATTAACATTTCTCAAATCTTTGTTTACTGTTATCACTGATTTTCTGCCATTGGGACCCATTCGCCTGTTTGGGCGGTCGAAAGTATGTACACTTTTTAACTGTTTACACTTTATAATATGCCAGCTTTTCTGCTGCAGCGACCAAGTTGTGAAATCATGAACACTGTCTAGACTGAAAACACTGGCTATTCTATAGCGTCTGTTCGCCTGTATGACTTGCCTCCTTTTTTAAAGTCTTTTGAGTTTGTTTCTTTCCTCATTTTACAGTCAACTTTTCTGTTAAAATATGAACCGTAGGTACTGAAATTACAAACACTGTCTACACTGAACACCAGCTTTTCATTCAACATTGAGTGTTTGCCTATTTTGATTGTTTTGTGTGTTTTTGTCGTGTTGCTATGTTTCTCTCTCTCTCTCTCTCTCTCTCTCTCTCTCTCTCTCTCTCTCTTTATATTTTGTTTGTAATAAGAGGATAACAGATCTTAGTGGCATGGCGAGTGCCCTCCCCACGTCCTTGTTCAGTTGTGATGTTATGAATTGTGGATAATCATACATAGTCTATATGTGCAATTGTGTTTCTTGGTGTGTTGTACTTAGTTACAATAACAGCTAGACTTTCGTTACTTGTTGACAATCCTAATGACGCCCTGTATGGGCTATAATGACACTGACACTATATCATGTAGGGTCTTGGCTAGCTAGGGTTGGTCCCATGTTGCAAGTCGCATTACACTGACGCCTGACCTGAAAAATGTCGTGTTTGCTGCCCATCTTTAAATGCTCCTGCGATGGCAAGGTTTTATTTCAAACATGAAAGTGGGTTACTTGTGCACTGAATTGTAACGTCAGAGTTATTATCTTCGTTTTTTTTTTTTATGCGGTTTAAAGAAAAGAAAAAAAGTACGACGGAAATTTGAAAGAGAATGAGAGCAGTTAGCTAGAAAAAGATGAATGAAAAGTTTGCGGAAGACACAGAAAATCTCCGTACCCCGAACCACCCACACACCTTCCCATACCCTCACCCCATCCCACCCATACCCCACACTCCACCTCCCTAGAAGGATAATTCCAAGTTTGCATACTTCCTGCGACGATGCGACACGTGCACACCTAAACCGGCTCTTCCCCCATTCCACCCGGTGCCCTGCAGGTAAGCCACGTGATGCTGCACGGATCCTGATCGTCTCCCTCAACATCGACGGCAAGGAGCGGCTGTGCCTGGCCCAGATCTCCAACACGCTGCTCAAGGACTACAGCTACAACGAGATCCACAACCGGCGGGTGGCGCTGGGCATCACCTGCGTGCAGTGTACGCCCGTGCAGCTGGAGATCCTGCGCAGGGCCGGGGCCATGCCCGTGTCGTCCCGCCGCTGCGGCATGATCACCAAGCGGGAGGCGGAGAGGCTGGTCAAATCCTTCCTCGAGGACTCCGAGCCGCCCAAACTGCCCGAGGACTTTGCCTTTCAGGTGCGGGCGACAGTGTGGGTTGTGTTGTGGGTTGTGTGTGTGTGTGTGTGTGTGTGTGTGTGTGTGTGTGTGTGTGTGTGTGTGTGTGTGTGTGTGTGGTAGTGGTGGTGGTGGTGGTCGGGTGTGGTGTGTGTGTGTGTGTGTGTGTGTGTGTGTGTGTGTGTGTGTAGTGTGTGGAATGTGCGCGCCAGCGTGTGAGTGAGTGTGTGTGTGTGTGTGTGTGTGTGTGTGTGTGTGTGTGTGTGTGTGGGAAAAGTTGAGTCGGAACAGAAAAAGTTGCATTGCCTTTTAAAGTGACAAAGACTTCTTATGTTTACGTCTCATTTATTCGTCTGCGTTCTTTGTGCGTCTGCCATCCTTCCTTCTGTCTGCCCCGTTCCTTTCTTCTTTTTTTTACCTAAAAAATAACATAGAGTCACGGCTGAAGTAATTTTTTCTTCTTTTTTTTGTGAGGCGGCGCATTTATTTGTGTGGCAGAGGCGTATTCAGTCAGTTTTAGTTCTTTCCTACTTTTTCCGCCCGAGTAGCCTCTAAAAATGTAAATGGTTGACAAAAACAGCAAAAAGCGACCTGCTTGGTGAGTGGCCCGTGTGGCAGTCATGTTGGTTATAGCCAATGGATCAGGACGTATCGGGGCTGGACGTATAACAATGTTGAATGAGACCGGAGCAAATGACATTATTTTGACTTATTGACATTGCCACAGCTAGAAATACCTCTTCACACAGATTGAAAATACAACTTTTCCTACCAGCGATCGATGCTGAACAGTTGATTTAGCATTGTTCTACCAACAACTGTCATGTTTAACGAGGAAAACCGAAAATAGGAGCCGAAGCATGCGATTCTTGTCGCGGTAGCATCGTCCACTGGAGTGTAGCATCGTACACGTCATACGCCCCAAACATGGATGGGGATGAGAGGGGGGTATTTTTTTTTAATACTTTTCCTCCTTAAAGAAAGGAAAGGAGAAAAAAGAAAAAAACAAAGATTGATGAAGTCAGAAAAAATACATGCTATGAATAGTGTTGGTGCAGGGTAAAAAATTACATGTGTTTAAATGTTGAATATTTGATTCACTGTCAAGTCACAAAAAAGGGTGGGATTGTTTGCATACATATTGTTTTTCATTGACTTTAAAATAAAAAACTAACACAAAACATGAAATGAATGTATTCAAATTGCAGTGAAGGTCATTGGGACACCTGAGAAGGAAATATTGGCATTTCAAAAGTATAATGATACAATGAAATTTTAAAAGATGTTATGGATTTAATCACCAAAGGATCAGAAGAGTACCATAATCTTATTGTCTTTGGCCAGGTGTACCATGAGTGTGGCTGGGGCTGCCACGGTTACTTCGAGCCGGCCCGCTACAACAGCTCGCGAGCCAAGTGCATCAAGTGCGGATACTGCAGCGTCTACTTCTCGCCCAACAAGTTCATCTTCCACTTCCACCGTGTGGCCGAGGCCAAGTACCACCACCCTGACGCCGCCAATTTCAACTCGTGGCGCCGTCATCTGAAACTGGTGGGCAGGGAGAGGGAGGACGAGGTTCACCGTGGGAGGACGTCAAGGCCATGTTCAACGGCGGCACCCGCAAGAGGATCTTCTCCAGTCCTAGGACAAGCAAGGGGCTTTACGGTAAGGTTGACCGAGGCTCAAGAATGTAGTATGTACAGGCAACTTGGACCTGAGCGACCGTGGGGATTATCTCTAGCCACACAGAGAAGTTATTGGACTTCACAGTCAAGTTGTTCAAGAATAGTTGTTGTGTGTGAAGAGCTCAAAAATGACCAGGTGGATCTTCTGCAGCCACAGGGATAACCGTGAATTCATCATGTCAGGATGGTTTGTTCATACTGCATGTAATAAGGATTGGGATACGACCACAGGCATGTGATGGGGATTGTTACTCATATTGCAGAGCATTTTTTTTAAACTTCGAACGAAATCTAAGTCGGTTGCTTTTTCTGCCGTGCACAAGTTCCAAAGTTGTTGATAACTGAAAAATAGCCGACTTAGGGATTATTCGCAAGCCAGTGCTTAAACAAGTTTTTCTTTTCTTTTCAGGTTCCAGTGGTACGAGAAGCGAATCCACCACATCGTCCAGCGAGGTGAAGAAGAAGGCCCCCAAGCTGAGCGGCCAAAACACCGACATGCCCATGACCCCTAAACCTCCTTACCCGCCACACACCTTCAACCCTTACTCCTGGAGCTACAACCCAGCCACCAAACCCTCCTATCCTTTCGTCTCCGTCAACACCTCGCAGTCCCTCTGCTTCGGTTTCCCACCCCCAGGTGGCGCCAAAGACAACGTCCCGACAGACAACGGTCTTCTGAAAGGCGGCATAACGCCTCTTCCGGCTCCCTGGTTGGCCCGGAGTGCCCTCCCTTTCTCCAACCTAGACGCCATCTGGGACAAGGCGTTCGGTCTCCCACGGCCGATGGGCAGTGTTGGAGCCGGGTTCAGAGGGGGCATGTACCCGCCCTCTCTGCCCAAATCCCCTAACGGTGGAGGAGGGAGCGGAGGTCATTTAGGGGACAGCCGGAAGAACGACAGCAGACTAGAGGAGGAAGCGGGAGAGCGACGAAGGGAGCCTTCCTCCCTAGACCTCAGCAGAGACACCCACCCTTCTCATCCAGCGGGCAACAACGGTCCCCTCCACACCGACCGACTGTCGGCCTTCAGACCCGTGGGCAGGAGCGACAACTGCCACCCCGTGGAGGACGACCAGACTTCGACCGGAAGTGACGCAGACGTTGACGAAACGGAAGAAATCGACGTGACGGAAGAAGACTGCCTGTCCCCACAAGACCTCAGTCAGCCCGAGCTCCGCGAAGCACAGAACGTTGAGGAGGATGGCAAGGAGGGGAGAGGGGACACGGAGGGAGAGGAGGGAGAGAGCGGGGCCGGGGAGCAGCAGAGGTGTGAGGGGCAGGATTCTGACAGTGAAGAGCTGCCAGACAAACGTCAACAACTGGGTCAGGATGACGCCAAAGCCGACTCGGAGCAGGATGTCGCAGATTATTCCAGTGAGGTGAGTGCTTTGACCATGAACGAAGTATTCGAGGTTTGATTGTACACAGACACGCACACGCACGCACGCACGCACGCACACGCACGCACAGAGAGAGAGAGAGAGAGAGAGAGAGAGAGAGAGAGAGAGAAATTTTCATTAGAATCATAATTCTGTTCTACACCTCCTAGTTCTTTCCGTTTTTTTTTTTTTATCTCTGTTAGGTATGTTCGCAATTTTTGTTCTTAATTCAGTTTGAATTACCTGTTATGATATACTGTTGTTTTCCATTCGCATCTGTTTGTTTACAGTTGATAACCTATAGTTGTGGTAATTACAACAGAAACAAAAAAAGAAAGAAATTCAATTTTTCCATTGCAAATCTGTCGACTAGACTTCGGTATGTGTATGATTATTGTTGCTGGACTTCTACTAGACTTCGGTATGTGTATGATTATTGTTGCTGGACTTCTACTAGACTTCGGTATGTGTATGATTATTGTTGCTGGACTTACACTGAAGAATTCAAGCACAATTCACATTACTGATAGCTAAGCCGACTCCAAACTCATTAGTGTAACACAGACATGTGGATACGTGCGTATACATATTCATTACACTGGCAGCTAGACAGTTGGATGAAGAATTGATATTGTAAAAGCTTTACATTACCATATTCATTACAAATTTGAAATATTAGTAATAATGCACCGCCAGATACGTAGACAAACGAATCACAAGACAAAGCACGACGCGTTTCGACCTCATAGGTCTTCTTCAGGCAAGATACAAAGCACTCGGGACAAGGAAAATGAACGAGCTTTCACTTATCTTCATCTAGTTCGGCGCAGACTAGGCGTGCTTTGTTTTGTGATTCGTTTGTCTGCGTTTTTTGGCGGTGCTTTATCACTAACATTTCAGATTTGTTTCCATTTCCGCCTGCAGTCGCCTCCCTTTGCAGCCAGACCAAGTTCATTACATTTTTCCATGTCCATAGAAAAAAAAAACTGAAACAGACACTGGAATAAAAGCAACAACAACAAAAAATCACGTTGGTTTCAGGCCAGTAAAGCTCTTAAAGTTAAATGTTCATTTTTAAAACGCTTTTAATGTCGTGAAAGTGCTGCTTGCTAACATCGCCCAATGCTGTTACTTTTCAGAATCAGCCACCACAAGAGGCCGAGGAAGACAGAGGTAAGATTCCATCCAGATTCATTGTGCTGAAACAAAGCAAACGAAAAGAAGAAACAAACAACCATGACCACAAAACATACCATTAGCGCTATCTGATGCAGTATGAAGAACACTGCCATGTTAAAAGGGACCACCCACTCGGCCCCTTGTGTAGGCGGCATTGATGAGTAAGGAATAGCACGGATGAAGAGATGGTGTCGCCTGTAGGGTGTATAAGATCATCGGACATGTAAAATCTAGAACGGCATTCGGGAGAACGCGGACTTCTGCCGAACTCCTCTGAATTTCAGTCGAAAGCTAACTCATATTCGGTCCCATAGTCTTCAGTCTGAATAGGGCTGAATTCGCCCTTTAATGTGGATCCATACCGAAATGTATTTAGTCCATTCTTGGGCCATATTCTATCTTTCATTAAGTTTTATTAGTCAGTACGGTAGATTTTGCTAACAGACAAACAGACGAAGGAACGAGCAGATTAACGTTTGCGGATGAGAGAACATAACACCAAGTGAGGGGAAGTATTTAGCTCGCAGAGTCGGGACATGCCATCATGTAAAAACATTGTACTTCTTCAGTCAAAACCTCACGTGTGTGTGTGTGTTTGTGTTGTGTGTGTGTCTGTGTGTGTGTGTGTGTAAGTCTGTGCATGCGTGCGCGCGCGCGCGTATGTGTGTGTGTGTGTGTTAAGCGTGTGCACGCATGCGTGTGTGTGCGCGCGCGCGCGCGCGTGTGTGTGTGTGTGTGTGTGTGTGTGTGCTTTTCTCTCTGAGGGATTGGGAGACGTGAAGTGGATACCGGTGGGTGTAGGAGAGGGGATTCTGTTGCCTGTGTTAGTGACTGAGCCTGTCGTCGGATCATTGATTGTCATTCCCCATGTTTCTGTGGACAGCTGACGAGGAGCCGCCAGAGCAAGACAGACAGGCCTCCGGTGCCGATGACTCTGGACTCTCAGGTACCACGTCCATGGACATGTGCATGTGTGTGTTTAATGATAGTAACAATAGTGAAGAATATTCATAGCACTTGATCTGAAAATATTCTTTGGGTCTTACAAAGTTCTCGGCACTCACACATACGCATGCGGGCACGCGCGCGCGCGCGCACACACACACACACACACACACACACACACACACACACACACACATACACACAGGGGATGCCCACACCCGCGTTCGCAAAAACACACACGCACAAACACGCGCACACAGACACGCACGCGCACACACACACGCACGCGCACGCACACACACACACACGCGCGCGCGCACACGCGCACTCACACACACACACACACACACACACACACACACACACACACACACACACACAACACATATAAAGTAAAGAGAAACGAGGCTAAGAGTCTGTGGAAAGTGTAGTCTTTATAAGATGACCTGAAGGAAGAAAATTAAAAATGCGAAGAGAGAAAGTAAATTGTTTCCATGCAGAGAGCACTTAAAAAGATGAAGAACATTCTCCAAAAGTTCTCCGACAGTCCTGGTGAAGAAACGAGGAATCTGAAGATGAAGATCAACACAGAAACAAAATAGTCTGGTATGACTGGGTTCAGAACATATGAAAATAGTCTGGTATGACTGGGTTCAGAACATATGAAAATAGTCTGGTATTACTGGATTCAGAACATATGAAAATAGTCTGGTATGACTGGGTTCAGAACATATGAAAATAGTCTGGTATGACTGGATTCAGAACATATGAAAATAGTCTGGTATGACTGGATTCAGAACATATGAAAATAGTCTGGTGTGACTGGATTCAGAACATGCGAAAATAGTCTGGTGTGACTGGATTCAGAACATGCGAAAATAGTCTGGTGTGACTGGATTCAGAACATATGAAAATAGTCTGGTGTGACTGGATTCAGAACATGCGAAAATAGTCTGGTATGACTGGATTCAGAACATGCGAAAATAGTCTGGTATGACTGGATTCAGAACATACGAAAATAGGATTGTTGGATGGCTGCACGCTTTCACTGGAATTTGATGTGATTTTCCTGTGTAACGTAACTCCCTCCTCTCTCTCTCTCTCTCTCTCTCTCCTCTCTCTCTCTCTCTCTCTCTCTCTCCTCTCTCTCTCTCTCTCTCTCTCTCTCTTCTGTTAGTGTTGGATTACCGCAGAACTTTCGCGGATTCTCTGGTCATCGTTGTTAGTTGTCTTTTTTTTCTACTCCAGATGAATCTGAAGCCGATGGGGAGAATGAAGATTCCACCTTTCTAAGCATGACTAAAGGTGAGTTGACTGAAATTAATCATTCGCCATTTCCTTTTCCCCCACATCATTTTAAAGAAATGAAAGTACCAAAATATCAACTCTATTGTTTATCTCATTAATTTTTATTTCACATCATTGTGTTCTCATATTTGATTTAATTTAGGGTAAATAAAAGGAAGAAGATTTAATTTTGTGTGGATTTTGCCCCGTTGGCATTCAATTCGTGTCGATTTAAAACGGTCCTCAGTGTGTTTGTGTGTGTGTGTGTGTGTGTGTGTGTGTGTGTGTGTGTGTGTGTGTGTGTGTGTTAGTGGGTGGAGGGAAAGAAAAACTTTTTCGTTTCTGGATACAGTACTGAAGCCAGACTTTTCCTCCGAACAAGAAATGTTCAGCACTTGTCAATATTGTAGAGGTAACGTTCCTGATTTGAAGACCGACAGTGGCTTTGTGTGATACAGCGTGGTCTGTTTCTGCCATTGCAGAGGAGCTGTGCCACTCCCTGAAGAGAGAGCTGTGCAACCGAAAGAAGAAAGAAAAAGAAGTTTCCATGCTG
Organism: Conus ventricosus; assembly: GCA_018398815.1. NCBI lineage: Eukaryota > Metazoa > Mollusca > Gastropoda > Neogastropoda > Conidae > Conus > Conus ventricosus. The sequence continues at coordinate 77,814,292 of CM031603.1, forward strand.
AGAGGTAAGTTGCAATGTAGGTAGTGTTATTATTGTTTATTGAGAGCACTTTTTGCCTATCCTCTGTTAGAGGCCAAGCTCTAAACGCTTAACAATCCACGCTGTCGTTTACACAACGGGAAGCCAACCCGGTAGAGCCGACTGAAGAGCTGTCTGCTGGAACTATATGCAGTCGTTTCCCGTGTCATTCAGTCATATCGGTCGCTCAGTTTTTCACTCATTCCTTCACAGACAATGCATGTCATGTATCTGTCATCCACACCAACGACCAAACTAGCCCGTCTTTTCCGAAGTTTGCGTGTGTACAAGATGATGTACATACGCGTGCACACTGGGAAGCTCGGTTTCATAGTCTCGTTCAAAGGACTTTACGGGAAATGGAGTCAGAATCCATGTTGATTCCGAGCGAAAAATCCTGGTGCACTGAAACGGTCCAGGGGAGATTCGAACCCTAGCCTCAAGTTCGCCAGGATCACGAGTCTCGCACTCTGCTAGGGACCTATTCTGGCCTATAGAACCATCCTTCTTCTTTTACCCTCCTAAAGTAGTAACTACTAACAGGAATGATTTGTTTGGCTACGGAAGCAAATCATGCCAAGAAAGAAATGGGGTACAAACAAGATGCTGAGCAGTGTTGAACAAGTAAGGAAGAATTTTGAAACAAGGCTGTAAACAGAATGCTGAACACCTGGGGAGAAAAATATATGAATATGAATCCTTGAAAATATTGGAACAGTGTAGCACAAAAATTATGATCTTTGTACTTAACATTCTTTTAATCGAATGTATAACCCAGCACAAATTAAGTTCATTACAATACACCAAAAGAGCAGTTTTGAATTGCAGACCACGAACTTTGAAGCCAGAAAGTAGCCAATCAGATCCAAGACGGCGATTGTAACGCTCGTCAACCTCTCGCAATAACAGCAACACTGAAAGACAACGTGTCAGGCGCTGACCCTGTGAACTATTGGAACAAAGAATCCAAATGTTTTCAATGAGGCTTTAATTGAGCATATTTAATTCGTATCTGTGTTCACAGTGACATATCTTATGTAAGGAGCTGTTTAATGCAAACATTAGAGTTATTGAAAGACCAAGAAATTCACTGGGTCAGGATGACATTAGTAAAGCGTTACCAGAGGAACATGTTAATGGAATACGTATGACTTTTAAGAAAGGGTAGTTTATTTGTGGGGGTTTGTTTGTTTGGTTTTTGTTTTGTTTTGTTTCGTTTTTGTTGTTTGGGGTATTGGTATTTATTTTCATGGAGGGGGAAGGGATGGTCTTGGCTAATAAGTGTTAAGAAAATGAATGCCTTTAAAAAAGTTAGAAATGCCTTTGAGATAAATGGGTGACTTGTTTTGAGAGGGAGAGAAAGGTATATAATAACTCACCAGTTCTTTATTACCTCAGTATGAACAATCAGCAGCGACTTGCATTTTGCAGAAACATTTCAAGAGGAGGTGACTCGCGAGAAAGCGTTCCGAGATCAGATGGCAAGACAACTGGAAGTTTTGAGAGGTAAGTTCATCCTTTGCTCCGCTCTGCAATTAGCGCTGCAGTCTGGTTACTACACTGTGTGTGTGTGTGTGTGTGTGTGTGTAAATACAAAATGATAATGACCTAAATCACTGCTGAAACCCAGCATACCGCTACTCCCGTCAAGCGAGAACTGCCAGCATAATAGTGACATCATTTCTGACGTTGTAAACGCCAAGGAATATAACATACCACAACACACAAGACTGCATAATTTCTCTTCGAATAAAATTCAATTGAACGTTATGATTGATGGCTTTGTTTACTCATTGTTTTATGGAGAAATTTAAAGAGTGAAAACAAGTGGCATAGGTAGATCTCAAAAGACTGAAAGAAAGCTACTGATCCTGTTGGTTGGTTGATAGATCGAAATGCTGATATCGTGCACTGATATGAATGTGAGTGCTTTAATGTATTTTAACATTTCCCTCTTTCCGCTTTTGTCTCGGACAGAAACCCTGACCAATGAGCTGGAGCAAGAACGCAAAGTGCGGTTCTCTTTGCAGCAGAAACTGAAAGGTCAGAATTCATTAGTGTTCTCTATCAAGCATTGACACGTGCACACGAACACGCACGCACGCACACACACACACGCACGCACCCACCCACGCACGCACGTACGCACGCACGCACGCACGCACACACACACACACACACAACACACACACACACACACACACACACACACACACACGCGCGCGCGCGCGCGCGTTTGCGCAGTCGCACTGACACAAGCATGTGCAGTCGTAGTTATTCAGTCTGCATCCACATTTTGTTAAAAGATGACACACATGCGCATAAGATTTAAAACATGAACACCTCTCTCTCTCTCTCTCTCTCTCTCTCTCTCTCTCTCTCTCCTCTCTCTCTCTCTCATACATACACACACATACATTGTGTTCTGGATAATGTACATATATCATAATCAAGTTTTTGTATAAACCACTGAACGAAATATGCGACTTTCTTGCCGTAGCAAAGTTAATGCCAAGGACAATCTGTATGTTGAGCGACCAGGTGACCAAACTCCCAACATCTGTTAGCTTGGTCATACGCAAGGGCTATGTAGTTGGCCATTTCTATCTAATCTTTCGAACCCTCTCGCTGGCCATTCCAGTTTTACGTTGCATTGCCAGAGCAAGGCTTGCTATGTCGCACTATCAGTGCCACTATCCTTTCGAAGCTGTAAGATAACGTATAAGAGGAGCTGTCTCGCTGCTGCTTCGTCAGATTCATGGTGGTCGGTGATATCTGTTCCGATCCAGCAGAAGCAGAACACCCCTTGCTCAGCCCTTTATTACTGAAAACAGTATTTGCTCACTTACGAGTGTCCCCGTTCACATCATCAAACCACAACAGTCCATTGTACTTGCTCACACAGAAGACCATGACACAGACTCAAAAATAAACATGAATTTGGAAGAAAAATCAAAACTATAGTGAAGGAATCACAGCATGTGAACCTTTGGACGGTGATTAATGATGATGAAGAAGATTTTTGGTCAGAGACAATATGGCAGGTCTGCAAGTGCAACTTGGGGGAAATTAATGTCATACGGGCCGGAGGCACTAGAGGACACGTTGTCCCAGGCCGGGGTCTGCACTGTTGGAGAAAGACGGAGCTAAAGTCCACGCTTCCTTTTACAATATACCTGGCTTCAGACACCTGCTGTGTTGGTCAGGAAGCTAAAACAACAGTGCCAAACTCCCATCTTCCCACTTCAGCCCTTGGCCCACTCAGCACGCCCTGGGAAGGAACCGGTTAGAGCCGAAATTCCCTTAGATATATCCTTCTGAAGGGGTTCAAAGCTATAACCTCCCTCTCGGAAAACCTGTGATACTGTATGTAGAGCGGAAATTCCCATAAATATATCCTTCTGAAGGGGTTCAAAGCTACAACCTCCCTCTCGGAAAACCTGTGATACTGTATGTAGTTGTTCGTTTGTCTCTTTCCTTTTTCTTTTGTTTTGTTTTGTTTGTTTTCATGTACCTGTTGTAGGGAGCTGCAAAGGCGGTGGAAGCTAGGTATTTCGTGTTTCCATGATCAGTGGAAAGTTAACGAAAACGGCAAAAGCTTCAACATTGTTCTAACGCACATACTTGATCCGCAGGCCAAGGCAGTGGAGTCACTGTGGTAGTACTACGTGTATGTTCACATTAAAGATTACCCCCCCCCCCCCCTCCAATCCACCCGTGGCTGTCCAGGTCCGTCAGAACTGGTACTAAGGACTTCACCGATGGAGTCCATAGCACGTGACACTCGGCCATCATGTGCGTCACGGTGATCCCCTGTTGTCGATCTAAATCTTAAGAAGAGAAGAAAAACCAGATGAAACAGAAAATGGAACGGGGGGTGGGGCGGTTGGAGGGGGGAAGAGTGGGGTGTTTGTAAACGGAGTGGGAAGAAGTGTAATTGCCCAAATGACGCCGACAGGAGTCACGATGATAGAGTGGTAATTGTGGGAGTGTCTGACCCTAAATCGTTCTGGCACATAAAATTGAAGACGAGGAGAGTGGCAGTCATGTGGGCTAATGATTACAGAGCGACTCGGGAAAGAGAACTGATGGAAGTATTAGGTGTACACAACTGGGTTCTAAACGCTGCTTAATTGAACGTGAAGGAAATACAACTCGCAGTGTTCTGCTTACCCGTTTAAAACAGAGCGGTTACTTGAGGCATTGGCTAATGCTGAATAGATCTGAGGAAGATCTTTTTTCTTCTTCTTTTTTCTCAATATAATGCCACGCCAACCCTCCCAATTCCATCCCCTCCCTCTGTCGCTTCTACCTCCCTTCCACCCGTTCCCTCTTCCGACCCCTCCCTCTCCTCCCCCATCTCTTCCTCTGTCTGAATTTTTTTCGCTTGTGGTGATCATGTTGCGTAAGGAATTCATTAAAAACTTTTTCTCTGCAGAGTCGTGTATTTTCAATAAGTTTAATAGTTTCGCCTCCAGCCAGTCTGAAAGAATACTTTTGAAAGTACGATTAGAACAAAAAGAGAAAAGAATGGTCGAACAAAACGGCATTTTGTGTCTCTCAGTTGTCTTCGGCTTTCAGGCTCTTTTAAGATTCGGTTTGTTAGTTTACAGTGGCGCCATAGATGAACAGACAACCGTCTCCTTCTTCTTCTTGCAGGCAATTTATTTTACTGTGGCCACATGATTTGCTCGTTCAGTTCTCATACTTAATTTCAATAAAGGTAGTGGTGGATCTGAGAGAAGAGAGTACATGCATTCTGGATTCCCGCCCCGCCCTCTTTCCCAGTCCCCCTTCTTAAAAAAAAAAAAAAAAAAAAAAGCTGCAAGAGAATTTGAGTAGGCCTATAAAGCCTTGGTAAAAAAAAATATGATGTTAAAGTCACAAAGGGAGTTGATATACTTATGCAGATGTTAATTTTCTGAAAGAATAGCCTCATGTTTACTTTCAGGAGAATCTTCCACTGCCCCTTAAATACTTTTCTGCTCAGCTTCAGGAAGAGGGGGTGGTGGGGGTTTCGTCCCCAGACCACTGCCCGGCGCTTTGTCCACGGCCCCCACCGTGGCCTAGAGTCCCCAGAATCCCCGTCATGGGTTTGTCACATCCCCCCTCCCTCCCTCCCCTCCCCTCCCCTCCCGTTCATTCTGACTCGATCCACCACTGCAAGAGAAAAAGAGTCTTTTCTTAATTTAGTAGAATTTGATCAGCTCATCTAGTTCTCTACTACTTCTTCATTTATGAAAGAAGAAAAAAACAACAGAAAACAGCTTCAGTTGATTAGATCAACACGTCCATTGTTTTCAGTTTACTTTTTTTCCCCGTTGTGTTTAATCATGGTAAACCGATCTTGAAGAAAGGACGAAACTGGCCCTCATTTAGTCACCACGCCGTGTCGTGTAGCATGCCTTCTAATACCCGAGGAGACGCGGCGGCTTCTTTGGAGACGGTGAGAAACGACCCTTTAATTATCTGATCCCCTCGGGCCGTTTCACTCCGCTATCTGAGTATTAATCACAAGTTCTTAGGTGTCGAGGCAGCCAGGCTGACGTCCACCGCTCGACTACCTCCCCACTCCTGCATCTTGTATTCAGTATACTACACGCACATCCGCCAACATCCACTCCAAGAACTGTCGACTTTTTTTGTTTGGTTGGTTGGTTGGTTTTGTCTTAAGAACACTTGACGTTTCCTTCATCTGAATTAAGATGATGTCGGGTGTTCTTGAATCCAGAAAATGTCAACCGTTCTGCATCAAAATAGCAGTATGAGGATTGGGGAAAGAAAGAAAGAAAGAGAGTAAGCAAGCAAGTTTCCCCTGCGTTTTGAACATGTACTTGTCCTGTTCAAAACTATTTGTGTTTGATAGCAAAGGCATATACAGTTGTGTTATTAAAACATCAAATACCAGTAAGGAAAGAATCTGTCAGTGACTTGTGTTTATATTGTATGTTGTATTCCCCTTTTCTCCTTCAGGTTATCTGAAAACTTTCGCTTGCGTTTTGTTCACTTTAGCTGTGTTTAAAACGCTCTCTCTCTCTCTCTCTCTTTGTCCGTATGTGTGTGTATACGTCAACTCCAGTGTCTTGCGAGCTGCAGGTGCCCGTGCTGTGTGTTTTCAGAGGCGCACGACGCACTGCACAGCTTTTCCTGCAGCATGCTGACAGCGGCCAGGGGCTGCAGCTTCAAGGACACGGTGCTGCCTCGTTAGCCGCACGGCCCTCCTTCACGCCCCCCCCACCCCACCCCCCACCCCCCTTTATCACCTCCCTGAGAAGTCAACCTCCCACTTCCCTAGTCACTGCATGATCCTCCTCCCTCGGCCAGCCGAGGAGCCGGGGAAGCTTGTTCAAGTGACTCTTGTGGAAACTCTTCGGTGAGAGAAGGAACAAATCCTTCGCTTGGGTTCCTTCAGTGGACTTGTGTCACGTGCGTGCACAGCGAGTCACGTACTTTACGAGTGTGACGTTGTTTGATCACACGGGCTGGGTTCAGTGTTTGTTGAAATGCAGACCATGTGCTCTGTCGGTGGTAAAAGTCGGTTAGACGTTGATCGAAACAGTATTGATTACTCCTGAGCTGTGTCAATACGTGCGTGCAGCTAGAGAACAGTTTTGTTGATACAGTCCAGTGGGCAGTTTCAGTGTTTGATGAATTGTCATTTTAGATTTGAGTATAATGAGAATTTAAGCCTTTGGCTGCAAATTTCGTGTGAGAAACACACACACACACACATGCACACACACACACACACACACAACACACACAACAACACACACGGCGTTTCATAGTCTAGCGGACAGTCTGTATAATAAAGAGCGATTCATCCAATTTTCTGGAGAATGAACGACGAGCAGGCTTGAGACCCGAGGACATGAACAAGTTTACATTACAAAGCAGTTTGCTGGATGGAGTCCGGACAGTCAGCAGGGTACAACGCGCTGTTTCGTTCTACTGACTGCCATGAGCGGTCTTGACGTGAACTGTCTTCTCACGTGTACTGTTAGCGGCAAGCTTGTAAAGGTGTGTATAGAGAAGTTCGGTTACTTGAATGCACTGTGCAGTTTCTTTAACCTCCCACCGTCAAGTATAAAGGCAAAGAGAAGTCCATGGTTAGGTGATATGTCATGAACAGTAGCTGTTGTCTTGCTAGATGAATGATACTGAATGAATCCCCGGGTCCCTTGCCGCTGAGAGAAGGAAAGACAAAGTCCATGGTTAGGTGATATGTTACGAACAGTAGCTGTTGTCTTGCTAGATGAATGATACTGAATGAATCCCCGGTCCCTTGCCGCTAAGAGAAGGAAAGACAAAGTCCATGGTTAGGTGATATGTTACGAACAGTAGCTGTTGTCTTGCTAGATGAATGATACTGAATGAATCCCCGGGTCCCCTGCCGCTGAGAGAAGGAAAGACCAAGGGATCAGCTCGAAGACAGCACTGAGGCTAGCAGTCACTGGACATGGTGATCCCAAGGCAAACAGCCAGCCTTGTTCTCAGGTCACAACACAGCTGCGGGTCTCCAAGTTTTCGTTTTACGTAAATGATGACGGTTTGCCGTGTCGTAAATCTGAATAAACTCACGATGTGTGGTTCAGTTGGCTTGTTAGAAAAAAAGAAAAGAAAAAAAAAACCGGCAGTAGTCCCTTAACTGGGCTTTTTAATAACGACCCGTCAAATTCCGTCAATGTTAGACACAATATGTAATTATTGTATGACCCCACAGCCCATCTCCTCCTCCTCCATTGCCCTGCTCCCCTCGTTCTGGCCTCATATCCTCATAGCGCTGGTAGTGTGGCTGCGGTACATCATCACAGTACGCCAACATGGTTTTAGGAAACGAGTGCTAGAAGAACTCATGAAATCTCCAAGTAGATGCCACTTGAATCTACTTCTATGGTTAAGCAGCCATCGGTTTTAACGGCTGTCGAAGCAGACAACTCGTTTATTGTGTTCTTCTGTTGACTGTTGCTTGTGATGCGTCGAGGAGAAAGGATTGTCAGAGTTCATTCACAGCTCATGTGCTTGCTGGATGTGTTGCTTTGGTTTCGTCTGAACAAGTTTGATTCAACAGTGAGGGCATGTGGACGTCTTTTGTCCCTGAAAATTTCCGTTCATGACTGTTTTGAGATGACATCTCGGTCTTGTGCTTTCAATGTTGTGACCCCACCCCTACACCCTTCCCGCCTTGTCCCCTCCCGTTGCCCCATTTGTTCGACACACGGTCTTATCTGGCATGAGAAGGATGAATTGTAATTAATATTTATTGAAGAGTACCTTGTATGTACAGTTTTTGTTTGCAGGCATGCATGCATGCGAGAATGAATCTGCGAATAATACATGCGCGTGCCCGTACATTTGTATGTATGTGTGTGGGGTGTGTGTGTGTGTGTGTGTGTGTGTGTGTGTGTCTGTGTGTGTGTGTGTGTGTGTGTGTGTGTGTGTGTGTGTTGTTTTATTTTGTTTTGTTTTGTTTTTCTTCATAGAATGATAAGCCGAAAACGCAGCAAAATTTCCGGTACTTATGATGCTTCATTCGGAAACATGATTTTTTTTTTGGTAATAGCCATAGAGAAAACCAAGTGTCACGATGATTTCAATCATGGTATGAAATTTTCTCCGAGTTGTGACAGTGCATGTACTTTGTGACCATTGATAAGCTTATGTGTCTCGAGCGTGTTTGTGACAGTACTCGTGTCTATTAGCGGAGCATATTCCCGCGGACACAGGGCTCACTTCTACAAAATAGTATCGCTGTGCTCAGCTACGCATAGTAAGTCAACATGGCTTTGTAACACTGGGTTCTGGTGGATGAGTTCACCTTGGTTACTTATGTCGCAAGCCTTTTTTTTTTTTTTTTTGGACAGTGCTTGCGTCTGCAAGCAGCCTATGTAAGTTCCAGTGGACACTGTACTTAATTCTGTAATATAGAATCACAGCATCGGTGTTCTGTAGTATACATTTCAGGTGAATATGTATTGTGTGAAACTTGATGCCCGTGAAAGAATTCGTTTGTGATAATAAAAAGTAATCCTTTTAAACTTGAGTGGTGCTCTCTCTCTCTCTCTCCTCTCTCTCTCTCTCTCTCTCTCTCTCTCTCTCTCTCTCTCTCTCTCTCTCTCTCTCTCTCTCTCTCTCTCTCTCTCTCTCTCTCTCTTGTGTGTGTGTGTGTGTGTTGGTGTGAAAAGAGAGAAAAGGTAAGTAACCCATATCATCGTTTTGAAATTCTCAGTTTAATTAATTTGAAAAACAAGAAATCAAAACTGGTACAAACTCCGTGAAGTATTCACAATACTTTCTATCTTTTACTGTGTATTGTTTCTCTCTACTTATTACCCCCTTCCTTCACCAACTCCCCCAACACACAACCCACCACCCCATTCATTCCACCTTAAGCCACCCACCCCCCCTCTCTCTCTCTCTCTCTCTCTCTCTCTCTCTCTCTCCATATTATGATGGTAAGTTGAAACACACTCACACAAACGCACGCACGCACGCACGTACGCGCGCGCGCGCGCACACACACACACACACACACACACACACACACACACACACACACACACACACACACACGTCTCCATCACTGTTCGGATTCATCTCCTTAAACCAGGTTTGACTGCTTTGCTCCGTTTTATTTCAATTCCTACTGGTCACAGAGAACAGAAGACGACTACAAGATGACAGTTCGAAACGATGTATCGCCTCCGTTATACAGATCTTAACAACACCCTCCCCCTATCTCCTCCTCCCTCCCCCCCCCCCCCCCCCCCCCTTCCCACTTTTTCGCATTCAGCCCCTTTGCCTTCTCTGTCTCTGTTTTCTCTAAGTTTTAGATTTAATCAAAATTAATGACGGTATTGCTTAACACGGGATCGCGTTGCGCATTTTAATCAGTCTATGAAAAGACGACAATACAAAGAAACGGATATTTCACCATGTCATAAAAAAAAAAAAATTAAGAAAAAGATGGGGGAAAAATTTTAAGCAAAAAAAAAAAAAAAATGCTCACTGCGAGCTGCCAGTGGACGGCCACGCATTGTCACGTCTCCTCTTTCAAACGCCAACATTGCTCGGCACTTTTTGTGGCTGAGCTATTGTTCCGCAAAGTCTCTCTTTTCCTTCCCTTTTTTTTTCTCTCTCTCTATCCCACCATTTCCATTCTTCCACTTTCTGGGAGTATCTGTTTCATTCAGCTGCAACCAAAACTACCAGGTCTACTCTCCAACCCTCGAACATTTCTCCTTTCTTTCTCCCTTTCTTTTCACTCTCATTTGCTTTTATTCTTTACTACCTTCTTTTTTTTTTCTTTCTTTTTTTCTTTTTCTCCGTTTCTGTGTTTGCGTCTATGGTATCGTTTCTTTCCTCTCTGAGTAAAAGGTGTCTTTGAGACGGAGGAGATTGAGAAACGAGGCACAAAAACCGCGGTTTTGTTGTCGTTAAGAGCTGATCTTGATCTGGGAGAGGATGGGTAAATTAAAACATGAAGCTTTCTTTCCAGCTTCCTTTGAATGCCTATCTCCTGTGCATCTTCACGTATTTTTAGTTAAAGGGCTTGTCTGATGATTTTCTCACACGGCAGAGAAGTTTATATGTACAAACTAAAGTCATTGAAAACGAACAACGACAAAACCACGAAAATACAAACGTACGTGAACTGAACAATTATATGGTAAAGGAAAACAAACTTACAAAAACTCTACATTCGCTTCAGGAATGCTGGGCGAAAGTTTAGTCAAAGGAATAAAGTCTACAATGGGGCTGAAACGGAAAAGAGAAGAGAGATCTTGTGTGCGTGTGTGAATAACGTGGTGGGAGCATGAAATGTTCTGAGCCAGATGTTTCTATCAGTTTTTCGAACTCCCCTAGAAGGAGAAAATGCCTGAGTTGTGAGGTCCTCGAACACTGTCATCCTGAAGGAAGCCACTGCTCTCGCTCTCTCTCTCTCTCTCTCTCTCTCTCTCTCTCTCTCTCTCTCTCCTCTCTCTCCTCTCTCTCTCAAAGACAGACTTGCGTGTCAAGGTAAAGGGACACCGGAAGCAGACCTTCAGTAAGTGTTCTCGCCACTTTTATTGTCCTTCCAACGTGAAGACTGGCATGTCCAGCGAGCGACAGCCGTTTCGATCTGTGAAGAGACCGTCAGGCTCGCTACTGAATGCTGGCTGCCTCTTGGAGAGAAGCACTTCCATGTAAGCATGGAGAAAATGGTCAGAAATCGAGCAGGTTCAACTGCATGTATGAAAGTGTCTTCGAAAATAAACAAGAGCAACTTGATGAAGGGATAAGAAGACATTTCAATAAAACGGTGGACTAATAACTGTGCAAGAATCTAAAGGTTTAAATGTGAAATATACAACCTATGGAGCGAGTAGATGGGAATAAATAATGCACGAAGATTGAGAATTCTATAATTGTTCACACTAGGAAGAAACTTTAGGTAGAACAGAAAGTCTTCAGAGAAGTAACTTCCCTCAGGATAAAGTTTCGACCCTGTACTCCTGCAACTGTAAGGAGGGCCGGGCCGCATCCAGGTCACGACTCCAAGATATTCTTCTGCTGTCAGATTTTTTTTCCTGGCGCTGCCTAAGTTGGACTAAGCAAATCAAAGCCTTGTGAACTTACCTTTGGTTTCCCTCGATCAGAGCCTCCTGGAACTCTTTCCAGTTGCCTCTGCCATTGTCGTCAGGACTCTGATCCTATTTGCCAGAAATCATGCGCCGTTTTATAAAATGATGATGATGATGATTGTGAGTACTTATATGGGGCCTATTATCGGTTAGAGACCAAACTCTAAGCTTTTGAAAATTCGTGCTGTCGTTTACACAAAGGGCTGCCTACTTCGGTAGTACCGACTGGAGAACTGCCTGCTGGCACTACATTCACTCGTTTGCAGCGTTATTCAGTCGGTATCAGTCCCTCGGTTTTCTTCCTTCATTTTTCCGATTTTTCATGCAGGGTCCATGCTACAACATGGTGTCCATGCCAAGGACCATTCTTACATACTTAATTTCAGAAACTTTGTCTGCGTTGAGCTGTTCATGCTGTCTACATACCATATGAACGCAACAGATCAGTCAGGACTTCGGTGTTATTTAGTATTGCTTGTGCTATGTATGTGTGTGTATCGTTTGAATACGTGCATGTGGTTAACTGCCCGTATAGTTAGGAATGTGGGTACGTGTGTATGTAGATGGCTATGCAGGTACATGTATCATTGTCGGTATGCTATTCCATTGAAGCCTGATCCCACCTCACACCTTCACCTCTCCCCCACAACCGAAGAAGAAACCCACCAAATGTCAAACACTGAGTTTGCTAATGGCATTTGGAACTGCTGTTTTCAATCCGTCTCTAATTTCTTGCTTCAATCAGTGCCGGGTCAGTTAATAAATAATTTTTTTTTTTAAAGTAATAACTATGTGAGCAGCGGTGAACAATTGGTTTGTGTGTGTGTGCCTTCCTGTGTGCGTGCGCGTGCGCGCGCGCGTGTGTATTTTTTTTTTCTTTTAAGTTAAATCGCTTTGTGCTTTCTTTAATGCATACTTTGTTTCAAGGAACGTGGGGGTTTTGTTGTTGTTGTGTTGTTGTTGTTTTTTTGTGGGTTTTTTTGCAAGTCGTTTTGTGTTTTCTTTTACGCATACTTCGTTTCAAGGACCAAACGTGTACTGTTTTTGGGTTTTTTTGTTTTGTTTGTTTGTTTGTTTTCAAGAAGTGCATACATTACACACGCGGCAATAAATCCGATATATTCCTGCTGTATGTAAGAAGGGCCTGAATTCACACGGCTAGAACGTTTCCCCGCGGAGTTGCCGTTCATGAGTTGGAACTCTTCATGGGGTCTGACTTTTTCGTCCAACAGTACACGTATACCTGATTCAAATCAGGGAAGGCCAAAGGCAACGGGAGGGGAAGGATGGGCGACGCTCTTTGTTATGCCGTGCCCTAGACAAGGCGAACCTCTAACAATTGGCAGCCTTTACGACCGTTAAGATATTGGACATTCACTTTAACCTTACATTTAAAATCAACACGCGCGTAATTTCAAAATAGACACATTACGGAAAAGAACACCAGTAAAGTTGTTTGTATTTTACAAAGAAAACAAAAGTAAAGTCTCTATTCTAAACAGAAGAAATTGTGAGGGTCTGTTTCAGCTGCACAGCATCGGCTAACAATCAACCTGCAGTCTGCCATTTCTTCAATCAACCTGCAGTCTGCCATTTCTTCAATCAACCTGCAGTCTGCCATTTCTTCAATCAACCTGCAGTCTGCCATTTCTTCTCAATGTTTTCAAAGTTCCTGTAATCTATCGTCATTTTGCGTTGTTGTTTCTTTAATCTATCGTTATATTGAGTTGCTGCTTTTTAATCAACCTGCCATTTCAATTACAATACTGGCTGATAATTAGTCAGCTGTTGTTGTGTTGTTGCATTCAATAAATTATCTATTTTGAACCCTTTTTTTAAAAATTCACGTCCCTCCACAAACATATTTTTCCCCCAAAGCTAAGCCACAGATATAGGGCTGTTCAGTGTGTGTGAATGCATGCTTGTAATCATACCTCTTAAGACCTTTTTCCATGTATTTGCATTTAACAGCTAAATTTCAAGACATGTGCTTACTTTCAATGGTTTGAGCGACAGCACTGCAGGGATAAAAGGAGTTACAAGCATTAAATTCAGTTATCAAAAGAGGCATATGTCATTATGATCGCAGGACTTGTAGCCCACAAATCAAAAAACAAAATGTTTTGGAAACTTTGTTTTGTCTTGACAACAAGGAGAAAACTTACAACTTGTTACGGTAAGTGTAGATAATCTTTCTCTTTGTAAGAATACGAAACAAATAAATTGATATTGTGAACAGTTTCAGACATTTTATCTTGATAAGGGGTATCTGTAGTGGTTTCACAGGGGTACCTGTAGTGGTTATGGGGATGATGATGTTGAAATCGTATGCCGTTGGTAATGAACTATCATCAATGATTCTTTGGTGTTTCGTGACTTTTTGTTATAGCTCTTCCCTTTTATTCTCTTTCTTTCGCTTAGTGACAGGGGTTAACGTATATCCCATAGTATGATTAACAACCATTACGCACATCATATATTACGTGCTGTAAGTGTTCACAATAAAATCCAATGTTCATGCTTATGCATCTCCTCAAACTCTTTTTTTTTGGGGGGGGGGGGGGGAGGAGGCGGGTCGTATTGTTTGTCTGTTTTGCTTTGTTTTTCAAGCAGAATGATTTATGTGTGACAGGAATGAAGAAATGAAGTCAGATCACGAAACATTCTTTTTTTAACAACTTCTATCGTGGATCTCCTTTTTGGCAAATCCAATAGCAAGGCAAAATGAACCCTATGCTTTACTTGTCCAAAATCGTGATCTCGCCGAGCTCAGTTATTACCAATATGAACAGATCATAGGGGGAACATCTGAAGAGAATGTTTCATGGAGTAAAACAGCCGAAGTTAAGAGCATTTCCTCAGAAATCCAGATGCCAGCGAGAGAGGGATAACATCCTGAAGAAGCAAAATCAAGAAACAGATCATGCTTTCCTCAAAACTTGAGAAGCTGTGGGAAGACCTCAAAACGAAACACAATACCTTCAGCAAAGCAGAGTCGGCAACGACGAGCAAGGGTAAAAAGAAGACCTAAGATTGCTTCTTCTAGTCCTGCAGGAAATTGTTCAAACAGTCAAAAATGAAGACACTATCAGTGAACAAACTTTTGTACAGCATCTTAGGAAAACGTATTCGATCCTCAGAGGAGACACCATTTGGATTCCAAGATTTTGTACGGGCTTAGTGCCAGGCAGAAAGTTCAATGACAAGCCAACAACACTGGATGAAGTAAGGAACGTGATAAGGTAAGCCAGAGCCAAACGGCGGCCTGGGCCTAACGGAATACCCTACAAGCTGTATAAGAAATGTCACAAGGTCCGTGAATGATTCGACAACCAGATCAAATCAGCAGTGAGGGACGTGATGACAGGTTACCAATGGCAATAGAGCAGAACTCGAGTGACATCTCACTGCAGACCAAAGTCACTTTTGAATGTTAAGGGAAATCTTTTTTTTTTCCTCGTGGCTACGTGATTTACCCACCACCTCACAGAAAATGAGTACACCGTCCAGAAAGGAAGCATACTTGAAATATCTGACTGAAATCAGCATGTCATGGCAAGTCGGGAAGCAGAAAGAACATGGCTATTAGAAACCCTTGCCACAAGTTTCTACACGACAGGACACTGCAAATAACGATCTGGAATCCCGCTGTGCCATTCGGAACGTAGAGATGGGATTTACAGGATGGTGTAGATCACTGCACATACACAGCAGACCTTCCAAACAAGGAAAAGACACCCAGATGTCACCAGCACGAGTGGTGTAAGACCGTACGTAGCACTCTACTCTCGCTCATCGCCGTCACTGTGCCATACGAATGCAGACTGAGGAGGAAGCATTTACACACAGCTACAAAAATGAGAAGTATGCTAGTCTAGGCCGTAGCTTGAAGGAATGCCTTCTAATCTGAAGGCCTTGCCACGGAGCTTGAAGATGTGAAGGTGATTTGTCGGCACAGCTGCCTATGATCTGATAGAATCTATGAAGAAGAGGGCAAGAGCCTTAAAGGCAATGCCAGAGAGGGGTTGAAAAGGAGTTCTAGCTGGATCCGCTCGAGGAGGGACAAAAGTGAACTTCGTAAGTCAGTTTCCAACTGACAACAGATGCTTGATGGCTTAACGCTCAAAGTATCCGTCACAAAGTTGATTTGGCCTGGACACGACCAACCATCCAAGAGGCGCAGCTTGAATCCCGGCAGCGCCAAAAGAAAAACAGTGACAGCAGGAAAGCATCTGCTTTCGAGTTCTGTTAGTGGCATTAAATGTATTGGCAAGATTTTTCACCCCTGTCATGTAGACTCAAGTCACAATACGTGGTAACGTCTTCGCCATCCCCATTCTCATTGATCATCATAAAATCTGAAATTATCTTGCCCTTCATGCCCAGTTTCCATGGTGACCTCAGTTCCGATTCCTTTTCCCTGGGTATGGTAGACGGGTATTGTTCCCCCAGAGAGGGAGGGACTTTCACTCATTATGGATCTGCAGCTAGACAGTCGTTGTTCTCAGCTGGGGCTGGGTAGGTTGACGTTCTGTATACAGTTTGTCATGAGTCGGCCGAATGTTCTCGAGCATTTAGGCAAATTAAGGGTAGTTTTGCTGTTGTTGAGAGCAAGTTCCTTGGGTTCTTCAAGTGTGCGAACTCAGGCATCACCAGAGGGGAATACCCCGAGTCGTATACTGAAGGAGGGGGAGTTACTGGGAAGTGTTTCGCATGTCCGAGGGATAGTGACAAGGAGTTGTCGACCTGCCGGTCCTGGGTAGAGGAGTGTCCAGTCCGACCACTGGCTGGCTATTCACTGGGTTCTCCAGTGGGCCTGAAGGGAAGGCAATCGTGTCAGGTGACCGTCACGGGTAGGTGACCGTCAGCCTGCAGGCAGAGTACAGCGACCATTCAATCGTCCTTGTTCTGGGGAATGAATGGAAGGCTTCGGCCTATTGAGTGGTTTGTGCCTTGTTGTCTATAGAGGTAGTAACTCCTTGAAGCATCAGTCCTGGCTGGTAGTACAATGGGTAGCTTCGGGGAATCGAACATGAGTTTGAATAGGAGGTTATGCATTAACCACTGGGTGCCCAAGTCTTTGTTGGCGCTAGCAGCTGTGGTGTGTGTGGTATGTGTAGGTGACTTGTGATTCCATTGGTGGAATAAAAATAACTTGGGGATTTATTGGTACAAATCGTGTGATGTGTGTGTGCCAGTGATTCCATTGGTTGAGCCAGTTAAACTCGGGTTCTCTCTTGTTTGAGAATGAATATAAGGTGCTTGGAAAACCAGGAAGGGGGTGACTCACTTAAGGGAAAGTGAACTCGCCCGTCTTGCTGAGGGCTCAAGAAAATACAGCGTGAAGCAGAGGTTAGCTGTCGCCTTGTTGTCTCCTGGGTGGGGACGTAAGACAGTGGAGGTTGCTGTAGCCTCGGAGCCGACGACGAGAAGAATTGTCTCCCGTATGGGGACGGTCGACAGCAAGACGTGTCAGCCTGTTGGAGCCTAGACAGGAGCTGCCAGACAACGGTGGGGTGTTTGCAGCCAGAGAAGACCTGTGGGAGAGGCCGACAGGAGCCCTTTCAATGGAGAGGGCGAAGTACGGTGGAGTCCGGGAGACTCAGTGTGAGGGTGCGACTCAAGCTACGTTGCCAGTGTCCCCCAACTGGGATTTGGCCAATCGGGAGGACACAACAGTGTGGCAGCTTCAGCTCGTGGTCGTACAGTGGATGAGAGAAACTGACGATCAACCAAGGAATGCTGGCAAGTTATGGACGTTTATTTGCTCTTAAGGTTATAAGTGTGCAAACAGAATAGTGGAACATTGTCTTTCCTGGCTAAGTAAGAATAACTGAAGAACAGGGGATGCGATTTATGAAATTGTCTGTATGCTGTTTACATTGTTGTATGATACAGATAGCTGTGTTGTGTGTAGTGACGGGTGGGGGCTCGGAGTCAAGTTAAATAAAGTTGATTATTTTCTATGAAATGTTATTGGTTTCCCGTCAACTTTGTGCGGGCCCGATGTGAGTGACAGAGTGCTGTGTGCCTATGCGAGAGCGCATTTTGGTTGTGAAAGCGTAATACTTCTGTCTATAACCTCCTGCATCCTGAATATGAAAATCATATTCTAATAACGAGGGGGAGCGTCGGAGACCGTCACACAGTTCAAAGCAGCACCACTGCACACACACGAAAATGACTCAGCAGCTGAGTAGTGTCTCCTCTGATGAACTGCCCTCAGAGGACATGGTGATTGTCCCATGTGGACTGCTTGCGACAAAACTTCCTGTTTGTCGTGTATATGGAATTGTCGACACGAGCATTTAATGCTGTTGAGAACGCATGCCAGACAAAACGGAGTGAAATTACTTCCATTCCTTTGAGAACTGTTTACTACACTACACCTCCGTATCTCTGTCAACTTTTTGAACAGTATACTCGTGTTGATCTCTTCGTTCTGCTAATACTGAGTCTGTTCGTTCGTGGACTTAAAAACAAAAACAGAAACAACAACTAAAAAACGTTCCTCACAAAAACCTTTTTCTCACATAGACCACACACACACACACACACACACACACACACACACCTCTCTCTCTCTCTCTCTCTCTCTCTCTCTCTCTCTCTCTCTCTCTCTCACAACACACACACACACACACACACACACACACACACACGCACGCACGCACGCACGCACGCACACACACACACACACACACAAACACACACACACACACACACACACACACACACACACACACACACACACACACACACACACACAGAGTCTCACAATGATGGTGATTCTGACAGGGTTCGTATCCACCAACGGCCAGTCCTGTGATTACGGCCTGTCGGAGGAAAACACACACAACAGTGCGACGAGAGGCTGTGCATTTCTTTCTTGTTGGTTATGCGTTTTATGTTGTTATTTACGTCTCAATTTTTGTTCTGTTTTTATTTCATCAACGAAGTGTGAAGCAAAGAAAAAGAAGTCCCATGTTGTGAATCCATCTCTTTCACTGAAGAGGCAAAATACAGAGTCCCTTGATGACTTATGATGTAACCTGAACACAGCAACAAGACCAAGACTATTTCTAGAGCGCTTTCCTGCATGTCCGGGAATAAACGCCACACGTCAACACATTAATATGCATCACACATCTACCACAAAGGACATAACCTGAAGTATAAGAAAGGACATCCATGTATTTCACAACACGTTTTCACGCGCGCACGTCAGCCAGTGCTCTCTCTCTCTCTCTCTCTCTCTCTCTCTCTCTCTCTCTCTCTCTCTCCTCTCTCTCTCTCTCTCTCTCTCTCTCTCTCTCTCTCACACACACACACACACACACACACACACACACACACACACACACACACACACACACAGATCATATACTTAGTACCTGAAAATCTTAAGACAGTGTATCATATCAATAGACAGTTTCAAAAAGAAAACTTTTAATACTTATTTCTTAAAAGTACAGTGAAGTGGATTCACTTAAATTGTGGAGCAAACTGTACTAGACAGATGGAGCCGACCAAAGAAACAAGGCAAGTGTGTGTGTGTGTGTGTGTGTGTGTGTGTGTGTGTGTGTGTGTGTGTGTGTATGTGTATGTGTGTGTACGTGTGTGTGTGTGTGTGTGTGTGTGTGTGTGTATGTGTGTGTACGTGTGTGTGTGTGTGTGTGTGTTGTGTGTGTGTGTGTGTGTGTGTGTGTGTGTATGCGCGTGCGTGCGTGCGTGAGTGTGCGTGTGTGTGTGTGTGTACGCGCGCGCGCGCGCACCCTTCTTGTTGAACACTACTGTAGATCTGTGGTCTTTCATTCGTTGATTCCCCCATTCATTCTTTTGTTGATTCATGCCCCCACCCCTTCCCCTTTCTTTCTTCAACACGACTCACATAACCCAGAAAGGGCTGAATCAAATTTGCAGCGGAACTGGAAACATTTTTCCGCCGGAGAATATACATACCTGATAGAAGTCTTTTAAGTTTGTCCAAAAGTAATCAATCTTCTGCGGTCTTGTAATTCAATACCACTTTTTGTAATTCGCTCAGTAATGATAAAAAAAGAAAACCATGGACAATCTTTATTTGTCCCCAAAACAATTTCAATTAGCATCGTCTTTTTTTTCTCCCTGAAAATTGAAACACGTTTTAGAAAACGAAGGGTTTAATTTGGTCAGATAAAAAAAACACAGCTAACAAGAAAATAACATTAAACCAAGACTGGTGAACAAAACGTGTGTGATATAAAATGTGTGTGGTGCGTGGTGTGGGGTGTGTGTGTGTGTGTGTGTGTGTGTGTGTGTGTGTGTGTGTGTGGCGTTGTGGGGTGTGTGTGTGTGTGTGTGTGTGTGTGTGTGTGTGTGTGTGTGGTTTTGTACGTACGTGTGTGTGTGTGTGTGGTGTGTTTTGTGTGTGTGTGTGTGTTTTGTGTGTGTGGGGTGTGTGTGTGTTGTGTGATGAGAAGAGAGACAGAGACAGAGACAAAGGCAGACAAACAGACAGAGAAAGAAAAGAAAAAAAAAAACAGAGAGAGAGAATCAAACTAATGTCATCTGTTCCTTTACAGCAAAAGTGGGCGAGTTACAGAAAATGAAAATATGGAACCCGATACTCTGTGATGTCCCCCGGTCGTTTTGTTGAGATTAATTTTGATTAAAGAGACCCCGCCTGTCGCCGATTTGTTCGGCAAAAGCATTGATTAAAGGGAAAATGTCAGGTCAAACTCTGTTCCACGGGCTACGTGGCAAAAGGGGAAACGAGGGGGAAGTGGGGTGGGAGAAAAAAAAAGTCGGGGTAGAGTGACAGGTGGGTGAGTTAGTTTAGAGAGAAAAGGGGGGGGGGAGAGAGAGAGGGGGGGGAGAGAGAGAGAGAGAGAGGGGGGGGGGGTCTCCAGCGAAATCTGCTTTCATCTGAATTATTTATGTTAAAAGGCGCATATCCACTTAAAAAAAGTTATTTCCTTATATTGGGTGCTGTGTCTGTCGTCCATGAACACGCAAGCAAACAACTATAGTTATCGGAGATGGGTCAGTTGCTCCGTCAGTTTGGTATGTATTTCCTGTCTTCATTTCGCGCTAATTCTTTCAGCTTTCCCTTTTTCTCTCCATCTTTCTTTTTGTCCTGCCTTCCTGCCCACTCTCTCTCTCTCTCTCTCACTCTCTCCTCTCCCCCCTCCTCCCCTTCTCTCTCTCTCTCCTCTCCTCTCTCTCTCCTCTCCTCCCCTCACACCGTTACTCCCTTTCTGACTTCTGCTGAGTTTAATTCATTAGTGAAATGGTCGGTTAATTGATTGAATGTCCCTCTCTCTCTCTCTCTCTCTCTCTCTCTCCCTCTCTCCCCTCTCTCTCTCTCCTCTCTCTGTGTTCGTGCGTGTGTGTGGTGTGTTTCGTGCCTCTGTGTGTGTGTGTTTTGTGTGTGTGTGTGTGTGTGTGTGTGTGTGTGTGTGTGAGTGTGTGGTTAGACGACCTTTGTGGGTTTTCTTCTTGTTGATTAAGGGTATTGTTTTTGCTTTTCTTTTACTTTTTTTTCCTCTCTTCCTTTCTGTGTATTGTCCTCTCATATCCCGGCCCTATCTCTCTGTTCTGTCTATCCTTGTGCCTTTTACTTTTTTTTTCTTTATTTCTACTCTCTCTCCCCTTCTCTCTCTCTCCTCTCCTCTCTCTCTCCTCTCTCTCTCTCTTCGATATTACTTGCTGTACAAATGAAAAAGGTAATCTCGGGACCAAGGGTTGATGGTGAGTTTTTCAAAATTTCTGGAGAAAAGGTTTGAACTTTTTAATAAACTATTAAAATTTTCTGTTTGATTCTGGAAAAACCTAGGCTGAAAGAATCTATAGTTTCTCCCTTTTTTTTTAAAAGGGGGGAGAAGTCAATGATGAAACAATTACAGGGTATTTTTGGAATATTTGTAGTAATTGTAAGTTCTTTATTAATAAGGTTGTGTGAAGGGTACCTTAATGAAAATAACGGGGGGAACATAAAGCTGGGTTTAAAAAAGGTTACTCAACAACTGCCCATAATTTTATTTTACTAGCTGCCGTGCAAAAAAAATTTTGGGAAAAATCAAATTATATTTGCCTTGTTGATTTTTAAAAAAGGTTTTTTGATTCAATCTCTCTTTTAACTTTTAGGCCTATTTTGATCAAAAAGGGATTTAAAGGTAAATTATTCGTTGCTAAAAATATGTACAGTAAAGGGAAAGCAAAATACATCAGAGCAAAAAAAATCGATCTTAGGGTTTTCTCGGGGTTTAAACAGGGCGAGTCTCTAGCCCCGTGTTTTTTCGTTGTTCAAAACGAGCTGCCCGGGAAAAAATTTGAAAAGGGTACCCTGGGTAATTTGATTTTAGAATTGTTTTTTTTGCTGGCTGATATATTTTATTGGGTTTCCACGACAGAAATTTGGTCTCCAACGTCAACCCCTTTTTTATCTCTGCACCAAAAGGACTAAATTACAGTTAAATAAAAGACAAACATTAGTTTTTCGTAAGGGGGGTATTTGGGCAAAAGTTAGAGATGGACCAGGGAATGAGAGTCTGGTATGAAGCTATAAATATCAGAAAAATTTTTTACAACTAAACTCATTTTTAAATTTTTTGCCGCCGATACGCAAACAAGAAAAGAGAGAAATTGTAGTTTTTCTTCAATTTTTACAAACTAGATTTAAATCATTTAGTATTTTTACAAGCGTTTGACCACAGTAAACCCAAATTTCTCTAGGGACTAAAAACTGGCTTTCGAAAAAGTAGATCACGAAAAATTTCACCTTATGCATTAACTTTTCTTAAAGTTATAAAAACTCCAAATATATGATTTATGAGAACTGGGAAGATATCCAATTAACCTGAACTCCTTTTTAAAATTATAATATTGGATGAATTAACCTAGAATCAAAGAAGGTTTCCCCCTTTTAAAAAGCATACAAAATTTGATTTTCTGGAAAATAAGGAAAGAAACAGGGCTTCTAGTGTGCACTTGTTTGAATTCAAAAGTTTTTTGGGTTTTGTTTGGGATAACAAGGGTTAAAAACTATCGGGTTTTTTTAAATGTTTAAAAGACAAAAATTATTGATTGCGATGGCAAAACTGGCATGACATGTTTATCAATGAAGATTTTTACAGTACAATCTTTAAGACAACGCATGACTAGAGCCAAATGCCCAATGTTAAAATAAATCTTATGCAATGACCATTCCCAAAGTTGTTTTGGTGTTCTGATATCGCTTGTCATCTTTTTCAGAACACAAAATCCGAAGGTGAATTTAATCCCGTCTGTTGTTTAGCCAAAGAGAGAATTTTCATTTTTTGTTGGCTTCCTGTTTACATGATTTTAAACCAAACTTATTCAACCCAAGTATTTTACGAACCAGTCATTCAAACTATGTTCTTTGTCGCAAAAAAAGAAAACTTATCCAACTGCAGTATTTTATGAACCAAAAAAACTGCGTCTGTTGTGCATTTAAATCATTCTACTGTGTATATTTTTATTCTTTCAGGAAAAAGGCAATCTATAATGTCTTAGGCGTAAGTTGCATTTAAATTGTTAAATGCCCCCCTTTATAGGGGGCCCTGGCCCTTAAAACTGAATAAAAATTCGTATTCGTATTTGTATTCATTCTCCCTCCTCTCCTCTCCTCCTCTCTCTCTTCTCTCTCTCTCTCTCCTCCTCTCTCTCCTCCTCTCTCCGCTCTCTCTCTCCTTTCTCTCTCCATCTCTCCCCTCCTTCTTCCCCCTTTTTCCCATTTTTATCTTTTCTTACCTATCCATTTTCTTCTCCCCGTATTGATTTTTTTTTTTTTTTTACCTGTCCACATTTAAAAATCAATTAACTGGCAAGGATCACGTTTTGCGAAAAAGCCAAACCAAAACCAACGAAACTCAAACATAGGGCACCACATATTGTTGTTTTCTGTTGTCGCGCGAAACATTTCTGTTGTCGTGCTGCTGCTTGCTGTTTTAATGGTTTTCCGCAATTTGAAGGATAAAAAAATGTGTGGCAAGGTCTTTTTTATGCATGGGGGAGAGCAAACAGACAGGGTAACCCGGGGTTTTAACCTGGATGTGTAAAAGTCT
>CM031603.1:77843001-77858001 GCA_018398815.1 Conus ventricosus
AACAGGGTTTTGTGTGTGTGTGTGTGTGTGTGTGTGTGTGTGTGTGTGTGTGTGTGTGTGTGTGTGTGTGTGTGCGTGCGTGCGTGCGTGCGTGCGTGCGTGTGTGTGTGTGTGTGTGTGTGCGTGTGTGCGTGTGCGTGTGTGTGTGTGTGAAACGTTGACCTGTTTTAAAAGGCTTTTTTATGAACAGATACATGGCAAGAGCGAGCAGGGAGAGTTGGCTCAGGTGAAAAATTACACCCCAGTTGGCGCGAAAAGACAGACATTTTTTTTTTCCATTTTACCCGTGTACAAATTAACACCCGTGGGCAACGCGCACAATGCTGTATTGTGTCTTTCTAATGGCTGCAGTGAGATTAAGGACATTATAAACCAATCGCCGCTTTCAGCCTGGTAAAAACACTGCAGTGGGGATGATTGGGGGATCAAAATTCCATGAGGGGGGAACATGACGCTCTGCCAGAGTCACCTTTCAATGAAATAAAACAGAGCTGAGGGAAGGGAAAAGGAAAGGTAGGGGGAGGGGGGGGAGAGAAAGAAAAGAAAGGTACAGAAAGAACAAAACGGAAGAAGAGAGAAAGAGCACATAAACATAGAAAATGAAAGTAAAAACTAAATTGGTTAAACTAGGGCAATCATCATTGCTATGTTGTCTAAGCAGTAACGAGAATTATGATGATGAGATGATGAAGAGAGAGAGAGAGAGAGAGAGAGAGAGAGAGAGAGAGAGAGAGAGAGAGAGAGAGAGAGAGAAAGAGAGAGAGAAAGAGAGAGAGAGAGAGAGAGAGAGAGAATGTTGCTTATAACCCAGCCGACCGCAGAGGGCCATCTTAGAGCTTTCACACCGTTGAAGCTGACACTCAGAATGGATTCGAAACACACACACACACGCACGCACGCACGCACGCACGCACGCACGCACGCACGCACGCACGCACGCACGCACACACACACACACACACACACACACACACACACACACACACACACACACACACACAAGCACACCTCGTTAAAACATGTTTTCTATCCAAAAAAAAATAATTTAAAAAAATTTTTTTTTAAAAGAACAAGAAGAAGAAGAAAGAAAGAAAAGAAAAACACCGGAATTCTGTTAAAATCTTTCTTCCGTAAAATCTTAAATGAAACATGGGAAGAAAAAAAATGATGCCTACACATTTAGATGATCATTCTGTATCAAGACATCTCCACAATTGCTTGATCTCGTTACTGTTGTTTAGGTTCTAACTAAATCAGTTTAGTTCTCTGGTTGGATGATTGATTGGATTTTTGCTTAAGTTAAATTTGGGCGACAGTTAGTGAAGTTATTGTTAACTTGGTTGGCTGGCTGGCTGGTTCGTTGCTTAAACAAAAATCGATTTCTGCTAAGTAGTTGCTCTATCTATAGCTTAAAGTGTGTAGGTTAGATTTCCTCCGTGTGACACGTATTCTTGTTCAAGCAGTTTGAGTATATCGGTGCGTTAAAAAGAAAACAGTGTGCAAAGTCATCAATATACTAGCAGCATTTCTCAAAGTCTCGCATATGAAACACTGTTTACAAAAAAATGAAACACAACAAAATAATACAACAAAACAAAAAGGGTCTTATCGAAGGGAGAAAGCAAAAAAACTGAAATGCATCTTTAGCCTAAACATAATGCATGTGTACGTGTGTGCGCGCATGCACGCACATACATACAGACATGTGTACATACATACAAACGTAAAGACATACAAGCAGACAGAGAGACAGATAAACGGGCAGACGGACAGACATAATGCAAACACATGCATACGTACAGACGTACAGACATAATCAATATAATACAGTCACAATTAGACATATTCACACATACATAAGCTACAAACTTGCATATCTGCATTGACATACACATATATCCCAAGCAGGTCGAACATGACCATCGTTGTACCATTTAGTTTTTCTCTTAATCATTGTTCTATGTGAATTCAATTACTCTACAAAAAGTTAACATACTAATCAAATCATATTTTCACACATTCTATCAAAGTATAAGAAATAAATTGACAATTTTTTAACAACAACAACAACAACAACAAACATTACTGACAGACAAACAAAATAGATTGACAAATGGACGGACAGATGGAGTACAGACAGGCAGACAGACAAAAGCAGGCAAGTTTCAAAAGCAAAGACAGAGCTTATTGATGCATGTCAGTCTGCATGTTACTTGTATGTGCTCACTGCATTTCTTTCATCATACCGTCCTAGAATAGGAATGGCACCATAAACAAATTTATCACATGAAAAAAAAAAAAAAAAAGCAAATGAGCAAACAAAGCAGCAATAGAATATTCTGGTTAAACCACCGACGCACACAACATTCATCGCTACACTGAAGAATTTTATTCAGGGCCTTTTTCCCATTTTACCCAAATCATACTTATCCTCTTTTTAACAATTCCATATAGTTTTGTTTCATTTTGAATGCGCTGTTCCTGGCGTATATATCTATTAACCTACGATACAATAATCAGCTGTTCAGAAATTCAGGACGTCTCATCTATACAGTGTTAAAATAACGATCTATTTGGTATTTTGAGACATTCTGTGAAAGGATTGGTAAGTGGTAATGTCTTATTACTTTTACATTAAAAAAAAATATAGAACTTAGCGTTCAGCACAATCAAATTGAATATCCTGTCTCTCACAAAGCCTTCATCGAGTCCAAAAAGAACCATCGCTTTGTTGAGACTGAAGGGCGTGGCATCGTTACTACCATTAATGACTATTCAATAAAAGCTGCCAAAAATCGCCAGAACATTTTTACAGAAAGCACATTGTCGTCCAATTTCTTCGCCCATTTTTGCAGTACGACATTTGTCGCTGATGTTTTATGTGTAAGTCTCAATTGAAACCGTTTTAAGTTTTTTTTTTCCGTTTCTTTTTCTTTCAGTTTTTGTAAATGTCTTCAGCCAGGTAAAATATCATTTTTATTGGCCGTTCATGATTGCTGCGGTTTTTATATTTGTTATCTTCTACGAAACGATCGCAATACAGTGGTGCTCCTTTTCTAAAAGAGTAAATTGTTACAGTTTTGTTATGCTTGAATTTATTCCTTTAGTGTTAATACAAAAGCCAATCGTTTCAACGTTGTTTCTGAATACTTTGTGTACCTCCTGTAGGTAATGTGGTTTCTCCTTACTTGATATTTACGTGTGAATTGCTAATGCATAAAAAAAAGGCTATCGCAGTCTAACAGATTTCTATTGCGGGATAACTTGTTTTCAAAGCAAATGTTAAGAAAGAAAGTACCGAGTTTCCAGCTCTGATGCTCACATCGAGAAAAATTGGTTCTGCTGTTGTGTCATGGACCCGAGGCATGTATATATGCAGTTCCAAACATCTTACAGGCATCAAAAACATTCTTCCAAAAATCATTTGAATTGTGTTGTAAAAGATGCAAAGACCATCTTAGACGTCCAAACGATGCTATTTTGGGATAGACTGCTGAAATGATAATTTTCCATTTGCGGTTCGTTTGGTTAGTCTTTTGACACATTAGTTTCAGCGCTGTGATCTATATTTTCTTACATCCGGTACTCCAGTTTACCCCTATGTAAACATTGTATAAAACAGATACTCTCGGTATTTTGTCTCTTTTTTTTATATTCCAAACGAATTCAATTTTTTTTTTAATCCGTTTGTTTGAGTAGAGGATTTCGCCGTAGCATTCACAGTGCGCTGTAAGAAACAAATCATACTGGCATATTTCCAAGGAATGTAATCTGCCTCTTCAGTCGTATCCGAAAAATCATATTTATTTCAGAATAAAAAATCTCTCAGATTCAGGTCAGTACTTTTCAAGTCATTTTGGAACCAAATGTTAAGAATGTTAGCCTGGAAGAGTTCCACTCAAACTGTAAATGTGTCACAAATTTAACTGGCGAGTTCCTTTGAGTTCCAAACCAAACGGCTGACGTTTTCCGTGTATTTAAAAGCAATACCGTTTTTTTTTTTTGTTTGTTTGTTTTCTTCTGCAAAACGTGTCAATATCGTCCATAGCTTCTTCGAATAAACATTTTTCTCCGTTTTATAAGATTTCTGTGTCATCTGCATATTGGGGCATTTTGTACTCATTTGGTTTATTGAAAACTCGTGTAATGGCGGTAGTTTGTCGTTATGGCGGAGATCTCATAACCTTGTGTAGTGATTTTCTCTCTGCACGGCAGAACTGCCAGAACAGCTCAACTGGTAGAGCGCCGAATCTGGTGGACCGTTTTGGTACAGGGGGATTTTTCCCTCGGAGTTAACATTGGTTCTGACTCCTTTTCCCATTCAGTCCTTCGAATGAGACTATAAACCGAGGTTGCGTGTGTGAACGCACGCATAACATCTTGCACACACGTAAAAATCCCATCACCAACTTTCGGAAGAGAAGGCCAATTTGGCCGTTGGTATGGATGACACGTAGACACATAGCATGCACAGAAAGAATGAAAATATGAATCGTGTCAACGAAACCGTGGATTATAAAGCGCTTAGACCCTGGTCTCTAACCGAGGATAAGCGCTATGAAAATATTCTTGATGAGGACGATGAAGATTATGATGATGATGGTAATAATAGTAATTTTTTTTCTCCATAGAAATACCTGAATTCGTTTTTTATTTCAGTTTGTTTCTATACCATTGTCCAAACTTAGTTTTGTCATTTGCTTACTGATACACTGAGTTGTTATATTTCTATATTCAGGTTTTTTTCCCGAAATTTAAAAAAAAATCACAATCATAGAATGGTCAGATCTGCACCTCGGTTTTATATTGTTTATGTATGTTGAAATTAATTCCGAAGTCAGGAAAGCGTCTAAATTGCTTTATTGAAAGGGACTATTGCCCGGTCATGTGTAGCTCCTTCATTCGAAGGTTTCATTTTAGTTTGTTTTGTTTCGTTCTGATAGGCGACTGATTAGTTCGTTCCCTATTCATTGCTCGCATGTTCACTGAAGAAGAAGAAGAAGAAGAAGAAGAAGAAAAGAAGAAGAAGAAGAAGAAAGAAAAAGAAGAAGAAGAAGAAGAAGAAGAGAGGCAGACACCGATAGACAGTCAAATAAGTACAGAGACAAATTAGACGTACACCAGACGTGCAACAACACCCCGACAACAATAGAGCAGTAAAGGACTGCGAAAGGCGGAGAACCAGCTGGAGACAGAAGATCTCATTTTCAGTAATGTGTTTGAGTCCACAATCCCTTAAACTGTTTGGGTTTTGTTTGTTTTTTTTCTTTTTTTTCTCTCCTGTCCTGACTCTAGAGTTTCACAGAATGAAAACGTAAACTTCTCCATCCACTGGACAAAACCAGCGTGATTGAGCGCTAATTGAACACATTCGATACATGACGCCACTGAAGTTGGCAAGAACCCCCCTTCCCCCCCCCCCCCCCCCCCCCCCCCCCCCCCCCCCACACACACACACACGAAATGCATCAAACGAGTAACGCACCCTATGGTCGACCATTGATGATAAAGAAACGCACGAGTCGGACAGACTAGGAAACGGAAAGTGGAGTGGGAAGGGGTGGTAGATGGATGGAGAGGGAGGGGTGGAAAATGAAGTCTTTTGCAGGACTATGCAATCAAGGGGTTAAAAAGGAAGTCTCCAAGTCTGTGGTTTGATGGCGACAGGGAGAGGAGGCAAAAGCTGAAAAGGAGATAAGTGTTCGGTGGCTGGCTACACTGGAAATGTCTTTCATTCTGAGACTTTTCTTTTTCTGAAATGAGCGGAGAAGATAGGGGGATCGGTTGACTCAAACGAAAGAAGTCAAGACAGGAGAACGCAACAAAAAGGGAGACGACGACCCACAGGGAAAAACGAGGAGAAAGAAAAGTATCACACTGAAGAAAGGTTGCCAGCTCCATCACCTCCGTCAAGCGAGAACGGCGTCAAACGTTTCTGAGGCCGTTTCTAACAACCAAAGAAGAACATTCGTCACCCAACAAAGCTTTCCAAACTTCACGTATTACCGACGACAGAAACCTTCCTTTCACTACGACTGGACTAAAGCTTGTCCACAAACTTGTAATGACTCTTCGGCTGGTTTCTTTCTTTCTTCACTTCTCTTTTTTCTTTCCTTTTCTTTTACTCTTCATTTTCTTTTCTTTTGCTAGTGTTGTTAGTGGTCGTTAGAGGAATACTGTAAGGAGTCATTAGAAAAGGACTTTATTTCAGGTTTGCTTTATGCGCGCGCGCGTGTGTGTGTTATTGTTGTTATTGTTGTTGTTGTTGTTGTTGTTCTTCTTCTTCTTCTTCTTCTTCTTCTTCTTCTTCTTCTCTTCTTCTTCTTGTTTTTGGCTACCTCATCACGTAATCCAGCATATTGTATCTTCGGATATTTTTTTGTACTGGAGAATGAAGTTTGTTAAGCTAGGTACTTCGGAACATTAATATTGTTATGCTGGTAGCTGAGCAGAAATAATATTTTCTTGCTAGGACCTGAGTGAAATTAATATTTATCTGCTTACAGGAGCTGAGAACAATTACCTGTTTTGCTGGAAATTGAGCAGAATAGGTCTTGTTATCATTAGAGTTCAGGGAAACGAAGATGATCATTTCGGAAGCTGAAGAGGATGAAAACATTTTTCCTGGGAGTACAGAAGACTTGAAGCTTAGAAGAATGACTATTTTTATGATTAGATTATAAGGAAACGAAGATCATCTTCACGGGAGTTTAAGAGAGCAAAAATCGTGTCGTGGGAGCTTAGAAGAATTAATTTCACATTCGGAGCTTAGGGATGAAGATTGTTGTGGGGGAAGTTTAGGAGAATGGAAATGATTTTGTCTCGAGTTCAATGTTTCGCTCGGAAGTTTAAAGAATGAAGATCGTTATGCTTTGAGCTTAGGAGAATGAAGACTGTTATGCTGGAAGCTTAAGAGAATAGAAAATGCTTTGGGAGGAGTTGATGAGAATGAAGATTGTTAAAAAAAAAAATTTTTTAAAGCAATGTTGCCGTATCCGAAGGCAGTCGCAAAGCAGATGGTCGTATATCGCAGAAAAATAGTTCAACGCCGCCCTCATGAAATCCATTGGCTGACTTCGACAAGATGCGCAGGTGTCTGTTCCAACAGCTTCAAAATAACCAATTTTGAGAAACAGTTATGGTCTTCAGCCTCATGTGGACTTCAGGTTGTTTTCCCCCTCCATTTGCCAGGTTCACCATTCCAGTCCCGCTCAGCCATGAGCTCACGAAACCGTGTCGTTAACGTCTGAAACCAAGACAGCTTGCTGTCGCGTATACACATGCTGATTATCAACAACTAAAACCAAGATATCTTACTAACGATAGGAACATTACTCAAATCCCGAGTTATACTCGAGCAGAACTCTCTCTCTCTCTTTCTCTCTCTCTCTCTCTCTGTCTGTCTGTCTCTCTCTCTCTCTCTCTCTCTCTCTCTCTCTCTCTCTCTCTCTCTCTCTCTCTCTCTTCTCTCTCTCTCTGTTTCTCTCTCTCTCTGTTTCTCTCTCTCTCTCTCTCTCTCTCTCTCTCTCTCTCTCTCTGTTTCTTTCTCTCTCTCTCTCTCTCTCTCTCTCTCTCTCTCTCTCTCTCTCTCTCTCTCTCTCTCTCTCTCTCTCTCTCTCTCTCCAAAGAACAGCGCGGTATCACAAAATATCATGCCATGATTGAAAACCTTAATATGCATTGACCTCATCAATAAACAGCATCAGGTCGCTATCGTCTGGCACCTCTCCATGACGCACTCTGACGATTAAAAAAAAAAAGTTTGGGGGCAACTTTTCCTCTGCAATGAGAGTGAATGGTCACTGACTCGTTCGTCGTGAAGGGTGGCGCGTAGGGGGCGTCCAGTTTCACCTATTCCAATTTCACCTATTCCAATTTCACCCATTCCAATTTCACCTATTCCAGTTTCACCTATTCCAATTTCACCTATTCCAATTTCACCTATTCCAGTTTCACCTATTCCAGTTTCACCTATTCCAATTTCACCTATTCCAGTTTCACCCATTCCAGTTTCACCTATTCCAGTTTCACCTATTCCAATTTCACCTATTCCAGTTTCACCTATTCCAGTTTCACCTACGCATTGTTATTCAAATTAGCAAGATGGCTGCCTCTGACCCGTGCAGTTTCACCTACTCAGTTGTTCCCCTCCTTTTTACAGAATATGCCAAAAGTCCAGTTTGACCTACCTCGAGGTTGGCAAGCTGTGAAATTTCACCTACGACCTGTGGACCTGTGAACTGTATTTTTGCTTGTTCTCTCTCTGCATGTCTTGCCCACTTTTTTTTTATATTTTTCAATGTGAAATTGACTCAGTCTTTTCTCATAATTTCAGTGACTCGTACTTTTGCAAAGTGTTTGAAATGTGAAAGGACGATGGCATTGAAGGAAGCTGTCAAGACGTAAACGCAGGTGCCTGTCAAACGCCTGTACAGCGAAGCATTTTCAGCTGCTGAAAACGGCGATGATGACTTCGTTGCAGCCCGACCAACGTTTCAGTCTGTGAGGTCCACGCTGTATAATCAACGGAGGAAGACGTTGTCTGCCTTTCCTCGCAGAAATCAGGAAGTGGTGCTGGAAGGAACCTGGGCTGAGACAGCTCGTGGACAGACCTTCCTGCTTGCAAACGACGGAGACGAAGAGAAGATCCTTGTATTTTCCACAGATCAGAATTGGGAGAAGCTGTCTGCAAGTGACCACGTCTTCATGGATGGCACCTTTAAAGTCGCCCCACCATTCTTCACGCAGTTGTATACATTGCCCGTGCATGTAATATCTATTTACAGTCTTAAAAAGTAAATTAAAGTATTTTTAATCGAAAGACATTGCTTTCACGTGTATTTTTACCCATGCTTAATGCGTTGGTAGGCTGTCGGTCGGTCCCTCGTATAGCGCAAACACCACAGTAGGTGAAATTGACCCTTGAGATACATCACAGTAGGTGAAATTGGCCTTCCTGAGACCGTAGGTGAAACTGGAATAGGTGAAACTGGTGAAACTGGAATAGGTGAAACTGGAATAGGTGAAACTTGAATAGGTGAAATTGGAATAGGTGAAAGTGGAATAGGTGAAACTGGAATAGGTGAAACTGGAATAGGTGAAATTGGATGTCCCCGGCGCGTATCTTAGCTCTGCATTTGTCGATTTGTTTTGTGTGGCTCAGGGTGTGGTATATTGTAGGTGTTTTTTTCTAAAGTCAGTGAGATGTATGATGTTTTCGTATGGTGAATCTTCTGTACCCCTTCCTCTGTCCGCTTGTCGCGCGCCTTTTGTTGTTGTTGTTCTTGTTGTAGTAGGAAAAACACTTTGAGGAAAGCTTGCCTCTAGAAGATCTCCAGAGAAGAAACCTCGCCCTCTCCTCCCATGCAAGTATTTCGGCCCTGAACTCTTTACACTCTACGGGGGCCATATTCAAGTCATGACTCCAACGTGACCTCCTGCTGTCATATCTTGTTCTTGCGCTGGTAGGGTTCGAACCAGCAACTTCTGGATGGGTGGGTATCTCAAGGCGTTGTGTTTGCAGACGCGTGTCTAACCGTTTAGATGTGGGACATCTGTTGTAAGTTGAGAAAGTTAAGCCTTATGACGTTCACTGTTGTTTCTCCTCAACCAGATCCAGCTGGAACTCTTTTCAGCTGCCTCTGTCTTTGCCTCTAGAATTCTGGCACCCTTCCTACCAGAAATGGCGGGCTGTTTCGTGGAACCATGGGCTGAAGACTACGAACCTCCTTGCTCTACCATCTATATTAACGACAGTGGTTTGAGAGACAGATTCCCTCAAGCTGCCGGCTAAACTGGCATTATTTCATGGTTTTGTGAATCTGAGCTTGCTATGTTCTATTTTCATATGGCACTGTGAGTTAATCAGAATTGTTTTGATGAGCAATATAATGATGGTCTCAGGCCACTCTTGTTGATGATCTCTGGGTGGTTTTTATCTTCTGCAAGGTCTGCTGTGCACTGCCAGTCATCCGCTTCGTCCAGTAAAAAAAAAAATATAATATATATATATATTGAACAAACAAAAAAAAATTTCTATGCTCCTGATGCCACAGCTGTGTCAGATCAGCATGCAGAACGGCGATGGTGGGGATTCTGGTAGCGATGTGTTTTCTCTGGCAGTGTAAATCGCGTGTGCGATCTCTTTGAGCATTTGAGCTTTGAGCAAATCGCGTCTGCGATCTCTTTGAGCATTTGAGCTTTGAGCAAATCGCGTGTGTGATCTCTTTGAGCATGTGTAGTTCCATGTGTTAGCGCTGCTTTGCATGGTCCTATACAGATTTTAAGGTGAAGTTAATCCTGAGCAGTGCCGTGTGCCATGCGTTGTTCTAACTGAGACTTCTTTGGAATGCGTTTTCCCACGTAGTCGACTTCCCCTGCTGGACTTGCTGCTCTGCCCTCTGGAGTCTATTGGCATCCGCTTCTTCCTTCATCCACTGAATCACCGTGTCTCTCTTTGTCATCTGGAGTCTATTGGCATCCGCTTCTTTCTTCGTCCACTGAATCACCACGTCTCTCTTTGTCTTCCCTTTTGTCCTTGACCACCGCTTCATTTCTGTCGACACCAGCTCTTGTTTGAATGTGTCCTGTTGTTCCTTTGATCTTACGTTTGTTTGTTTGTTTGTTTTTCTTCAGTCATGTTCACAGCCTCCTGAGATTTCCGTTTTCTGTCAGCTTTTAGATGGGCTGGACTGATCTCACAGTCTCGTCTGCGGAGTCCTGCAGCAGGACAATCTGACTGCTTTGAGATCCGATTGTCATTTATAAAACTCACCACTATCACCACCACCACCGCCGCCACTACCCCTTGCCTGTGTGTTGCCGGCGCGGCGTGATACCGAGCGACACGAAGAGCTACCTGGTCCATGTTAGCTGGGTTGCCGTGGCAGACTATGCCTAAGTCGCACTCCATTTGTGTCTGTGACGCCTTCAGCTCGAGCCCCGGGTGGAGCTACCGCCTCCGATTGCCGCAGATGGTGTTGGCTTACCCTGTGAGGAGAGGGAGTGACGGATCAATAGACAGCGTGACCACAATAAGCTGAAGGTACTAAATTTCAGTCATGTCGCGACAAAGCCATCGACAGTCATGAATTGATGGTCTTTACTGATACTGATTTCCTCATGACTACTGAGACACCGGCGTACTCGCAAGGTGACGAAACATTACCATGCTGGTTACGATTTCCGTTCGTTTCACCGTGTCGGCTCAAGAGGTGGTGGTAGGCCTATAGCGTTAGTCACGCTGTTGTATCTTCTATTTCCTGTACATTTCTTTTGGGCCTTTCAATAACAAATCCTTTGAGTATGTCAAATGAAAACTCTAAATGTGTCACTGCTTCATTTGTGTGCCTTTACAGGTTAAACCCCAAGATAACCAAGTTCTCAAAATTTGACTTCTTTGATGATTTTCTGGATTTAATTTAATTGCTTCATATTCAATTGAAACGGGGCGTATTTTCATTTGATGTTCCCTCTTATAGGCCACATTATGTTGTGACCGTACATTGTCACAGTTGTCATCGTAACCACACACTGTTGAAGTCACGTTCTGGACTGGGTTGTCGCCTCCAGCCTGACAGTCTTCTGTCTGTTCAGGATGGTGGTGAACTTTCTGACAGTGACGCTGTACTCTTAGGTCTGGCTGTCTGCATACCTCCGTCTCTCACATGCCACGTGACTTCCAGTCTGATGTGGAGTCCTTTGCTTAGAGCACGCGTCAGCCGTTCCTGGGTCCGACAAGCCTGGTGGACACGTAGAACAGCTCGTAGTGTGCGGCAGATCCTTTACCACCATGCTCCAGTGGTGACGAGACATGTGAGGGACCACGTCGGCTCCTTGGCTGTCTGATGATGTGAGGGCAGCCAAACGAAAGCCAGCCGGGGACCGGAATAGCCCTGGTGGTACAGGGCCAGACTCGTGATCCTAGCGATCCTGGGGTTGCCGGTTCGAATCTCCATCAGGCCGTTTTGGTGGAGGGGGATTTTTCCCTCGGACTCCATTTCTAAAAAAGGTCCTTCGAGTGAGACCATAAACCGAGATTCCGTGTGTGAACGCCTGCGTAACATCTTGCACACACAGTAAAATTCCATCACCGGCTTTCGGAAGAGAAGGCCAGTTTGGCCGTTGGTATGGATGACACGTAGACACATTACAGGCACCGAAAGAATGAAAGAAAAACCGAGTGGCTGATATTCGACTGAATGACACAAGAAACTACAGAACGTAGCGCCTTGCAGCAGCTTTTCAGTCGGCTATACCCAAGAAGGCATCCCGTTGTGTAAACGAGAGCGTGGACTGTAAAGCGCTTAGAGCTTGGTCTATAACCGTGGATTGACGCTACATAAGTATTCTGAATAATAAATTGCAGCTAGCTAAGCATCAATGGAAGACGGCGCCTTATAGTTCACAGACAGATTTTAAGCCATGATGGGACAGCTGCTGGGTCTTGTATTAAAACTGATAGCACACAGAGTTCTACAGCAACAGGACAGACCTCAGCTCTTCTCCAAGTCACATCTTTTCCGTGTCAAATCACTGATGGGTAGAAAGAAACAGATCCCGATCCCTTCCCTCTGACTTTCCTCGTTCTGACTTGCTGCAACATTTTTGTGACTATTTTCCTCGTACGATTGACAGCATCCGCGGTCAGTTTGACGGTCGTTTGTACAATGAACCTAGTTTTGCTGTGCATAACAGACCAACGTTTTCTCAATGTTGAGCCTTTCACTAAAGCTGTCATCAAACTCGTTTCTCTGTCGTTTACGAAATGTTATTCATTATATCTCATCACCTCTTCGCTTATAAAACAATTTTATGTCATAACTGATCGCATTAATAACTACATTATTAATTCCTCTCTTTGTTCTGGTACAATGCCCTTATAGTTCAGGCACTGTTTAGTGAGATCTGTTCTGAAAAAGACTGGAATGGATTCCAACAGCCTCAGACACTGTAAGCCAGTCCCCAGCTTCCCTTTCATTTCTAGGACACTTGAAAAGGTTTACTTTGAAATTCATCTGTAACAAACTTCTCTTATTGAGAAAAGATTGTCTGGCAAACCCATCTGTCACAAACTTCCCGTATTAAAACAAACCAGTCAGAATATCGGAAGGGCCACAGTACGGAGATTGTGGTGTTAAGTGTCCTTGGCAATCTGAGGCGAACGCAGATAAAAAGGTTTTTTCCCTTTCCGCCCTACTAGATCTCAGCACAGCATTCGACATGCTTTTTAGCTAAAGTTAATCAAAGATGACTTTTGTTATTCAGCTCACATTCTTTCAATGATTTTCGTCATAGCTTTGTGATCGGACCCAATCAGTCTTTGTTGATCAGGGTCAATCTACGCTAAGTCCCCTTACAAGTGGTGTGCCCAAGGATTAATGCTAGTTCTTCTCTTGTTTACTCTGTACACGCAGCTATTGTCAGACGTAATTTTCTGTCACAAATGTGATCTCCACAAATATGCAGATAACACTGAGCTGTCCACGAACACCTCTCCTAAACATGTTGTTTGTACTAACAGATAGTCAGGTATGTGTTGTGTTGTTTTGCTCCGAGTAAACATGAACAAAGTGATGTTAAACGCTGACAAAAATGAACTGATATCAAAGAAAACTAACTGGCTCCTTATAAGAGATAGGTGTCAATACCAAACTGCACCTCTTGTGTGGCACCATACAACGGTTGACTTCCGCTGCATGAGCCTGCCTCGTCAGCACGTGTTACTCTTCCCGTTCACTTCGTGCCTCCAACGGAAATCTCTTGAGACTGAAAAAAAAGGGAGACATAAGAGTTCTGAACCCCGCATATAGAACTCTCTACCGTCTAATCTGCGCAGGCTCTGTCCTACTTTAAAATACCTGTAAAACGTCTTTATCGACAAGCCATTCCCCGATCTGTGTTACAAGCTGACGTGGGTTGTTGGGGGGGGGGGGGGGGGCTGGCAAGACTGGGGGCTGTGCGTTGCTGTAGTGTCGGGGGTGTAGTATGATGGATGAGTAAGTAAGTCGCTTTGAATATGTATTTTATTCCTATGCATTGAGTGGACAGCGCATTGAGTTGCCAGTGCAGTATATTCAGTACCATTCTATTTTCTTTGCACGATCCCCACGCCGCTCATGTCTTCTCCCCGTCCACAGTCAAACTCTGGCTTATTCCACCACAGCGCTGGCACCAATAATTCACAGGGAAAGTCCATGTCCAAGTCGTCATGAGCCAACCCACCAGAGGAGACACTGCGCTGCTTCCAGGTCACTTTGGTGGGCGTTCAGTCATGCCCGTTCTATTCCAGCCTATGCTGGACATCACCTGCTAAACCACCTACTGACGATGATGATTGCTTAGCTGCGCAGTGAGTGAGTGTCCTTCTCAGGTTAACACCACTACGTCTGTCAAACTACAGTCCCCACGAACCCGCTGACGGCAGCGATCTCGACACGCACCCTTCAAGGACACAGACTTGGACAGGAAATCAAAACAGAGGTCAGCAGGAGAACAGGGCTTGAAGAGCCACAGAAGTTAAGACTGTCATTGCTCATGCTGACCAGTGAGGAGGAGGAGGATGGCGAAGATGATGCCATGGAGTTCCACACGAGTATGAGACCGCATGCACAGACAGGGCTGTGGCTCCACGCTTACTTTCATAATACATCCCAGCATCAGCCAGGCCCGTGAGATACAGACACCTGCTGTGCTGGTCAGGAAATTTGAGCAAAAGTCTCAAGAAACGCGTGCATTAAGTAAATGAATCTTGACCGTCATGTTCCTGTCTTCCCCACTGAGCCCAGAGCGACCTCATCTCTGGGTAAGAAGAGCCGGTCATGGAACGAAGAGTCCCACAAATGTACACAGCCATGATGGGCTGTGATTCGGTTCCATTCATGTTGTTCATAAGTCCAGCCGACCGCAAAGGACCATATCAGAGCTATCACCTCGTCACAGTCACTCTCCACACAGACGTTAAGGAAAACAGAATGGAACCACGATCTCCCAGTGAGTAAT
>CM031603.1:77865501-78030501 GCA_018398815.1 Conus ventricosus
GGTGAGAACTACAAGTTTCCTAGGCCTCTGAAGGTCGACATTTCCTATTTTCCATAACCTGGTGAGAACTACAAGTTTCCTAGGCCTCTGAAGGTCGACATTTCTTATTTTCCATAACCTGGTGAGAACTACAAGTTTCCTAGGCCTCTGAAGGTCGACATTTCCTATTTTCCATAATCTGGTGAGAACTACAAGTTTCCTAGGCCTCTGAAGGTCGACATTTCCTATTTTCCATAACCTGGTGAGAACTACAAGTTTCCTGGCCCTCTGAAGGTCGACATTTCCTATTTTCCATAACCTGGTGAGAACTACAAGTTTCCTAGGCCTCTGAAGGTCGACATTTCTTATTTTCCATAACCTGGTGAGAACTACAAGTTTCCTAGGCCTCTGAAGGTCGACATTTCCTATTTTCCATAACCTGGTGAGAACTACAAGTTTCCTAGGCCTCTGAAGGTCGACATTTCCTATTTTCCATAATCTGGTGAGAACTACAAGTTTCCTAGGCCTCTGAAGGTCGACATTTCCTATTTTCCATAACCTGGTGAGAACTACAAGTTTCCTAGGCCTCTGAAGGTCGACATTTCCTATTTTCCATAATCTGGTGAGAACTACAAGTTTCCTAGGCCTCTGAAGGTCGACATTTCCTATTTTCCATAACCTGGTGAGAACTACAAGTTTCCTAGGCCTCTGAAGGTCGACATTTCCTATTTTCCATAACCTGGTGAGAACTACAAGTTTCCTAGGCCTCTGAAGGTCGACATTTCCTATTTTCCATAATCTGGTGAGAAGTAGAACGGCACCGGGGAGAGCGCAGACCTCTGCCCCCGTAAAACGGATCCTGGATCCACCTTTTGATTGGGATCGGTACCAACATGTCCGGCAAAAAGAAAAAAAAAGTTAAATTTTGTATGTGTTACACTGTAACATAGGAGGGAAAAAAATGGATTTGTCCGCACTTGTCCTCATAAGAGAAGATAACCTGTCGACGGAAAGAGGTTTTCTGATTTTTTTTTACGTTGTTTGTTCATACAATGAATTACCTTCTCAATCTGTAGCCTGGGGAAAAAAGAAAATAGAACAGAGTCGGACTGTCAGTGTTTGCGATAGGATAAACAAGTATGTGGCTGTGTACTCTTTCTCTCTTTCCATTCTTTGTGCACTTTTATCTGGTCAACCCATGACCAGAGCGAGACAGACAGAGGACGAGAAGAGGTAAGACATCGCCTTTTGTTTTCCCACAACACGGTAATTGACAGACAGAAAGTCCCAGTCCTCTCCACATGCTCTTTTAACACCTGGTCTCACCAGCTCTGCCCACCGGTCCGGCGGTGTCCTTTAGAGTCCCTTGACCCGTTCAAGTGGTCAGCTGAAGTGACAAGACTGCTGATTTCACTGACAGCCCTTCACTTCAGAAGGTCCTTGTCTGTTTCCATTTAGCTTGAATGCACGCACGCTATTGTCACGAGCTTTCTCTTGGATCTGGCCGGTCGAGAGAGAGAGAGAGAGAGAGAGAGAGACGACAAGGAGACGTGACTAAAGGTTGGTAATTGTGGCGGTAGGGTGAATGATGTTTATGATGATGGTGGTGGTAGTGGTGGTTGTGGCCGTGTTGTGGAGGTGGTGGATGATGTTGATGATGAAGACGTCGACAACATTGTCTCCAACTCAAGATAAGGGTCGGGGCGAGGCGAGGCTGGGGAGGGGTGGGGGGGTGGTTGGAAGGACTGCGGATGGGGGGTGGGGGAGGTAAGGAGCAGAAATCAGATGGGACTAATCTTTGGTAATCGTAGTCGTAGTGGTGATGGCAATGGTATTGACTGTGATGATGATGATGATGATGATGATGACTAATTTGTCACTCTCAACAGAAATGAGAAAAGAGGATGGGGGAGAAAAGGAGGCGGGGGAGGGGGGGGGGGGTACCCGCCTTGCGAGCAAGAGACACGGCGAACTGATAGAAACGATCAAAAGATGCAGCGTCATGTTTCGCTTATCCAAAAATGCTTTCGTCCTACTGCATTTCAGTGTAGTACAAGATACGTCTCATTCACCCCACTCCACCCCTTACTGCTCCCCCCAACACCGCCATTCCCTCCTCCCCTCTTACCCAACATGTGATGTCAATGAATATAAATCCTTAATTCGCGGACATCTTTTCAGGCTGTTTCGTGCACTTTCAGTCAGAGCATGGACAAAAAAACTCATCACTTTCCCTCAGATGATTATTACATTCCGTATATTCTCTGGGTGGCGATGAAGTAAACCCACAAACCAAGTCCGCAATCACTGGACTGGATTTTGAAATAGCTCGTGATAATAAGATCGTTCAAAAAAAAAGAAGAAACAGAAATAAAAAACGCTTGAAAACAAGAGGAATACCGTTAAACTAGGTCCCGGAATCACACACACACACACACACACACACACACACAATTCCTTCTTTTTTGTACAAAGAAGTCGCCTTCCAATGGTTGAAGTTGAAGTTCTGTAGTGTCCCTTCAAGGAACTCTCTGGATAGGTGTCGGAGAACTAGGGGCGGAGGGGGAGAGGGATGAAAGGGGGAAGGGGGCAGCATTGAGGCATTCCCACAGTTGTTCAGAGGTGTCGGAGACAATTCGATAGAGTTCAGAAAAAGCTGCATTGTCTGTCGTCTATTGAACAAAATCGACCTCGTTTCACGACAGAAGACAGGTCTGACCGTCCACACTTGCCCCGCGATTTGTTTTAACGGTCGGTGTCACAGAAGAAAACAAAACACATTTTCGTTGACTGCTAGTGTAGGAGCCACCCAAGTGATCAGTCACGAGAGAGAGGAAATAACAACAGAAACTGAACGAAACTTTTAAGCCGAAGGAAATCTTAAGCAGGGAAGGGGCATGTAAACATTGCATGATAAACAAGGAAGCTAACATCTACCCCACCCCCACTCCCATCTCCATCAGTGGTGAAATAATGACAAGCATGCAACTTGAAAGTGCATGTACGTCACGTGTAAAGGTTTGGCACTGTGGGAGCAAGCTTCGCCTTCCTTTCCAGCAAAGTCTGTGACTGGGAGGATGCGGGTAGGAACGTTCAGAAAGTTCAAGCAACACGTTTAAAAAGGCAAGCAAACAAACAAAGAACGCTGATAGGAACTTGACGCTCACCGACA
The DNA here is from genome assembly GCA_018398815.1 of Conus ventricosus. Taxonomy (NCBI): domain Eukaryota; kingdom Metazoa; phylum Mollusca; class Gastropoda; order Neogastropoda; family Conidae; genus Conus; species Conus ventricosus. The sequence continues at coordinate 77,868,653 of CM031603.1, forward strand.
CACTGTACACAACGCTCTCGTTCCGTGGCTGAAGTGTCCACGTGTGTCTGCGCCCCACGTCCATCAATTAACGCCGGTTCGGCCCAAGACCTGTCACGCCCGCTTGTTGTCTCTTGCCTAGCTGGCGTGGCTAACACCCGCCGTACGCCTGGCACTTTGTGGCGCGTTAACAAATCGCCAATTTCTCGAGGTGTGGAGGCGTGAATTATTTGTGTCAATATTAGGCCGGAGGGTAAGGCTGAATTCTCTCTCTTTTTTTTCTTTCTCTGATTGTCTGGTGGTGGGGGTGGGAAGGGTGACGAGAATGGAGATGGTGACGGTGTGTGTGTGTGTGTGTGTGTGTGTGTGTGAGAGAGAGAGAGAGAGAGAGAGAGAGAGAGAGAGAGAGAGAGAGGTGGGGTAGGGGTGGGGAAGAGAAGGATTGACGATATAGACGTTCTGGCATCCTAGCTTTTCTGACTTTGAAAGATGTTCACGTTATCCGTTACTATGAAATTTAAAGTTGGCTAATAATGTAGCGATATGCACTCTTTACAGCAAGTACAGGCCTAAACAGTGTTACGCGGGAACTTAGTTTCATTTCACTTAAACAGGAATAAATCATCCAGTAGTTCCTTACACGGCGTTTCTTCCTCTGAACTGTAAAGACATATTCACATTTCATGATCAACCATGAACAACACACACACACACACACACACACACACACACACACACACATTTTTCATGTTAAATCGTTTATGGCAGAACCAGACTCTTCGGCAAGCCTTTGCAAAACACTGTGGCAGAACAGATGGACAGTCTTCTTAGGTCATGCTCCACAACGCTAACCTGCCAAACAGCCAAAAAGTTTGAAAGGAAAAATAGTATTCCGGCGGACGAAAGGGACAAACACATTACATGACAAAATACGACGCGTTTCGACCTCTTTGGTCTCCTTCAGGCAAGGTAAACAACAGTCGGGAGAGCGAAAAAAACGAAGAACGAGCAATCACTTGTTTCCTCAAAGTGGACGCCAGATGGACGTTGATCAAAGTGGACGCCAGATGGACGTTGATCAACGTCTGTTTTGCGCCCAGTTTGAGGTGATAAGTGATTGTTCGTTTTTCATTTTAATGGTCTTGAACGTTGTTTCTCTTGCCTGAAGAAGACCAAAGAGGTCGAAACGCGTCGTGTTTTGTCTTGTAGTTTGTTTGTCCCTTTCGTCCGGCAAAATACTTTTTTTTTTCTTTTAAATTTGTTGCAATTTCCGCCTGCAGTCACCTCACTTTAATTCAAACTGAAAAGTTTAATTCAAATTCTAGGCATTGTGCATCCCACGTCTTCAAGGCCATCTCTGTTCTGATGGCGGCTTGGTTCACCACAAAGCACAGCAATCCTTCTCCGGACACCACCCTTTCCCCAGCACCTGCAGGAGACTGGTTGAACACACGATCTTCAGACATTTTTTTTTTCTTCTTCTTTTTGTTTTTGTTTTTGTCACCAACTGAAATGAAGTCCATATAAAACAATCCCATACTTTTCCTTCAGCTTCTACTATCCCACCCACCCACCCACCCACCCACTCTCCCTCAGGCATGTTGTTGACATATTGTTAAACCATGTTATTTATTATCATTTCTTGAGACAAGGAATCCCCCCCACCCCCACCCCCCGCGCGCACAATGATTCAGCCATACTCCTGCGTGCACGCGCATGACAGCACAGCATTAAGATTATGTTACTTTTCTTCCCCCTTCATCGGGAAGTTGTTCGAATTCGGGGGAAAGGAGGGGCAGAGAATGGAGAGACTCAATTACGAAGGAATCTTAAGAGATATATATATTCTGTCGTCAATTTCTTAATGACTCCCCCCCCCCCCCCCCCCCCCCCTCTTGTTTTTGTTTTGTTTTTCACAAACCAGCGAATCATGATCAGCCGATTGTTTTCATTTGTCCACAAATCGAGTCCAATCTGACTGTCAAAAACACGGGAGTATTTTCACAAGATACTTTAAAATCGGATACATTAGGCTAAACGAAAACAACGAAAGGAAAATGTTCAGGCGACAGAAAACAGATAAATAATGTGACGAACCAATGTCGTTCATGATCACTTGAAACATTCATTTGCTCGGTTAAAAGAAACCGGATTTGGAACTTGAAAATGGCCAAACGAAGGGGGATGTTATAAGCGTAGTGTGAAACCTGAGTTTTATATCATTAAGTCTGGCATCGATGCAGGAGTGGGGTGAGGGGGAGAGGAAGGGAAGTAGGTAGGGGGGTAGAAGAGGGCGGGTGAGAAAGGAATGGAGGAAGGAATGGCATGGATGAAAATGGGGAATGGGGAGGAGGGAAGGGGGGCGGAGAGTAGAGAAGGTGGTGATGGTCAACGGGAGAGGGGGAAGAGTGAGAGAGAGAGAGAGAGAGAGAGAGAGAGAGAGAGAGAGAGAGAGAGAGAGACAGAGAGAGAGAGTTGTAAGGGAAGGGAGAGAAACGCAGAATGAAGGGATGGTCTGGAAGGGGGATTGGGGCAGAGAGGGGAGGAAGGGGCGATGTTCAGAGCGTGGAAAGGAAAGAGAAGGATGACACGGGGCCACACTGATGCGTGACCGTGCTACAGCAAGCGACATCGTTAGTCCCAGCCGTTGATTGGGGTTACGTTGCTTGCCGTGTCGGTCGTGGATTTAGGTCATTACCGCAGGGAAAAGTGTAAGCGCGCAAGGTTTGCATCCCTATGTTGTGGGTCTACACGCAGTTTACATTGATATGATGATTGTTTCCAATCATTTTACCGGTACTACCAGCCACTGTTCATTGGAACAGTTAATGTTGTGGCCTGTTAATGCGTTACCGTTTGCGTTCGTTCAGACACTCGTATAGAATAAGGTTTGAATTGTATATTACAAACAAAAAAAGTGCAGCAAGCACACAGCATTGAACTTGCTGGTTCTTTCAATAAAATGCCTGTGAACACACGAATGAAAATATTAATTCTGATAACAAACAAAAAAAAACACACACACACACACACACAAAACAAACAAACCAATCCACGTTTTCTCAGCAATAACACTGAAAACGAATCGAATTCGAAATGGAAAACAAGTCTGCGTCTAAATAAGTAATTGATGTACTTGAATTCAGAACGGCAATTTCTGTTACGTCTATTAAAAAAAAAAAATTTAAAAATCGATAAGCGAAGTGAAAACCAAGAACGTTTAGCTGCACATAATCGCAAGTAGATATTGCACGCAGTCAGTACTTTACAGCAGTCGCTTATTTTTAAGTGCTTCACATGTCTCTCTTTATGGGCATTTTTCTCTTCTTCTTTTTTCCCTTCCCGTCCTTTTTATTATTTTTTTCCTTTCTTTCTTATCTTTTTTTAAAAAATTTTTACAGCAGTCCTTAGTGTTGGAAAAGATACTAACAAATACAGGTAATGGGGGGAGGGGGGGGGATCGACACATGGCTTTTGTTTCTGGTTTTTGTTTGTTTGTTTGTTTGTTGTTGTTGTTGTTGTTGCTGTTGTTGTTGTTGTTGTTTGTTTTCATTTTTCTCTCCCTTTTTTCCCACCCAACGGCTGTTCTGAAACGTAAGGAGCTCCAAACAAATCTTCACCTGACGTCCTCTACAAGACCGCCATGAGGAGACGGGCAATTTGTCAGGCCAGTCGCAGACGTCAGTGCGGTGAGAAGTGGGAGAGAAGAGCCAGGCTGGCTTATTCGGTGAAAAGACAGAGTAATGGGCCAATGATGGCCGCCACCCCCTTCCGTCTATTTACCCCAGCGTCAGAGGGCTTAGCGTTGCCCGATCTCTCCGGACGGCTTTTGGTCTTTTGGCACGTCATACATGGAACAGTTAAATCATGGAGTGCCTTTGTCCGATGGTTACACTCACGCTTTTCTTTTGAGATCTCTTCATCTGCAATATTTTCCTTAACTCAAGAAATAGATGAAAAGACATAAAACCAACCCCAGTAATAACAATAAAAAGAAAGTACTCAGATTTTTTTTTTTTTAGAGAGACACTTTTTGAAAATAACCACCAGGCTGAGACAAATCGATTTTTCGTCCCGAATCGGTTTAATCAATCACAGAGAAAATGGACAAACCTGACAAATCTACGCAGCTCTTTGATGCCACTCAAACTCGAAAAATTGAAGTGTAAGAATCGTGTGGAGTAGCCACGTTAATCAGCACAGGTTCGGCACTCATAGGCAATGCTCTCTCCTTACTGAAGCTCTGACTGAGGTCTACCACTGGGGGAGAATTTTCTACATGTCACAGTGACGGCTTTTTTAACTCCACCGTTGAGGCAACCATATTCTGTTTGTAGGGATGATGTCTGCTCCACACCAGTGTGCCTTTATAGCTTCTTTTTTTAATTGAGAGGATGAGGGTGTGAGGTATGGTTGTGAATCAAACATCTCATCAATGGCTACCCTTCCATGAAGAAGGGAATGGGCTTTGTAATATGCGTGGTTTTTTGTTGTTGTTGTTTTTTTGCAGGTGAATACATACACACACAGGACTTCGGTTTCCGGTCTCATCGGAAGGATTTGGAAGGGGGTGCAATCTGCTGAGTAAATCAGTCCTGTAACCTAGTGGCTGACTGTCCTAGGGGGGGATCCCTGGACCTGTGGACAAAGAGAGCAGTGCTCAAGTATATCCTCTTGGCCAACCAGGCCATGAGTTCGTACAATACATGCATAGAAGACATGGAGCAGGTGAGGGAATCTCTGTGTTGTTGTTGTTGTTGTTGTTGTTGTCTTCAGTTTAACGTCTTTCCACATTAAGTGGATTGTGTGTGTGTGTGTGTGTGTGTGTGTGTGTGTGTGTGTGTGTGTGTGTGTGTGTGTGTGTGTGCATGTGTGTGTGAGTGTGTGTGTTGTTGTTGTTATTGTTGTAATTGTCTTCAATTTAACGTCTTTCCACATTAAGTTATATTAGACGATTGTGTGTGTGTGTGTGTGTGTGTGTGTGTGTGTGTTGTGTGTGTGTGTGTGTGTGTGACTGTGTGTGCATGTGTGTATGAGAGAGAGAGAGAGAGTGTGTGTGTGTGTGTGTGTGTGTGTGTGTGGTGAAGTGCTCAGTCCACTTCAGTTTAAATAAGGATCACCAGCTCCAGTTCTTACGAAGCCATGACCTAACGCGTTTGACCTAACCGTTTTCACACACCGGACACGTCTCCGATCTACCAAATCATTGCCCCAGATTTACTGCCGCCTTTCAACAAGGTATTTATTTCTGTATCAAACATAATTATGAGAATGTCCATCGGTAACAGAGCACATAGATTTGCGTGGTGAATGAGAATTAATACCACAACAACAAAAAAGTAAAAAGAAATAAGATGGTGGACCCACTTTAAAACAAAAAAGGGGAAGTGGACACAGAACAAAAATGGAGGGCAATGTGCCACACAAAAAAAGGAGGTTGGAGGAGAAAAAAAAATGGCATTTAGGTCAATTTCTTTCTCATCCATCCATAATCCATTCTGATGCTTGCATGTAACAAACACTGCCGACAAGACTAAATTCATGGTATGTTAAAAAATGAAAATATTCAGCAGGCTGAGAGTGACCTCAGTGTCTCGCCTGCTGCCAGACACCTTGCTGATTGCTGCCCACTGTGCCACGTGACCTCAGACTTTTCCGTCGGAGTACCACCAACTTGCCGGTCGTGAAGCAAGACTTTTCCATAGGGGTTGATATCAGAAAGCTGCATGGATCAGTCAAACTTCACTAGGGATGAAATCGGTTCACTGAATTCAGTGAAGCGAAAGGCATTGTAAAAGGTACCATCCGCCGTAGCGAAGTGGTTAGCGTCGAGGACTCCGGGCTGGGGGGATCATGGGTTCGATTCCCATCAGAGCCATATGGGATTTTTTTTCCCCAACCGGCTCCTACCCAGGGTTGAGTACGCTACGGGCTCAGTTGGGAAGACTGGGACCACACAGTCGAGTTTCATCCACTAAATGGATGCGTCTCTGAGAGTGTTGCTCAAATTTCCTGATCAAAACTGCAGATGTCTGTATCTCTCAGGCCTGGTTGACACCGGAATATGTTACTGAAGTAAGCGTAGAGTACAGCCCTGTCATGCAATCTCAGACCGGAATGAAAATGAGTAGCATCATCTTCATCATCCTCATTCTCATCGATCAGCATTAAAAAGAATTCCATGTCAAAGATTTTTTTTTTCAGTTTCCAAACTGAGATTGTAAATTTGCAGCATTTCTTTTAACCTTTTCAGTGACTTAAACGAGTAGTATACCGCGCGAGTTACCACCCCTGGTGGATTCCGCACCCCCTGATCAATATTACTGATCAGTAAGCAATAATGAATCAATACTAAAGCGATTGAATAATACAAGTGAATCACAATGTGGAACATGATCGGTATAATATCAGTCGATGATGAGCGCGGAGCTTAGAGTTTGAAACCGGATTTAGCTGATCAATAATCAGTCAAGAACAAAGTGATAGAATGGTACAAATGATTTGAAGATAGGATATGATCGGTATAAAATCAGTCGATCATGATTGGAATATGGAACTGACCGCTAATCGATAAGAACTATAAAAAAAAAGAAATTATATATATATATATATATATATATATATAGGTATATATACACACACACACAGTAATATATATATATATATATATATATATAAACAATGTCAGCTTATGGAAAGACTTTACCTGTTATTATTATTAATAAGAGAAGCCAGGTTATGTTTCTAAAGAAATAAGATAACGCAGCCCTTTTAAAGTGAGTATGTGTGTATGCAATACATGAAGATAGTACTTACACATATCGGAAAGACCCTTCTTTCCGTTTTAAAAGCGAGTACGTGTGTATGTGCATATATTAGGGTATTACTTCTCTCTCTCTACCTCCTGTGGCCTTTGTCAGTCGTGTAAATAGTTGGCGTACACTATATTGTGTATTTATCTTTCTCATACTTTCTTCTTTTTCCTTCTTCTTCCTTTTCTTTGCTATACTAGTTACATATATAGACAATTTACTTTCTGCACTATTGTTGTGAATTTTTGTTTAGCCTCAGGGCTGAGTGTAAAAAAGCACACTTGTAGAAGAAAATTGTTTACATATTTTGCACCCTCTCACTATATATATATATATATATAATGCTGAACAATTAAGTAGTGGGGGGAAAACAAGTGCAGGCTAACAATTCTTCAGTCATTATAGTATTGACTTGGCAAAGATTTGAAATTTTAGAAGAAGAAAAAAAATTTTGAAGATGAAGAAAATGATGGGAATATATTAAAAATATGAGAAACCCTTCACTGGCTGCCTGAGGGAACCATCGTAATCCCTCTCGAAGACGCTTTTATTTGTATTGCCTGCTTCTAGGCCTTTCGTCCGTTGGATCGGACTCATCAGGGAGACACGGCTGGTTGTGTCTGTTCCCTTGGTGTCAAATAGAGACACACCACAGTCCATAATTCTGCGGTGTTCTCACCACCAAGGGTTCAAAAAAGAATCCAACAGCACCCCCAAAGCAGCCAGCGAAGGGTAGTAAATGGAATAAAACGAAAGTGTGGAGAGGACAAAAGTTGCTGAAAAACTAAAAGCATTATGCAAAATGTATAGGACAATCTTTGAGCCTATGCTTGAGGATCCATTCAAGGATGCAAGGGAGATCAAAAGATGTGGAACAGTCTGAATGGTCAGTTCTGCTGTTCAATAACCCAAGCATTGTGAGTGGCTAAGAATTGTACAGAACAGCCTTTACTTGGATTTCCTAAGAGATGCAATCTCCACTGATTGACCAAACAATATAATGCTGAACAATTAAGTAGTGGGGGAAAACAAGTGCAGGCTAACATTCTTCAGTCATTATAGTATTGACTTGGCAAAGATTTGAAATTTTAGAAGAAAAAAAAAAAAAAATATATATATATATATATATATATATGCAGTATAATTCTAGTGGCTATCCATGCGTGCGTTATTACTAAACCATCACTGACATACATTTTTGCATACTTTCCAAAAGTGAATGTTTGCTGTTGACAAGTAGCAAAATAATTTGCTACTATCAATGATCTGAGACGCTATATCAGTGCATGCAAATGTCAGTATGTGAAAGATTCATCATGTACCCATGCTGTGTGTGTATGTGTGGGCCAGCGTATTTGCCCATGTGATCATAATTATGTACTTTTTTTTTGGAAAGGGTGGGATGATGGTCTTCCCTTTTCTTTTTCTGTTCATTTTTTTTTTACTGTTTGGCTTTCATTTTTTTTTCATTCTTTCCTTTTTGTCTCCCATAGTATTAATGCATGTTTGAAACTCTCTCTCTCTCTCTCTCTCTCTCTCTCTCTCTCTCAACAACCTTACTCCTGTGTCTCACTATCTTGAAACTCAGTTTTGCTTTTGTACTTGAACATCACTGCCTCATGAATCACTGTTTGTGGTACTATATGTAGAAAATGACCTGTATGGGACTTTGAGGCCTTGAGCGTAGTGATTGTGAGTACGAGTCTAGTGTGCATTTATCAAGGCAAAGGAGGGAGGTCACGAAAGAGGGCAATGATCATGATCAAAAGGCATTCTCTCTCTTGGTTAGACTTTTTTAATGATGAAGTGTTACACTTTTTTTTAAAGGAAACTTTTGGTTCAGAATCGTAAGACTGTCCAGGACGGGGAAATCGTGATGGTATTGCTTAAGCGCACTAAGTTGATGTATTATTAGTCAGGCTTAACACACCAAGGTTATCTTTGCACTCATACACGCATATGCACACTCATGCGCCCATCAATCATTCGCCTCTCTCTGGGAATGGGATGTCACGCATTCGTTTCTCTCCTAACACGACTGAGAACAAGAAATACAATTTCTATGCTACTTATAATTAATCATGAACAATCAATCACACACAATGAAATATCAAAACATAAAGATCAATACTTCCTAATCCCGGGTTATAATAAAAATGACTTATTACCTGGCCAGGTTTTCACACACACAACCACGCTTTCACACCACACCACAGTTCTTGGAAAAGTTTCTTCACGTCTTCTTCAGCACTGCTTGATGGTGATGCCCTTGGTTGACTGGCTCCAGGCTTCAGGACTGGGTCTTCGTGGTCGTCTCTGGGATCTCGACGTAGAACTCTTCTTCTTCGTCTCTTTAACCCACCTCTGGGTTCAATTTCAGTTTGTCTGTCTTCACCCACCTCTGGGCTTCAAACTTAGTTTTCTTCTCTTCCAGCTTGTCTTTAACCCTACGACTTAGCTGTCTCTTCTATCTCCCAGGCCACGTTTCTCTCGACCCTAATGTCCTCCTCACGTATACCGCCGTTCCATCCGTCTGGAAATTTTTATTGATGCCACCCCCAGTTTGGGTTTGGAACAGGTGCCCGTGAAACCGGTTTACAGTCTTGAGTTGGGGTTTTCATCCGTCCACACGAATACGACGTTGTCCCACAGCGTGTTCTTTGTTGTTATATTTGTGTTGAAGGTCAATGCCTTCGGCATGCATACTCCATCCCAACCATTCCTTAGCCATTTTCCCGTACTTATCAATCTGCTCAGCCGTGAACTTGTTTTCTCTTCGTCAACGTATCGGATGTTCTGTGGCATATTTTGCATCAAGGCCCACAGGTAAAAGGCACTGGCATCGCATCCTTTTAGACAAGAGACTTATTGTCCATCCGGCCATTAAAGATGGGTCAGACGCTTTCCGTGACATCGATGAAAGATGATGGATGGGCCTCCTACCGTTTGCTTTCGAAGGGGTTGATGCAGATGCTTATCCTTTCTGTGGATGAAGGAGAAGAAGACGTCCTTGGGTAGCGAGTTTGGATAGGCAGCGTCACGTCAATCCAGGGACTCCGAGTCCGTCTTGAAGCATGTCCTATCCGAGCTGACACGAAACGTTGACCGTTTGTCCTGAGGTTCTTAGATGGGGATGACGTCTTTACTGTTGTACCGGATGAGAAAGTCTTTCATCGTGATCGTGACAGTATGCATAATCCACATCGTTGAGGGTCTTTTTTTTTTTTCTCCAGCAAACTGGAAAACGTCTCATTGGGAGGGAGATGTTGAAGGTCTAGTTTGCCCAATCCGGTAACGAAAGAAAAATTTCTTTTTTGTTTTGTTTTTGGTTTTTTCTTTTTACGTCAAAGTCAGCTAGATATTTTCCATAGGAAGATCCTGAAGCGATGTAATTTGAAATATCCAAGAACATGAGTTTTGGGGAGCTGATACTTTTATAATTGTAGCTGGTTTTGATGAGGAATTTGACTGAAGTTGCTTCTTCTTCTTCTTCCTGTCCTTCTTGCTGGTGAATGTCCGTCCGTTGGAAGAAATGAAGTTTTACGACGTTCACATCATAGTTGGAGCCGTTGAATCCGACCACAGCAAGTTCCTGAAGATAAGAATCCAGGATCTCTATCAGTCGTTTGGTGATGAGACCTTCTTCTTCGTCTTCTTCTCCTATGCCAGAAGGGCGCAGAAGTCACTAAGCTCTTCCCTTACCAGACGGAAAACAAGGTCGGATACAGACTCCGGGTAATCTAACTTCATGTGGATGAGATCCTGAGAATTCTCGGATGAGACGAAGCAGACATGATCTTGATACGAAGAGACGTTGGAACAGACATTGACCCACACGGGGATGTGCCCAGCCATGTTGGTCGTCTCGGGACCAGCAGTTTGGGAGTGGGGAACGTCGTTCTTATCCAAGTAATGACTGTGTTATTAGAGCACCCTATAAAATAAGTTGAAACCGAGTTACAAGAACTGTAACAGAAACATATCTGTATGATTTACTGGTAACGATTCCTACCAGTCATTGATAATCCGCCAGATTGCTCGCGTTCTATTCAGCATGCCTGCCCATTCCAGGTGACAAACCAGAACAAGTGTCGCGAGGCCACTCTGCCCTCTAATAAAAAAAAAATGTTACGGAGAAAAGCTTTGTTCTTTTCCTGCGGTTTATTGCTAATTTTGTTATGTTGCCATGGTTGCCGAACAGACACCTAAGCTAGAAACACGCACTACACGCTGAACAGATACCAAATGAACAGTATGCACACACACGCACGCGCACCTACGCATGCACACACACACACACACACACACACACACACACACACACACACACCACACAATCCTGTCTTCTCATGCGTTAGACCAAAATTCACGAGAGAGAAAGAGAGAGATATGGGGGGGGGGGGGGGGGGGGGAGGAGTGGAATGACAGTATGACGAGTAACTGCTTTGTGAAGAGGGATGGGGTGCTGGTAAGTCGATTTCCTTTTCTTCTTCTTTTTTTTTTCTTCTTTTTTTTCTTTGTTGTTGTTTTTTAAAGAAAAAAATCTTGGAATGGCTCATCAATTTATCAACTACATTAAGGGGAATGCCGGTGACATCCCTCTTCTTTTCTCTCACCCGAAATGGAAATAACTGTCTGTGGACCTGACGGCACCACAATGCCCCCACACGAGAACACCTCAGCATCCTGTCCTAAACAACACCGAGGTCGGAAAACGGAAGAAACAAAGCCAGAGCAGCGGCATCGTTGACGGCAGCGGTGCCAGCCGGCAGATTGACGAAGTTGTGATCAGCCAAAGGCCATCACGGAACGGGACAAGTAAAGATCGCCCCATCTGGCCCAAGCCCCACTTGACCGCCCAGTCTGTGCTTCAGTCCGCCACCAACCATCACAGGTAAACCCCCGTCACAGGTGAAAACGTTCCTCCCCGCCACACTCGGCCCCCGTAATACGACAGCCATCCTTGGGTCTTAATTCGCCGGCTGACGAAGGTTTAGCCACCGAAGCGGGCCCCCCCTACCAATCACCGCGACCACAGAAAGTGGCTTGAGAGGCCGAGAGGATTGTGGAGTGCGGGGGGATGGACAAGGAGGGAGGGAGGTAGGCTGAAAGCTGATTACTTTCCTTGCTGCGTTCAATTTTCCTTCCGGCCACAACAACGGGATTAGTAGAAGACGGGGCCCTAGCCTACGTCAAGATGTCGAAGACACAATGACTGGTGATTGGATCTTTCCTTCCCCTCTCCCCTGGCTGTGGCTCTGCAGGCAGCCACAGAATGTAGTTCAGGCCAGGCTTTGGCCTCTTGTTTTGGACATGTCGGTGTGGGGAGGAAACCGGTGCTAGAAGGAACCCCTTTTCTGAAATTGAGGAAAGTGATAGGGGGGGAAGAGTGGGGAGTATAAGTCACCCCAGAGTACTTCTGTTGTTCCCAGCGAACAACAACAACAGCAAAAAAGAAAAGAAACAATGTTTTGAATTCCATTATAGATGAATCACTTCAGGATGTTTTGAATTCCATTATAGACGTATCACTTCAGGATGTTTTGAATTCCAGTATAGACGAATCACTTCAGGATGTTTTGAATTCCACTATAAACTAATCACTTCAGGATGTTTTGAATTCCATTATAGACGATTCACTTCAGGATGTTTTGAATTCAATTGTAGACGAACCAGTTCCCATGTTTATGTTTCCTCATGGATAAACGATATATACCAATCTTTGCCGTGTTTGCTCTGTCGCTCACGATCCACAGATATAACGAAACAATTTCGTCTTTTAGTTGGTTTCAAAGTGGGGTGGCCGCAGACGAAGATTTAAAGAAGAACATTGACTCTGCACCGCCAAATGAAAAGAATGACCAAATTACAAAACAAATTCAACACGCTTTAACCTGTCTGGTCTTCTACAGGCAAGATATACAACATTCCGAAGACAATGAAAACGAAGGACGAACAGTAACATATCTATTCGCAGGGGTTTTGTTTTTGCTCTTGTTATATCTTTTAAAACATTTCAAATTACAGTTTTGCGAAAATCCAGTAAGCTCTCAGTTGCGTCATTTGAACTACACACTTGCTACGATGCATGTCGTGAGGAGCCATGGTCAAACATGAAGAGCAGGCATAGGATACTGCCTGGTTTTGTTGGTTAAGGTATCTCTTCAACCAATATGGGACTTGCACCACCCGCATCAAGTGACTGAGGAGGAATAAACAGTAAAAACACAGTGACGCATATGTACACTGTATGAATTGTGGACGAACGGGAGTGTGTGGTTAAAAGCGACCTCCTGTAAAGGTCACAGTTCATGTGAATCTTCCAAAGTGTCTCAATAAGCGAGAACTCATAAATATGTACAGTGTATGCACAGACAGCAGGATGATCTATCAATGATATCAGGAAACATTAACGGTCCAAAATTCAAGACACAAGCAAGTCAAATGCAACATCCCAGGCTTCCCTCACCGTACTCCTCATTCTCGTACCGACTGTTATAAATCTGGGAAGTATTGTATGTGCATTCTTTTTATGTCTGTTATTTGTATCCTTTGACGAAGACACACTTGTCGAAAATTTACCCGTCTGATTTGTCTTGTGGACTAAATCAGCCTTACTTCACACCTCCTGTGTTTATGTGCATTTTGCCTCGCTCCGTTTCTGGTTCTTTAGACGCTGTGCCTCTGTTGGTGAATTTCTCTTCCTGGTGATATGGACTCTGGATATCGGTTACAGCTTAACTCTTATTTTGTCATGTGGTTGAGGTCTTGCTGAAACGCTTGGTTTCTCTGAGGGTCGGGCTGGGGAGCTGGTCTGTCACGTGACAGAGTGTCATTAGCAAAGTCTTGTGGCCGAGGACGCCGGTTTGTGGAGATGTTGATATAGAGAGAAGATAACAGGACCTGATACAGAATCCTATAGGACGTTCGACTCAACCACATTTGCCCGTCTGTCATGAAGCTGGAAGTCGAAGCGTTCACTTCACGATCTCTCATTGGGCGTAAGCGCCTATGTGTCTCTGTGTCTACAGTTGCATGCATCGCACTGACGTCCAGTAAAACTGCAACGTCGTGTGTTGAGGTATGTGTGCATGATTTCTTTTCTTTTTTCCTTTCCTTTCTATCTTTCTTTTTGAGTCATTAGTTTGCCTTTGCTTTTCTTTTCTTTCTTTTTCTCTCTTCAAATTACAGGCTATTTTCAATCGCTTAGCGCTGGATTAGGTTCTACATAATACACGTTACTGGTGTAAAATCCTTTTCTTCAAACTGCTTTTGAGTTGCGATTTTTATTAACTGTTGACTGTGCACAAAAGATGATCAGTGGATTCATAAATTAGTTGATTTGTAAATATAAATAGAATGACCTGATTTAGACAGATTCACACACACACACACACGCACACGCACATGCACGCATGCACGCGTGAACAAAAAGTCAAGCTGAGCTTATTTCACTTGTAATTATTTTTCATTCAGGATTTTTGTGGTTGTTGTTGTTATTTTTCAAATCTGTTCAAATATGCGAATAAATTGCCAACTAAAAGAACATCAAAATAGCGTTGTGCTCCACAAAGGTCGAACTGATCCTGAAAAACAAAACAGAATAAAGAAAAGCCCACCCTCATCTTCCGCCATGGGAAGTAATGGCAGATACGAACTGAAAGAGTGACTTCCCGCTCACTTTAAAACAACAACACAAAACCCCAGAAAATGGTAAACTCGAAATGTCAACATCTATAAAACTAAAAGGTTCAAAGTTCCGTGTACAGATACACTTCTTTACAGATTTGTATCAATTCGTGAAATTTTCTTCACAGCGTTCATGTTCAGTAGAAAATGTGACTCGACTTGCAGAATAGATGGTGTATCTCAATCTGTCACTATGATTCGATCTGCACCAAATTTTTAATGGGTTTGTCCTTGTGCAATATCAGTGCATCTCTCCAACAAGTTTAAATGCATAATATGGCTTGATGCGAAGTGGCATTGCAGTGGGCGATGAGAGAGAGAGAGAGAGAGAGAGAGAGAGGTGGCAGATTAAGGGGTTGATATATCGTCGTCGGGCAGCGCAGATACTTTCCGACGACCATGGGTGACAGCGTGTCTAGTCTTTGTCGCCGGCTCCTAGAGGTACGAGGCAGGTTGGTGATGGAGCGCTGCCTCTCTGCCCCGAGGCCTGGCACACCCTGTTTAGGGTCGGCATCGTGGGTACCTTGCCCTCTCAGCCCTAGTCAGTGACGATCACAGGAAAGACGAAATCGTGCAGTGCTTCAGCAACGTCTGTCCTGCTTCCTCTTTGAGGTGGCCTCATGCAACACCAAACCCAAAAATGAAGGTCATCCAGCAGCCCTGAAGACAGGCCTTGTACAGAGGGCAGGTGAAGATTACCGACGTTGACCTTCGGTTGACCAACTCTAAGAGTGTGACCGCCAATTCATATGGAACCAAAACCAAATGCTGCACACCAGTTCAGCAGGCACAAAACAAGGCAACCTGCACTCCAGTCTGGGGTGAAAACTACAACAAGACATGCCAGCTCCAGTCCACCCACAACCAACCCCAAGACTCTGCTGACGATCAAACATTCGGCCACCAAGAATACACGCTGCAGTCTTGGACACCTTTTCCTAACGGGCCCCTGCAGATAGGACGTAAATCTCACCAGTCAACACCAAGTTTCAATAGTTCTCGAACACCTTGGTGAGAAACAAACAATCAGTTGAGTGAAACGTAACTTAATTGCAGGAGGTAACAGCTGATTCTAATTCGAGACTTTACACACTAGCGTGCATACATACGAAAAGATATACATATATGATGCACACAATAAACTGATACCCACATCCATGCATATACACATACATAAACACATACATGCATGTATGTAGGAACACATGCTTCATGCATATACTTTCATGGTATTTTCGTTTATGCCTCCATGCCTGCCTGCATTCGTTAATGCTTGTTTTCACCTTGGATGCTACCAATATTTCATTACCGTGTACACAGATTTCTGCTTAGAAGTTTATTGCACATATCCCACAACCGTTCTCCACTACTGGTATCACGATCACCTGTATAAAGTGTGTGCGAGTATGTGTGTGTGTGTTGTGTGTGTGGGTGTGGGTGTGTGTGTGTTGTGTGTGTGTGTGTGTGTGTGTTGTGTTGTGTTGTGTTGTGTTGTGTTGTGTTGTGTTGTGTTTGTGTTGTGTTGTGTTGTGTTGTGTTGTGTTGTGTTGTTTTGTGTGTGTGTGTGTGTGTGTGTGTGTGTGTTGGGGTGGGCAAGAAAGCAAAAGAAGAAGATGTAAGTAACAAGAGTGGGAAACTGTGAAGATAAATCAAGAAAGAAAAGGGCAGGTATGATTGCTGGATTTTTAAAAAAAAGTAAAGATTATGAAAAGAGACAGGAGAAGGAAGGAGGTGGGGGGAGGAAGTGGGGGAGGGAGGAGCGGTTAGAGTATTCTGCTTCTGTCCAGTCCGTATAGTTCATTAATTCACCTTTAGAGAAGCAATGTGTAAGAAACTGCATCATGGTGATAGACTACCTTCTAGCTTCATCCCCCCCCCCTCTCCACT
Source organism: Conus ventricosus (assembly GCA_018398815.1). Lineage (NCBI taxonomy): Eukaryota > Metazoa > Mollusca > Gastropoda > Neogastropoda > Conidae > Conus > Conus ventricosus. The sequence goes on from CM031603.1 coordinate 77,885,020, forward strand.
TGGTATCCTTTCAGTACACTGCCCCATGATGGGACGTTTATACATACATACAATCCCTCCCCCCATCTCCCCTCCATCCCCAACACAAACTTCACCCTGAATGAACTGACCCATCTCCTGAAACAATTTCTAAATAACAATAGTGAGAGAATGGGCCGACCCACCATTGCTCCTTCTCTCTCACCCTGCACTGTGAAACTTGATGGCTCAGCTGGTGCAGTTCCAGGATAAGCGTATATGGGACCATAAGTGGCCTGAACTAATGCTTCAAACCGTTTTTTTAAGAACAGTTAATTTGCAGCAGATTAGCGCTTAAGCAGGCTCATCCCAAGCTGCTCAGGACGGATCTCAGACTTTAGCAGCAAAGGAGCAGCAAGAACCTACGGGGAGCGACTATTGCAAAGAGTAAAGATGGAGAGTGTAGACATTTCTGCAGTTCATTTTGATTAAATAGCAGGACAGGGCGATTGTTAAAAACACCTCTCAAGTGCGGTCTGTTTCTTGCTAACCATCCACACTAGCACGACAACGCTGGCTTCAACTGCGCTACATATGTGAAATGGTACTCTCAGGCATAATGCTGACTGCGATACTGTTGTTCACATTTTGCCAGAAGGTGGAGCAGAGGGGCTGGGTTGTACACCAGCAGTTCTCCTCGGTGAAGCCGCTCCAGTTTCACCCGCACGTCTGTTAGAAGGTGCATAACTCTGTCAACACGATTCTCACAGTCTTCTGTGGTAGTCTCCCCTGCACCTACAAGCCTGGCATTTTCTAAGTTCTGTGGTTCGGCTGGAACTTTCGAGAAGCTTTGCTCTGATCGGGAGCCTCCATGACTTCTCTCTGGTTCTGTCTGATTCAAGCCTGAATGTGCAGACCTACTTTTCTCATTATCTGTTACGTCATAATTGTTACTGGAATTCTTTTCATTAGTAGCATCGCAATCATCATCAGGGCAGTAAATATTGGCACTTCTGTTCATACTTGAGTCTGGTTTGACTTTGCCCTCAGTGCCAGGTCGTGGTTCATACCTGCAGCAATGAGTTGGTTCATTTTCCAGGTGTCCAACACTTATAGCTCTGTCTCTGGAGCTATCAATTGCACCACCAGGAGAACCTCCTTCATCACAGCTTCCTTCACTATCGTCGTCATCACCATCACTGTCATAGCAAGACAGAAGGGCCATCCCTACACTAGATTCCCTGGCATTAACAAGGCCAGCTGCATCCGGTCGATGATCTGTTGATCCTGTCAAGTCTGAAAGATATTTTTCATGTAGTCCGGCACAAGAATCGAGGTTATGAACTTTATTTCCAGGAACTGGAGATTCTGGTAGTTTTGTGGTGTACTTGTGTCCACTGAAAGGATTTGATGATTCTACCTCTGCTGACACTATCTGTCTGCCACCCTCACATTTCTTCAATGGTCTTATTTCCACCTGATCTCTATTTTTGTCATGGGAAGGACTGTGAGAGTCACCAGACGGATTCAATGATGACACAGCCATCCTGAATGAAGAAAAGTCAGTCGCCGTAAGTCGCAGGTATCGGGTGAAGTAGGCCAGGAAACAGGTCTCAGGGAGGTAAGCCAGTCGATCAGTAGTGAGGCATTATAGTGAGTCAGTTCCAGCAACTGAACGAACAGGGGTGAGGATCCAGCATGGTCATCAGCATGATCATGTTGTTGTGCTGAGCACACCTAGGAAGAAAAATGTCACTGAAAGTTGAAAAAGACAAATAGTTTTTTTTTTTTTTTTCATATATATAGCTCTCTGGTAAATGTTACACACACAAACACACACACACACACACACACCACACACCCCCACCACAAAGTTACATATGTCATGGCACATGCTTCTTGTATCAACCAGACACTTGATGCTTCAGGTTTCTAGTCACTTGTATTCTGAAAATTAAACCTGTTTCCCCCTTTCCAAGTACACAGCCTTTCCTGCCTGGCCAGTTTGGGCTGATGTGCATGAGCAGAAGGTATACTTCACGCAAACTTTAACACCTCCAAAGCTAATTTTAAAAAGCTGAAGTACTGCATCCGCCAAACATGGATGAACGAATCACAAGACAAACATGGGGCGTTTCCACCTTTTAGGTCTTCTTCAGGCAAGATAAACAACACAACGAAAACGAAGATGAGCAATCACTTATCAAATCTGGCGAAAAAATTTAATGAGGTAAGTGATAACGTTCTTTTTCATTGTCCTGAGTGTTGTTTATCTTGCATTAAGAAGACCTATGAGGTCGAAACGCGTCGCGTTTTGTCTTGTGATTCGTTTATACATGTTGGCAGACACAGTACATACACTTTTTCAAGATTTCCACCCTTTGCAACTCTCTCCAAAGCTGTTTTGCAAAGAGGCTAAAATGACTGTGAATCAAGATATCAAACTGTCTTGAAATGTGATACGCCTTCAGACTTTTGAAAGCTTTGGCAAACTCAAACATAATTTATTTTTCAGGTGAACAAACTGAGTACACATTTTTTCAACTCTACATGTGGAAAACTATTCAACTAAGATAGGAAAAACTGCGCATGGTTATACCAAAATTCATTATATTGCAAATTCATGTATTATGCACCTTTAGGCTTTACAAAAACTAAAAATTTAATTTTTCATATACCTGTGTGTTTGAATATATATGGCACACTCAGTTTAGATCCAAAGACTTCAAAACTTTACATGTTTATTATCAGCTTCATGAAATTTGTTAACTGTTACTTGCATAGTTTATCAGTTCTGTCACCAGAGCACTGATATCCCAAAAGTCAGACTCGAATGGGGAAAACTATGACCACATTTGCAGTTGTTCACTTATAAATGCATGTGTACGTGCTGTGTGTATCTATTCATGTGTATGAGATTGTGTGTGTGTATATGTATATGTGTGTATGTGTATGTATATGTGTCTGTATTCACCTGATGTGTGTGTGTGTGTGTGTGTGTGTGTGTGTGTGTATGTGTGTGTGTGCGTGGTGCGCACGCCTGCCTGTCTGTGTGCACGCATGCTAAGTGTGTGTGTGTGCGTGTGTGTGTCTGTATAGATGTGCATGTGTTTGTGTGTTGTATGGGGGACAATGAGACTTAGAGACCCATGTCATGAAAGCACAGTGAAGAAGTGATTTGAGTGTGAGCGCTCTCTCTGTTTTTTCTCTGTTTGCCTCCATCTCGCTTTTGTTGTGTGTGTATGTTGTGTGTGTGGGGGGGGGGGGGGGGGGGGGGGGGGGGGGGGGGGGGGGGGGGAGGGGGAGGAGGAGAGATTTCACGAAACCAATGTGTCATGAAAATGCAACAAAGATAATTGATTTTTGTCCATCATAAGTTCTCTCTCTCTCTCTCTCTCACTGTCAGCATATGTATCTGTCTGTCTCTTGCCTGCCTGTCCCTCTATTTCTCTATGTGTGTGTGTATGTGTGTGCGTGTTCTCTCTCTCTGTGTTTTTTTTTTTTCAAGTTTTATACTGTTTGTAAGACTGAGCAATTAAGGTTACAAACAAAATCATAATGTGCCCTATGTACCCTATATCATAATGACATGCACAGGGTGCAGACATGGTGTGTTATCTGAAAACCCTACACAGTAAACAAGGTTTGTCTGGTACAATTCTCATGCCAAGATTCAAGATGCCAATAAATATGATGGCTCAGACGATGAAGTGGAGTCCGATGCCTTGCGTGGTCTAGTGTATATGTCAATGTAAGTAATGTATGTGTTTAATGTGACAATTTCATTTATGTATGTATGTGCACAGGAACATGCAGCACAGCAAAATAAGACTGGCAAATATATGCGTAGGAAACGTTGCATAATTCATTTCCGAGTGTGACTGTTTAAAGCACAGAATATAAAATAAATGTCACTTGGTCACAGCCACTTACAAAGACTGCAGACAGATGAAGATGTCCAGCATGCAGAGCAAGGCCTCTGTCCAGCGGTCATCCTGCTCCCCACACACACTGGCCAGCCAGGTCACACAGGACAGTGACACGGCCGTTAGCTTCTCTCTGCTGGGCCCAGCATTGAACGTCTGATGTAGTTTATGATGCATAGTGTGCAGTAACGATACGCAAGCTCTCACTTCCTCACCTGAAAAAGAACACATGTGGTAATCTTTTTTGTACTCCCAGTTCTTATAGAACAGGGAGTACTTTACAATGGGAATGAAGAAATGCTGTCTGTGTGTCTGTCCGTGGTCAAAATGTGTTCCACTCGCTCCTGAAAAAACTTGTGGGCCAATCTTTCTGAAAATGTGTCGGTATGTTCATTATGGGTCACGGATTGATGCCCGGTGTTTTATTTTACAGAATAGCAGTTACTTATGGTGAGAGAGAGAGAGAGTTAAACCGCTTGCACACTTTCACAATGGCAGTTTATCTCGGTGACGAAATACATTATGACGCATGTTTAATTGTGGCGTTTTTTTATTTCATAAATATCTATGAAAGTACTGTATTTGATGGATTTTAAAATAGCTTTAGATCTAATAACTGATAGGTAGATCATGGGTATTTTCATAGTAAACATGCCTTTGACATGTACACCCGTATCCAAGATAAACTGGGAGTACGTTTATATGCTTTGCATCTTGTTTTCTGTGTGTTTGTTTCAGTCAAAACAGATCAATAACTCTCCCATCCCACCAACCCCCCTGATTCATTTCTTGGATGTGTATGTGTACCCAATAAGAAACAGGAAATTGCTTTGTTTTTCAAATCTGGACATACTGACAACAAAGCTTTGCAATTTTAGGTTTCTGTTTTCATCCGTATGCTCTAACACCATCACTTCTGTTGATTTATATACTGGGTAACTGGAAAACCAAAAACGGTCAAACTGTTTTGATGGATACAAACTTGTCCAACACATGAGCCCATTTCCTATTCAAAATCTTTGCTTGTCTAACTCCTTATACTGTTTTTTGTTTAGTATGTGAGTGTGGGTTTTTTCTTGCAAATGAATATATGTGTAAGTGATATGAGGTAATGTGACATAAGCTCATTCCTGCATATTTTGACTTTACAGAGATTCCATTTTGATGAATCTGGACAGAACCGAAACATGAAATCCAATGAAACGAACCAGTTGTACTTTTCTTTTTCAGGGATTAAAATCCTCTGCCCTTTGGCAGAATTCTGCCATTAAAAACAATTCTTCACTGTCAAATTTTTTTTTTTTTTTTTACTTTCAGAAAAAAAAGTGAATATGCCAGGAAAGCCCCAAAGAGCAAAGTGGAATCTCTGATATTCTCAAGAAAAAGCTATTTCTCCATAGGCCCCGAATAAGTGATCAACTGAAGCCTGCCTTGCAAGCTTTATGAGCTTGTGATTTCTCCTCCTCCCCCCACCCCCACCCCCGCAGTCCCTCCCCAGACATTTTTAAGGACAGCCCCCCCCCCCCCCCCCCCCCCCCTTTCTTTTCCACTGTCATCCCCCCAGACCACCCTAGACTGTACATTTTCACCCCTCAGACCACCCTGGACTGTACATTTTCACCCTCAGACCACCTAGACTGTACATTTTCACCCCTCAGACCGCCCTAGACTGTACATTTTCACCCCTCAGACCATCCTAGGCTGTACATTTTCACCCCTCGGACCGCCCTAGACGGTACATTTTCACCCCTCAGACCGCCATAGACTGTACATTTTCACCCTCAGACCATCCTAGACTGTACATTTTCACCCCTCAGACCACCCTAGACTGTACATTTTCTTCCATCCCTCTGACCTTCCTTCTTTCATGTGTCTGACAATTTGCTCTTTCCTCTCTGTTTATATTATATACATCTACCAAAACAGCAGCAATTCTTTTATTTACAAAAGGCATTTGGATACCCTAAACAAGAGATTTTTTTCGTAGAAAGTGAAAACAGTATCGTACTTTCTCTGGAATGCTGTGCTTGGACTTGAAGATGATGGCACAGGACTTGAGAACAACTGCAAGCAAAAGAACAGGACAGGGTTGTTGCTGCTGTCTTCCTTCAAGTCCAACAACTCATCCTTCAACATGCATGCCTGATCATCGGTACAGAGATGATCTCCACCAGGTGGCTGATCAGGCCGACCACCAATCAGGGTGTTTTCACACGGAAATGACCAAGAACAGTCAGCTGCTTGAAAACAGTGCACAAAGTGAACAGCTATCTCTCTATAGACTCGGTCCATGCTCTTGCTCGTTCTCAGCTGAACGTAGTCTATGAGGGTGTCTAGAACATCCAGGAATTTTCTTTCCACTAACAAACAATCATTGGTTTGCTCTGAAGGAGTTCTGGTGAACAGAACTGCATGATCCCTTACTAGCTGGCCCAGCAAAGTGTCTTTTAAAACCTGTACCTGTGCCATTCTGCTGTCTGTCTGCAGTGAGCTGCAAAGTTTAGCCAGTTTCTGAACCAAGCACAGGAACATGTAGTGCAGCTTGAAATGCGGATGAGAACAGGAAGCTGTCTGAACTGAGGAACTGACACCATCCCTGTCCCTCTGCATGATACCAGTGTGTGACTCACCATGAAAATGGGCATCAGGGACTACAGTTGAATCAAAACTATCACACTCGAACAGAAGAGCAGTGCAGTTTTGATTTGACGGGTTCTTTTCAAATTCACCATCTGTACAAACTGTTTCTTCATTTGATTCCTGCTCATCATTTTTTCTATAAATGCCATGGTCAGGTGAATTTGAAGCAGTCTGCTGGTTTCCTTCAATTCTCTTCTCACACTTGGACTTTCCTGGGATTTCTTTCACAGTCCCAGTGGTGGAATCCAACTCACACACATCCTGCATGGATTTTGTACTCACTTCATTATGCAGGCTATCTCCCAGAGCATCATCATACGTTCTTTTGAGATCAGAACTGAAAACAGTCTGCATGTGGGAATGTTCCCTTGCAGTTACTTCCTTTCCTTCAGGCACAGCCCCAGAGCTCACTTGTTGGGGGGAATTCCACACAGGAGGACAGCAGTGCTGGTAAAGGGCAGGTAAGCAGGGGAGGAGAAAAGCTGATAGGGCAACTCTGTGTACACAGCCAGCACGTGCAGACAGCAACCAACAAAGGAGTTGCAATGGTTCCACGCAATGGGCGTCACCCGTGGACCTGTGTAACACTGCCTTAACACACAGCTCTGTGATGTGTTGTGCTGAACTTTCCTGAAACAAACACAACTTGGTAAGTGACAGCTGGTGAGAAACATATCTTTTGAAAGGTATGTTTTGCATGTAAGACATAAACAAAAGCTGTTTGACTTTTTACATTTCCTTTACAACCCCTTGAACTGAACCCTGTCAATGAAGCAATCCATATTCAAGTTTGTGATAGAAAATCATGCTTCTGCCACTAATTCCTGTGAAAGGAATAGTGGAGAGAAAATGAAAACCCCTAGAAAATTCAAGACCATACTCTACAACAATCTGTTCAGACAGTGAGATCCAAGCTTGTCTATCTTTGAGACAAACTTCCATGAGATAGAATAAAAACATTTTCAGATTACAAATTACACTTTATGAGTTGAATACAACTAGGATTGTACTAGTTCGGCATAAGAGTAAAATGAAATTGTCAAAAGCAGCTATCCTTTAGTAAATATCTAGATAAACTGGAACATTGCATAAGTACTGAACACATTTTTTTATGTACTAACATTTCCCAGAGAAAACACAGAGTAAATTTGCAATGAAAGCCATATATGCAACCCCCACAATACCCTTCTAAACATATGCTCATCAACACATGAACCATGGAATATTAGAAAACGCTTGCACCTGGATGAAAAGTCAGTTAACCGTAACAGCTGAAAAGAAGTCTGGATAGGAGACTGAAAACTTGCAAAGATCAAGGTAGGTATTATCACTTCTAAAGTTTAAGAACATTCTTAGATATGTTTTAGTCTGTCAATTTGCCTTCTCTTTCACAAATATAAAATCATCATCATCGCACATCACCCCTCCCCAAGCACTGGCATCAAGAATAGTCCACCAGAGCCCTTGGTCTTCCTCTCCAGCTGTCCCGACATGCATCCCATTTATTTGGCGTCTGTTTCAAAGTCCGGATGCCAGATCCTTCTTGATGGACTCACTCCAGTTTGTCTTGAGGGTTCCACTTCAGGATTTGTTTGGTGATGTGTTATGCCCTTTTGCTGAGAGTTTGTCAATCCCGCCTCCATTTCCTTCTCTCATCCTTGGAGAGTAGTAGGTGCATTTTCACCCAGAGGTTGATGTTGCCATTAATATAGGGCCAGGGGATCTAGAGGGGCTTTCTGCTGATTACTCTCTGCGCTTCTTTAATGCTTCATTTTGTTACATTCTCAATCTCTGCTCCATGTAGTAAAACTGACTCCACAACGGAACTGAAAAGTCATATCTTTGTGGGGCGCATTACTTGTTTTGAACCACAGATGTTTTTGAGCTGCAAGAATGATACTCTTGTCTTATCCATTCTTCATCTGACATGTGCATCAGAGCATTAGGAAGAAAGGTGGCAGAGTGGTTAAGACGCTCGCCTGCCAATCCAACGTGTGAGAAGTGCGTGGGTTTGAGCCCTGCCTTTCTCGCCCTTTCTTTCCCAATTTGAATGACAAATCGAACTGAACGTCAAGTCCATCGGATGGGGACTATGAGCAAGCGAGTCGGACCCGTGTGCCTTCCTGGCCCCTGCACACGTTAAAGAACACAAGGCAGTTGAAAATCGAAAAGAGCAGGGCGGGTTCCCTGCTGCCCTGGCAAAATTGATGTAGATTGAAGATAGCTGCCTGGTATTTCTCTTACCAAGCCACAAAAATTGTCACTTACTGTTATCGTGTGCCATAGTCACACCTGTACTGGTGGAAATGGAGGACACGTATAAACAGTGCATGCATCCTATGTGAGAAACTGGAGGAATAAATGAGATAAATGAAAATGAGTGACTGATATTTAAATGGTACAGGAAACGACTGAATGAGCGCCAGTAGGCTGCTCTTCGGCTGGCTCTACCTGGGTAGGCAGCCTGTTGAGTGAGTGAGGTAGTGTGTTTATTGTAAAGCGCTTTGAGCTTGGTCTGTGACCGAGGGTAGGCGCTATATAAATACCCAATATAATAATAATATAATGTGCTGGTTTATCATACATAATGATAACCAACAATAAAGAGAAAATAATAATCCAGAATTAAGATAAAAGAACATTTCTAAGGACTTTCTTTCAATGTTGTAAAAGCTTAAACTACTCGGCTATATAAGATATTATAGGTGACTTATTTGCATTCTTTGTCACACACAGTTTCCTCATGAAGCATATAATCAGCCTACTTTCACGTCTGTAGCTGCGGAATGGTTCTCACCATTGATCTTGGTAATGAGCAGAGTGAAGCCAAAGCTTTCAAAGACTGGTACCTCAGGTACTGACAGCGGTGCTCAAGAAGATCAACCTGCACAAATTCACATAAAATAATCAAACCTGGACGGAATTCCCAACTGAAAGTGATTGCCTTTAATGAAGTATGAGTAAATGTACATATATGTAAAGATCATCATAACGTCTTGACACAGTGGGATTGTGCTTACCATAATGTTAAAGATACATTCATTATGAAATTACTGTACACCTCAAGAATGACCACTCGTCCTTCGCACACCACACAAACACATTGAGATAAGTGAATAAAGATAAAGTCCACAAGATCATACAAAAAGCAATGCATCTGTTTCATTCATATAATTAAAAAAGATAACATCTGTAATTTAAGAACCTTTCTTTATCCATTCTATTAGTGTTATTCAATGGATTTCATGTACTTTCTCTGCAGTATTACTTAGTTATTTATAAACTGTACATACTTAAGTGATGAGGATGGTAGGAATACTTTATCTGCAGAATAACTTGGTTATTTACAAACTGTACACAAGTAAGTGTTGAGGATGGTAGAAAATACTATAATTTCCTTCTCCTTTCATTTTTTTCATTCTCGTCCCACCTGTCAGAAAACATACCATGCACTTCAAGAGTTCATGTTGCAGCAGAGGCAGCAGGTATGTTTCCTCTAAATCTAACTGTCCATCCTTCTTGCTCCTTGCCACTTGTGTTGCCATGGTTGTAATAGCTGATAGTGCTATCATCTGTTGGCAATGCTGACACACCTCAGGGGAGATAAGACACTTGGTATCATCGGTGCTTGGAGATGCTGACAGGGTCTGTGAGATGACATGATGCCAGGACTCGGGGCTGATGGTGGGGACAGTTGTTTGACCGAGAGAACTGTGAATTTCAACCAACACACTCCAACAAGACTGCATTGCTGATCTGAAACATGAAAGTAAAGAATGATTTGATAACTGTAATTAGTGTGGATCAAAATTCATCATCAAATTTTGCATTGTAGATTTGCTTATAACTTTTCTTTCAATATGCAACCATAAAAAATACTGATCCTCAAGGTGTAGACATACCAGGAGAGTGTAAATATGCTTTTTGACATGTCATCTGGTGTTGAAAATAATTGATGAAAAACAAGGAGACATTAGCTTTGGCAATTCGTCACTGATGGTGCAATGCCCAGATATTCTGCTGAGAATGGTAACTAGAGGTTCTGGCCATTTAACATATTTGGCTGATGGAGGTATCACTTCTTCCTACTAACATACATGCTGCTACACTTGCCACGGAGAATCTGCATGTCTTGTTGTTGTCAAACATTTCAACCGTTTGCAAGTCTCCCTGAAGCTGTTCACCTAACCCCCTCCCTCCACTGTTTTTTTTTTAACCAACTCCACAGACACTGTCAAACTGTTAGCTGAAACAAAGCCTGACTTCAGCACTGACTTACGAATCCTAGTTAAGATTGTAGCTACCTCTAATACAAACTCTGTCAGTATCACCATTTCTAGTCCACTTGCCTTTTACACAAGTCTTAGGTGTATTGTATTTTCAAACTTCTTTTTTACAACAGATTTCTCTGTGGGCTGTACTACACCATGTCACTATAGTACATCATCACCCAAGCATCAGTTCTATTTCCTGCATCTGTACATCTTTTGTGTACCCACTAAAGTGGAGTTCTTTTTACAGACCAGGGCAACTCTTATTGCAATGGATTCTTTTAAATGTGCTGAGTGTATGCTGCATTGGGGACTTTGGTTTACCAATATAATCATCTCAACATTTTGGTTTATCAGTATGTCATCTGAACATTTTGGTTTATCGATATATCATCACGACATTTTGGTTTATCAGCATACCATCTCAACTTTTTGGTTTATCAATATATCATCTCAACTTTTTGGTTCATCAATGTCATCTCAACATTTTGGTTTATCAGTGTATTATCTCATTCAGAACACTAGCACTTGGGCCACCATTTACAAGTCAGGTCAAGTAAAAGACTCAAACCACAACTCTCGTAAACTATATGAATGCATTATGATTTTATCTGCTATAAACCACTTTTCCTTTACATACATGGTTCGATGGGCCTGCACACAGAAGCCAAAATATGAACTGTTTAGAGTGTTTGTCAGTGAAGCTGATGGTTGTTAATTCGAACCACTCATATGCTTGGATCTTCTACAGTTTGAAAGCCCTGCCTACTTAGCAGTTAAATTATAATCCAACTCAATTCATTGCAAATAAGAGTGGCAGCAGTATATCAGTGGGTAACATCTACCATAACGGTGTGCCCCAGGTACAGAGGATCTCCTACAGAAATTTCCCCATAGGTTATTGCCATTAGGTTATGAACTAATGAAGCCTGTAACTTTTTCCTAGCATTGCAAACATAATTGTGTGCCATACCATGCTCCGCTGGCAACATTGCATATAAATGTGTGTGTGGTAGTTTCCCTTCAGCATGTCACCACACATTTGCAAATTTTGAAATAATATTTAACAAAGTTGAAGGGATAACAAAAGAATGTATTGAAAAGTAGATGCCTTTCTTTTTCAAGCCTATATTAGCTAGAAGGATTACTTTGTTTCTTGCATGCAGCCTTGGGCACTTTATACACAGCAAAAATCCACACAAATCAGGTTCACGGTGAAAGTGTAAACCTCTTTTATTCTCATCTCTGCCGGTTGACTGACTTCAGTTTTCCTACACAAGCACACAAATGCTGAAATGACACATGCGCGACACAATCACAAATTGAAAACAGACACAAACAAGAATCGGGAATTTCCACTTCTTTTCTTTTATATGTGAGGAAGTATGCCACTAAGCTGACTCATGACATCCGAAGTAATTCTACGTAAAGATAAATACTACGATTACAATAAACTGTATTAAGGTACATACATCAAAAAGGGCAGACGCGCAAAAGTGAAAGTGCGTTCTCTTGTACCGGAAGAGAAACCAGTGTACCTTTTCGCGTAGACGTAGTAGCCTTTCAACAAAATAATTCTCAACTTATCTTGTGTATATTTAATTAAATTACCACTTTATGCTTCAAAACAACAATGTACCTGTAACTTAAATGTCTTGTTGATCGCTGAATGTTGAGTTTTTTTTTAACTTTCTTTTTTAATTTGACATAAGCTTAGTACCTATCTTCAGAGTGTGTATGAATTCATAAAATATACAAGGGGAATAACGTCGATTGCCTGATGGCGGTGAAAAAGAAAGAGCACGAATTCAGATGCGTGCAGACAAAACTAGAGTCGTTTTGCAGACTTTCAGTTTACAGGTAGAAATTGTTGAGAAAGATTTTCTTTCGTACCCCATTTGTTGTAATCTCCCACGCAGACACATTTTTTCCGTCACATATAAAGACCTTTTCTGTAGCAGAACGCCATAAGTAAAACGACAAGGAAACATGAATGTAATCAAACGTCTTCACAATCTGAGCTCACAATCTGGGGAGCTACATAAGCGGAGGAGATACTTAGACTAATAAAAAATTTCAAGGCCAAGACATATGGTAATTACCAAGTGATTGTGGAGCAAGATGTTACAATCAGGCTCTGGGTAATTGTGTACGAAGACGTATAATTACAATCTGGATGTAAAAAGGAAAGGGCCTTACTCAGTTACTGTGGCATGATATTGATTCACAGTTTTTATGTAATAATGTGCTTCCAGGCTTTGATGCTAAAAAAAACCAAACTCAAACAGTATTTTTTGTTTTGTTTTACATGAATAGGCTTTATACTTCATTTCAAGTTTAACATCTGGAAAACTGTTCTATTCAGCTGCTGAATGAACCAGGTGGAAGCAATCCTGCACCATCCATGGAAGCCTATGCTTTGTTGACATAGGGTGCAGGCACGCACAGAACATTCCATTAAGACGTCAAGAGACGGAACTGCTCCATGGCAGATGCGATTGTGCAAAAATTGCTGGAAGTAACACAGCAGGGTCTCCACCACAGTGGGTGTACCTGCCCATGTTTCATAACTGCAGAGCCAACCAGCAAAAGACTCCACTATCAAGCAAACTGCTGAGCACATTCTACTGTATCAGTTGTTGTAGTTTTGCCAACAGGTGAAGCTGGTACACCACCAGACACAGCCAAGCTTTCAACACATGGTCTTATGTACTGTCTGAAGAGGATCCCAGGGTGTAGTCTTTCCCTGTAGTCAGTGGGTCTTTCTTCACCATCGCTGGGCCTTTTCCCAGAGTTGGTCTGAAGACACTCAAAGGTGCCAACCTTCACACAGTTATAACAAAAATAATTGTTTTACATCAAAATACGTTATAACTAAAATAATTGTTTTACATCAAAGTGCATATTAAATGCCATCCACCTTTGGACTTTTGATCCTCAAACATAACAAACTTGGTTAAGGTCCAGAGACTTCAAAACTTAAACATGCTAGAGACAAATCTTTAATTTTGAGCTGTATTAGATTTGTTAACTAGTTTGAGTTGATTGTAGCTAGAGCACTGCACGTGTCTGGTCCATTTAGCATTGCACAGGTGCAGGATTGATTAAGTTAAAGCTATCAGCCTGCCCTATCCCCCATACTGTTAGCTTGGGAGCTAAACATTGCCAATTTTAAAGTGATTCTGTAAGAGGCAGAATTGGTGTTGCCTTACCTCTTCATGAGGTTGAAGGGATGGGGGGGGGGGGGGGGGGGGGGGGGGGCAAGAATTGGGGTGTGTTGGGAGCAAGCATTATGCCTGGTAATGACACCCACTGTGATCCATTCCTTCTCTGTTTCTCTTTCTTGCTTTTAAATTTTTGTTTCTTTCTTTGTTTTTGCATTATACCAACAGCTGGCTGTCCAATAAATTGAAGCATTCCATAGGAGAGCAGCAGTATATTTGACCAGTCAGTATGAGAGGAATGCAGTGTAACTGCATTACTGAAAGACTTCAAGTGGAAAATCTGAAGACCAAATGCAAAAGATCTTGTTCTTCATATCCTCCAACAGGCTTGATCTTTCTCCCTTACATTTTGAATAGAGCTGTTATTATTTATTTAGTTGTTCTCTCTTCCTTGTTGGTCTTCTGCATTCTTTTTTAATAAATTGATTAATGATATTTCTTAAATGATTGTTTTTCTTGCCTTTCTGTTGTCTTTCTGTTTACTGAGTGTTCGAGTACTCTCACAGACGGTAGATTGTTTTGTTTTGCAGGAGTACAGTTGTGACACTGGTGGATATGTGTTGACATTCAGGCTTTCTTTAGGAATGAAGAGTCTCGAGCATTTATGCCTCAAATGATGTACATGCCAATTACACATTTACATTTATAGTAATGGATCATTCAACATGAGACACAATTTCTTTTTTTTTTTCTTTCTGCGTACGCAGGCTGACACTCCTGCGGACACTCCCTGTATAGCCAGGCAGTGGAGTTTTGTGTGTATGACCCTTTTCTATCCGCCATTAAGGCAGCCATACTCCATCTTCGGGGAAGATGAGACACAATGATTTTTCTTACTTTAGATGGAGAAGTGCTTCAGTCTCAGTGCTCATCTGAGCAATGAACATGGTGTTGAAATGGTCTGTGGTGTTGATTTTTTTTTTTTTTTCTGTGGGGCAGAAGCTGATGTTATCCATCTGATGGTGCCATGTTTGATGAGTTGAAAGCCTGGTTTTCTTCCAGTGTGGATGGTCAGACCAAGCAGTTATGGAGTGAGTATTGCACTGAATATTTTGTGACAATTGAATACTTTTTTTTTTCAGTTTTGAAGTATCAGGTCAAGAAAGACTGCACATTTGACAAGAGAACAGTGTCATATCTGTCTCTGACAGATATGGCACTGGTCTCAGACAGTGTCTGTACTTGGACAAAGATTCCAGCAAATGGCCTAGACTGATGTGAGTGCATGTTATACCAAGGGCTACATCTGTTACATATACTTTATTGTCGGAAATTGACTGGTGACTTAAGCTCAGGATCAGTGTGTTTTGTTCTGCTTGAAGATATAATGATTTATCACGCATTTGGTATTAAAATGTTTGGGATTCAATAATGACAGTTCTGTTTAGATGGGTGCAGGATACCAACACCTGCTGGATAGGAATACATATACATTTTTGTTTGTTTATTTTGTAACTCATCTTCCGTGTTCTCCATGGAATTACATCCATGTGGTTCCCCCACGTTCAGCTAGTCAGTGTGGTCCGTATTGCAGGGATTAAATCTTTTCATATCGGGTCATTAAAGGAAAGCCACTGGAAGTCACTGATGTTGAGTCACGTTGATGGTGTTTTGTCAGGGTTCTGTGGCACATAGATATTTTGGGATGCACTTTATATAGATTTTTGACAACTGTGTATGGGATAGAAGCATCTTTTAATCAAGAGAGACCAACCAGTATTACATTTAGCTTGGTGTAGTATGACCAGGTCAGGCTCAAAGAGTTAAATGGTTGTACTCCTTTCCTTCGACAGTTTGACTTTTAAATCTAGACATAGAAAGGCATGCCAGAGAGTTCTCCAAATCCCACACAGGTTGCCAGGCAGGGATAGTCAGCTGCTAGTGGAGATACTTCTTTGAAAATTTTGGATCGGTTTTGATGCAGTCAAAATAGTGGATGTAGATTGCCATTCATTAAAAAATGTTAGGGGTTATTTCTTTTTTTTAGTAAAGAAACATAATTAGGGCAGTATGACTAATCACAAAACCTTCACAAGCAGGAATTTTTTGCAACTATTAAGGGTAAGTTACCATTCTGTTTTGCTTTGTATTTCTGAAAATTGATGTGTGGAAAAAAAAAAAGAAGCAAACTGGTTTTTGTTTGTTTGGAATATTTGCATATATATGAGGCTAAGTGTTACAAACTAATTGCATGAATGTAAAGATGGTATTGCTGATACAATTGCCTAAACATGGCTTTTTTGTTATTTGAGGTGCTGGGTTTGTTTTGTTTTTGGTGGGGATGGGAGTCTGCTCGCAATGTTAGTGTTTGGGTGGTAAATTTGGGCTTTAATAGATTATGAAAAAAATTACTGATTCATTGTTTTTAATTTTACTTCCCATATGGAATTTACATGGTAAATAACTGGAATGAGATCAATAGTGCGAGTGTTCTTTTTCAGAAAACCACGGAGGATACGAATCTGATTTTGACGCAGCTGATTTCATTTTCATTGCTGATAACACTGCTCCATACACGCAGAGGTAAGGCTGTTGTGGACAGTTATTGAAGTCAAATAGAATGTTTTTCCTGTCTTACATGGGAAGACGTTTGGTTAATTTGATTGCAAAAAAAAAGGGTTAACATTGTTAGACGATGTATTTGGAAAAAAATTGTTAATTGCTGTTTTTCACCACTAGAGTACACTATATAAGAAAGGTAGTCATCAAAGACAATAGAAAAAAAAAAACATGAGCGCTGACACATGGGAGGCTTACAGATGTGCTGAATGCAAGCCTATAATTGTTTTTTCTTTTTATATTTAGATTTTTTGCTATCCCATCTTCTGTGCCACATCAGTGGCAGTGCACCCATGCCACTCATTCTGACCTCCCATCCAGAGCCCCGCCATGCCCACTGTAGCCCCGGCACCAGCAATCCACAGGTAGCAGTCAATGTCACATCGTCAAGAGACAACCCACAGGAGGAGACACTGCACTGCTGCCGAATCACTTCTGTGCTGTCCAGTGGTGTCTTTTCTGATCCAACATATGCAGGACACCACCTGCTAGGCCTGATGACAATAATTGCTTAGTCGCGGAGCTGGCGTGAGCTCGTTTTCCGAAGGGCGCCACCACGTCTGTCCAACAAAAGCTCCCATGGACTTGCTGATACTGGTGACCCCAACGGAATCAAACCAAGGCCATAGATGTGGAGAGGAAATCAAAACTGAGGTCACCATGAGAGCAGGGCATGAAGGGCCACAGAATTTGAGACATTTTTTATGCTGAGCGATGAGGATGATGAAGATGATGCTACGGATTTCCACTCCGATCTGAAACTGCTTGACAGGGGTGTACTGTATGCTTACTTTCATAATGTATCCCGCCGTCATCCAGGCCCGAGAGATACAGACACCTGCAGAGTTGGTCAGGAAATTTGAGCAACACTCACAGAGACACATCCATTAAGTGGATGAAACTCAACTGTGTGGTCCCAGTCTTCCCAACTGAGCCCATATCAAACTCAGCTCTGGGTAGGAGCCAGTCAGGGCGGAAAAATTCCATATGACTCTGATGGGAATCGAACCCACGACCTTCCAGCTGGGAGATGCGACACTAACCACTTCGTTATGGTGGCTGGTATGCAAGCCCAGAAGACTAAATGTACTGTGGTCTACACTCACAGAGAGGATGTTTTAAATATAATATGGAGCTTACAAAGACAAATTATTACTCATCTGTCTTGAATTAAATGACAGTTTGTGCTACACACTTTCCCTGCTGTGTAGGTCATTCATACCGTGTACAGAGCTTCAGATTGTTGTTCAACTGCAGCTTCAATACAAGCATTTTATAGGTGACTCACGGTACTTCAAACACCCATGCACTGATCAATCTTCACACTGATTAGTTGATGTCAAATTATTGTGATGAGTCACTGTCAGCAGTTAAAACAGTTGCAGGTTGCAGTTACAAGATGAGGAAACTTGAGTGTAAGTGAATTGCATTATCTGTTGTGTTTGGCCGTTGTAAGTTTTAATAGCTGAGTAGTATTGGGTTTACTTGTTAATGAACAATGTCATAAACCAGAAAGCAAGAAAAACAGAAATTTGACTCCAAGTAAATTGGCAAATAAAACTGTGCATAAGATAATTCAAACTGGGTGGAAAGTATTAAAAATTACCCCCTCAGTTTTATCAGCAAGAGGTCACTTGACCCCTGATCCCTCAGAATAATCTGAAGCTCTTAGTATAAAATGTACGTGTGCGTTTATGAGTACATTTGGAGGTTCGTGTCCCCTTGAGGAAGTTTCTCATAAGTTTTGTTTTCATATATTGGAATCTTTCCAGTAATGACCTGAAATCTTTAAATTATGGGTTTTTAACTGTAAGTCTTTCCTAGCAAGTAAAGATAGTACAGATTGAAACAAAAATGCACCAGAACAGAAAGTTTTTATAGAGGAAAGTAGAGGGTAAAGGGAGAGATGGGGAGGGGGGGGGGGGGCAGCAAAAATGGCTGGAAGTTGTGTGTCTTAGTCTGTGTTCTAGTTCAGTACAGCATATTGATGTTGCCTGGCTCTTGAGTTCAGTATACTTCTGGCCTCATTCATTTTTGGTCCTCACTTTCATAGGAAAAAAGTGTAGATCCTCTGTTGAGACCGACAAGTCACATTCATTGTATAACACAGTGGCAAGGAGGTGGGGGAATTATAAGGCATTGAGACACTTTGAGCTTTGTCTGTAAATGCAGGCCTTCACTGTGCAGAAATGCATTGTAAAGTAATAACGCAAAAATTGGTGCAATTTTGTGTGTGTGTGTTTTGTTGTTGTTTGGTTGGTTGGTTGTTGGGTTTTTTGTTGTTGTTGTTGAATGCATTTTACCACAGGTCAGGTTTTATGTTTACTTTTTTTATGTGCTTGGAGAGACAATGACTTTGTAAGTCATCAACTGATTGATCCTGTACATAAATTCAATCATTTTAGTGGTGTTGATACATGGGGATTTTGTGCCAGCATCACATCAAAATGTCTGCCCCATCAGCTTGTAATTAAGTACATTTGATCTTTGGTACCAGAATTGGCTCAGTCTTGAACTGTCCAAGCTTCCCCGAAGTTGGAGTATGGCTGCCTGAATGGCGGGATAAAAAACGGTCATATGCACAAAACTCCACTCCCTTTGTTGGGCAGATGGGTTTAATACTTGCCTGTCTACACAAGGAGTGCCCGCGGGAGTATCAGCCTGCGTATGCAGAAGAAGAACTCTCCAAGCGTGAATACTCTCCAAATTAGAATAATTAGCCTTTATTAATAAGAGTTGGATTGCTGGGCAACCAAGAACGATGTTGTCAATAAGACTGGGCAGAGAAGCCAGCCAGTGGTCCTATTCATTGCACGTTCAACAAGCCAGCGAGTGAATCACACATTAGTGGGAGACCACTCTCTTTCAGGTCATGCGAATGTACCCTGTGCATTGCCTTAGAGAGGAAGATGGCTGAAAGGGACAGTGTGGAGATGGAGGATGGTGGTGGAGGGGGAAGGGGAGACAGTCTGGATGGGGAAGGGGAGACAATCTGATGATGTGGTAGCAGAGAAAATTGTGTTCCATACACTGGCCTTTGAACAGGGGAGACTGGGGGAAGAGCTGAGGGTTGTGGGGGGCACCAACCCTTTGACTTTGATATATTTAGAGGAAGGGGAAGGCAGGCACATCATCCTACCCTTACCCCCTCCACCCCCCCTCAATTTACCCAGCTTTGAAAAAGTCCTTTTGCCATTCTACCCACCTTCCACTTCAACCCCTCCCCCCACCCCCCACCCCCCCAAAAAAAAAGAAAAAAAGTGAGACTTTTAATTCAGGATGTAATTGGTGATGCTGCTGCTGTTCTGGCAGCTTCTGCAAAACTTACATTTCCTAAGATGCTCCAGTGATTTCCTTTGCTTCCTCCATCCACCCACCCCATCCTCTCCCTTTTGCTTTTTCTTCTTGTCCCCTCTCCCCTCTTTCTGATCCTTTGGTTTTGTCACCCCTGCCTCCCAAGCTCCAGTCATCCTGACTTCCTATGCTGCTGATATAGTTTTTGATGTGGGATTTCTGGTGGTGTGAAGCGCCTAGTGTGTGCTGGCGAAGTGTCTGTTTCGCTTTCAGCCTTCACCGCTGGCTAATTCTGCAAAAAGAGAGCCGAGTGTGTAAGCCTTTCACGCAAGTTCATAGCCTCTCCACTACAAGCCCTATGTTGTGCCTTCACATGGCACGGCATGTCCACTGGGTGCCTTTCGGCCCAGGCCAAACTACAAGGGACTTGAAGGGGGTTGGCCCTAAACATGCAACGTGCAGGCCCACTGGCGTGTGGACATGCCCTGGCGTTCATGATGTGGGATTAACAACATAGAGTCCTTTTTGGGAGCTACCCTGTAGAAATGGGAGTTAAGATCATTCAAGTTGTGTTGTCTTTTGGTGCGAATGAGAGAACCAATGGTAAATCTTCTTTCCTTTGTCAGTGGAAAACAAGAGAAGAAAAAGTTTGCCTGACACTGCGGTAAAGTTTGTCAGTCAAATTCTTTCTTTTTTTTTCTTTTTTTTTCTTCTTTTTTTTTTCGGGGGGGGGGGGGGGGGGGGGGGGGTTCACTTGTTTGTTTTTTAAATCGGGTTTTATGTAAAATGAGTTAAATACTTGGGGTGAGGGATAACTTACATTGGATCAGTATCATGCTTCTTTTTTCTTTCTTTCTTTTTTTTTGTAATCAGGTTTTGTAAAGTTGCGGTTTAGTTAGGATTTGGGGCAGGGATAGGTTTAATTGGATTAGGGTCACGCATTTCAGTGCTGGAGAATGTTGAATAAAATTAGGATTAGGTAAGGTTAAAGTTAGAATCATACATTCCTGTGCTGGAAAGTCTTGGTTTGGGTCAAGAATAGGATCAAACATTCCAGAAGCTGATGAACCTTGGTTGGGGTTAGTTTCAGTTTCATCAAGGAGGCAGACTGCGTGCAGACTAGTCCACATACACTACACCACATCTGCTAAGTTTTGAGACCACACTGTGCATGATTTAAAGCTGATGGATAAATGAATTTATGACTAAGATGAGAAAGTTACAGAAGAGGGTCTCGTGGCTACGACTTAGCAGATGTCTGACCTACGCATTAGCCCACATGCTTGTCAGACCTTGGGGTTAGGGTTAGGTTAAGGTTAGGAACATGCACTTCAGAACTAGAGTCTTGGTTGGGATTAGGGTTTAGTTGGGTTAAGGTTGGGATCATACATTCCAGAGCTGGACAGTCTTGGTTGGGTTTAGGTTAAGCGTAGGATCATGCATATCAGAGCTGGACTTTTGTGATTCGGATTTGGGTTAGGTTGGGTTACAGTTAGGATCATGTATTCCAGAGCTAGAGATTCTTGGTTAGGTAAGATAAGATAATGTTGCTTATATCCCAGCCGACCACAAAGGGCCACATCAGGGCTGTGATTGGCATGAGGGTTAGGTTTAAGGTTAGAATCATTCATTCCAGAGAAAGGATCATTCATGTCAGAGATAGGATCATTCATTCCAGAGATAGGATCATTTATTCCAGAGATAGGATCATTCATTCCCGAGATAGGATCATTCATTCCCGAGATAGGATCATTCATTCCCAAGATAGGATCATTCATTCCAGAGAAAGGATCATTCATTTCAGAGAAAGGATCATTCATTCCAGAGAAAGGATCATTCATTCCAGAGAAAGGATCATTCATTTCAGAGAAAGGATCATTCATTTCAGAGATAGGATCATTCATTTCAGAGATAGGATCATTCATTTCAGAGAAAGGATCATTCATTCCAGAGATAGGATCATTCATTCCAGAGATAGGATCATTCATTCCAGAGTTGGAGCATCTAGGTTGGGATGAGGGTTAGGTTAAGGTTTTGATCGTGCATTGCAAATTGTAGAGCTTTCTTGTTTCCTGATCTAAGTTCCCGTTTCTAATGTGTAAACACACTATCAGGAAGCGATACTGCTGCTCCTGCAATGTTGTGAATAGAAAGATGGATGGACAGACAGAAAGAAACAGGAGGGAAGGGGAGCAGGGCATGAAATGGGGTGGCTTATGGACTGGAAAAACCTGGTTAAAATGACAGACAGAAAGAAACAGGAGGGAAGGGGAGCAGGGCATGAAATGGGGTGGCTTATGGACTGGAAAAACCTGGTTAAAATGCTAATTTATAATGATTTTTTTTCTTAAAGAAAAAAGTGAGATTCGCAAAATACTATATATATTTCTATCTAATGTTGTTTCACATATATTTGCAGGGTTTTTAGCTCCAACGCATATGTGCTTGAACATCTTGAAGTCTTTCATCCTTCGTACATCAGTGACTGTGTGAAAGCAGGAAGCCGCCACAACATTGTTCTTGGACGTTATATCTTGCCACCACAGGACATTCTGAATGGTTAGTGTTTTGATTTGGTTTTGGTTGATCAGTGGGACATGGGGCGTACTCTGTGCATTTCATTGCACCAGTTTTGGGAGCCGTGGGCATGTAATGGGCTGTGATAGTTTCTGTTTTATGGAGGAGGGAAGACAGGTAAAAAGTCAAATAGGGTGACAAGTGGTGCTCTGCGAAATTTCCTATCATTGAAAAAAAAATATTCGCTTCACAGTGCATCCACACACATACTACTGCCAAGATTTCAGAAGGGAATTGCTCACCACAACTATCTGTTCAGCATGATTTCTGATCTCACTTCTCAAAGATCAGCAGCATTGGACGTCTAATGTTCCATCTAATTGAAATTACTATATACATTTTCCATATACAGTCAAAGAGGGTTTTTTTGTTTGTTTTTAAATTTTTGTTTTTAGAATGGGCCACATAAATGAGAGAGAGTTGCAGATGTATCTCACATTCTAGAAGAAGAGTAAAGATGTATTACCTACTTTTGTTATGTCTTGCCTATTATTTTTAGGCTGATTTGGAAACAACAAAGTTCGGCTTTTATTGGGTTCTTGGTTCTTGCGAGAAAAAAAAGAAAAAAGAAAAAAAAGTATTGGAAATTGCTTATGTTTTTTTTTTGTTTTGTTTTTTGGCAGATGAAGAGGACGGTGGGAAGCACCAAAAAATGAAGAGGTGGATTTCGGCCTTAGGAAGAAAAAAAAAAAAAAAAAAAAATCACCGCCTTAGGTGCTCCATTGATCCGATAACTGATGCCACAAAAAAAAAAAGAGAGAGAGAGAGAAAAAAAAGAATGTTCTTGCAGAATTTTGTTTTTATCTGTATGTGAGGGAATGCTTGGTACAGGCTTTGCTGGACAAGAGTGAAAATGTGTGAGCTATTCATGCCATGATCTCTAACAGGGAGCCACACATCAGCCCTGTGTGTTGATATTGATGTGATCAGTATCTCATGAGTTATTCTTCAGCCTTCAGCAATACCAAAACCAGACTGAGTATCCCCTTCACAGTGTGCCCACTGGAGATGAAGTTCTGAGAGTCATCATGACACTGACAACAATGCTTGGAGTCAGTTTCTAATTTCAGAGGGTCAGGGTAAACAGAATCTGTTTGTAAAATTGGGGAAGGGTGGGGGGGGGGTCATCTTCCATAAAATGGAGTGGGTGAATCATCTTCCAATTTTGGTTAAAGCAGAATGTGGGGGATGTGTGGGGGACATCTTGTCTGCATAGGGTTTACAGACTGAAGCAGACATAGTTTTAGGTACAGCTGGAACATCTCAACAATTCAGCAGTTGTTTCATGAAGTACCACAGCCTCATTTGACTGTCCTTTAGTATTTGGGAGCCACTGTAGAGGAGACATTTTGTCAAGAGACTGCATGTACACTCACTTGAGCAGACAAGAAAAATAAGTCTGGCTTTTTGTTGTTGTTGTTGTTGTGTTATCTGTTATGCGTATTACAATGTGGTGACTATCAAACCAGCACATTTGATTGAAAAAAATATAGTGCATCAGCAGTAATGCACAGAGTTAGATTTCATACATCAGATTTTAACGTTTGTGCTTAATTTACGTTTTCATGTGCATTTTGGGAAGACTTCTTCAGTTAGGAGACTACCACCACATCAATATTGAGTCACCTTAAGAGAAGGATGTGAATTCTAACCTACTTGGGAACCCCCCTTTCTACACATACCTTTTTTTGTGAGGATAATGACAATGACGCTGTGGACTTACACTTTGGGGCTACTTAACACGACAGGGCTGTACCCTATGCTTCCTGTCATGGTAAGTATCCTGGACTTACACTTTGGGGCTACTTAACACGACAGGGCTGTACCCTATGCTTCCTGTCATGGTAAGTATCCTGGACTTACACTTTGGGGCTACTTAACACGACAGGGCTGTACCCTATGCTTCCTGTCATAAGTATCTTGGCAACATTCATGTTTGACAGTGGTGAACAGGCAATTTTAGCAACATATTCAAAGACGTTTATTTATATGCATGAGATTGGTCTGTGTGACCCCAGTGACTTCCAGACTCCAGGACTACATTTGCCACAGGAGGTTAAGAACTTTCATTCTGTCAGTTCAAGTTGAGAATAATAATAATAATAATAATAATATATAGATTTTATATAGCGCAATTCTTGGGATCAACTCATTGCGCTCAATCAACACTCATTTACACAACGGGCTGCCTACCCGGGTAGTGCCGACTGAAGAGCTGCCAGCTGGCGCTTCATTCAGTCGTTTCCCGCGTCATCCAGTCAATATCGTTCAATATCGATCACTCATTTTCCTTACTTCCTTCATTCTTTCCATTTCTCATGCAGGGTGCATGCTATGTGTAACGTGTCATCCATACCAACGGCCAAACTGGCCTTCTCTTCCGAAAGTTGGTGATGGGATTTTACGTGTGTGCAAGATGTTATGCGTGCGTTCACACACGGAACCTGGGTTTTATAGTCTCATTCGAAGGACTGTAACAATGCTACAGTTTCAACACCCAGGGCCCCACAATAGAACAAGGAAGAGGTTACATCTTGATGAAAGGTTCTGGAAGTGGAGATGTGGAGACTGAGATGGCAGGACAATCAACATCAGCATTTATATGGTTATATGATTCTGTCCCATGACCGATTGATCACAGGGACGCTGCAAAGGATCACACAAGTGACGGGTATGCTGCATTGATAGCATTTTAGAAGGCAATAGGAGAGCCAGTGCCCATCCTTCCAGGAATCCTAATGCATGAAGGGTATTTTGCATTGTCATTACTCTCCAAATATTAACCTTGATTTCAGGATATTTCACTTGCACTTTAGATCTTCAGCTTATATATGTGTGTAAAAAATGAGGTTCAACTACAATCTGGTCTGTACAGAGATCAGATGATTACATTCTTTCCTTACCAGTGCCAGTGTTTTTTTAAACCAAACCCTTTTCATCGAAATTTCTTGGCCTTTCCACCCATTACCCAGTATTACATTGCTCCTGAAGTCAGACAGGCCAGTGACCAAATTTTGAGGAGACTGGAGATGGAGTTGGATCATTGCCTTCAAAATCTGTACAGTCATTTTCTTCAGGGATTAAGAAAAAAAAAGCCTGAAAACCCTGCATGTTGAGCAAACTCTTCTATCCTTGCCAGGGAGGTTATGTTTGTGTCCGCATCCATTCATTTGCTTGTCACCAAAATTCAGCTAAAACTGCGGAACGATCTCGGGGAGAAGCTTGTATAAAGATGGACTATGACCCAAGGACGACCCCATTTTTTTTTGTGGGAATATGATTCAAAGGGTGAATCTAGGATCCATTCAAGATTACTTTTTTTTAAAAACGATAAACTGAAAATGAACAGTGTAAAGTTACTATTTACGAACTGATTACTGCACATGAAGTAATACACTTTGGTGGAATATTAAAACTGTCTTATGACATAAACATCAATATTTCATATTTCCTGCACCTTGTTATCAAAAGTACATAGAATTAACCAAAAAGTATACACACTCATTAAAATGTCACTGCCACTTGAATAGTAGACATACTTAAAATCCAAGTGCATAGTATGCTGTTGATAGTGACAGTTGTTCATCCAAGAGAGGAACAACCAAAAAACTCAGCCATTGTGTTCTTTTTTTTTCCAGATGTCAGGAAGCACATCATATTAAGCTGGGATCATGTGGATCCACAGAACCAGAATCAGGTGAACAATATGTGAATTGTGGTCAGAACAGACTTCAGAACAGTTCCCTTTATCACTAATGTTAGTAGAGTCTGACAGCTTTTTTTTTTTGTTTCCCTGAATATGCAGATATCTTTTGGGATATGTATGGAAGTTTCAGTTAACCTTGTAATTTGCATCTTTTCAGTTTGGTTCTCTTTTTACCTTCTCAATGAGTTTTTCTGGAACTTGGCTTGGCAAAATGATAGTGAAATTTTCGACAAGCAGGCATTTACCAAAATAAGCAGTGTTTATGTTGATAAGATCCAGTTGAAGCAGAAGATGGAATGTCAGTTAAGTTCTTGATAATAGTCAAGCATTTTATTATTTTGGGGGGGGGGGGGGGGTGGGGAATAGCTCAGTTGGTAGAGCGCCGGACTCATGATCCTAGAGTTGGGGGTTCGAATTTCGGTACAGGGGATTTTTCCCTTGGAGTTAACATTGGTTCTGACTCCATTCCCCATACAGTCCTTCGAATGAGACAATAAACCAAGGTTCTGTGTGTGAACGCACGCACAACATCTTGCACACACGTAAAATCCCATCACCAACTTTCGGAAGAGAAGGCCAGTCTGGCCTTTGGTATGGATGACACGTTACACGTAGCATGCACCTTCCAAGAAGATGGAGAATGGCTGCCTTAATGACAGGATAAAAAACAGTCATACACACAAAACTCCACTACCTGTCTATACAGGCAGTGTCCGCTGGAGTATCAGCCTGTGTACGCAGAAAGAAGGCACAAAAAAAAGAAGCAGAAGATAGAATGTCAGTTAAGTTGTTGATAATAGTCAAGCATTTTATTATTCATGGCCTGCTGTTAAAGTTTCAGTGCAACCTTTTAGGCAACAGTTCACACAGAAAAACATATGTTTAGTTCATAATGTAGATGTAGGGGAGTTGCATCATTAGTCATCCCGATGCTGTCATTTTTTGTGCATAGCTTGATAACCAGGTTTAACGTATGATGTGTGCATGGAAGTGACATAGCATGTACTTTTCATGATATGTGGCCTTTATAATATATAGATGGGTTTTTAGTTAATACTTTAAAGGGGTCCTCACCCCTAAATAGCATGTTTGGGTTGTTCAAAAGTATGATCGAGCGTGTTTCAATGTACGTGTTACTTTTCTTCTAGAACTCACTTCTATCCGTGTTTCGGGCCGTGCAAGTAGCCAAATCGTGACTCGCCACGGAGATTGCCGAGCACAGTACGGAAAGAGACGAGAGTCGGGGATTCCGCAAGTGACGTATAAATGCCAAGACTACCGTGAATGAAAGACATGTCCCTAAAAGCTTTCGCTATGAGGACGTAAAACTCAACTATTTTCCGGCGATAATGGCAGATGCTCCCAGCTACGAGTCAAGTTCCAACGAAGAGGACATCGAACGTGAAATTTTCACTTAAGTGTATGGAGTTCAGCCGTACCAGTTTGAACCTACAGCTCCTTGTACAGTACCACCTCCCTCGCCATCAGACGCTTGTGTTTCTTTCCAGGCAGTTCGACATTTTACAGGTTGACCATATTATGTACAGGTACACACATACGCACGACACAGATAGTACATAATATAAACATGCACACACATACATCTGTTTACACACACACACACACACACACACACACACACACACACACACACACACACACATTACCGTAGTATGTAAATAACTTTAAAATGATTGTGTGATAAACCACATTTTCTTTCAGTTGTTTAGATCTATCAGATAATGCCTTTTCCTTTGAACAGGAGTTTGTCAGTTACTGCATCATCACACGAATTCTCTTCGCTGCTGTAGAAATCTTTTCAATAGATGTTCACTTTCAGTCCCTCCCCTCCCCCCCCCCCCCCCCCCCCCCCCCCCCCCCCCACCTTTTTTTTACATTCCTCATTTTCAATCTCACTCTCTCCACTTAAATTCTGAAGTTCCACAATGACAATTAGAATCTGAGGGGTCTTTTACAATATATTGCAGTCAAAAATTCTGGCTGTTATTGTAAAAACTGATGCAGATCTAAGCAGCTCATTATTCTCTTACCAGGGCAGTGTATAGCATACAGACACATACCATACCTGCATATATCTTAAAATGCACACTAAATCACCATCCTGTATCCAAATACTGATAAATAATTCACTTACTAAAGCATATGGTTGTTGGGCGGAAACTTGAACTTGCATGGGTGCCTGATGTTCAGTAATGTCCTGAAAAACAAAAAACCAAACTATTATTCACTGGAGTCCAACAAGTTGTTATTTGTGGACATTGACACTTTCTTGTTAATAAGAATCGTAACTTCAGTTTTGTTGGAAACAGTAACAGCAGGGGAAAAAATCAATCATAAACATGCAACAGTTTCAGTGGCAGCAGGCAGTGTGACTGCCTGACTGCCACTATGACAGTAACAATGTATGTTTCAGTTTGATGCCAACACTCAACAAAAACCAACAACTATATTTACAACCAACCATACACTGAGAATGAAATGAAACCCAAAAAGATCAACCACCCATTCCACAAACCTTACTTTCTTTACGCCTCTGAGTTTGGCTCTCTTGCTCCTGACAGAATCTGTGTCACTGTTGCGTTTGAGGCTTGCACTTGCAGCTGGCGAATGAACAGAGAGTGCTTTAATACATTTTTCTGTTATAATAGTTGGCACAGCATCCTCTTTCAGCTGTCTTCGGACCTGAATTCCAGCTTCCACCTTTACTTTCCAGGTGTGTTGGTCTTAGAAACTGTGCTCTTCGAAGTGACGACCGCAAATGCCATGATGACTGTCCCGAAGAACAAAATCTTTCCTCGTGGTGGTGACAAAATTTATCCACAATCGCCTAAACTTGCTGGAAGCACCTGGAAAAGCATGAACGCGTACTCTTTGCTTATTTCCTGATGAAATTCCGCAACCAAACACAGCACACATATCTCACTTCAGCCGAACACGAAGAGCGACTTGGCTTTTCTACGTCATCAATCGGGAAACCCCCCTATTATCGAAATCGAGGCTCTCGTTCCTGTTTCAGCCTCTCGCTTCCCCAATCCGCAGGAAATGCTGCTCTCACGGCAAAATGAGAGCACAGGCGGCTGATTCGGGGCTGGGTTTCGCAATACGACCACATACCAAAACCGTGTATTTGGTCAAAATAGATTTGTAAAAATGGGTGAGATACCCTTTAAAACAGAAAAGGGGGAGGGGGGGGAGGCGGAATAGCTGTGCATGTCGGCGTCAATGATCTGGCTGATTTTAGTTGACATCTTGGGGAGTTGAAGTGCAGGGTTTATTGAAATCTGTACCTGACCCACATGCTATGACCACTGCTTCCACCGCAGTGTTCACAATGCTTTTTCATCAAGGCTTCTCAGTTAGTCACTGTTCTTATTAAGTTTGGCTGCCAGTGGTGTATCTTAGGTTAAGCCCGTGAGAGGGTGCCAGGGGCTCTTTCAGGTGATATTCCCACCTTGTGGAAATTCTGTGCTAGTTACTTCCTCATGTCTGTCACTCTCATTGACTCGGCCTCTTTTATTTTCAACATTCTTTACCACTGACCGATGTTTTTCTTCCCTAATGGCCCTTTCACTTTCTTTATTTCGGAAAATCTCTGCTGTTTTTTTTTTTGTGTGTGTGTTGTTGTTTTTTCTCATGTTACAGTTTATAGGTTGGTGTTTTTGTTTTGGTCTGGTGACTTGGTGATGATTCAGTCTTTTATGATTGCATTGAAATGATTGGGATAACTTGCACGTATTATGGGATAACTTGCACGTATTGAAATGATTGGGATAACTTGCTCGTATTGAAATGATTGGGATAACTTGCACGTATTGAAATGATTGGGATAACTTGCACGTATTGAAATGAGTGGGATAACTTGCACGTATTGAAATGATTGGGACATGTATTGAAATGATTGGGATAACTTGCACGTATTGAAATGATTGGGATAACTTGCACGTATTGAAATGATTGGGATGACTTGAACATATTGAAATGATTGGGATAACTTGCACGTATTGAAATGAGTGGGATAACTTGCACGTATTGAAATGATTGGGATAACTTGCACGTATTGTAATGATTGGGATAACTTGCACGTATTGAAATGATTGGGATAACTTGCACGTATTGAAATGATTGGGATAACTCGCACGTATTGAAATGATTGGGATAACTCGCACATATTGAAATGATTGGGATAACTGGCACGTATTGAAATGATTGGGATAACTCGCATGTATTGAAATGATTGGGATAACTCGCACGTATTGAAATGATTAGGATAACTCGCACATATTGAAATGATTGGAATAACTCGCACATATTGAAATGATTGGGATAGCTTGCACCCAATCATTTCTTTCTGTTTTAGTCAGACTTAGCAATGTGTCGATCTAGCATGCTGAAACAGCTGAAAAAAGGGTTCCATCTGCTATGTGCATTCATTATGTAGTGTTGAAATGTGTATGCATGCTTGTTCTTTGTGTGTTGAGATGCCTGCCCTTGGTTCCTGCATCAGGCAGGCCAAATTTCTTTCATGCTTTTGGTTTGAGGACATTGATGACCAGGCCACCATCTCTGCTGTGCAGCAGTCAAGACCCAGCAGCAGAAAAGTGATCATCCGCACTCCTTCCAGGTCCCAGACAGCACGTAACACACCTGTTCCCCAAAATCCAGGTCCGCCGGGGACCAGCAGACGGAGTCTGTCCTTTCAGCCCCACAGGACTGGAACCATTCCTAATGCACAATCTGCTAACACCACTGCTCGGCAGAGTACCTCATCGTCTTCCTCTCAGCAAGGTCTCAGATCAGATGATGTACCATCATCCATGAGGTCACTGGAAAACAGAGCAGCCCACACAGGTGAAAGACATTTGTCATCGGATCAAAGTCAGGAGCCAGCAAGAGGCACTGTGAGGCAGGTAGATGAAGGAAGGAGAGATTCCAGCAGGCAGCTGA
This sequence comes from Conus ventricosus, assembly GCA_018398815.1. Lineage (NCBI taxonomy): Eukaryota > Metazoa > Mollusca > Gastropoda > Neogastropoda > Conidae > Conus > Conus ventricosus. Next base: position 77,916,140 of record CM031603.1, read on the forward strand.
ATCAGAGCTTGGAAACACGGTCACCAGACAAAGGAGCTGGCCAGAAGAGAGTCACCGACGCCCCCGCATCAGCCCATTCACCTGTGAAAAGGAGAAACATAGCGCACACAGGGCATGGCGACAGTGGCAGGGAAACGGTGCAACAAAGTCTTGGCCCAGTAATGGGGACTGACCGTCAGACACACAGCACGAACAGTCACTCGAACCAAGTCATCAGCAGTCTTCAGGAGAGGGAAACCACTGGAAACAACAGTTTCTCGACAGCAAAAGACAAAAATATCCCAAGGAGAAGAGCGACAGTAACAACAAGGACCTCGCCTCGTCTGCATTACACCAGTGGAAGAAATGACCTTGAGATGGGGGAGAAATCAGGGAACACAGTGACAGAGGGGCAGAGAATGGCTGCATCCACAGGTAACATGAACGCTTCTTTTTTTCTTTTTTTTCATTTTGTTTTTAAAATGATTTTCAGGAGAATTTCTTTGAATCTGCTAGATATAGGTAAAAGCAAAAACATTATTCTCAAAGGGCATGTTGTAGTAATGTGACTGACTATTCTTTCAGCCTTTCAAACACAGCATCATGGAAATAGTTCCTTTCCTACCTGGTTTCTGCTGTATGTTAGGATTAACTGATGTAGATCCCTCTTTTTACAGGCCTCTTAGGGAACAACACACATTCAGATTTTGATCGTATGTTGTGATTTTTATATTTCTTCTGCCCGTAAATCTATGAATCGTTGACTGTTTCATTTCATACTTGTTTGATCTTAAGACATAGCAATGATGTCAGAATGATTGAACTCTAAACATGTTAGAAAATTTTTCAGTCTGCATCACAAAAGTCATATGGTAGGCTGCAAGGGCTGGAAACAGAAGCATTCTCTGTTGTCAACTTTTGCAGCAACTTGATTTACATGTAATTTCATTTCTTCTGTTTACAGAACATGTTTGTCATTGCCCCGAAAATCTCAGAGCTTAGACGTTAGAAATCCCTTGCTTTTCTGTCTTCAGCCCCTAACTGTGTATAGAGACCCTGACTTTAGACCCAGCTTCTCAAACCAGCTTTTCACCGACAGACTCTGGCTTGTCATGTGGGTTTGTGTGTAAACTTGTACATTTTTGTGGGTGGAAGGGAAGAGAGGAGATTGCATTTGTGTCTTGTGCAAGTGCTTGCGTGTATGTGTCTGTGCATGTGGGTAATATGTGCAGGCCTCTGTGTATTCAACATGCATTCTGTACAATATCAGACTGCTGCCTTTGCCATAGTGTGATGTTCCCCGGCTCTAGGTATTCATTTCAGTTTGTTAACTGTACACACACATTTCCATTGTTGTCCAGTTAAACATGTTGGCAAAGGTTAGAAATTTTAGGACAGACATCTTTACTTTGGAGTCTCAAACTAAGGGTTCCATACATACATTGTATCGTTTCTAATCTACATTATATGACATTAACAGTACATAGCTATTGCACAGTTTTGTCGGTCAGTATGAAGAGAGAACAGTGAACACATGTCAAGCTTTTGAAGAGCACAGTGTTTTCACCAAGAGAATGTGAAACCGGTACTTGATATCAATTTTGTTTTAGGTATTAGGTATAACATTGTTTAGGTGTTACTCCCATGGTGTAAATGATACACACATTCTGAAGTAACTCAGCCGTAACAATCCAGTGGTGCCGCTTCATATCAGACAAAATTATCACATGGACAGCTTGAGAGCCAGACTAAGGTGAAGCAGGTATACCAACATGGTCCACATGATTATTTACAGGGGCTGTACATGTTTTGAAGCTCAGCCTTTGCTTGCAGAGTCAATACCTCAGAGCGCAGATGATGATGTGCATCACATCACATCATGATTTCCCTGTGTTTGTACAGATGGTGGTGTCGTTTACATCCAACATGGTTCAGGGTCACATAGGAAAATTGGACCATGTGTAAAAGTCTGAACGTCTATTTTCAGTGTTAAAGTTAGCATATCATGTATACTTTTGAAGTATACTGTGTGTTTATGAATGTGTATGCCTGTTAATAGGAGAGACTTTTTTTTTAATGCGGTGGCAATATCCTAAAAGGGCCCCGTTTGGTCGACTAATTTGTAATGGAACCGAAACTATTGTCCTGTTTCTTTGAAACAATGTTGATGTTTCTGTGCAGGTGATGGTATTACAAGTGACTGATTGATGTTTATTTGTAGATTCTCATGTGTATTATATTAGATATATTTTACCGTGGGGTTTGTGTGTGTGAAGGGAATTATATACACAATAACACATACAAATTCTTTTTCTATCCACATGATGATAGGTTTTATTTCAAACATGATCATTTCTGTGCAGATGCATCATGTCAAGCACTGTTATTTCTGTGCAGATGATTGTATGCATCACGTCAAGCACTGTTATTTCTGTGCAGATGATTGTATGCATCATGTCAAGTACTGTTATTTCTGTGCAGATTATCATGTTTACAGTATAAAATGTCATTGATTTTTTTGTGCAGATTTTGATGTTTGTCATCTCTCGAACATGCGAAACATTCTTATTCTTGTGCAGATGAATGGGGTTTGAAGTATAAGAAAATTATTTATGTTTCTATGCAGATGATGGTATGTATCATTTCATAAGTAGTTATTTCTGTGCAGATAACAGTGTGTATACAGTATAGTGTAATCAGTGTGATTGTGCAGATTGTGATGTTCATCACATCAAATATGATTGATGTTTCTCTGCAGACGATGGTTTTCGTAACATCAAACACGAGTGCTGTTTTTGTGCAGATTGTGGTCAATATCACACAACATTGTTGATATTTCTGTACAGGTGATGGTTTGTGTAACATCAAGCATCAGTATTTCAGTGCAGATTATTGTATGACATCAAACGTTCTTGATGTTTTTGTGCAGATAATGCAAGCACCACATAAGACATTATTCATGTTTCTGTGCAGATGACAGTATGTGTTAGACATGATTTGATGCTTTTTTACAGATGATGGTGTGTTTTACATCAGACATGATCTCTGTTTCCTTGCAGAGGATGATTTACATCACATCAGTCACGATTGCCGTTTCTGTTTGGAAGATAACATTTAACATATTGAATATGATTGATGTTTCTGTTCAGGAGGTTATGTGTAACACATTACATGTGATTGAGGTTCCTGTTCATCAGATTACGTGTAACACATTAAATATGACTGATATTTCTGGTCATCAGATTACACGTAACACATTAAATATGATTGAGGTTTCTGTGTGGAGGATGAGATTGATGTTCCTGTTCATTAGATTATGTGTAGTAACACATTAAATATGATTGATGTTCCTGTTCAGAAGATCAAGTGTAACACATTAAAATATGATTGATGTTTCTGGTCATCAGATTACACGTAACACATTAAGTATGATTGATGTTCCTGTTCATCAGATTATGTGCAACACATTAAACATGATTGATGTTCCTGTTCAGAAGATTACGTGCAACACATTAATTACGATTGATGTCCCTGTTCATCAGATTACATGTAACACATTAAATACGATTGATGTCCCTGTTCATCAGATTACATGTAACACATTAAATACGATTGATGTCCCTGTTCATCAGATTACATGTAACACATTAAATACGATTGATGTCCCTGTTCATCAGATTACATGTAACACATTAAATACGATTGATGTCCCTGTTCATCAGATTACATGTAACACATTAAATACGATTGATGTCCCTGTTCATCAGATTACATGTAACACATTAAATATGATTGATGTCCCTGTTCATCAGATTACATGTAACACATTAAATATGATTGATGTCCCTGTTCATCAGATTACATGTAACACATTAAATATGATTGGTGTTTCTGGTCATCAGATTACACATAACACATTAAATACCATTGATATTTCTGTTCAGAGGATGTGTAACACATTAAATAGGATTGAGGTTTCTGTGTGGAAGATTATGTGAAACAAATCAAATATGATTAATGTTTCTGTTCAGAAGATAATGTGTAACACACCAAATATGATTGATGTTTCTGTGCAATTGATGAAGTGTAACACATCCAATATGATTGATGTTTCTGTGCAGAGGACGGCATATATCACATCAGTCAACTGATGAAAGTGATGGCTGATGAGTTGAGCGACTTCATACCCAAGGAAGATGGGGCTGAAGTCTACCACAAGTCCGTCTGTTGACACATGGTCAGAGGTGTATCCAAAGTGGGTGCTTTTTCTGAATAGGTTGAAGCACTCATGTAGGTATCTATGTACATATGTAGATGAAGCATGCATATGAACGCACTACACAGTCTATTGCTCTTTTAAATTACTTCTCTCTCTCATGGACACCTAAGCAAAACCAAATTCCTCATGTGTCTACTTATGAGGACTGAATAAGAACTGTACATTTGTGAATAGCGATTCAGTTGTGAATAATGATTTACAGTTGATCCTCATATGTTGCATGCAGTGTTACAGAGCAGTTGCATTTATGTTATCAGATTTCTGAAGTTCTACAACCATAGCACTGGTTAGACTGGAGTATTCATTGGTTCAGTGGCACAGTATGTTTCTGCGTTTGTTTTTCTTTTTCTTTTTTTCATCCGAGTTTGTTGGTTTAGATAAGCTGCAAAATCCATTTCCCATTTTGTTCATTTGCCATTCATCACACCAGAGTACAGAAATCATGAGATCACTATTAACTGTTCAAATCTTTAGAGAACAGATGTGACATTGTTGCAAGAAACATCTGTTATCACTTTCCATAATGTTGAAAAAGCTTGATATGAAACCAAAACAAAAATATCTTTCATAGCTTTCTCTCCAGACAATTGATCTTATTTTTACTATACATACATACATACATACATATATATATGTATGTATTAGTTGCCCTCAAGATAAGAAAAAGTGTTTTGGTTGTCCCTTTTGGCAGATCAGTGACCGAGTGATAAGTGGAAGAGAGAACGGGGAAACACGGATTCTCAACCGGTCTTAACCGGTTTCGAGGGGCCCGACCTTGAATCCGTGTTTCCCGTTCTTGCCAAGTTAAGACTTCAACACGAATTAAAAATAAAAATCATCACACATTCTCTTTCAATAACCACAAAAATAACGCCTACAAAAAAAACATTACTGTGTAGGATTGTCCGTTTTTTATATAATTTACTAAATTTTCAGATTTAGTTTTTGCTAACCCTGTGTTTTTCCTGGTCATTTTCAATAACATCATTTTCACGCAAACATTCTTTCAAATGCATCTCTGTCTTTCATGTAAAATAAAACTACGGTCTTACTGTTCTCTAAAGTTTTTAAAACCCGGTTAAAATTTTTGACATAAAATCCACACCTTATCCAGCATGTCTTCCACTGAAAGCTAGTTTCGAAAAAAGTGTTTCTCTTTTTAAACTATGTCTCTTTCTGCTGAACAGTCATCTATAATAAATAGCGTTTGCGTTCCTTCAAACATATAAAATGGGTTTTCTAGACACTCACTCAGTTTATTGCTGGGATCAACTAAAATATGTTACATCAGTCCATATAACCTTCTATCATGATATGCTTTGTTCCATTTAAGTGTTGGGCAGAAAATCACAATATGATTAAATTTAACGAAAAAACTGTTTGTAACGGTTGAGGAAAAATTATTGTTTTTCCACAACCAGTTTGTCCGCAAATTAATGCAATGAGGGGTTTTTGTCATAAAGTTTAATGCTCCATAGTTTTATAACAAAATTTTAAATCTAATTCAGTTATTATGTTTATCATACTTCTGTTAGAACTTGTTCAGTATAATAAAATCTATGGGGCCAAATTGTGTAGATTAATCCAATTCAGTTCTGTAAGATTGTTTCTATTTAAGTAAAACATTAATTTTGTGCTTGTTGTTTATGACCTTTAAATTCCTCACCATTGTGAAAGAACGCGATGATAACTTTAGGCGTTAAACGTCTAAGTTTTGCAGAATTTAATTCTTTTTAAGGTCGTCCTAACGCCCAACAACCCCCCCCTTCCACATCTTTAAAGACGAATTTCAAATTTATGTGGAACGTGTCTCCTAATTTTCTGCTTGGAAGAACTGTAATTTTGGGTAGAGAGCTTTCTTTAAAACCCGTTTTTCTTTTTGTGGAGGATGTACTGTTTTTTCCTTTACGGTTTAAATTTCAATCCTTTCGACTATTGTCGTTCCGGGCTTTAGACTTACATGTAAAGGGCCAGAGTTGAGTGCTTTTCTGAAACTTTTTTGGCGGCTAAAAATGTAATGGGCTTATAAATTAAAATTTTATGTCCCATTCTAAATTGGTTCTAAAGGCCATTTGCTGTCAGGTTTTCGAACTATTTATATTCATACGGCGCATTATTTGCTTCCACATGCGCAGTTGTTTAGTTTAGAAATTTTTGTTGTCGGCAACTCTTTCGTTAAAATCCCCAATCTTTAGTGTACTCAAAATAAAAAAGCGCTATCTCACCATTTCTGTTCAAAGTTAAAAGGGCGCAAGGTCTTTTAATTTAAGGTTATACACTTACAGGCGTAAGTAACTCCGGTTTTCTGGTCCACGCGACGTTTTGTTCAATAATTATTTTTTTTCCAAACAATGTGCAGGTTATCACATTTACATTTTCTGTTTGTCTGAAATTTTTATATTAAAGATCCCCCCTCCACAATAATTTTTTAACTGTAAATTGGGGAATTGTATAATTTTTAACGCAAATGCAGCTTTTCTGTGGAGGCTCTTTATAACAGTGAGGGCCTTCCTCATATAAGTTTTCTTCAGTGCTCAGTGTCAATGAACATAAAGTAATGAATGTAATGAAGACGAGCGGATTTTCTCCCTCATAGTAGTTTTTGTTGGGAAGAAATCTAAATCTATGATTGTTACTGCAAGCCTAAACATTTTAGTAGCTCTTTCAAACTAGTAACCCCTTCTTCTTCGGCTTGAATGTAAATTGTTTTAGATTTGCATTGTTAAGTTTGAGGTAATGTCAAAAAGTTACTCTGTTCTTTAGTGAGAAAAACCCGTAAACTAGGTATTGTAATGGTAACTTTGGCCCTGTTTTGTCACTTTTAAAACCTTATTATTTCCTTGGCTTTGCTTATATTAAACCATACGACTTTGTAGAATATTTCATGGAGCGCGACCGTTCTGGTTCCGCATTCGTTATAATAGCATGTTCAAAAAACGAAGGACGGTCTTGGGTTGTTATTGTTACAACATTTTTTAAACGAAATAAAAATGAGTGCATTTAAATTTATGATGCAAATATTTGTTGGGCCGCACTACGATCTTAAAAATATAAAACTGACCCTTTTGACATTGCTGTGACCCAGACTAAACTTTTCATAAAAGGTGGTACTCCATTAAGCAGATATTTTAAACCCCCCTGTTAAAAAAGACTACATCGCAAAGTGTGGTTTAGTCATCCGATGCAGTTTTATCAGAACCAGTTAAACTTTGCTGTGTTTTGTGCATCAATGGGGGGTGGAGTGTCGTATGTAATCTTTTTAAATCATCCTGATCCTTTGGTGAGGTCGTGTATAGATTTCATTTCTATTACACTTCCCGGGACGTATTTTTGACTGAACTGAAAAGCACCATTACCTAATGACAAACCGTTTAATCCATTCGCAAAGAATAGACATGAAGGTTTTTGAAAGAATCTGTAACAAATTCAATATTAACATCAAGACGATTTAGCAAAGTGGGAAATCTTAATCAGGGCTTAGGCACCCCTTATTATTGGGGCGTGCACAGAAAGTATAAGTATGATTGGAATCCTCTTCACATCTTTCTCTTCAGGCACAGCTGTTCACCTCGGTCCATAGGGGCAGAGCATAAAACAGCATGGACACTTTATCTTGCACTTCTAAGGGCCAAAACTAAAGCAGGAATAGACGAATAAATGACTCTTTTTGTACTTAGTTTGGTTTGCTAGGTTCACAAGCACAGGCAAGATCGAGCATAACTGATCCTTCTACTGGCTTTGATGCCAAAAACAATCTTAGCAAATTTAGAGGATGCCATTAATTCTACAGTTGATTTACCTTCAGTATAAAAAGGTCCAAGATGTTTTACATACGAAAGATCAAAAGTAGACTTTTGCTGTTGGCACTGGTTTATACATGCTACCTTCTGACCTCAGACCAGGTAGGAACAATATGAACTACAACAATGAAATTCTTGTTGAGGAAATGAACAAAAGGGTGGACAAAACGACATAATTTTAAAGCCGTAATATTGCAAGCAGAAAAAAAAACAAGTTGACCCCCAAGAATAAGTCATCCAATCCCCGTGGCCAAAGCCCGAAGCCCGTTGAAGACGCGGACTCTGTTCGCGATGACCATGAATATGAAAGGACAGCGCTTGTTCTTGGATTAAGGGCCCTAGGTTACTTGGTCTTTATCTTACTAAAAATTAACCAACTATTAAGAGAACTAATGTCCATAAGTGCTCGGCATAAAGCCAACTACTTTGCTTGAGTAGACAAAAGCCAGTAAAAACACCCCCAAATATACCCGGTAAAGAGTCTATAGCTTTACGGCTAATTTTTTTAATAAATCCGCAAGTGATCAGCTGTTTTTTTTTACCCATGATTTATCAGGCGGCGATGGAGGCGAGGGGTGGTGGAGGGCACTGGACTTTGACCACCGCCCCCTGTAATAGCAACACCAGTGTACTTATTGCAAATCCTTGGCCGTTATAACGCTTGCTAATGTGATCCTTGCTCTCTAAACAGTTTTCTTATTCTTTCTGCTAGCGTTTTTGTTTATATAAAATTCTTTGGATAGTTTCTCTTATTCTGCTCACTTGAGTTCGTAATTGTTTCTCGGTTAGTAGACAACGCTTCTAGTCTTGTGTCTCTCTTGTTCAAGATCTTTTAGTCTTTGGGTTATTCTTTCTTTAATATCAGACCTAAGTTGGCGTCTCAGCCTCAACGAGTTTTTCTTTTTCTCTTTTTTATGCTCATCTATTTCACCCAGTTTTGCTAAATTGTTTGTTAATTCGCCTCTAAGGTTCTTAAAGCATGATCAGGGCCGCTATTTCTCGCATGGGTAGCGGCGAGTCGTGTATAGTCTTTAATGCTGTTTCTTCGAAAAACTGGTTTCTGCTTCTATTGCATTATTAATTCGTCTGCCGATTGATTTAATTCTTTAATTTCCCAAGTTTTGCATTTGGTTATCTGTTGGGAGTTCTTTTTGTGTGTTTTGAAGTTTAGCAACTGCATCCTTATTAATTTTGGTTTAGTAATCCCAAGGCGATTTTGATCGCTCACACTGAGCCTTTTTTCTAATTGTACTTTTTTTAAAAACTTTGATGATTTGGGTTTTTAGATGAAAGCTGAAAAGTTGTCCTTGGTCGCTCCTCACAAACAAATGGTCATCTTTTATTTCAAATCATTGGGTCTATAAATTCGGGAGTTCTTGGCCTAAACTTTGGTATAATGTCTGACCTTACTTTCTGTTAATTCACGCCGCAAAGAGAGCCCCGGAGCGATGTTGTACCAAAGGAGTCATTTCACTCATGTCGTCTCCAGGATAAAAAATCACCCATAATCTTCATCTTCAATCCCTCCCATGTTTCTTTAATATTAACTTTTTTTATTTTGTTTTATAAAAAATGTCACAAGCATATGGCTCGTCTTGCCCGATAGAAGACTGAAAGAGCCTTTGGCGTGAAGGGAAAAAAGCGGAATATACTGTTCCAAAAAATCCATCTATATTGATGCGGATCAAATTCTTACTGTAAAATTTCGGACCTAGGAGCGATGAAGTGATTGTGCCAGGCTCTGCGCGTCTTACTTTCAAAATAGAACTCGCTTCACAACAGACAAAAAACAGGACAGTTGCCCAGAATCTGGGACGGGCAATCGTTAAGAAAATTTCTATAAAACTTGAGGGGCAAGAAATATTTTCTTTACACAATGCAGACATATTTTTAACCTATTCTGATCTATGGCTAACCGGGGAATGAAGGGCTGATCTTGCGTTTCAAGGAATCGAAAATGAGAAGCACTAAAAATAGAATAGGCGCCGCAGATACTAAAGACGGTAAAAAGTATGCAGCTTTTAAATTTTGCGTTGGAAATCGCTTTTCTATTCCCTTGATTTTGAGTTGTTAAAAGCGCATGCACCTTTACTTTCAAGGAGCATTAAAAGAGATTGTCATATGAACTAACTTTTAATGAATACAAACGGGTTATCAAATCATCAGACACCGAAGCAAAGTACAGATTTTGACATTCGTTAGAGTTTGACGTTGTTAGCAACCTAATTTTAGCAAGGCTGATTGAGCAACAAAAATCAGTCAAATTAGCAATATATTACGAAAGAGTGATTAAATTCATACAACTATCCCAGAAGCAGGGCAGACGCTATATGGAATTTTAGTTTTAGTGTCGTAGCAAGATCGCTTAAAGGTATTTTATTGCTGTGCGAAGATGAAGAACCGTTAAAAAGAGGAAGTGAAAAGTTTATTAATCCTAAATAACGAAAGTACAATGTTCGATTGAGGGTAGTCCTAACCAAATCTACGCTAGCGGGCTTCAACCTTATCAGCAATTTGTATGAAATAAGAAAACTGTTTGGAGGCGGGAGGTGTAGAAATCCAAACAGTTGACCTTGTGTTTTAAGATTTACATCTTCAAAATGTTAGGCTTGATGATTATTTAACAACAAAATCGGTTTATGGATTGACCAAAGGTCAACAGAGGAAAATCAGTTGATGGAAAGCGGGAGAATGTGAGAGACGTAATAACATTCAATTGATAAAGAAGAAGAAGCCGATAAACCGTTTAATGTACATTTGTTTTTAATATATGATGCGCAGCTGAATATTGAAAAAAAAACAGATTAAAGATATACATTACTAAATTATTTTTTTTTATAAAAAGCATGTCTGTTCAAGTTTATCCAAATGTGCCTACAGCGCCCCAAAAGAGAGATAGTAGAAACCCCTAACATAAAAACCTTTAGATTAACAAACATTACGCAAATCCCAGCAAGTACTAGAGCAAGACCTTTCAAAAATACAGCAAAACCAAAACCGAAGGTATTCTGCTGCCTTTAATGCTGTTACATATGTTAATACTGGAACATCGATATTAGTGCTCTATCAGCAGGAACGAGTGTTGGTCTCTTAGAACGGGCATAGGCGCACCCGCGGCTTTCCCTCTAGGGGGTTTTTGTCTTTAGCTTTTGGGCCCTGTGTTCATTAGCTTAGGTGCTGCTAGCAAAAAATTAAAAATAAACCCCAAAAAAGCACACAGCTATGGTTCAACTAATAACAGCTAAACTTAGCTCGTTAAAACTGACAATAAATAAAGCGTAGTTGATCAAACACACGGATAAAGAATTTATCGTTTACAGGCCGATTTTGATGACTACAAAAGACAAAGTTTGTTTCTTAAAAGAAAGGCGGGACAACTTTTCTCAACAGCCAGACCCCGAGCAGATAAAAAAGGAATGCTTAAAAAAAGTAAACGAAACTTTAAAACTCTGTTCTAAACAGCTCCATTAACAACGCCAAAAGGTGTTTATACTTTAGTTTTGAGCCCAAGCACAAAAAGCCCGTTGATATTGATTCGGATTAAGTTTTTTTTTAATTTAAATAAATATTTTGAGTTAGAAAAGAAACTCAACATGGCTAAGTTATTGAAGGACCAGACGAATTTGGTTTGAAGGAATGCTCGAGAAAGAGCGTTTGTCAAGAGCTTTAATGAATTGATTTAGAAGTCTTTGATCCAGCAAACGTGCGGGCAAGCGTTGTACATGCTATTTCTCAAGTTCCAAGTAACTAACATAGCCCGCCAGTTAAAGTAATGTTAGCTGTTTTAATCGACTATATAACAATAAATGAGAAAATCTAAAAGTCTGGGTCTCAACTAAACAACAGACTATTCTTTCTCATAACGACTTAACACCCGGTTGGGCGAGAACTGCTTACACAGTTTGATGGGGCCGTTTGAAAAAGCCAAAATGAGAGGCTCTGGTTGGTCAGGGGCGAAGTTTTAGAGTCAGATTAAAACAGGTAAGTATGCACCGATTGTAGGCAGGCTTACATTCTGCTCCCCCGCATTAGTCGCAAAAAGAGCAGTTCTAAACAAAAGGAAATTCAGACGACAATGTTTTATGTGGTGTGTTCTCGCAAGGCTGCATCACGCCGCAAAAAACGCAGAGAGAGTGTTCAAACTATCCCCTTACATCAATGATCTTAACTTTAGGGGGGTGTCCTTTCTGTTGGTTTGACCAAATTGATCAGTTTGAAGAACAAAACAAACCCAATAACTGTTAATGTTACACATGGGATGAAGAAAACAAATCTCACCCGATTAAAGTGTCAAGAACAGTCCAACGATTGGCGAGCCAGACAAAATCATTCGATTACTTCTGATGTTTTCGCCAGCGGGGCTACCACATTACACATTGATACGAACAATGAGTAGATTATTGCGCATATTCAAAGCAAAAAAAAAACAAGAATTCTGCAGAAAATGTTTAACAAGAATTCCATTGTTCAACCCGGGGAGCGAACATAAGAACATTGTATCGGCCAGTTGACTGTAATAGGGAAACTAATTACCCCCCCAGAAGGCAGTAAAGTTATTTTTAAAGAACTGGAAACGGATGCAAATTCTCCATTTGTTGTTTACGCAGATTCGAATCATCATTGTTCCTTATAAAGGGAAACCAACCCCCAGAGATTCCTAAAACAGCCATAGTGAGTAATCCCCCAGATTTGTTCATTTGCCTTCATTATTGTCAGGTCGGATGGCGTTCATTCAAAACCAGAATTATATAGAGGGCCTAATGCTGCAGAATACTTCTTAGAACGCATGCAGCAGTGCGTAACGCCTGTTCTAATAATCTGAATTTATTTTGAAATCATAATGACGCCTGAAGACAAGAAACAGTAAAATTGCCAACATTGTTGGATTTGCGGTTTAGAACTCAGTGAAGAAGCCAATCCCACAGTAAAAGACCATGATACATTAGCGGAAAGTTAGAGGAGCAGCGCCACAACAACTGCAATCTTCAAAATAAAGTTTGAACCAAAGACATGGAAGCTGCCTGTATTCTTTCATAACTTGCGAGGTTACGACTCTCATCTTATAATGAAAGCAGTGGACGATGCTTTCAGGGTGTTTATGCATTGCACAGTCATCGAAAAGTACATGTGTTTCACTTTAAATAACATGTCTTTTTATGACTCTTGCAACACATGATGGGTTCATTAGAGTCATGGCTATGTCCCTTTAAAATCCCGCCCCAAAAAGGAAGATATTTTGACCAACTCTCGTTAGAAAGGGTTTTTTACCCTTATGAGTACATGAACGTTGGGAAGGTTTGACGAAGACCCTTCCCCCTAAAGGGGTTCTTTTTAGTCTTAGAGGAAAGGACATCAGTGATTCTGATTTCCCGCATGCTCAAGATGCGTGGCAAAGTTAGAGTGTTAAAACAATGGGAGACTATCATGACTCCTACTTGATGGCGATACATGTTTGTTGGCGGATATTTTTGAAAATTATTAGAAAGACCTCCATGAAAACATTATAGGTTGGATCCTGCGCATTATATTTTGCGCCTGGGATGAGTGGGACGCTTTCTTAAAATTTACTGGAGTTTCAGATTGATTTATTGTCTGACCTACCATGATTCAGATGATTGAAAACGGATTGCGTGGAGGAATTAGTATGGCGTCGCACCATTACTGTAAAGCAAACAACAATACTTGGCGACTATGTCCGAGTTTAAAAAGGGCTAACATCTCATGTATTTAGATGAAACAATCTGTATGGATGGGCAATGGCGCAATCACTTCCATTACGCAACTTTAAAATGTACACAGAAGACGAACCGAAAAAAATATTCAAAGGATTAAAGTGGTTGAGCAGTTTGACGGGGTCAACAGCGTGGATTACATTTAGAAGTTGATTTAGAATATCCTCATGAACTCCAGACCTGCATAATGACTATCCATTAGCAGCAGAAAGTCTAAAGATGGATCAAGAGAACCACCTAAACTTGTGCCTAATCTTGAGGCAAAAAAAATTATGTCTGTCATTACAGACTTTCAATTTTTTTTTAAGACATGGGTTGAAGTTGACAGCAGTTCATCGCATAATGTTTTGATCAAGAACAGTTCATGAACCATACATCATGAAGAACACTGATCTCGAACAAATCCACAGATGCTTTAGAAAAAGATTTTTTAAGTTGATGAACAACAGCTGTTTCGGAAAGACTATGGAGATCGCACAAACGCAAAGATGTCAGATTAGTACCAAAGAGAACGAAGCAATTAAGTAAATTCAAAACCTAATTATCAGGACTTTAGAAGATTTCATGATCAGCTTTTTGGCATAATGATGAAAAAAAAGAAAGTCAAAAATTGACAAGCTGTATTTATTGGGTTTTACCCTTTTAGAATTATCAAAGCTTTTGATGTTAGAATTTCTTTATGACTACTTTAAAACCCCTTGTATCCGAGTCAGAGTACTTTACACAGTTTCAGTAGTTTTGTTATAGATATCCCCATGAGACATCTATAAAGACCCTGGAAATTTGAAATAGCTAAAGGGCATGCAGGATGGTATGACACGTCCCATTACCCTAAAGTCGCCTTTACATTCACCCGTTAACAAAAGGTTTAGGGAAAATGAAGGTGAATTATCAGGAGGGGTGATTAAGGAGTTATTGGTTTAAGGTCGAAAATGTACAGTATTTCAAGCCAGGAGAAAATCTTTAAAAAAGCAAAGGGAATATCCCCCAGTGTTGTGCAGTCAAACATCACATGACAAACTCAAAGAAGCATTGTTTGGCAATAAGGGCTTTTCATTTATGACAACGTAAAACTGCGATTAAATTTCATGAGATCAACAAACAGTTGTAAAAAGAAGTCGTTTAGATAGAACAAACACAAAAAAGAGTATTTGTTTAATCAGAGTTTTATATGCAATCGGGCATGGAGAACGCCCTAAAAGGGGGGTTTATATTTTTAATCACTTTTATTATAAGAAAAACATAGTTATCAATTCCTTTAAATCTTTTTCATGTTGCTTGGGTGCGTTCGAATTTTTTTTATTATTTCAAGATATTCTTTTTCCCAATTTGGGGGTTTGAGTTGTGGTGATCGGATGATTTAGCATGCATTGATTAATCCCCGGAAATGTTTCCTTAATGCATTACACGCATGAAATGATTCCCCTATCTTTTCAAGGTCTCTTCCTTTACCATTCTTGTTTCATTCTGCGCTTCTTCTGGGGCTTCCCTTTTAAACTCCCAATATATTTACGTAAATTAACTAAGCAACTGGAACTGTGTCTGGAGGGATTATCTGCAGTTCTTCTTTCACAAAAAATCTTTGAGGAGTGGTTTTTTTGTTGTGTCAGTTTCTGTAAATAATACACAGCGGATTCATTTTTACATTTCTTTTTATTTCCTATGGATCAACATCCAAACGGATCGGTTGCCTGATGCGAGTGTCCCTTCTGCTTCCCCCGGTAAATAAAGGTACCTTACTTTCAAACCAAACGGTAATAGTTTGCTGGATGAAGGTCTTCAGCAACATTTATTAATTTTCTTTTGTTGCTTGTATGGGTTTTAACCCTTAAATTCTTTTTTATTCATTGCGCGCAAAAAATGAGGGCAGTCTTCTAACCATTCTGTGTTGCGAGAATTGTCAATCAGCTCTCTGTGATACTGGTAGGAGAAAAGTCTTTCGGCTAACTGTTTGTTAAAGTTTTCAATAAAGCCTGTGATCTGTGAACTCCCGGAATGCCTCTTTTAATGGTAACTCTATGTTTCAACAATAATTGATTCACTTGCCCTTTAATTCTTTTCCTATCGACTTGAATCATGCGAGGTAAGTTAAAGGGCCTCGTTGATATATCGTTGTATAGCGCAGCAACAGCAGAAGCACTCTTTTGTGTTAATGGTTCCGATCTTTGTATCTTGAAGCTATGTCATGACTGTGAGTGGGGTACTTAAATCTTTTTCGTCTAATGTATCAGAGGGTAAAAATAGAAGATCCATTTGATGGGTGTCGTTCGGTATTGTATTCACAAAGTGTGGTCTTGTATTCGTTTGGGTGGCAGGTAATAAATTTGCCAAATCGCTTGTTTAGATAAAACCCTTCTTTTGCTGTTTGTTCACTGACTCCCGTGCTTGGCTTAGCTTTTTGATTGCGTGATTCCCCTTCAATTCCTTTGGGCGAATAATAGATTTTGTTCATTTTTTATTCAGCCAAAAATTATGCGCAACAAAATACACAACGGTCATACCAAAGGCAATAAACGGATTTCTTGGGATCTTTTGTTTTTTGATGGATGATAAAAGTCGCTAAATTTTTGGTGGGGGTAATGTCTCGATTGGTTTGCCCGTTACTAGATAATATTGTTTTATTGCTTGATCAACATCTTTAAATGTGTAAGCTGGGATGGCCCTGTTTTTTCAGTGTGTTATTAATAAATCTAACTGCTTTAATTCTCTGCTTTTTATAGCGTCTTGTGCTGCAGTAGTTGCTCACAGCTTTGTTATGTCTTTTTCTCTCGCCCTTTATCCCCTAGTTTACTAAAGCGTAATTACTTCCGCTAAAAGCAAGCGCAAATTTAACCCCAGCGCCGCCTTCATCATTACGGTGAAGCCATTTTTATAAATGTATTTTTTTCTTACATATTTATATTGTCCGGGGAATTTTTTCCTTGCTTAACTAGAAAATCTTTCGTAGCAACGAGCTGCAATGATAGCAATTAGCTTTTCTGAATCATCAAAGTCTAGTTTGCCCAAAATTGCTGGCTTTTTTTTAACAGGCTTTTACCAAGCATTGAGTATCCCACACTTAGACCCCCAATAACAGCAGAATGGTATACAAGGTTGGTAACAGTTTTTTCGGTGCTCATTTTTTTAAATAAATAATTATAATTAATTTAAAAAAAATGAACATCGATGATCTACTACAGCCACAAGGTAGCCTAAACCTTCCTGAACTTATGAAGACCCAAATTGATGACCAAGCTATTATGCCCAAAAAGGAAAGGCTGTTTTCTTTGGCAGCATGTGGAAAAAACAAAACAGTCCTCGGAACTGAATTCAGCATAGAACAGATTCAACAGATGTCGCCGCAAGACATTTTAAAGTATCATAACAGGTATGAAGCGCAGCTGGGGTCTTGAATGGTTGAAAAGTGTGGGGCAAACGGTTCTTAGTTTGTACACTAAACTAGTCAGTAGATTTGCTCCCCTTGTTCTGAACAAGATCTTACGTATGATTTAACGCAAGATCCCGTTTTAACAAAGTCTTAGAGTCTCTGGGTTTTGATCTGTATTACGATTTGGAACATTGTTATCGCCATTAATCATGGGATTAATAACTTTTAAACATATTGATTTTATTTCCCTTCAAAATGAAAAGAGTCGGAAAATCAGCAGAATCAGGAAACCTGAATCAGAAAACATTGAATCAAGTCGAGAAAGTGACGTAAACACCTCATCCCGGGGCGTGTTGAAGCAGGAAAAAGTTAGCGGAGTGGAACAGACAAAAAAAAAATTTAAAGTTACAAAATATAGCTCATAATGAAACATACACCGCCAACGCCCGAACAAGTTGATTCAATGCCAGCTATAAAAACTCAGTGATTCAAGACCTACGCGCCAAAGTCTTTATGGATATTGAACTTAAAACTGTTGCCATTTTTGGCGCCCTTGCTGCTGCTGGGGGCGGTTATTTTCTGTTATAAAATATAAAAAACAATGGCAGCCAAACAAAGCAATCAAAAAAACTTGAACCGCTAAATACAAAAAACAACAGCACGCCAGCACCGCCAATAACAAAAGATCATTTTGATCCCTTTCAGATGGATAATATTTTAAGAATTAATTTTTAAATTTTTTAATAAAAAAAAAGAACATGGCGTATTATAAAATGATGGTGTCAATAAATAAAGACATGGAGTCTATAAAAGACATTTCCATAGACCAGAATTGTAATCAATGCGGTTGTTCGGATGTAAGAACTTCATTAAGTCTATGCTAACCAATCTCACGCCAAGGGCGTTAAGCAAGACACCCCCAACGATGACGCAAATTTTTTGAGGCATGTGTGTACTATATTAGACATCTACTATTTAAGATAAAACATAGATTGTATTTTTTTTATAATTATAAGATAACTTGAAAAGAAATTAGTTGTACTTAAAGGACGACTAATTACAATCTTGAGGTAACTTAATCAAGAACTTAATTAAGAACTTAATCAAGAACTTATTAAGAACTTGAAGTAAATTAATTAAAAAATTAATTAAAATTCTTAATTAAGTTTTTAATTAAGAAAAATTGGGGGGTGACCTTAATTAAAAAAATTAATAAGAACTTGGGGCGACTTGGGGGTAGGAGTGTGTGTGGTGTACACAGAGCTTTATTATTTGTCATGTGTAACACACCACTTGGTGCAAAACGTCTGAATAGACAGCTTTGTATGTGAAGTGGAGCGTAGACAGCCCAAAACGACGAAGCAGCAAAAAAAGTTCTGGGTCTTCTCACTGTGATAAACCCTTTGACCCCTCTAGGGTGGAGCGCTGGTCTCTGAAAAAGGCTTGCCACTGTAACCTTTGAGCGCTCTAGGGTGGAGCGCTGGAAAACGGCTTGTACTGTGACCTTTGGGCCCCTCTAGGGTTGAGCGCTAAAAAACGGCTTGCCACTGTAACCTTTGACCGCTCTAGGGTTTGGGGCGCTGGATCTCTCAAACGGCTTGTCACTGTGACCTTTGACCGCTCTAGGGTGGAGGCTGGAAGACGGCTTGCACTGTGACCTTTGACCGCTCTAGGGTGGAGCGCTAGTTCTTCTCACTGTGCGGACTTTGGGGAGTGTGTTTGGAGTTGCATTGGTTCTTGTAGGGTGTAGTCAATAATTTCTAATCTCTCACTGCTTGAAAACATTAAAAACAAATCCTTCCCCCATAGAGTAGACTTTATGAAAGAAAGACCGACTGGTTTAAAAACCTTTTGCATATGGTTCAACAAAAGAGCAATCTCTCTTAGTTTGCGAGAATATGAAGAGAATATCCCTACATTGCTCTTCAAAACCCCTCATCCCATTTTTGAGTATGCGCTCCACTGTCTTTTTTCTTGTGAAAAGAACTTGAAGGTCTGTTCTAAAGCCAACCATATTGCAAGTTAAAACACATTGTTGTAGCTTCCTGCCTTTTTTAAACTGTCTATAGTTCTTAACTTAATGATGGGCCTGCGCTCTCAATCATCCAAAGCACTAAGAAATTGTGCATGGTACTCAATATGCTCGTAAGTATTGTCAGCTTAGAAATCTTCCACTGTCTTTGTTCTGCCATGATCAAATGTTATATAAACAAAACCAACCGCACAAAAAACCGGTAAATATTTTCTACTACATCACAAAAAACCTTCACAGCCCAACGCGCCAAGTAAAATGACAATTTCAAACGGTCTTGCTGACGTGGCGGCCCCAAAGTGGGAGTGACACGTGACAGTCTAGAACATTCGCTAAGCGCCGCCAGGTGTGCTTTATTGATTTTTTGGTCGCAGTTTGTAAGCAGGCCGTGCGCTGTGTGAACGAAGGTCGCTCGTCTGCGCCAGCCGTAAATTAAGCGATCAGGTTTCAGCCTCGTGTCAGCCTGTCTGTTACACATAGTTTTGTAGGTAGAAATTAGTCAGAATAAGTGTGCGGATTTTATGTCAAAAATATAACTTAGTTTTAAAAGACAAGTAAGTTTTGTAAATTAGTATTAAAAACGGATAACCCTACACAGTATGTCTGTTTGTAGATAATCGTTATTTTTTGGTTATTGAAAGAGAATGTGTGATGGATTATTATTTTTAATTCGTTGTTGAAGTCTTACTTGGCAGAGAACGGGGAAACACGGATTCAAGGTCGGCCGCTCGAAACCGGTTAAGACCGGTTGAGAGCGGGTGAGCTTGAATCCGTGTTTCCCCGTTCTCTGGAAGGGAAAAAAAAGGGAGATAAAAGTGCTTTAAAAGTATGCTTAGTGACTGTGCCAAGTTTAACAATATCTGAATGTCATCAGTATTTTGAGCACAGCTTTCGATTAATTGTGTTTTGTTGTCATTTATTGTGTTGGCATTAGCAGATTGCTGTTAAGGTCCCTTGCATGTACATCACTTTCTCCTTGGTCAGAAAAATCACATGACAAAGAGCTTCAGATTGTTTGGATGCATATTCAGCACTAAAGTGCATGGTGCTTTGCCCAGAGGGGCTTGTTGGGTGCGTATATCTCAGCAGATGTGAAGAATCATTGTCCACGTTTCTTCCAGAAAAAGTTTGCAGCTTCACAAAATGAGAAACCATTGGACTTAAAGTATATTATCATCAGTTTCGATTGGCTGTTGTAAGTTCTAACAGCCAGTTACTGTTGACTTCCGTCATTATCAAACAGTTTCGCAAATCATATCACCTAGTCAGTCCTTTTCAGCCAGTTATGAGGATAATGCAGCTTACAGCTCATTAACTCAGCTTTGGGTGGCTAACAATTGTAGCCCGAGTTCTTAAAGTTCCAAAACAAACCGCTTTCGGCTTTGAAGTGGGCCCCAGTCATTTCTCGTTTTTACCAAGTCACCGGACTCTTAAGCGCCATCGCACCCCGACATCTCATTCATGCAGCTACATACCTGCATTCACACAAATTGTCATAAGATGTTTATTGAGAAAAGTGTGACAAGCCTTTTGCTCATACAATTGGAAATTATTGCAGAGAGAACCACAGATGTTGACAGGACAGCCAAGTGAGACCATTAGAAAGCAGGTATGCAGTACAACCAATTCACAAATAAACTAAGCACCAACATCAGTTCACAAACACATCAGCAGATTGAAAGTGTTGACATGAACAAGCAAGATGGTACCTCGATTGCATAATGGTGGATATTTTTACTGTATCCTAATACAAGAAAAGAATGGGGTTGAGAGATCAAATCTGACAGCTTTGTGATCTAAAACTTGCTTGGAAGGGACCCAGTCAATTTAATAACTACAGTATGTAACATCAATTTAGTTGTCAAGTATTTAGAGAAAGCATTTTTGTTCAGATTAATGCATACTGTGCCAACAATTTAACTGACCATTATCCAACCCAAATATTTGTAGACCACAAGCCTTTGATTAATGGTAGCCATCACTTAAGTTCGTGCTCTTTTTGAATCTTATAACTGCCATGATATCTTACCACACCCAAGAGAAAAAACGCAAAGGATATTGAAATGTTGGTATTGATCATTTTCTTTTCATTAAAAGTTCAAGTTCAAAAATGGCTTCTGCTAAGATTACCCTCCATGGATCTTAAATGGGATGAAAAGGTTGTGGTGATGCGTTATCCTGAACTTGCAAACTATGGTTCCCAGTAGTTTTATGGAAACAGATGTGACCAAGGAGATCATGGTCAACTCCAAAGGGCAATAAGAAATGATCCAAGAATCAAAACCCTAAAGGCTGACAGCATATTCTACTGGGACTTTTAATTTGGCCCACAACAAAGATGAAAGAAGAAAGCAAACCAACCTAATAATTAATAAACAAAATCACAGAACATGAAGACATACCTTTCCACAGCATTTTGCTATGTAACTTGTTCTGTGACGATGCCAAAAGCGTCCGACAAAAAGAAGTTAAACCACGTCCGAGGAATTTATCTTATGCTGCAGATCACAAAAGCAACTAACGCACCACAATCCTTCTTTCTCTTTGTTTTTTTAAGACTCTGTACACAGCTACTACCCAGTTTTTCCTGGTTACAACTCTGGCACGGGCAGCCTACAATGAACGTAGCAGAATGTTAAAAAGTTGCTTCCGTCATGTTCAGTGGTGCCCGTTCTGATCCAACTAACAGGGTACCACCCACTATGCCCCCTACTGACGACAGAAGCTTTGCGCGAGTCACCCCTTTAGGAGGGCACCACCACATCCATCCATAGCCAGTCCCCATGCGCTTGCCAAATACCACAGACTTTGACACCGAGTACAGATATGAAGAGGAAATGGAATCTGCACAATTCTGCTTCCAGCTTCAGTGCAAAATTTTGCTTCCAGCTTCAGTGCACTTTCAGCACAGTTGACTTCAACCCTTGTTGAATTACAACATAGTATTTCCCCACTCTCACATGGATGGTCGGAATAATAATAATCACTACAAACGGCCAAAAAGCAGCAAGAACAAGTTCCATTTTCATGCATCATGACAAAGAAATTATGCGGTTAAAGTAAAGCATAGGCTTCGTTGTAAGTTTTGCCAGTGCAGTCACCCTTCTCCATGCAAATCAACACTCTGTGTGTTATGTTTGTCCGCCATGGCCTTTTTCCCCCTTCCCTTTCGCACTTTTCTTGTCTTGCTGTAAACAACATTCACAGGACAAAACAAAAATACCTTACCATACTATCTGTGCTGAGATGAAATCAAATCTATGGTATATTGTGTGCTACAAGAGACGCCTACAGTTATAACTAAGCATGCAATCAGCCTTTTGGGTGAAGAAAATATCCCAGAAGTAGAAAGTGACACTTTACAAAGATGGTCCATGACAGGAATATCGCATCACTTTCACTGCTTTCTCTTCGGGTGACAATTCATACTTGGTACATCAAACAAAGCAAACATGTACACAATAAAATGAAGCTGAGTAAGGCAAGGTATGCACCTGATGAAAGTTGATGACCAACGGATCATGGAGTGGATCACATCCCACAATAACCAAGAGTGCAGAAGAACATGGACACCGACAGAAAATCGGATCTCTGGGCTCAGAACAGGTACTTCCTTGAAGATAGTCCACACTTGTAGCGCACACAAGTATACATGCAGAGGTAAAGAGTCTGCTTCACAACGGTAGCTACCACTCTGATGAGCTCAGCAAACTAAACAGATCCGTAGAGAAAAAATGTCGGACAACTGCAGGATCATGATCCTTTGGAATGATGGAGGCATTGCATCATCCTGGAGAGAACAATGACACGCGTTTGGAAGTTAGCTCTTTTTAGGTTTCATAGCTACCTGACCCCAGCACTCATATTAGAATTAACAATGCAACGGCTGGTAAAACGGCACAGTCCCAGTACCCATCATACTGATCAAGTCCATTGATGTTGAAAGCATATTTCCAGAAATGTTCAACCTTTCATACTCATTTGCACTGCAGCAGACAATCGCCTCACGTTCACAAGGAAACTTTGCCTCCGAGTGCCTATAAAACATTTAAATCAGGAAAGCACTTGCAGTTTGTTAGAAAATTGCTTGAAATCTTTTCAAACGATCCTTGACCTTAACTCTGCTCTGTTCAGATCTATAAAGGAATTTGCAATTAGTTTCTTTACTGTGAGTGAGAACAAATATCTTTTCTTCCTGTGAGTGAGCAGATATATTGTATAATATTCTGATTTGAGTAAATTTAATGGATCACAGAAGTAAAATCTCCCAACAAATGGATATCTTGGCGAATAGCAAGTCACAAGCTCCCCTTCTGTGGATGATAGGAGAAAAGGACAAAATTCATTTACATATCGCACCCAATTAAACATCAAAAAGGAAAAAGAATGGGGGGAGGGAGAAAACCTGTAATCTCATGCAAGTCATTCTTTCAACAAATTTGCTTGTTTTTTTCTGTTAAATGAAAGTGCAGGCTTCAAATTAACTTGCCATAGGGTTATGAATCACACAAGTTAAACTTAAAGCCAAGGAAAAATGATTTGCTCGGCCACATACACCACACTGATGTATTCACAATCACAATCCTAAAATTATGCTATGCGTACTCGCCATACATAGCACAAATACATGAAAAATTCCACATGACGAAAGGTGGACCAATACACGGATAAAACCTCCAACATGGGTGGGAGCATGACTGAAGATTGTGCGTGTGTGGCACAAACGTTACAAGCTGGGCCGTTTGCTTCAACATATAAAACATCAGCTTATCCTGTGCTTCTGCAACCTCATGTCAAAAGCAGGGCGAGATTATTGGGGGAGGGGGGGGGGGGGCACTGGCACTGAAAACTGAACAGATTTGTAAATTCACCACTTATATAAAGCTGGGATCAAATTTCCAGACAAAAAAAAGGATAGTGTACTGCAAAAACGGTTGTCGGCATCTCTGGATGTTTCAAAAGTATTGGTGAACAAATTTATGTGAATGGAATTTGAATCCATCAAATGAAAATTACACCGATATTCTGTTGATGTTTTACACTGGTCCTTGTAATGTAAACTGGTGGTAAGTTACAAATAAATTATGAAAATAGAAACAAAAAGAAGAAATTTCCTGACTTTGGAAGAAACTATTCTCTTACAGGGCCTGTTGTAGTGGTCTCCAGACTGGAAATGCCATTTCCATCCTTACATAATAAAACGGCTATTCATGCACTTCTAATTGTCAAGTTTAAGTGTTGCCTAATTTACAACTTTAAACACGATTCGATATAATCACAAATTTGATTCCTGTTGCACAAAATTTTCTGTATTCACATCTATTTATCAAAGTTCATTTCAAGAACAACCACATTTATATGATTTGATCAAGAGACAGTGATTTATCTTAAATATATATATATATATATATATCGGTATTCCTCTCACATGTTCACATTTTTGGGGGTGCAAAGCAGTGACTGTAACGTACACAATATGTTCTGTGAATCTATCAGGCTCTCTGATAGTCAGCACAGATCAATGTAAAGTTTGGGTTGGTAATCTGTAATTAACATTTTCCAAAGACAATGTCAATGGCATTAGTGTGTGTGTGTGAGTCGTTCAATTCTATAAAATCACTCTGTTAACATACCAGTATCGCACAGATATGCAATTCCAAAATTCATAAAATGTATGCATATCCAAAAAATATTACATCTTTATCGAAAAGAAAACATCGCTCTTGCAGCCAGTTTCCTTAAGATCAACCACAAACAAAGTGCCTACTTCACTAAGGAGGAAAATCTTAAAGTAAGACAAATGTGAAAATTTCTATCACAGTTCTTGTTGCAAGACAGATGCAAATACAAAGAGTTTAAAATGTTCAAAAGCACAATTTTTTGTCAAGCAGTCTTGCACACACACTGAATTAGTAATTGAGGATCAGTCTGTCCCATAGTATGTTTACACACGAACATTAGAAGAGAAAAAACATACAAGTATGCACATATACCATGGAATGGCTCGCATTTGTAAAAGCCAAACTGCTGCAAAGCTAAATGTAAAGTTTCCTTTTTATTACTGATAAAAAAAAATGTACAGTCTTTGTGTGCATAATGAAATGCTAATCTACCAGTTCACGCCTCAGTATGTTCGTTTTTTAATTAATGCTGGAGTGCATATGCTGGGTATAACACTTTGTTTACTTTGGCCACAAGGTGATTTTCATTTTTCAGTTATTCTTTCAAAATTTTTCACAGGCTTTGGTCCCACAAATTTGGTCATTTTCCCCCTCAAGATTGTATTCTTCAACATGGACCAAGTGACATCATTTCTGTTTGTATAATTACATGTTCTCAGTACAGATCAATAAAAGCTGGTTCAACTCTGAAAGCACAGAATGTAGTAGGAATGTGGCTTTGGAATGAATAAAGATCAATGTAGTGTATGAATTGTTCTCAACCACTGACCGATCAGAGAATGCTGGGGTAAAGGGAAATTGATGGGTGTCAGGCTAAGACCGAACATATTATTTAAACTACAAAAAAAATTAAATGGTAGAGAATGAAGAATTGGAAAATTCTAAAAAAAAAACATGCAGCATCTCACTTTCTGCTACTCTGCAACACATATCTTTTCACACAATTGGAAAAGAACGTCCGTTCAACTTATTCAAGGAAACCAGTAAAAAGATTACAGCAACTGTGCAATCACATGACCATCACTGCATTTGTGCCATTTTTCATCCATCGGTTCCTAAGCAACTGTGATTAATCCAATTTTCAGCGATAATGGTCATTTATGTGCAAACTGAGCATACCTTGTTACCAAGTTGGACGCTGACATTGTCTCCTTTTCCCTTGCTACATCCATCCATGTTCAATGGGCATCTAAATTTTTGGAGCAATGGAAAGGCAAACTTTATCCTCAAAACACGCACGCACACGCACACACACACACACACAAAGTGCTACTGTTGGGTCAAAGTTAGTTTGTGAAAGACTTAGGCATGAGGAAGCCAGCAAATGAATTGGATACTGACAGAACATTTTGCAGCAGATGTACAGTTCTAACTTTTTTTCTTTTCAAACATCTAGATTCTGTCATTCTTTTAATTCTTAAGTCTTTGTACTTTTTTCAAAATTTTTGTCCGCTTGCATTGTCAGCACTGTTCCTTAGCTTGACAAGTCTTTCCCCGGATGAAATGGGTGCTCCACTGTCTCTTCACAGAACATCTCTCTTGGAGAAAATTCAGTCTTCCCTTGCTATACTTCCAGATGTTTTCTTGAATTTTCAGTCGATTTAATTCTAGTCCAGGTGATCACATACACGGTCCTCTCAATGCTGTCACCATGTAGAAAGGGATGTCCCATAATAAAAATAAAAACTGGCAAAACATCATAATTATATACAACAATTCATGATGTAAAAGCTGATCTACCAATATCGATTCCAATCAAGGAAATGGGCCAAACAGCTGACGAGGAAAGCAATATGTACATGACTAAGAACAATACTTTCTGATTTGCAATATATTGAGAAATTTGCAATATAACAAGCATCGTCTAACATTTCTGCAGCAAGGTATATTTCTTCAATTTACAAGCTATGAAATCTATTGTGCTTTCCTCCTTTTTTCGTGCGTGTCTCGCTGCCCTTGCATCTCAGAAGTGGTCAAAAGAAGGAAGACTGGTCAACGTAAAAAACAAACCCAGGCATAAGCCTCATCATTCAAAGTATAAAGACTCTTGCCCCCTAGTTACTAGTTGCCATTCTTAACAGAACTGCAGCCACAATTTTCCACCATTCTGCAACTTTCATTTTATTCTTATTTGCCCTTTTTTTATATGAAAATACAAAAGTTTTAGTTGGCATTAAATTTTCATCTATATTTTATTCTTATTTGCCCTTTTTTATATGAAAATACAAAAGTTTTAGTTGCATTAAATTTTTACCTGCTGTAGTTCACTCCCACATGTAATACCTTTGTTTATCAAAATTCTTACCTAGTTACACAAGTGAAAATCTTATCTGATTTTCTGTAACATGGACATTTCACGAAAAGAATAACTGCAACTGTACGTTTGCTTCCGTTTGAAGCGACTTTTATACACTCAAGGCTGTAAGTAAATGACTGAGCCATTTCCAGACAGGAAGGAAGAAAACGCTGCGTATTGTAGTAGAAGCCACTACTGTGTCACACTACATATGAAAATGAAAGCTAAAATATACTACCGGTAGTATGACTGACGGTGCAAGTGATGATGGATATACTTTTGCCCTCCCCAAATGTCCCCAATAAATGTAACACATTGTTCAAGGAAAGTCCAGTGTAAGTTGCATCAAGCAGATCAAAAGGTGCTTCATTACTTCAGTAATAACCTGACAACATCCGGCCGATGACTGGCCTTTTCTGTCTGCTGACAGTATAATACTATAAATGCACAACTGAACAATAACCTGTCTGAACTTGAACTGTCCTTAAAAGGAACAAAAGCCACGCACCAATCAGGTGTCATAACACTGGCGTCTAAGAGTCACAACACTGCATGTTCTTGGAATGTGCAAGTTTCAACACACTTTCTGTCGGTGATCCACTCATCTAAATGTCTTCCTCTCAACACTAACAAAAAAGTTTTACTCTTAACACTAACAATGGAATCAGTACAGGGGGAAAAAATCACAATCTAGTTTCACTGGCAACTTTTTTTTCAAGACATCAGAAAAGGGAATCATAAATTTGTTAATATCAACTGGTAAGATGAGGAACAGATCTGAATCAGTTCTCCGATCCGTGAAATCATTCCATAGGCTTGAAAGGTGATCCAGCCATGATAGTAGGGACACTTGATTTTAAGTTCTGGACAGAATAACCGCATATTGCTACAAAGTTCACGTTCATCTTACTTCAAGTCTGCAGGCAGTGATGGTGCAGTGAAAATGCTACTCCCATAATTCAGATCTACTGTACTGATGGCGTGATGTTGAGATCAGTTTGCCACTGCAACAGGGCTTTCCTCACACCACTCTACTTGGAAGAGATTCTCATCAGAAGATGTTTTCAGCAGCTTGCATGATTTTGGCCAGCTGTCGGTCGAAAGCTTCATCATCCTGCCAGATTCCACACCCAACAAAAATGGAAGCCAGAGCACGCTGCAAAGTGTTAAATGCATCCAAACACAAACACAAGCAATAATTGTCCAAGGCCAGGTGGAACTCTGGGTCCAGAACCCAGGCGTTGCGAAAGTGCAGAGCCGCTTCACGAAACACTCCCATTTCCATCATGGCCAATCCCAAGACGGCCTGCAGGAACGGGGAATCGTGGTTGTGGGTGTAGACCTCGTCCAGCAGGCGGAGCAGGCTTTGTTCACCGTGGCGCATCTCTCCCAGCTGTTTGTGGGACAGCAGCAGGAGGTAGTGGGCCAGGACGGTGGCCGGCAGCAGCACCTCCTCCTGAGCTTCCACCTGGTCCTGCAGAGCCTCGGGCAAGGTCACCTTCTCCAGACCTCCGTACACAATTTCTGGCACGTCCTCGGTGTTGGCTTTGAGGGCGTCCTGCAGGTACATCACGGCATCTTCGTAGTTGGCCTGGCTGTACAGGAAGTTGGCGTACTTCACGCAGACACACTGCTTGATCTCCAGCTTCAGCGATTCCTGGAGAAATGACAAAACCAACAGTCATGTCAATGTTCATGGCTAAAATGTAACAGAATGCAAAAATCAGACCGCATGTAACTTGGTGCATTTTCTATCATGAGATGTCATCTGAACCACATTTTAATCAGTTTCTTCTATGTATGCACACGCACACACACATGCTTGATACACAAATATGTGTGCTGCTTACTAATACACACACAATGCAAGCGCTTCTTACCAGAACACACGCATAGTAATATGAGCACTTCTTACCAACACACATACTAACAAAAACACTGGTTATCAGTACAGTACACACACAAACACATGAACAATGCTTACTACCATATGCAGACCTGTGCACTTCTTGCCACTACACACAAACACGAGCATTTGCAGAGCTTCAGATTGTTTTCAGACATCATGGGCCCAATGACCCATGGCCATGCAAAATGATGGGTCAATTTTGAAAAAGATGGGTCATTGACAATCAAAGGTATGTTCACCTAGTCCTTGAACAGGTACCGCCTGCGTTTTTCCGCCCACACCTGCACTGCACTCATAAAGGGCATGTCCTGGAAGCTAGGTCCATCAATGCACACCCTCATCAGCTGGTCACAATGTGTGTTTGTGAGGGCACTTCTCCTCTGGGTGTGAATGTAGTTCTGCACCGAGAAGGACCTTTCACAATCTGCTGTGTGGACAGGCAAGGTCAGAGCACAGGCTGTCAGCTTCTTAAGGTTTGGAAAGTCCTCAGGGTAGAACTTGCAGATGGCCTGCCACAGAGTCACAAAGTCGTCTCTAGGGAACTGCTCACTCAGGACTGTTCTCTTCAGAAGTCTCCACTCATCCATGGTCTCTTCTGTGTGTGTGTGTGTGTGCATGTGTGCGTGTGTGTGTGTGTGTGTGTGTGTGAGAGAGAGAGAGAGAGAGAGAGTGTGTGTGTGTGTGTGTGTGTGTGTGTGTGTCTGTATGTGTGTGTACTGTCCAACACCCCCCTCCCTCTTTTTTCTTCTTCTCCGCTCGGTCTCTCTCTCTCTTCCCTTTTCCCACCCCATCTTCCTCGTGATGTGTTCATGGCACTTAGCTATTTTTAGCGGTGGCAGTTTGCTGGATGACTGACCCACTAAACGCTGGAGGATGGGGGTGGGGTGGGGCAGGGGAGGGAGGGGGGATACACATGCCGCCTTGCTGAGATAAGATACATGGGAAAGGAGAGAAAGACAATGGAGTGCGGGAGGGAGGAGTGGAAAGCCGAAAGGGGAGTGGGGGAAATACACGTGCCGGCTGGCTGAGAGAGACTAGAAGGGAGAGAAAAACAATGATGGCTTCAATTTTCAGCTAAGAGATAAAAACTAAACACTTACACTCGTTTTATCCTTTGAAAACATTGCTGACAAAGTTAGCTGCCGCTGGTTTTCACTTTGTTTGAGCTTTTTCTTCGGTGGCATCTTGTCTTTAGCAGAACGATGACTCGATTCCACACGTGTTGAAAAGTCAGACGATTTCTGGACCCAGACGATTTCGCCTTTGCAAGGTAAAACTGATAGATGTTCGCTGATTGGTTGTTGTGCTTGGCTGTCAGCCAATCACACACAGCGATGCTAGGCAAGGCAGCAAGGTGCCAGTTTGGGTACTAGGGCTATACTCCGTTGTGTGGCCACATGTGCTTGGACCTGGTGTGGCTTGGTACCAACAGACCGAGGATCGAGACAAGTTGGCGATTTTTATGACGCGCCAGGCTGGCGCATACACACTGACTGTTACGCGTCATTCTGATAAAATATGCGCCAATGGCGCGGGCGCGCCAACAATCTGAAGCTCTGCATTTGTCATTTTACACACAGATGATCATGGAAATTCCTCACCACTAAAATCACAAATGACCACTGCTACTGCTAGCCAACACAAACATAAGCACTTCTCGCCACTACACACAGACAAAGTATGAACACTGCTTAACCCTGCATATGCAAACATCAGCGAGCTTACTGCCATGCTCAAAAATGAGCAGTGCAGTTCTTACCACTACACACATACACAAACATGAACATTGTTCATCACTAATGTGTTTGATCACTGCTTACCACTACACACTCTTGAATGCGGCTAACCTGCTACACTTATGATCACTGCTTACCTTTACACACACCACAAAGGAGCAATGCTTTCCACTAAACACAAAGCAGATCCTGTTCACCTTGATGCACACACGCTCATGCATGCACACATACACATGCCCACTACCTATAACTACAAACACACAAAAATGAATATATGCACCATTCACCAATACACATGCACAAATATAAACAATGATTATCACCACATACACACGCTTGCAGGTAAGAACACTGCTTCCACTCTTGAACACATCACACACATTGATTAGCACTGCTTACAACTAACTATACTCACACCAATCAGCACTGTTAATACACACACACACACACACACACACACAAGCATTTCTCAGCACTACACACAAACATAAGCACTGCTTGCTGCTACAGACATAAATGAAAGCACTGCACCACTACACACAAAAATATAAGCACTCTTTATCTCTGTAAAGACATAAACACTGCTTACTATTATCACTATCAGCAAATTCAAGGCAACGGTACCGTCTTTCAAGGCAACAGTACCGTCTATCACACGCCTCAAAACCCTGCTCCTTGATCATAGCATCACTGCCCAAATTTTCACCTTTTTTTTTTTAATCATCATTGCCCAGCCAACCACACAGGGCCTTTTCAGGGCTGTCAAATTCACATGAAAATGATGTCACATCCTCAAGACAAAGATTACACTGCAAAAAGTGGTGACATCCTGAAAAAGAAAGAAACAACAAAAAAACAACTCGCGACATGGCCAGGCCATGCTTACAGCTCCAGCATGTTGTTTGATTTCTCAATCTCAGGTTACAGTCGCCCAATCCCACTCCGCAGTCCCCAAACCAGCACCATATTCTCGCCACTTTCACCCTCATCAAAACAGAACAGTCTTCCTCCTCAAGTACCTGGAAATATTGTTCTGTGGCGAGAATCATCTCCAGCTCCTGGTCGATTTCCTCGCAGATGCAGGCCTTGACGTAGCACATGGTGGCCAGGTTCCCCAGGGTGACGCACATCTCGGGGCCCAGCTGGTTGTTGTGCATCTCCCGGAACACGTCCAGGCTCTCCCTGTAGGACTCGATGGCCTTGTCAATGTCCCCGGCCATCGTGT
The DNA here is from genome assembly GCA_018398815.1 of Conus ventricosus. Classification (NCBI taxonomy): domain Eukaryota; kingdom Metazoa; phylum Mollusca; class Gastropoda; order Neogastropoda; family Conidae; genus Conus; species Conus ventricosus. The sequence continues at coordinate 77,948,176 of CM031603.1, forward strand.
GCATCTGGCCCAGCTGGTGGAGGGTGCTGACCAGGTCACCTGGCGCACACATGGAGCAGAGTTAAACATGTGTAGTTCGAGCAGAGTTAGACACGTATAGTTTGAGCAGAGTTAAACACGTGTAGTTTGCATCTCTTTGATCACACTGTCAACTTGCAAAATAACGCAAACTGAAATGGGACGTATCATTTTGCATTTGAAATTGATCTCATCATTGAATGCTGAATTTAACTTTGACAAGTACTATTAAAACTTATCATTCACCTACACATGAACATTCTATGGAATGAACTGAAACAAAAGCTACCTCTTTTTCACACTGGTTCTTTAATTTGACCACTGTGACTATCATTTTACCACACTGTGCACAAAAATATAGAAATAAATAAATACGGGGGAAGGGGGGCAAAAAAAATCCATCCATGTGCAAATATCCTAACAGCCGACACCCGACCATAAAACAAAACCAAAAAAATATATATATATATATAAATTAAAAGACTGCTGCAAGTTCTGGTGAACATCAAGTATGTCTGTGTGTCAATACTATAATCAATTAACCACAACGCCCCTTTCTCTGCTGACACCCCTCATCTCCAAAGTCCTCGTCAACAACAGCCCCCATGCACACATGCCCTGCGAAGTTTCCTACCTTTGATGTCTTCTTCCAGCACATCCTGAATGTCTCTGGCCTGCTCCAGATAATGCACAGCACTCTGGTACTGTTTCATGCTAATGTGGGCATCGGCCGATCTGCTCAACAGCTGGTTATGAAGGGCCATGTCCAAGTCTTCTGAGGACGATATCATGGCTCCCGATTCTCCGCTCCCACTGCGCGACATCTCCGACTCGGACTGTGAAGTGCTGAGTTTGTCTCCAATCTCCAGAGCCTCGTTATAGTAGGTCAGGGCGGTTTTGTAGTCATACTGCGCAAAGTAGCAGTCTCCCAGGATCTGAAGGATTCGCATGTGCTGTCGATGCTCTCCTACACAACTCTCCTGCAAAGTAAGTTCAAAAGAGCATGAATACATTTTGATCAATGTATATAAAGGATCACCCAAATAGTTTTTGTCTTCTTTATCTTAACTTTCTCTTGGTTTCATCATAAGTAAGCTATGCTTGTATGTGGCTGGTCTGAAACAAATGCAAAATAAAACGGGGGGGGGGGGGGGGGGGGGGGGGGGGGGGGGTAGGGGGGTAGGGGGCAGTGCTTTTTAACCATAGGGAGATTTTCATGTCTTTTGACACAAAGCTTGTGTGAAATTAATTATGCAGTTTGTATGTTTCTCTATGTACTCTGGGAAAAACTGATTTCTGAAAGTTCAAAAGGCCTTTTTTGTTTCTTTCTTTCAATTTTCAAACCTGAAGAGAAAACACGTTTCTTTTACCGAATCCATCAGAATATCAACACCTTGTTGTTTTGGTGATAGATCTGGTACATCAGAATTTTTTGACACATTCTTCAATGAACTGTGATGAATTCTGACCTGTATGAATAATTCCAATAAAAATGAAACCTCCATAAATGTCTCCTCTAAACGATTCCCTAGTTCTAATAAAAATGAAACCTCCATAAATGTCTCCTCTAAACGATTCCCTCTCCACGACCACTTTTTGGAGGGGGAGGGGGGGGGGGGGCGGCCAGGAGGCGGCTGAATTGTTGACAAAATTGCCACTATCTGTCTATTGAAAACTTAATTCTTTACTTATTCGAAACTTAAGACTTCCAACAAACTGTCACTTTGGCCTCTTGTTTTTCTGCTTGAAGTGAATCTCACAAGACTAGCGAAAACTTTCATTGTGAACAATATGATCTTTGATCATTGTGGTCAAAACAGGGTATTTTCTCTTTCTTCCATGCATCAACACAAATGTAAACATTGAAAAAAGTTCTGAGCATTTTCCCATTTTGGAAAGTGCCAATTTGTCTATCTCCCTGTAAAGTCTCCTCTCCAAGATGACGGAATTTTTAGGATATGTCATGAAACACGGGCTGGTACACCCATGGGGATGCTACTTTAAGGCTGTTATGAGTTGCATCCTGTAGTCTGATTTACCTCTGTTCAGGAGCAGTTATGTCCCTTGACATCTTAATGGAGTGTCCTGCGCGTGCCTGCACCCATCATCAACACAGCGCAGGCCTCCAAGGGTGGTACAGGACTGCTCTAAAGGCAGGTGAAGACAGTGCTTCTCTGGGTCCTCCCCAGCACCTTCGGGTGTTTCTTTTTCTTCTTTGCCTTAACTAGGCTGACCCTGGAGAAAGGTCCAGTGACGGTGACGAAAGACCCACTGACCACAGGGAAAGTCCTGTTGACAGTGGGAAAGACTACAGCTTTGGATTCTCTCTTGAGGGCACATAAGACTGTATGGCGAAAGCTTGGCTGTGTCTGGAGTGGCACTGTCTTCATCTGTCCGTCGGCAGGGGTGATTGGGTCTGTAGGGTGTGCTCGGCAGCTAGAGGGTGGTGTTTTTTGCCGGTGGGCTCTGCAGTCATGAAATACGGGCTGGTACACCCATGGGGATGCTACTTTAAGGCTGTTATGAGTTGCATCCTGTAGTCCGATTTACCTCTGTTCAGGAGCAGTTATGTCCCTTGATATCTTAATGGAGTGTCCTGCGCGTGCCTGTACCCATCGTCAACACAGCGCAGGCCTCCAAGGGTGGTACAGGACTGCTCTAAAGGCAGGTGAAGACAGTGCTTCTCTGGGTCCTCCCCAGCACCTTCGGGTGTTTCTTTTTCTTCTTTGCCTTAACTAGGCTGACCCTGGAGAAAGGTCCAGTGACGGTGACGAAAGACCCACTGACCACAGGGAAAGTCCTGTTGACAGTGGGAAAGACTACAGCTTTGGATTCTCTCTTGAGGGCACATAAGACTATGGCGAAAGCTTGGCTGTGTCTGGAGTGGCACTGTCTTCATCTGTCCGTCGGCAGGGGTGATTGGGTCTGTAGGGTGTGCTCGGCAGCTAGAGGGTGGTGTTTTTTGCCGGTGGGCTCTGCAGTCATGAAATACGGGCTGGTACACCCATGGGGATGCTACATGAGTTGCATCCTGTAGTCCGATTTACCTCTGTTCAGGAGCAGTTATGTCCCTTGATATCTTAATGGAGTGTCCTGCGCGTGCCTGTACACAGCGCAGGCCTCCAAGGGTGGTACAGGACTGCTCTAAAGGCAGGTGAACACAGTGCTTCTCTGGGTCCTCCCCAGCACCTTCGGGTGTTTCTTTTTCTTCTTTTTCCTTTTTTTTTTCTTTTAAGAGAAGTCATACATTACATACATGAATGACTGAGATGAAACTTGAATGAAGATTTCTAAAATATCAGTCTTCCAACTACCATGGTTTTCTTTTTATATAATATGCTCCAAACCATCAAGCTAATTTTCTAGAACGCCAGACAAACTCTTGAAACTGGGGTACTGTTTTTTAAAAAAATTAACCAAACACACCTACACTTACATACATTAATAAAAGGCAGTAATGACGACTCACCTGCATTCACAGTTCTAAGATACATTAATGAGAGACTGTAGTGAGTGCTCACTTACCTGCATGAAGAGTCTGCCGATGTTGAGGAACTTGATGGCCTTGTGTTGCAGGTTGAGGATGTTGTAGGTGTTGCCCAACATGTACAGGTTCTGGCACACCAGCCAGAACTTCTGCTGAGGCAGCTCCGTGATCTTCTCCTCATACACGGTCCAAAATGTCTCAAAAGCTTGGCTGCAGAAAGACACACACTTGTGGTAGGACTTCATCTTGTAGAAGGTGATGCCCAGCAGCGAGAGCAGCAGTCCATGCAGGAACGTGTGCAATGTCAGCCCAAAGGCATGTTTCACCATGTGCAGGGCAAGTTCAAACACATGGGCTGCCCTTGGGTACACATGAAGCATGAAGGTGGACACTCCTAGCATGATCAGCACATGAGCGTTCTCCAGAATGGATTCTTTCCCGTACACACCTGCCAGGCGGAACAGGCCCAGAGCCTTCTCGTAGAATACCAGTGCCTCAGGATAGTTCTTCTGCACAAAATGACAGTCCCCTAGTTTCCGCAGTGCCTTGGCTACAATGTCTTTCTGGGTCTCTTCGTTGTTCTCCAGAACACTCAGCGCTTCAGTGTAGCAACTGATGGCAGCGTCAACATTGCCCATGCTGTTTCGATTTTTCGGAGACACCTCTTTGGGAGCCGATGGGCGTTCCGACTTGGATCCTCCGTCCTGTTCATCAGCCGCCTCTTTTTCAAAGAACTCGCAAATGGCAGCGATAACTTCTGCATACAGAGCATCTTCATGAAGGGTCTCGGAGACGTAAGCGTTGCCCAGGTCGATGAGCACAATGGCCACCTCCCTGTGGGCGTCATGATCCTGAAGGTCACGGAACAACCTCAGGGCTTTCTCAAAGTTGCTGCGTCCCTTGTTGATCAGACCCTGGCGTAGACACAGCAGTCCTGTGTTCTGCATCACCTGGGCACTAAACAGAGAGCAAAGTCAGATGCACATACACTACTTGACTGATGGCAGACAAACAAACATTGGGTGTAATACAGAACACAGAAAGACATGATTCATATTACAAAAACTCTATAGCATACAGAAAAAATGACAATATGAACAAAATTATGGTTACAGAAATAAATCAAGACATACACAGAGGTTCCGTTAGACCGGCATATGCCGGTTTTTACCGGTAAATATTTGCCTTGTACCGAAAAAAATAAAAGCCGCCGGTACTGTGTACCGGCAGAACATCCGAGCGCTTTGACTCTCCTCTATCCCTGCACTGTCTGTCTCTCCGCCTGTCAGCGGGTGAGCGGGGATGGCAGGCAGGAAATAAGCCAGGACCTTTGCCCCCTTTTTTTTCAATGGACAGCGCTGATTACTACAGCACTCGCGTCAAAATGGACGGTTCCATTTTTCTTTGAGAACCCAGGTTCCCTAGCGTGTAGCCAAAGTTTCACAGTCTGACCCTGGATTGAACTTGCGGTAATCCCCGACCCAGTTTTCAATTGACTGTCGCTGTTTTCAACATCACTTTGAGTAACTGCATGGTTCGATGACGAACACTGACGGAATTCTTTCGCACGTGTGGATAGGTAAGTGAGAAGTTTGTTAAGTTTGTTTTGTTTGTTTGTTTGTTTGTTTTTCTTTCAAGTTACGTTTTGGTTGGTTGGTTTGGTTTTGTTTTGTTTTGCTTTTTGTTTTCATTTATGATTTTTTTTGCATGTTACTCTCTCCGTCGACTTTTCTGTTGAGTTCAGTTGACTGAAGGCTGTCACTGACAAAGCCTGTTACGTGCTATCCGTGCCGGTAGGCCGCTCGCTATCGCCCATTCGCGTGACCCAGAATCGCGGTTGAGTGTGTAGTGCATGGCAGGCAGCCAAGCGCGGTACCGGCTGATTTAAGACTTGTACCGGAAATTTTTGTTGTTGTCGGTACCAAGTACCGGCAAAGTCTATAGTCTAGCGGAACCTCTGCATACAGTGAATAACTTAGAACACAGCGAACAAGAAAAAAGAAAATATACGGACATAATGAAAATGCACAGATAAATGATACAATGAAATGATCAGGCACATGTTCATGTATTTAATTATTACGTACAATTATCATAGCCTTATGGCCAAAGAGCAGTCAACTGATAACAATCCACTGTGTCTTAGACATGGCATTATCTAAGACACAGTCCATCCCACTCCTTTTCCACTTAAAACCCTCCCTGAATTCATCCAGGTACCCTTTTATTCCTAGGTGGACAGGGAGGGGTTTCAAGATGTAAAAATTCCCATGTTCAACTCAAGACCATAAGCTCCACAGTCAAACACTAACCATTCAACTATAACCCCTCTTCAAAGACATGTTTGGTAAACTGTTCAAAAAAAGAGATTAGGTGTTAATCTGTATAACATTTAAATGATGATTAATTTAAAGCAAAAAAAGATTTTTAAAAAGCTGCCGCTTTCAACACATGCACACTTTAGTTCATTTTTCACCAACATGAAACATCTGTCATAATTCACAGTCTTCAGTAACAGAATAAAATCATATCTTCACTTCTTCAACACAAATTTACAACAAAAAAACATTTAAAAGTCTGTAGGAAAACAATTCTTTCAAACCAGGAAATGCATACTTGGTGAACAGTTTTCATGTTTAAAATTCAAAAAGTGTAAACATCAGAAAGAAATCAAACTGTAAACGATATGTATTATGTTAGGAACAGCTGTGCAGTAAAATCAAGGGTAACAAGAAATTATGGTTTAAAAACATGAATAGTTTACAAGAAAACACACTGTCATCAATGAAAAGACATTCAAACACACCAATACCCACACATGCACGCACACACACACACACATGCACACACACACATCCATCCACACACACATGCACACACACACCCATCCACACACACATACACACACACATCCACCCATCCACACACGCACGCGCGCGCACGCACGCACGCACGCACGCACGCACGCACGCACGCACACACACACACACACACACACACACCCCTACCTAAAGCGGAGGAGGTCAGAGGAGCCATCCTGTATCTCGTCTATGATCTGCAGGATGTTTTCACAGAGCAGTTCAGCCTGTGTGTAGGACTCGGCTGCTATAAGGTGGTCCACCAGCCGATGGTAAATCTTCGCCATCATCAGTTTGATCCTGTTCTCCTGCAGGGGAGAGAACAGCTCCTTCTCCTGCTCCTCCTCGACCTGTGACACAAATGACACGGCTGATACACTCTGTTGTTATTGTGTCATGATTAATGTCAAGCCCTGTCCGCTAACACTGCTGTCTTTCATTTGAGCTCCAGATCCCTTTCCCCATTCTTCCCCCATGGCTTCTCTATTCCCGCTTTTATCACCTTCATGCATAAAAAAAAAAATAATAACATATGATATAGTCCTACATAACTTCCCCTCTCTCTAACTTGAACTGGATCTTAATATTACAATTCAAGTTTCTCCATCAGGATCATAAACTCATATTTTGGGGAAAAATGTGAAGACTCTTGTACTGCCTTAAATTAAATCTTCATGACAGACCCTTGGGAAATACAAGGACATCTTAAAACAGAGTAAATGAAAGAGATGGGGTACAACTGATACCAACAAAGACTTGCTCTTTACTGCAGGACTCATCGAAGGGTTGACCGGTCAGCCAGCCAGACCCTCAATCAATGAGCGAACCTTAGTCTGGGCCTCTTGTGGCATGCATGCACCTCGTCTGTGCGAAGTTATCTCCTATCCACCATCTCCAATGAAAAATGTATGCTATCTTGTCATGCAGTCTGAGAACAGAATGGGACTCCACAGGATCATGTTCCTCACCTTCTTCCCCAGATAATCTTCCTCACCTTCTTCCCCAGATAATCTTCCTCACCTTCTTCCCCAGATAATCTTCCTCACCCTCTTCCCCAGATAATCTTCCTCACCTTCTTCCCATAAAAAATCTCAAATTCTGTGGTCCTTTATGCCCTGCTTTTATGGTGGCCTCAGTCTGATTTCCTCTCCACATAGTGAGTTTGTGTCTAGGTATCAACAACTTCATGTGGACTGTCGCTGGACAGATGTGGTGATGGCCCCCCCCCCCCCCCCCCCCCCCCCGGAACACTCACTCACGCTAATTACTCACGCTAATTAGTATTGTCAGAAGGGGGAGGGGGGGGGGGGGGGGTTAGCAGGTGGTGTCCAGTGAATGTTGGATCAGAACAAGCACCACTGAAAACCACCAAAGTGACTCAGCCAAAAGTGCAGTCTTCTCTGGTGGGTTGCCTCATGATGAACTGACTGACTGCTCTCTGTGCCTGGGCAGTAGTGGGACAAGCCACAAGTGGGTTCCACATGGTCAGCTGGAATGAGCAGCATGGGGGCTATGCCACTGAAGTGGGTTCTACATGGTCAGCTGGAATGAGCAGCATGGGGGCTATGCCACTGAAGTGGGTTCCACATGGTCAGCTGGAATGAGCAGCATGGGGGCTATGCCACTGAAGTGGGTTCCACATGGTCAGCTGGAATGAGCAGCATGGGGGCTATGCCACTGAAGTGGGTTCCACATGGTCAGCTGGAATGAGCAGCATGGGGGCTATGCCACAAGTGGGTTCCACATGGTCAGCTGGAATGAGCAGCATGGGGGCTATGCCACAAGTGGGTTCTACATGGTCAGCTGGAATGAGCAGCGTGGGGGCTATGCCACTGAAGTGGGTTCCACATGGTCAGCTGGAACGAGCAGCGTGGGGGCTATGCCACAAGTGGGTTCCACATGGTCAGCTGGAATGAGCAGCGTGGGGGCTATGCACTGAAGTGGGTTCCACATGGTCAGCTGGAATGAGCAGCGTGGGGGCTATGCCACAAGTGGGTTCCACATGGTCAGCTGGAATGAGCAGCGTGGGGGCTATGCCACTGAAGTGGGTTCCACATGGTCAGCTAGAATGAGCAGCATGGGGGCTATGCCACTGAAGTGGGTTCTACATGGTCAGCTGGAATGAGCAGCGTGGGGGCTATGCCACAAGTGGGTTCCACATGGTCAGCTGGAATGAGCAGCGTGGGGGCTATGCCACTGAAGTGGGTTCTACATGGTCAGCTGGAATGAGCAGCATGGGGGCTATGCCACTGAAGTGGGTTCTGCATGGTCAGCTGGAATGAGCAGCATGGGGGCTATGCCACTGAAGTGGGTTCTACATGGTCAGCTGGAATGAGCAGCATGGGGGCTATGCCACTGAAGTGGGTTCTACATGGTCAGCTGGAATGAGCAGCATGGGGGGTATGCCACTGAAGTGGGTTCTGCATGGTCAGCTGGAATGAGCAGCGTGGGGGCTATGCCACTGAAGTGGGTTCTACATGGTCAGCTGGAATGAGCAGCATGGGGGCTATGCCACTGAAGTGGGTTCCACATGGTCAGCTGGAATGAGCAGCATGGGGGCTATGCCACAAGTGGGTTCTACATGGTCAGCTGGAATGAGCAGCATGGGGCTATGCCACAAGTGGGTTCCACATGGTCAGCTGGAATGAGCAGCGTGGGGGCTATGCCACTGAAGTGGGTTCTACATGGTCAGCTGGAATGAGCAGCATGGGGGCTATGCCACTGAAGTGGGTTCCACATGGTCAGCTGGAATGAGCAGCATGGGGGGTATGCCACTGAAGTGGGTTCTGCATGGTCAGCTGGAATGAGCAGCATGGGGGCTATGCCACTGAAGTGGGTTCCACATGGTCAGCTGGAATGAGCAGCGTGGGGGCTATGCCACTGAAGTGGGTTCTACATGGTCAGCTGGAATGAGCAGCATGGGGGCTATGCCACTGAAGTGGGTTCCACATGGTCAGCTGGAATGAGCAGCATGGGGGGTATGCCACTGAAGTGGGTTCTGCATGGTCAGCTGGAATGAGCAGCATGGGGGCTATGCCACTGAAGTGGGTTCTGCATGGTCAGCTGGAATGAGCAGCATGGGGGCTATGCCACAAGTGGGTTCTGCATGGTCAGCTGGAATGAGCAGCATGGGGGCTATGCTACTGAAGTGGGTTCTGCATGGTCAGCTGGAATGAGCAGCATGGGGGGTACTATGCTACTGAAGTAGAAACAAAGGATAAGAGAAAATAAATTGGAAAATTTGTGTTCACGTTCTGTTTCCAAGCTATGCCCATCATCTTGTGGTCATTTCCTCGCAGAACACCTCACACATTTCCACTTTAAGTGCCTGCAACTGTGCTAGGCCATGCAAGTATAATGCCCCAGTCAGACATGCTAAAATGCTTTATGCACTCATGTGTGTGTGTGTGTGTGTGTGTGTGTGTGTGTGTGTGTGTGTGTGTGTGTGTGTGACACCTGCAAGATTGAACAACCATACTGTTTTATTTTGTACTTACTTAAAACCATATTCTGTGCAAGTTTATAAATAAAAAAAAACAGTAACAAAGCAAATGGATCTATGCCCCTATAGAAAAGCCACTTAGAAAATATTAGTATTAGTCCTCAGCCAGATCTTGGACTTTCTTGTAGCTGTGTAGGAGACCCGCCTAGAATTTCATCGCTAGTTCTTCCAGAAGCCACAGGCTTCCATGGAATGCTTTGGGGTGGGACACCTGTAGGGTTTTACCGTTTACAAACACCTGCAGACTCTACTGGGATCCTGCCAGACTGAAGGTATTCTTTCACGGTCAACTCCACTGAAGGCCTCATTGATGTTTATGGACTCGCTACTGTGTCATGTTATAAGATCAGTGATAGTCTTGGGCTTTTCGTGCTACGATCTCTCACGAAACTAAACGACGATCGTTGATCCAGCTGTTGTCCTGGTAACCTAGTAACGTAACCAGATTGTATTCTTGAAGAGAAGATCAGTCAAGGGAGTGAACTCAATTATCACAACATCTCTCCTTTCGTTTCTTTAGTTGATTTGTGTCCCTTGTTCGGATTCTCTTGTAGCTCTATAAAACAATTGTCTTGTTGAAACAAACATATAAGTAACATTAACTAGTAACTTAATTAAGGTAAAAACAATTAAACTAACAAAGAAAGCCAATGTAGGTAGTAAGCACATCAGATACACTGCTACTCTAAGAATCGTGCAGGTCTTCTGATGACCCTTCCAGAGCGTGATATGTGCGGGTTTTGTTCCAAAGTTGGTTGTGGATTAGCAGTGTGAGTGTCTTCATTCTGTTGCTGATTGTGCACTACACGTGCGTTTCCCTGTGTTTGTTGTTGTGGTCTGTTGTCACGATGTGAATGTTGTCCAGGTTCATCCATCTGCTGTGGTTCTTGATGTTGTTGTTGTCTTTCCTCTTGATCTTCATTGTATTGTTGAGGTTGTCTGTGCGCATCTGCATCGGTTTCCTGAAGTGATGATGTTTGCGGCGCCTTCTCTATGTTCCATCTTTCTCGGATGTCTCGTCTGTTTCTTCGCAGGATTTGGCCAGTGTTTGTCATCACTCTGAAAGAATTGGGTTCTTTGCAGACCTGGATAACTGTAGCTGGCTTCCATCTTTGAGTATATTGGTCAGTGATCCACACTGCTTGTCCCTGTTGAAGAGGAGACAATTTGTTGCCCGCATGATGATTGTAGTTTTCAGTCATCTTTTCAGTTTGCTTGGAAAGCTGTTCTCTTTGCTCCTGCAGTGCTGGCTCTTTCCGTGAAGGCAGCAGAGTCGCAATCTTCCTGTTCATCAACATTTCAGCAGGCGATGGAATATGGTGACTCACTGGGGTTGCACGCAAGTTGAGGAGAGCGAGGTGGATGTCTTGACCAGTTCTCTTGCACTTCTTGATGGTGTTTTTCACAGTTTGGATTTGTCTTTCAATGAACCCATTGGACTGTGGATATCTGGGTGATGAAGTTGTGTGCTGTATTCCCCATGTCCTAGTGAAATCCTGGTAGGCCTTTCCGGTAAACTGGGGACCATTATCACTGATTATAGTATCAGGTTTTCCAAATATTGCAAGAATTTTCTTTGTTTCCTCTGTCACTGCCTCACTGGTTGCTTTCGTCAGAGGGTTAATGACTGGGAACTTTGAAAAGTAGTCTGCAATGATCAAGTATGTTGTGTTGTCCACTTCAAACAGATCAGTTCCAATTTTCTTCCATGGTGCAGATGGGATTTCGTGAGCAGTCAAGGGTTCTTTCTGATTTGCCGGCCGTGTTTCTTGGCAGATGTGGCAGGTTTGTATCATTGTTTCTATATCTTTGTTTATATTAAGCCAGTATACAGACTCTCGTGCCAGGAGTCGTGTCTTCTCGATCCCTTGGTGTGCTCTGTGGAGTTGTTCAAGGATGTCTTTTTGAAGTGTTGGTGGAATGAGAACTTGCGTTCCCTTGAAAATAATCCCGTTTTCAATCGCCAGTTCATCCCTGAAGGACCAGAAACTCCTGATTTCTGCTGGAAGCTCCTTGATATTTGCAGGCCATCCCTGGATGATTATTTCTTTCAGGGTACACAGGACAGAGTCTCTGTTAGTTTCTTCTTGCAGCTGTTCCTGTTTTTCTCTGGAAAAATGGATGAATGCGATTTCATCTGTTTCAATTTCTTCTGGCGTTAGCTCAATGCCGTCCACTCTCATGTCCAGTGGGATGCTGCCCTTGTCTTGGGGTCGGGAAGTCGAGACAGTGTGTCTGACAGAGTCATTGTGTTTCCAGGTCGGTACATGATCTTGAAGTTGTAGCCCTGAATCTTGTACAGCATTCTTTGTAGGCGTGGCGGAGCTCTGTGAAGAGGCTTTTCTGCGATCATGACTAGAGGCTTGTGATCGGTGATCACGGTGAATGGTCTTCCATACAGGTAAGTTTGAAAGCGTGTGATGCCAAAGACAACTGCAAGCATTTCACGGTCTATGTTTGGGTAGTTGCTTTGAGCGTGGTTTAGTGATTTGGAAGCAAATGCTACTGGGCGGTTGTCTTGGAGCAGGGCTGCACCTACACCTCTTTGACTTGCATCCACTTCTAGTGTCACTGGTTTCTTTGGATTATAGAATGCCAGGCAGGCTTCAGCTGACAAACTCGTTTTCAGCTCCTCAAAACAGTGAATATGATCTTCCTGAATGAGGATTGGTGTGTCTTTCTTGAGAAGGTCTCTCAGTGGCTGTGATTTATCACTGAAATTTGGCAGGAATGAAGCCATGTATGTCATCATACCCAGAAATCTTTGCATGTTTTCTTTGTTCTGAGGCATCTGCATTTCTTGGATGGCTTGTACCTTTGCTGGGTCAGGTCTGATACCCTCACCAGAGTAGATATTTCCAAAAAATGAGATCTCTGATTTTCGGATGTCACATTTTTCAGAGTTGAAAATCAATCCGTTTTCCTCAGCACGTTTCATCAATGCCTTCAGATTGTGCTCATGCTCTTCATCATTTTTGCCATGCACACAGACGTCGTCATGAATGCCAACAACTCCTGGTAGTCCTTCAAGGATTTCATCCATTCTGGCTTGGAAGATGTCCTGAGAAACATTAAGTCCAAATGGTAATCTTCTCCAACAATATCTTCCAAACGGTGTTCGGAATGTTGTGAGAGGTTGACTCTCTGGATCTAGATGGACTGACCAGTAACCAGCTTTGGCATCAAGTTTACTGAATACTCGAGATCCTGCAAATTCAGCATTCAGTTCCTCCAAGGTTGGAATTTTGTGAGGGCATCTCTTGAGTGACTCATTCAGTTTCTTTGGGTCTATACAAATTCTGAGAGATCCATCTTTCTTGGTCGCGAATGCGAGGCTCGAGCACCAGTCTGTATGCTCTGTTATTGGTCTGATGACTTCATCATTTTCCATAGATATCTTCTCGAGTTCTTTCCTGAGCTTTTCTTTCACGTGAATCGGACACTTTCTTGGTGGATCTATGAAAGGTTTTGCATCTTTTTTTACATGGAGAGTTGCTGGTTTTTTGAAGTTCCCAATTCTGTCAAACTGATTTGGAAAAGCCTGTTTCAGCTCCTTCGTGTTTGTGATGCGTTCTGAAATATGCTGTTTTTGCATACCACAACAGTTGATGGTCACCAGCTTGAGTTGTTCAGATGTAGGCAGTCCCACTATTGCTGGCCCAGGGACGTCTACAACGTAGAACTTTGCAATCTGGAACTCGCCCTTGTCTCGAATTTGGATCTGGATGCTCCCAATACATGGTATTTCTTTCCCATTGTATGCTGTCAGGCGTACATTTTCCGTTTTCTGAAGCATTGATCTGAACTGTTTTCCATACATTTGTTTGATTACGCGTATCGGTAATGTGTTCCCAGCTGCTCCTGTGTCCACTTTGAGTTTAAGTGTGTGAATGTCTTTCATGTTTGGAATTTTCACATCAAGATTCGCATAGACTTCATGCCGTACTGTTTGACTTGATATCTGGATGCACTGAAAATGGATGCTATCAATGTCCTCTTCAGGCTCAGTATCATTAATGTCATGTACGTACTGTCTTGGTTGCTGATGTTGTCGGTTCCTTCGCTGAGCTGGTGCTTTGTTTTTTCCCGATTGGTTGGAACGACAACATTTTTTCCAATGATTTTTCTTTCCACAGGCATCACACGTAGTTCCAAATGCTGGACACAGTCGTGGTGGGTGGTTCAGACCGCAGTTGCCACATGCAGGTTTCATACGTTGTGTATCAATGTTGACCAGTGGTGCTGCCATTGCTTGCAGCTTGTGTTTGCCGGCTATGATCGCCTCAAAAAAAAATCTTCTTCCTTCAGCTAGAGCTTCTTTGAGGGTGTAGTTTTTTTCTTTGCTCAAAAGTTCTCTTTGGAATGGTTCAATAGGGGTTGATGCTATGATTAGCTCTGTGATGCGTTCCTCTAGCTCTTGTTCTTCAAACTGGCATTTGAGGGCTACTGTGCGGGCTTTCATGCAGAACTCATCCAATGATTCCGTTTCAGATTGCCTCATGCTCATGAGTTGTAGTCGATGAACTCTAAAATTTACATTCATTTGTAGCTGGGACTCGAAAAATTCCCACAGTTTCTTGGGATCTTTTTTGTCTGCATCTGAAAGGCCAGAGGCTTGAAGACGCTTGATACCTTCTGCACCCAGTCCTCTCAGGATCTTCAAGGCTTGTTTTTCTACTTGGTCAATGCCTTCGTCTTGAAAGAAGTATTGCATGGTTTGTTGAAAAATTCCTAGCGCTTCTGCTAGGTTTTCTTCCTGCCAATTCATCTCTGGAATCTTCGCCATGGTGTTGATCAATTTTCCGCTGCCACCATGTTATAAGATCAGTGATAGTCTTGGGCTTTTCGTGCTACGATCTCTCACGAAACTAAACGACGATCGTTGATCCAGCTGTTGTCCTGGTAACCTAGTAACGTAACCAGATTGTATTCTTGAAGAGAAGATCAGTCAAGGGAGTGAACTCAATTATCACAACATGTCACACCTACTGCTGTGTTTCGTTACCTATTCTGCTGTCACACCTACTGCTATGTCACACCTACTGCTCTCTATGTTTTATTACATATATTCTACTGTCACATCTACTGCTATGTCACACCTACTGCTGTGTTCTGTTACCTCTTCTGCTGTGTCACACCTACTGGCACTGTTTTGTTACCTATTCTGCTGTGCACACCGCCTGCTGTGTTTTGTTACCTATTCTGCTGTGCACACTGCCTGCTGTGTTTTGTTACATATTCTGCTGTGCACACCGCCTGCTGTGTTTTGTTACATATTCTGCTGTGCACACTGCCTGCTGTGTTTTGTTACCTATTCTGCTGTGCACACTGCCTGCTGTGTTTTATTACATATTCTGCTGTGCACACTGCCTGCTGTGTTTTATTACATATTCTGCTGTGTCACACTTACTGCTGTGTTTTATTACATTACAAATTGTTTTTCATTTCACATTTAGTTTAGGTGAGAAAAAGAGAGAGAGGGAGAGAAGCCTAAGTTAACTGTGCGTGTATGCATCCACATAGTCAAATGGTCTCACACACACAACACACACACAGAGTATACCATAGACATAATGCATGGACATGTGTACACAACTCTCTCAGTCTCACACACATCATGCACACAGACCAACTCTCTCTCCTCCCCCCCCCCCCCCCCCCATTCCCCTCTCTCCCTCCCCTTACCCCACCTCTCCCTGTGTACACATAATTTGCATAATTTATACAAATGTACCATTGTGATAACACAGCAATTTCTTCTCAGCACTTTAGAATAACCATTCGAAACAGCAAACTTTATGAATTTCTCTAATTACCCCCTCCTTCATCTCCTTTCCAATCCCTCTGTCTGTGCTACGTGTTCATGCTTATGCTTTCCTTTTTTTTCCTTTTCAGTTGGCTCACTTTTTATGCATAAACAATACATCTAATTTTGTGTATCATTAATCATGATATCATACATAGACATCAAACTCAAGAACATACATGTATGCACACAGTTCTCTCTCTCTCTCTCTCTCTCTCTCTCTCTACACCCCCCCCCCCCCCCCCCCCCCGTCCCCCTCCCTCCCCCATAAACACACACACACACACACAAAACAACAACAATGGAACAAACCTCATCTGTGTTTTCTTCTTCTCCCTCCTCTCCATCCACCAGTTGCTCCCCCTGCCTGTCCCCTGAGGATACCAGCTGGATGACACTGTCCACCACATAGTCCTTCCTGTCCTCCAGGAAGAAGTCCCAGCCTGTCGGGTCCACTTTGCTGGCGGCCAGTTCAAAGGACAGAGAATACTCGCGCACTGGAGTGTCCGTTTTGGACAGTTCATCGACGTCGCCATAGTCCATGGAGTCATTGAGAACGGATTCACTTTCCTCTGAAATAGTCTCCGGTTCCAGCTTCTGGTCCAACTTGTCCGAATCAAGGTTGTCCTCGAAAGACAGCACCTCTCGCAGGATGGCCTTGACATCGTTGCCATGGAGACGGCGGTGGCAGTAGAGCTGGATGCGCTGGAACCAGTTGGTGTGACCGAAATGATTGCCCAGCATGGGGGCCGGGGGCTCGTGAAGACTCTCCAAGCTGAAGCCGTGGGTGAGGAAGCCGGCGTGATAGGGCTTCAAGCCCCCAATCTGACCCCCTGCCAAAGGGTAGTGCGACGGTGTCAGAGGGGTGCGGGAGCCGATCCGGTTCAAGGCATGGAAGGGGTTGATCAGCCGCCAGTCCTCTCGCAACCAGTTCAGCAGCGTGCGACCGACCACGTCAGCCAAGTTCTGGGCGCGGCCGGAGGCGAAGGCAAGCTGGGCCGACAGCCAGTCTCTGGTCTGATTGTCGAGCTCGGTCTCCAGCCCTGCCTGACACAGTCTGACCGCTTCTCCAAGCAGAGCTCCACCGTGCACACACAACCACAGCCATTCCAGCGGGTTCTGGCGGTAACCACGGCTGCGACGCGTGCACACTTCAGCCAGGCCTGTGTAGATGGTCACTAGACATGACACGTCCGCCGACTTTTCCTGCGCCAGCTGAAAGGTCTGCAGGAACTGCTGCTCCGCGTCATCTAAGCGAAGTTCTTCTAGACTGGTTCGAGCATTCTGTAGTGAGGAGGACACTTCGCTGCTGCTGGCTTCCACGCCGTCTCCCTCACTCTGCATCTATAAAACACACACACACGCACACACACACATACACGCACACAAATACACACACACATACACACGCACACGCACACACACACACACACAAATACACACACACACACACACACACACAAATACACACACACGCACACACAACACACACATCAGTGTTATAAACAAAGAGATCAATCAGATCACACAAGCACAAGACAAATAACTTACATCACTTCTGTTTCCATTCATCAAGGCTGAAGGTTACGCTAGCTTCAACAGTCAGAAGATGAAATCAAGCAAGACAGAGAGAGAGAGAGAAAGATACAGGCACACATGCGTATAATGCATGTTTGCAGATGCAAATGTTATGTGTTCAAGCACTCTTATACACACACACACCCAGGCATACATCCACAGCCCCACCCTGCAGGTCTATGCTCACAGTGAATGAAGAATGCCAGGCACAAAAGAATGAAGAGACCAAACACTTCATTATTTATTTTATTTTTTTAGCAGCATAGTTAAACTAAAACCCTGCAGAACTGTGTTGTACACCCCCTTCCCCCTCCCCACCATGCACATCCATAAACAATTGCATGCATTAACCATCTCCTAAATGCACCATCAGTCGGTGAAGACTATGAACAAGATACACCACACCATGCCTACTTGTAGCATTCACAAATGCACTTGAACACAGTATGCAAATGTGCATACAAAACTGAAGTTAAAAAAAAAAAAAAAAACGCATCTCAAGACTCAAGAGACCCAACTTTCTTCACCATTCTCAAAAAAAAAACATTCAAAAATCTTCAGCATCACAATACGCCATGCGTTATACGCACAAGCACACCTTCAAAAACAAAAAATGGGGGGTGGGGAGTGGAACGCCAGCCGTGTCAAGAGCCCTGCAAACAGAGATGGGACAGTCCCACCCCCATGAAATCCACTCTTCCACACTGACAACAGCAAACACATCCTAAAAGCAGAGCCTGTTCTCCAGGCACTCCACAGCTTATCATCAAAGCTCTCATCTCCAATGAATTCTGATCATCTCCTGTAAGTATAGACGACAGTGTAAATACTGCCTGAACCATCCACGTTGGCAAACACCACACCAAAATCCCAAGGGGCCAAGTCTACAGGGAACTGGATAAGCAGGTAAAGTATGCTTGCTGGCTGAGCCTTCACCTCAATATTAAGAGAACAGCCTATGTATAATCTGCATTGAAAAGTGCTCCCTTTAAAATGACAGAAGATTTAACTTGCACAATCTAAAAAAATGGCTTCCTCTGTGTGTGCCGGTGCATGTGTGTGTGTGTGTGTGTGTGTGTTGTGTGTGTGTGTGTGTGTGTGTGTGTGTGTGTGTAAGATAAGATAATGTTGCTTATAGCCCAGCCGACCGCAGAGGGCCACATCAGGGCTGTATGTGTGTGTGTGTGTGTGTGTGTGTGTGTGTGTGTGTGTGTGTGTGTGCATATGTGTGTGTGTGTGTGTGTATGTATGCGTGTGTGTGTGTGTGTGTGTGTGCTTGGATATTTATTATCATATTCATTCACACTTAATGTGCATGAGGTTGAGCTTTATCATGGTCAATGCATGAATGAAAACAATACAACAACAAAATGTCATGAGATCTCAACATTCTTCCCAGTTTTCCTCCAAGCCCTTCTAAATCTGATTTTTCGTCACATTACCAACAGTGACAACATCAGTTCCTATCATGATGATTAATTTCTGCTGCTTTGGTTTGCTACTTGCATTCATAATCAGGGTTCTGATGCCTTTCGAAAGGAAGATAACTGACCATAGCCTTGTCTGTCTGTTCAGTGTCGAGGGAATCAAAAAAAGTTTCAAGAAAAGAAAACTGAAAGGGATAGGGAAGAGGGAAAGCAAAATCTATTAAAAAAGAGGGTTTGAAAACTTAAAAGAGATGGAAAAGAAACGTTTCATCTCAACTAACCTTGCATGCATGCTGTAAGCTTGTTTTAACTCTCTTTCTACTTCATCTCCAGCACTGCTGAGCAACAAGTTTACCAGAAACCTTTCTTCTCCCCCCCCCCCCCCCCCCCCCCCCCCCAGCATCAACCCTTCAATCCTCTGTTTGAATATCATGGCCACCCTGTGATGTCAACCCCTTTGTGTCTGTTTTCGGTGGGGTAGGGAGGACTCTGGCAGTGGGGATCCAGGTTAAGGGAGCTCTGGTATTTATGGGTGGTAATGACGGGCCCTTTTAGTAGTGTTTTACGCCCCCGCCTATCCTCAATGCAGTTCACACTTGTGGGTAAAAGTGGGCCACTCACTGTTCAGTCTTTCTTTTGATGCCATTGATGGTTTTCTTTGAGGCTGTCCTGTATGAGCATAGTAAGTATGTGCGAGTGTGTAAGGGGTGTGTGTGTGTGTGTGTGTGTGTGTGTGTGTGTGTGTGTGTGTGTGTGAGTGTGTAAGCGCGCACGCGCATATGTAAGAATGTATGTTCATGTATGTGTGTATGTACATGAATATGTGCACGTTTGTGTATGTACATGTGCATATGTATCTGTTTCTACCTTGCCTGATGTATGCGAGTGTGTGTGAGCTTATGTGTACCAGTAAATGGACATGTCCACAGCTGGCAATAGGTTTTACAAAAATGTCAATACTGAGAAAAAAATCAAACTGCCAGTACCAATTACTGCCTGGATATTGACAAAAGCAGCTGGTGCAAAAGGGGTTATTTTTCCCCTCTCTTTCTCCATTGAAAGAGATATTATTGTAATGAGAAAGCTGTAAGTTTGTCTGTCTTCTGAGTGTGTGTGGCAAAAAATCATAAAAAGGTCCACATGATCTGGAGTTCACAAAATGCTGACGTGAACCGTTAGAGCAGCCTTCTCTCTTCACATTACAGTACTGCATTCATCTTAATGCTGGGTTTTGCCAATGGATCGGACCTGCAGAAAGCAAAACAGCAGGTGGCGAAGACATAGACATTTGCAAGGGTGGAAGCGGGGACAGGGATTAAGGAAGGGGTTGAGACGGTGGTGGAGATTTTTTTTTCTTTCTTTTTGTTAGTACCGGTTTCTTCCCTACATATGGCGACACTGACAGTTGTGGGTACAGTGGGCTGGCAAAACAGGTAGCCTGATCCCTGTTGGTATGAGAGAAAACAAGTGAGTCAGACAGAGAGATTTTGGAGTGGGTTTTTTTTCCATTTGTTTTTTTTTTGTTCTGTGAGTCCATGCACACAGGTGTGTCTGTGTCTGAGTGGCAGTGTGTGGGTGGGTGTGTGTGTGTGTGTGTGTGTGTGTGTGTGTGTGTGTGTGTGTGTGTGTGTGTGCATGCATGCGTGCGTGTGTGTGCGTATGTGTACATGTGTGTGTATGCATGAGTATGTGTGTGTATGTATGTGTGTGTGCATGCGTGTGACATAGTCTGTCTATTCAGATAAAACACTGTATTGATTGAGAAGATCTCTTTTTTTTCACTGATGCTTCTTCTTTTGGTTATTGTGCATGCACATACATGTGTATGACTATACATAAATGTAATCAATAATTATACACACAAACACACACACATACACACACACACACACACAAATACATATATATCAGAAAAAAGAAAGATGCAAAATCAAAGTACATGTCTGTGACCGCTGGCAAAACATAGCTAGAAAGCAATTATCAACCCATTTCCCTTGTAACTACTCTTCCAGAAACAGATGACAATTTCCTGCTGACGCACGCTGTCTCCACATCCAGACACCGATCAATCAGGCGACAGAGAAGCAGTCTCCTTTCCACACGAGGCAAATGCGATGCATTGCTTCATTACGTCAATGACTTGCTCCCTCTGTGTGTGTGTGTGTGTGTGTGTGTGTGTGTGTGTGTGTGTGTGTGTGTGTTGTGAGTGTGTGTTGTGAGTGTGTGTGTGTGTGTGTGTGTGTGTGTGTGTGTGTGTGTGTGTGTGTGTGTGAGAGAGAGAGAGAGAGAGAGAGAGAGAGAGAGAGAGAGAGAGAGAATGTGTCTGTGTGTGACTGTTTCTGTGTTTGTGCTTTTGTGTGACTGTGTGTGTGTGTGTTACAGCACAGATAGAGGGTGTGTGTGTGTGTGTGTGTGTGTGTGTGTGTGTGTGTGTGTACGTCTGTGTCTGTCTGTCTGCCTGCATGTCTTTTGGTGTCTGCCTGCCCGTCTGTGTGTGTTGCCATAGTCCCTGTTCATCCATTATCCAACCATGTTCGTAAAAGCAGTTACGCGAGCTCTCCTCTGAATCACCTGCCGACAGGATTCCTTTTGTGTTCCATGTTTGGGAATGACTAGCCGTTGTACACATCAAGAGATGGTTATGGATACAGGAGTCATGGGAGAGAGACTATAGCCTGTACAGATGGCACTCAGATCTGGAGATAGACAGACAGACAGAAAATGGAGAGAGAAAAACAGGAAACGGGCAGAAAGAGAGAGTAGCAAGAAATTAAGATTCAAACATGAAAGAGTGAGACATTATGGAGAGAGAAAATGAGGCGGCCCCGCAGCAGAGACTGAGACTTGAGTCACACTTGTCCATATTCAAAAAAGAAATGAATCTCTCTCTCTCTCTCTCTCTCTCTCTCTCCACACACACACACACACACACACACACACACACACACTGTATGTGTGTGCATGCACAATACGATGATACAGGATATTCACACATCCCAACCCCCTTCCCTACACCCCCACAATGTCCCTGACCACTTCCCCACCCACTCTTGACACAATACTTACAAGTAAGCGGTTCTTGTTCTGGGAGGGGTGCAGACTGGAGATGAGGGTGCTGCCCCCTACAGGTTTGTCCTCTGACCCGAAGTTCGGCTGGTCAGAGACACCTGAGCCCACACCTGAAACACCAGCAAGTCAACAGACATGATTAACATCATCAGCACAACTGACACAATTAAACACAGTTACCATCCAAGGTATTCCCCCAACAACATGGCTCAAGGATTTCTTTTCGTCTATAGTCTCATAAGTTTGTTTTCATTATGATCATTAATTTGCTTTTTTTTTTGTAATCATTAATTAGCCCTATCATTTTATGTTGTTGTTTTCCCGTTTCCCTGTTCTGAAACCTGAAAAAGCCATTGGGAATGTTGTGATTATTGCATTCACGTTTTATGTTCATACTGTAACCAAAGGCTCAGGAGGCAGGGACATCCCAGAAGACTTGAGTGTGGGAAGCTGGTCTAACACTACACTGACATCACCACAACACCAAAACATCAAGATGGGCAACAAAAATGCTCCCTTTTTATACAGTGCCCCAGCAATCCTTAAACTTGTGATACTGGAAGGCAAACTTGAGGTCTACCTGAGCTAGGCAGGCACAAACAGTGTGAAGTAATAGGAGCACAATGTTTCACATGGGGTGGATCTCACGTGTCATGAGTGGACAATCTATGCCATATGTTTCACATGGGGTGGATCTCACGTGTCATGAGTGGACAATCTATGCCATAACCAAAGGCCTTCTGCAAGTCTCAGACTGGAACCAAAATTGAAGTTCAACACTGCACAACAAAATGGCTCTGTCTATAACAGAGAATTTACCTCACCTGTAGGTTATTGGTGAAGGTTCATTATCAAATTGCATTCCTCTCTTCCTTTTTTTCTTTCTTTCTTGTTTTTTTTATTCTTTTAAGAAATCTTTGTCATCTTATTTTCGAAATGATGTACATGTTGGGTTCTTCTCCTGTACTGGTTTTCATTTTCTCGATACCATGAACGCATGTAATGAGATAAAGCCACAGACAGAATCACCATCTCAACATGGAGGTGAAAGCTGAGTCACCCTGAACATAATACTGCAACAGCTGCTGTATGTATAACCATCTCTTGAACAGAGATTCTGCTCAACCATTCAAACTCTACATGCAATAATGACAACTGTTCTAAAACACTGATGATGATGATGATGATGATGATGATGATGGTGTCGATGATCATGATGATGATAATTTTCAAAACAATAATTATCATGGTTTGTTTGTTTTTTTAAGAAAGAAGGAAAGAAAGAAAACCATCATAAGAATCCCAACGCCCTCCTTCACCCCCTCAAAAACAAAAGTCCCATGATTTCAGCCATTCAGTGTCAAGGCTGCCTTCACTTTAGTCAAGCCATAAAAAACATTTTCAAAGGTCATGTCAAGACCGTGCGACTACTAAAGATGTGAGGTAATAAATTAACCAAGGCCACACAAGCAGCGCTGTCAATCTCTAATCCCACTCAGTGATCCAGCGTTCCAGTTAGAGGGTGCATACACCAGGTAATCCCTAGTCCCCTCACTCTCTAATCCACTCAGTGACATGACATTTCAGTCAGGGGGTTAATAAACCAGGCAATCCCTTCCGCCCCCACCTTCTCCCCTCCCCCCCCCCCCACCCCACCCCACCCCAACCCACACCCACACAGTGTCCAGCTCTCCATGCTGAAACCAACCAGCTAAAGTCTCCAATTCCCAGTTGATCAACAGGTACCATTTACCTCCAGCCCACCACTTCATTTAGGTATGACCAGCCCTCAAAGAATGGAACTGGCAATATCCCAGTCAATCAAGGGAACAATTAATTCATGATGACACCCGAAATGATATGCTCCGTTCAATTAGCACACACACACACTCACAGATACAGTCATACACACACACACACACACACACACACACACACACACACACACTACACACACACACACACACACACAAACACTAGCACACAGCATGCACACAATCTCTCTCTCTCTCTCTCTCTCTCTCTCTCTCTCCCTCTCACTGGCATGTTCGCTTGGTGTCCTTTACCACTACATCACTCATTTCTGACTCCCTCCCAGATGTCACAGGATCAACTTCTGCCCTTGTCGCCCGTTTGACTGGTACACATGAATCTGACCCAGCAGCTGCTGTTCAGGGACAATGAGCCATTACACTTTTGAGCAACGTTTGTGTTATGTTGGTCAGTGTGTACTCTTCCCCTCAATATGAACCTTGCCATGATTCCACAGTTCTCTATATATATGCACACGTACACTCTTGAGTGTGTGTGTGTGTGTGTGTGTGTGTGTGTGTGTGTGTGTGTGCAGGCGTGGGTGGTGTACGCATGTACTTCCCTCTCTTTGAGCATGCATGTGTGTGTGTGTGTGTGTGTGTGTGTGTGTGTGTGTGGTGTGTGTGTGTGTGTTGTGTGTGCAAGTATGTGCGCATGCACACACATCTCTGTGTGTCCAGTTAGTTAATTATTCTATTTAAAGTCTTTTCATCTTGTCAATGATTTTAGACTGTGTGTGTGTGTGTGTGTGTGTGTGTGTGTGTGTGTGTGTGTGTGTGTGGTGTGTGTGTGTGTGTGTCTGTCTGTGTGTCTGTCTGTGTGTGTCTGTACGTGCGTATATGCAGGTGTGGGTGGTATAGGCATGTACTTCCCTCTCCGTGAGCATGCACATCTTTGTGCTTTAAATATGTGTATGTGCATGTGTGTGCACATGTGCACGCATGTGTGTATTTGTGTGTGTGCGCACACACACACACACCTCTGTATGTCATGCAAATGAGCAAGTATTTTGAGTGTGCATGACCGTGTGTATGATCTGTGTGTCCGTGCTTATGAGCGAGTATGTCTGTGTGTGAACGATTGTGTATGTGTGTTTGTGTGTAGAAGCTGGTACATGCATGTTTCGTTGAGTGCACATGCACAGATGTGCAAACATTTGTATGTATGCAAGCCTGCACCTGTGTGTGTGTGTGTGTGTGTGTGTGTGTGTGTGTGTGTGGTGTGTGTGTGTGTGTGTGTGTGTGTGTGTGTGTGCGCGCGCCCACATGAGTATATGCACTCACTCAAGCATCCAAATCCATATTTTCTTTCTTCTTTTTTTTGGTAATGTGAGGCAAAGAAAAAGGAAAGAAGAAAGGAGTAATAGCTTAACAGCTCCCCAACCCCACACCTCGTCGTGACAAATAAACATACAATGGGAATCTTTTTACATGTCTTGAACAGTCAGTGTGTGTGTGTGTGTGTGTGTGTGTGTGTGTGTGTGTGTGTGTGTGTGTGTGTGTGTGTGTGTGTGCACGCATGCAATATTTGTGTGTATCCTTGAGCGTGCAAATATATGCACATGTCTGTCTTTGTGTTGTGTTTATTTGATACTTTACTCTCTACCTGTCTGGCGACCTGTGTGTCATGCAAGCTCATGTTTTCTGCACAACTGATGCTCAATTCAACAGTTATACAGTTACAACTTTGCATGGATGAATGCGCAAGCATGCACGCAAGCAAGCGCATACACCAGTGTTTTTTTTGCTTTGGTTGCAGAATCCCCACCCCCATCCTCTTACCCCTCCTCCCTTCTCCCCCTTTCCCTGCCCAATTTGCTCTTCCCACCCATTCCCCTTCCCCCCCCCCTCCCCCTTGCTCCTGGCGTTTAGCACCTCAACACTCTTTATTCCCACTACTGTCCCCCCAACCAGCAATTTGCTGTGTGCACAGTGAACTGTGCAGAGGACACAACAAACAGACATCAACTATGGAAGATCATTCCACTCAAAAGATCTTCTTGAGAATTCTCTCCACCAAAAGTCATTTCCACCATGAAACTAAAAAATGTGATTTTTGATTGATATATCAGTAACTGCCTTTGTGGAGTGCAATGGAAGCTTGATGTAATGATCATCCTTTTGACAGTGTCTGAAACCGTTTCTACATTAATTTGATTTTGAAAACAGAAAGGCATCTTAACTGAAGTGAAGACTCAGTCAGTTTGTCAGGGATACGTGCCCTCTTTCAACATGACAACAGTTACATGTGAACATGCACAAAGATCATTATACTTATTTAATGCCTAGTCAATCTTATGATGAGAACAGAAACACAATTGCTAATCGATACCAACTTTAGACTCACAGTGTACATTTAACATTTCCAGGATCAAACTGACCATTTCATGAATAAAATTTCTTAAGCTGATCTTTTGAAACGAATGACCTTCCATAATCAACTTTCTCTCAACTACTGTTTACTCCCTGCCCTAGTCAGAGGGCTGTCTCTTTTCAGCAACTATGTGAAAATGTTTTCAGCCAACAATTGATCAATCATACAGTCCTCTGCCTCATGTCTCAATCGATGGCCAACTCTGCTTTCTGGATGTACGATAGCTGATGTTTTCCAGTATCAAGACTGCTTCCAAATCTGTTTTGATAAGAGATGGAATAATATACATGGATGTAAATTTCAATATCCTCATTTCACTTTTGTTCAGTGTTAAAATCATTTTGACTCGAGTCTTAATCACCTCTGAATTTAATCAAAGTTGATACCAAAAAAAAAAAAGAAAGCAATTGCCTGTATAATTCCAGAGAAAGAAGTTTAGACATGTGCAGCAGGAAACTTTTTTTTTTTCTTTCTTTTGTAAGAGGGTCTGGGTGGGGTGGGAGGAGACAGGGGGAGCATGGGGAGGGCAAAGAGAAGGGCAGGCAAAAGGGATCAAAGCCCCCCCCCCCCCCCCCCCCCCTCCTGTTCCACATAAAACTGCTTTCCCGCCTCCAGCCTTTCTTTCTCCTCTCTGCCCCACAGTCTCCCAACTATTCTCTCTGAAACCGCCACAACAACTCCCTGCCTCTCCACGCCCATAAAAATTGTAAAGGTTGACGTGTTGATGTCCCTGTTATTTGCCAAAGGCCAGACTCTGCCAAAAGCTTTAAAACTTCCACGGCTGAATGTACATGAGGGATCATCATTACACTTATACAGGCCCCCTCTGGAAAAGCTTTGAAGCACACAAACACTGAATATCAAGGCTATCGTAGCACCCCTTCACCAACCTGTGTATCTCTCTAAGGCTCTTCCGTCTCCTTACTTCTTTCATGCTTTGGGGTTGTTGTTTTTTCTTTTCAATTCCTTTTTCACTTGTTTGTATAATGTAATTTTCTATTACTCCTCCATCTTTACTTTTTATAATTACTTTGTTCTAGGCTTACTTAGCACTACTGCTATTTGTTTCATTAAAATCTTCACCCTCTTTAGTCTCTGTTTCCCGGTTGTTCTAAGCAATCACACACACACACACACAAACACGCACACGCACACATACACACACACATTTTACATCCAATAAGAAACATACAACCATAAAATATCAAAGTACCCTTCCTTACAGGCCTTTCAAGTCATTCATCCATGCAAACGCTGTAATTTGGTGTAGGGACTTGTTATCTCATTAAAACATCGGTGCTGTTCTGGATACCTGGATACGCCACTTTCTGCAGGCAGATGGGCGGAGAAGGGATCCTTTGCAAACCCTCCCAAGCATAGCTTCCCCAGCATTATCATTTGCCTGCATTCAAATTTCAAGACCTGCACATCGTCTAACGTTTCGTGGTGGCTTTTCAGCCACATTATTCTTCTGCAGTTTTAAAGTCTTTAAAATCTTGAATGTATGCTTATCTCTCTCTCTCTCTCTTCTCTCTGTGCGTGTGTGTGTGTGTGTGAGTGTGTTCTCCTTCTACAAGACTCTCCCATAGGGGACAGAAATGCCTTGTCAGCAGATCACACAACAGGTTTTCAACATTACTGTGACAGGTCTTGCCACCTCTCAAGCCTTCATGGAAATAACTTGCTAGAATTTTGGCCAGACTATAAAGTATAATGCCCATCAGATCAAATAAGCTACACAGGGCAATTTAGCTTTGTCTGCACTTGTCAGGGTAATACATGAATCAGTTTTATAACTTCAGTTGTACTGAGATATATATTTTAGAATTACACAAACATGCTTTGTTCTGATTTTTTTTTCTTTTCTTTTTGGTCATCAAGTGACAGACTGCAGATCATCATCAACCGACTGTATCTCCCATTCCAGGTAAGGTGGACATGATCATCCTGGTCCAGAAGTCTTGTTCTTCCCATTAAAGTCCTGCATTTCCACACATAAGCCTACTTCCTCTTTCCCACTGCTTACAAATCCCACTGGGAAAACAAACTCTACGTGTTTTATTCCTTGTCTTGATATCTGAAGTCATCCCATGTCTCTTTTTCACAACTATACACAACTATACTGCTTATCATGATTCTCACCAGCTAGGGAAAATATTCAAAATCCCTGATGTTTCTTCAGCAGAATATGCTGTCGTTGCTGTTGCTTGCACTTCCCATCTCAACTCTCAGACTCATTCATCCAGTATGTATGCACGCTCGTTGGTAAATGTAAGTCACAACAAGTTG
This sequence comes from Conus ventricosus, assembly GCA_018398815.1. Classification (NCBI taxonomy): domain Eukaryota; kingdom Metazoa; phylum Mollusca; class Gastropoda; order Neogastropoda; family Conidae; genus Conus; species Conus ventricosus. The sequence continues at coordinate 77,976,395 of CM031603.1, forward strand.
TGAACAAGAGGGCTGCACATCTACATGTCTGTTTCATAATTCTCTCATCATACGGATACACTTCTGTTTTAAACTAAATACAGCGATGTCTTGGAAGAATGTTATTCTCCTTTTCAGGTATCAAAAAAAAGAAAAAAGACTGTAGTGGCAGTGGTATGCCGGAAGTTTACTGCACAGCCCTGCCTCAAAGTAAATCACTATGAGAGGATGTTCACTTCAAATGGACCTAGTCACTGTTTTCACATCATGAGTGCTTGCACATGAAAACAACTAGATCTCTTATGAATGATAACTTTAAATTCACTTCTAAGAGAACACAGCTGATTATCATGTGAAAACAGTTACTGAACACTAAAACAGCTAATCACAACTGTGAACATACTGTCATGTGATAGCAGCTGCTTTCATGTGGAAAAAAAAAGTGTTCAGCAACTTATCATCTCACACTGGTGTTAAACACTACAGAAACAGCAAGCCAATGCTGGTAACTGACATCATGAATAGTGTGCTCTGCTTTACATTATCAGTTTCATGCAGCTGAGAACAGTAACTCAAATATTATCAAAAAGACAGAACAGAGATGCCTTAAGAACAATGTTTTATGACTGCTGTAAAATCAAGTTCAATCCTATACCATTAACTGTAGTGTAACAGGCTTTTTGTGACACCACTGACACCGTTATACACACAAGTTAAATCATATCACTTTGTGCTATGGTGGACCTGATAGATTTCATTATGTCATTCAAATACGCTTTTCATGGCAACACTGACAGATCCGAAGCGTGCCAGATTGCCGCGTGCCACTTTGCCGCGTAGTGTCCCAGTCTACTCCAAAGCAGAATCGATGGTCTTTAGATTAGAGTAGGGCGAAGCCCGAGAGAGGACGAAGGACGAATGAACGAAGGCCGTTAGGCCAAGTCGTGCTCACACATATGGTAGGTAGACGAAATGGGAGTCGGCACGATGGCACGGCGGCAAACTGGACCGTACCCGACAGATCAGCTCCTCCAAGTCAAAATGGGTCCTCAGGAGAATTTGGGTTTCCTCTCTATCCCTACCCTACCCTACTGAGTTCCAGACTGACACCAGGCAAAGAATCATTCTTGAGTGAAACCACCAACTGAACTAGACCATTATTGTAACAAACCATATTTTCATGCATCATCACCAAAGCCAAGCAGGCTACATTGTCACATACACACCTGTCTGTTTGTCTGTCAGTCTGTCCTCAAATCATGCAAAAACTATAAACCTGATTCAGGCAAAAACTGTAAACCTGATTGTAACGAAACAAGAATTTAAAGATGGAACATAGTCCGAAGGTACACCCACTTCTTGGTCTGCCTTCTTCTCTGCGTATCACGGACTCTTTAAAGACTTTTAAAACCTCCCCTAAAGATACATCTTTTCCCTGGACTGATTAATGATATCCACTGACCTCTGTGCGCGAGTCTGCTTATTTTGACGCGCTCGTGTGTCTTTCTGCATGTGTATGGGTTGTTTTTCGTGTGTGTGTGTGTGTGTGTGTGTGTGTGTGTGTGTGTGTGTGTAAGTGTGTGTGTGACAGTGTGTGTGTAAGTGTGTGTGTGTGTGTGCAAGTGTGTGTGTGTGTGTGTGTGTGTGTGTGTGTGTGTGTGTGTGTGTGTGTGTGTGTGTGTGTGTGCTTTGAGTTAGAATGTTTCTGTAATATGCGCTTTGGGCTTTCGTGAGGTAAAGCGCTTTATGAATATCCTTTTACATTACATTACTAAAATTTCATGCAGATCCATGATGCAGATCTGGACCAACAGGGGATCCAGGATCTGTCAGCAATGTTATGTACAGCAACAACTGTTGAACCAATGTTCACAAACCTTGGTGGAATGATGGGATGTGGCCCATGGACAAACCTGTTACATTTTGGTGTGGGTCCTCAGTGGAGGGTACACTGTACTACAGCTGGCATGATTTATTGGATATCGCAGATCTATGTTAATGTAGATACTAAGATAGATACTATGGTTCCTTGACATTCAGTTATTTATTATTGTTATCATTGTTGTTACCATTGTTGTTGTTATTGTTGTTAATGGTGTTGCTATCATTATCATCATTTTTGTTGATGTTGTTATCATTATTATATTATAATTATAATTTTCATTATTGTTGTTATCATCATTATTATTATCATCAACATTCCTTTTTCCCTAGCCCTGATGTGGCCCTTTGCGGTCGGCTGGGCTATAAGCAACATTACCTTACCTTACCTTGTCAAGTTAAAATTATATGTGTATTATGTGTGTGACTGACAAATGTGCCACTGTTACATTGAAATCTCCAGCACACTGCCCTCTTTCAGCTCACTTGTGAACTCTATTTGATTAAAACATGAAAAGGGAAAAAAGAAATAAAAACAAAAAATCAGTGGGTGAATAGAAAGTCTGTTCAGCCTTGGTCCAGGTCTGTCCTGGTTCTACAGGTCTTCACTCCCCATCATGAATATCGGCAAGACAATGCTTTTCATGCAAATGAAGGTCTCACAGCAGGCCTTTCGCTGCTCATTGTTTTCCTTGATGAGACATGCAGGTCTAACGCAATGAAAGAATTGATTCGAGTTTAAAAATCATCATGATGCAGACCTATATCAAGGACATGTTGCCTGCCTGCCTGCCTGTCTGCCTGTGTGTGTGTATGTGCGTGTGTATGTGTGATGTGTGTGGGAGGGTGACAGAGAGAGTGTTTGATTGATTCATGATCTTTATTCCCAAGGTAACAGATTTAAGCAAGATGCTTTTTTTCATCTGATGTTTGTCAGAGAAAGAGACAGAGAGACGGACAGACACTGAACAGAGACAGACCCAAAACGAGAGAGAGAGAGCTTGACAATGAGAGAGAAGACAAATAATCCTAGCTGCATCCTTTCCTCTTTATTTACGCACACATGCATGCACTCACGCATGCACGCAAGCACACACACACACACAAACAAACAAACACACACACACACACACACACACACACACACACACACACACACACACACACACACACACATATGAACATACACGCACTCTTATTCTAATATTCCAACTAAAGTAATCAAACTTGTGCAGACTGGATAAGTTCGCTATTTAAAGCTATCTACTTTCTCTCTCCATTTCCTTGTCTGCAAACGGCATCAAACTGTGATAATACATTTTCAAAAATGACGAAGTGTAAAACATCATCAGAACATTACGTAACAGCCATGGAGACAGTCACCCCCACACACCGCATTCCCTCAAGCGTGAAGGCCAGCAGCAGGCAGCAGCAGGGCCGCTGGATCAATACATGACATCAGCTGTGGGGGAACACTGACCCAGCACTTTGGCAGCCATCAGAAAACATGTTCATTGATCTTTCCCTCTGATGCCTGAGCCCTGTGCAGCAGCCTCCAGAGTTCTGCACAGCCAGGGTTTTCATCACTTACAAATTAATGCCACTGCTGCACCGTTGCCGGAGGCCAGAATTAATTTGATTCCTGCTCACCGCTCACGGTCTTTCCCTCAGGTTGCAGTGGTGCAAGGTTACTGGATCTAGCTCAGCTTCCAGTGGTTCACTTCTTGGTGATGTTCATTACTGTTATCACAGAATGACAGTCCAGGACAGTCATTTTCATTGTACATGTGGACCAATTCCAAAATTTTGCAACCTGCACATATTTGTTCTTATACATCTTTCATTACCATAATATTGTCTTCATAGTGTGCTTTTGCGCTTGGAAAAAAAATGCAAATAAATGAAAAGCCATCAGTTCAGAACATTTTGTTTTCTCTGCTTGCAACAAATAGTAACCAAACATATACAAGGTTAAAGAGTTCAAAGTTAAAGTTTGCAGAGCCTATTAGAGCTCTACTGGGCAATGAACTGTCAGAGGTCCACCTTGTCTTGAGCATGGCATGAATGAAGTTAGAGCCCATCCATTTTCTTCCACCACTTTTCACCCTCCCTGAACTAAATCAGGTACCTATTTACTGCAAAATAAGCTGGAGAAAAAAAATCCACCCCTATGTGTAGTTCAAACTCATTGCTCCAAGCCCTGCGCAGGTAAATGCTCCGATTATTACACAATGGGTACTTTCACCAAATACTATGACATCCCGTCATCCATCCTGGTTTTTTTTCTGTACACTGAACCCTCCCTTGGTCCATTCTTTCCACTCTTCCTTCAGCTCTAGTTTCTAAGCAACTTTTCCCCTTTGCCTGGTCCTTCTCATTTCTCTTGCTCACACTCGCTCACTCACTTACTCCCTCTCTCTCTCTCTCCCTCACACACACACATAGAGAGAGAAAGAGACAAACTGGTAACACCAATTGATGTAAGTAACGCTGGCAACTGCAGCAGTTTCAATTCTGTTGAAGTTGGCTGCCAATAAAGAAAGAGCACTCACTCGCTCCACACACATCACACAGTGACACACACACACACACACACACACACACACACACACACACACACACACACACTCACAGAGAGAGAGAGAGAAAAGGAGGCAGGCAGTAGAGACTGAGACAGAGAGAATAAAAGACAGACACAGAGAGAGAGTGAGAGAGAAAAACTCCAGATTCAACATTTGTATCCCCCAATGATTTTAGGCCACCCTAGTCTTTCACTCCATCTTCCTGACTAAGCACCACCATGGACAGGAACAGAAACAGACAGAGACTTAGACAGAGGAAAGGAGAGACAGAAAATGAAGACAAGACCAAAATTTCTTGCGTGCTTTTTCATATCCAATCCTTGCCCCAATTCACTGTGAAGTATGCAGGGAAGAGTTAAAACTTAATATGAAAAAGATTAATGACCAGGCACAGAAAGAAATGGACAGATCGTGTGTGTGTGTGTGTGTGTGTGTGTGTGTGTGTGTGTGTGTGTGTGTGTGTGTGTGTGTGTGTGTGTGTGTGTGCATGCCTGTGCATTCCTGTGTGACAGAGAGACAGAGACACAGAGAGAGAACCTATAAAGCAAGTTCTGTAACAAGATAAACTGAAGGACATGTATAACAAGCAAAACAAACAAATATGGATGCACCTCACAGCACAACACTCAATGAAAAATCCAATAATTTACACTGTACATTGGTTCATCCAACTGATAAGGTCTTACTGGGCTGATCATGTTCCCTTCATTCTGGTTGAATACTGCCACTAAAGATAGAATGAACAGGGAAAGTGGAGGGGGGGGGGGGGGGGGGGGGTTGGGGGGAGGGGGAGGAGGGAGGGAGGGAGAGAGAGAGAGAGAGAGAGACAGAGCCAGAGCCAGAGACAGGCAGATCTACAGACATTCAAAAGAGTGATGCATAAAAGCAGAAAAATGAAATCCACAAATTGTTTTCTCCCCCACCTGCAAGCCACCATCTACCTAAAACAAAATAATTCAACACACACACACACACACACACACACACACACACACACACACACACACACACTAAACATTCAAACAAACCCAACACCCACTAGTATGATCATTTTTATCAGTAAGGAGGTGTGGGTTGGGGAGGGGAAGAGGGCAAGAGAGAGAGGGGGGTGGAAGACACAGACAGACAGACGGACATAGACAGAGACAGAGAGAGAGAAACATGTAAAGAGACACACAGAGACAGAGAGAGAAAGACATAGAGAAAGAGAGACAGACAGACAGACACAGAGATAAAGAGAGAAACATAGACAGACACAGACACTGAGACAGTGGAGAGAGAGAGACAGAGACAGGCACAGAAGACTGAGAAAAGAACTTTCATTCAAGATACGTAGCGAACTACTGTTCATAACAGCAAGCTTGGCAGTACCAAAGGACATTATATAACATTACAACTTGTAAACTGATATAAAGTAAACCAAAGAAAGGCCAGTCAGTCTAATCTGTTATACTGCAAACTCAATACCAACTCATTTGAAACTTGACACTAGACTACCCGTTGTTAAAAAACAAAAAAATTTTTAAAAAAATCACCATAAGTTAAGTCCCCCACACCAGCAATCCAGGTGGGTGAAGGGATCAGACTTTTAGTCTGTCACTTTGAAGGCCCTGTGCTGCTAGTTTCATTCAGCAACCCATTAAACACACCATGTGGAGAAAGCCCACACTCTTGCTCGACCAGTTCCCAGGCCATTCCCTCTCCCAAACCCTCACACTCCAAGCCACAGCTATTATACAGGTGACTGCCTTTGTCAGTTCAAATATTCAAATCCCTGTATGGCGGTTGTACCACAAGCCTGAACACTTCCAGCTGTGAAGTTTCTTTCCTTTTTTTTTTCTTTTTTTTTATCCATAACTGTGGGACATAATGGTACGCCTACTATAGTGCTGTTGTCAGCCACTCAGCACTCCCACACCGAGTCAATCCCCTCACACACGATATTTTGCTCTATTCAATATTCTTACTCTGTGGAAAAAAACGTAGATAAAATTCAATGAATGAAAAATACTACGTTTTCTTTAGACACCTTTTCTCTGGATTACATTTAACTTGACACATTGAAATGATGAAGGTATGACGTGGGATGGGACTGGAACGGGATGGGATGGTAATGAAAAATGCTACGAACTCATGACAAGCAATACAGACTTTTTGGGTTATAAGTTCACAAGTTGAGAAAACAAGGCAAAATTCACTCTCTCTGTTTTATAAGGTGACAACCCTAATGACAAAAGGCCAAAATACTCTTTCCTTTTTTTTTTACAGCATTTATCATAAAACCAAAATCTTATTCTTTTTTTTAAGCAATTATTACTATTAGTATTATTGGTTTTGTCCTTGTTTCTCTAATATCAATGTTCATTTTCCAATACTAGCTGTGTTGGTATGAAACTTTAGGTTTGTTTGAACTTACTCTGTGTGTGTTGTGTTGTGTTGTGTTGTGTTGTGTTTGTTGTGTTGTGTTGTGTTGTGTGTGTGTGTGTGTGTGTGTGTGTGTGTGTGTTGTGTTGTGTTGTGTTGTGTGCGAGCGTAAGCGTGTACATGTGTGTGTGTGTGTGTGTGTGTGTGTGTGTGTGTGTGTGTGTGTGTGTGTGTGTGTGTGAGAGAGAGAGAGAGAGAGAGAGAGAGAGAGAGAGAGAGAGAGAAGAGTGCCCACACCCATACGTAAATAAGTGCATTTGAGTATGATTCAGTCATTCACAACCAAGTTATTAATTTCTTGAAAGTCAGGGCCATGTGCGTACTGGTAAATTTGTGTAGAGCGTGATCTTTGAGAAACAGAACGGGAAAGGACAGAAGCAAACAAGGACACAGAGAGAGAGGGAGGAGGAAGAGACAGATTTATAGACAGTGCTCTTTGTGTCTCTGTATGTTGTGTGTCTCTTTTCGTCAAAACTTTGTCACCACAATTGTAAAATCTGTCTGGACCAGCATTGATCTATCAATGTCTGTGCACAAAAATAAAAAAAATAAAAATGTTAAATCCTTGTGACAGATATCCTCTTGTACTTTCTCTCGTAATATCTTTGGGTTATTTGATGGTGTTTGCTTTCTGTTCTTTATCACTGTAGAGTATTGTGTATTATTTTTCATGTACACTGTAACATTACTCCCATAAAGCTCGTTCTAGATACAAACCACTAAACAAGACCCTGCACAGCTACAAAATCATTTTGGTACTATTCAGTGGTACCTGGTCTGACCCAACATACAGAGGTTACCACTCATAAATTGCTTTTCCTGAGATAATAGTTTAGTTACAGAACAACAATAGATGTCCTCTTTCTGAAAGGTACCATAAAGTCCATCCAACAACACTTCCCATGAACTGATATGCATGGTGGACATGGAGAAGAAATCAAAATGCAAGTCATCACAAGAACACAGCATGAAGAGCCACAAAATTTTTACTTTTGATGCTAAGAAGGATGGTCAAGATGATGACTGAGTTCTAGTCTGCTTCAGCTCTGAGACTACAGGACACTGTGCTTCGTGTCACATCTTCCATCATCAGCCAGAGCCAAGAGATACAGACACCTGTAGTGTTGGTCAGCAAACTGAAGCAACACTTGCTGAGATCCATCCGTTTAGATCAATTCATGGATGAAACATGGCAGTGTGGATCTTAGTCCAGAGCCAGGTCAAAAAATAAATCTTATCTGCCTCTAACGGAACTTGATCCCACTACTCATAACTTTCCAGCAGTCGGCTCTAATCACTGCACCATACCAACTAACATGTTTGTGACTATCTGTGTACATGTCTGGCTAAGTCTTTCATGTTTGCCTACGCACAGATGTGTATGTGGGTGTGTGCATGTACATGCATCCATGTGTGGTTATGTGTGGATGTGTGTACATTCATGTGAGTATGTACATGTGCGTAAGTGTGTACATGTGAATATGTAAAATCAGGGGCAAACATGTACAATGTAGCCTATGTGTGTGCACACACATGTGTATGTCAATTTCTGATGTGTATCTGCATGCATGTAGGCTACATCCATAGTCTAAATCCCTTGAGACGATGTTAATTGTAATATTTATGATTTCTCAAAAACCCTTCTCCAATAACTGACATATAAACCAGAAAAGATGGTCACTTAAATTTTAAAAAACCGGCATCACAATTCAAAATCAAGCCTACTTCGTAAAATATGGGGGCTGCCTTTTTTTTTTTAAGTTGGCCGCTTGAATAAAACAGTGGGCGAATCAATGATGTCGACACCAACGAGCGCCTCTACACTTAAAATCAATGTCATCAATTCTTTATACTTCATATTTAATCTGGAGCTATTTTGAAAATTCCGTGCGCCCCAACTCGCGGTCGCTGACACAGCACAGAACTCTGATAATCATATCATTCATTATGTCTGGAAAGCCGAATAACGGTACCACTCTGCTTGACAGAATGAATGAGACGAAAGATCACCGACGGAGTCAACTAAAACAAACGCAAGCACCCATTACCCATCGTTGCTGATCCGAGGTATGTCCAGACATGGTGAAATGTTAATGAAATAGGTCTAATGATATGCGAAAGCCACTCTCACCTGAATAAATCCCGTTCGTGTACAACACTTCTGGCCGTCGAGTAGTCATGTCCAAATGTTGTTGCAGCTAGGCAAACTATGCACCGCCTTCATGAGTGGGTACTGGACACTCACTCCACCTGTCCCGACAACAGCAGATTACTTCAAACCGAACACTTCGATCGGATTTGTTTGTCTCGCGGCAGTTTCCGTGGTCGTTCGCTATATATCTGCTACACTTCACTTGTGCTCTGCTCAGTGGCGCAACTAAAGATAAGAGCTTCGTGGCCAAGACTATAGCTATATGCTTCGAAGCACAGGCCCATCCTCGTGCGGCAGCCCTACCTGTACATTCACACCGCCTACAGCAGTTCCCCCTTTTGAAAATGAAGAGGTCTACCTGCCCCCGCTGTTTGGGACGTAGGCTAAGGAGAGCTGCCACTGCCTTGACCCCGAACAAGCTTTGACCTCAGTTGACCTGAAACCGGAAATGCACGAACATTACGTCACCTAAAACCTCAAGAGCAGACGACTCAATGCCTGTGGCAAATTAATAATCCACCTATCATTTTCGAAGCGATATACATTTAATATTTTCTTTCATTTAAAGAACTTGTAAACAAACAAATGTTCTAATCTCTCACAATTTCTGCCTCTCAATATTTTTCATCATTTGTAGTTGTTTTTGTTGTTTTGAAACTGTCAATATACAATATACAAGCGCACGACAGATACGCTGCAAAACTATGGAACAACGAATGACACTGGCCAAAATCTGTAAGAAAAAAAAACCGAGAATGTGTCTTTGAGTGATTCATGTTGGTGTGTATCATTATGTCAACAGCGATTTGCCGACAGTGATCAAATCGATTCAGACGCCCACACATTACTTTAACTGCGTCGATATACTCTGGCAACAGCAACAGCAAAGCTGTCCCTTTAAATGACAGCGCATTATGACAATGATCATGTTAGCAATGATTTTAATTAGACTTTACAAGATAGAAACCGAGTTTGACCCGTTCGAGCTTTCTCGGATGTACTTTTGCTAAGGTATATTCAACTTAGTAAGGTAGTTTCCATTGTTTTTGATTCGTCATGTTCTAACTTGGTTGCTTTGCTTGGAATGTTACACCAAGGCAACTTCAATTGAGTTTTGTTGTTGTTGTTGTTGTTGTGTATCTTCCTCATCTTTTACGATTCTTAAGCCGGTTAATTGTTGCCTATTCAATATCTGAAGTGGTCAGGGTACTCATCGGGGCGCGGCCGCGGTAAATATAGGGAAGGGGTGGTCGTGGGGACAATCTAGGTTAGGGGGACAGTTGGGACATGCCCCACCGCCCACGGAGCCCAGTGGTGAATACTGCGGCATTGAGGTGGGGAACATTGACTGGTGTGGGAGGTGGAGGTGGCGACATTGTTCAAGTGTATTGTTTGAAGAGGCAGTGTGGGGGGTGGAGAAAGGCAGTACTGGCTGTACGGACTCCATATGTATAGGGGAGGAGGGGGGGGGGGGGCGATTCCACTTTCTTTCCGAGGTCTACAGTGGTCAAGAAGTTAGTGAGAGAGAGGAAGGGGGAAAGGGCAGCAGACCAGATTCCTACAAAAAAAATAACCTTGGGGTTATTATATTTATTAGGCCTAAGTTAAAAAGTCGTTGAGGGAGAGGAAGGGGAAATAAAAATGTCAGCAGACCAGATTCCTACGGAAAATAAACATAACAGGGCCTACCCGCAAGGTTTATGTTCCCCACGGAACTGTGCTAGCTGTGAGGTGATTTCGATCATACTTTTCATGTTTTTGACTAGGGCCAAGAGAGAATCATTGCTCCTCCACCTCTCTGCTTACCCACCCCATCTCCTTTTACTGCCAATTATGCATGCCTTTTCTGCCGCAGTGAGGCCTGGAAGAACTGGTAATAACAGCCGCTGGTGAAAATCTGTTCAACTGTCAAATGACATAGAAAAAAAAGGTCCAGAAGTGTTGTTAGTAATATGGTGAAATGCTATTCCATGGTCAAATAGCATGGAAGGGAATTGGTCCAGAGGTCTTGTACGTATCAATCCGTGACTAAATGGAGAACAAGATACCTAACTTCTGGCAACTTGTGTCATTGGGCAACAACTTGTTGCAGCATGAAGCACTCTCCCATAATTATTGCACAAATACTGACTTTCATCCTCCTTCTCTGTATACAGCTGCTAAGATAGCTGGTGCTGAAAAAATGGTGTGCACACAACCTTTTGCCACGTTCAAAACTCCTCCACTATCATGAAGGACACGCTTTCTTCCCATTACTGCAGCTGCCAGATCGACATCATCACCCTTGATTTTAGCCTTTGACACCGTGTCTCATGACAGACTACTACAGTATGGGCTGGATTATTACAGAATGTGTTGCTCTATCCAAATCTGACTCCAGAACATTCTGACCAGATAACAAAAAAATGAAGGTTGTCTTCTGGGGAGATGAGTCTGAGAAAGTGTTAGTTCTTTCCGAGGTCACCCAGGCTTGTTTCTGTGCCACATTAATAACATTCGAAAGTCAGAAAAGTCAGCTGTATGTCCCTTTGCTGATTCTGCAAGAAGGCCTCAAAAAGCTTGAGAAGCTGGCATGCCATTGTAGAATAGAGAATACACTTTCATGTAAAGAACTAAGTGCCACAGTGTCCTCTCCACCAGGAATCAGTTGAGTCATTTCAACAGCATGGACAGCACCATTCTAAAACATGTAACTAGAAAGTCAGAATCTTTATCTAGGAGGCCAAATCTCCTCCAGCTTACAGCGGGCCATTCACATCACTGAGCTTATAAGAGAGTTGGATCCACTGTAGGCTTCCTATGTCGAAACCTCCAGAACTGCCTGCAGGAAGGAATCTCACGTATAGTATCCATCCTTCAGTATAATGCAGTGATGTTGGAGGCGTATGCAAAGCAAGAGATTGATCCACTGGAACGAATCCAACGACAGGCAATACGCTTCATCACCTGCATCTATATTCTCCAGACCCAGGCTGTCTTTTAGATACTGAGGTACCTCTAGTTACCACCCTTGGAAGACCGCAAAAGACAGCCCTGACTCACCATGCTACACAAATAGCTAGTGCCCAATTCCTGTCATTTCAACCAACGCTAGCACCCGCCACCCAGGCTTAAAGACGTATGAAACCAACAACCTTCCCAGGACACATGACTCAGAACCCTCTTTAAAGACAGGCCTAGGGTTCCCCGTGCCATCAGCAAATACTGAACAATACAGATTTCTTTCTCCATAAGAACATCAGTGGAGAGGAACCGCCTGGCTGATGAAAATCGCCTTGCGCTAGACTAGCCTAATGCTTTCTCTTTCAGAGAATGGAAGCTCCCACTTCTCGGTTCTCTTCAGTGCTGTGTAAATTTGGGGTGGAGGGGGGGGGGGGGGATCCACCCCTATAAGTGACGGTTCAAGTTTGTGACCTGCCCTGACCCTGAAGTGTTCAGCTGTGTAGAACTATGCTTCCAACAAATAATACCACCACTACCCACACATACACACAAATTTCTGTGCTTGGCTCCGCCCAGTTCTTGCGTGTATTTTTCTTTTTTAATTTCTGTTGTCCGTGGTGCGTATTTTGGAACATACCATTTTTGGGAAGTGTAATCATCACTAAGACAATTATTTACCTAAAGATAAGGAAAGGGTGGGTGGTTGAGGATGATGGGAATGAGCACACACATACACACACACACACACACACACACACACACACACACACACACACACACACACACACATGTAGCGTGGTATATGGAACTTTGTTGCCCAACGGTCTGAGTTTGATTCCAAGCTGCGACTGAGAATGAGATGTCCTCTCTCTCTCTCTCTTGTTTTTGTTATTTCAATCTGTAAGTAGATTGTCAGGTGAGTTATTTCATTTTGATTGTTCTTCTTTTTCTTTAAAAACTTATGCCACACTGAAGAAAAGTTCACCAGGTTCTTCTATTCCTGTCAGTTCTATGCAAAGGCTTGGGGCAAACGTTTCCCCGGTCTATTATGCAAAGTCATCAGTCCATCACTTTTTTTGTTCAGTCTTCCCCTCTGTCTTTCTCTTCCAACAGTTCCTTGGAGGATTTGTTTGTTTGTTTGTTGTTTTCTTAACTATTGTCAGTTCATCTTCTTACGTCCAATGCTCAAATCGACGGTCTGACAGGCTTGATCACGAATGACATGATTAAAACACCTTGTGTCTAGGTTCTTGTAGTAACAACTCATTTTGATGGCTTGGGTTCTCCTTTTTAGACCGACTGTGAGAATCCATGTCTTTCTGGCATACAGAGACAAATGGAATATCAAATGCATGCAGGAGTCTGATCTTGCATCTCATGGAGATGTTATTGTACCTCTGCACAGGATCAGTGTGGACAGCGTTGAAATTGTCTTTGCTGCCCTTGAGATTGTTTTTGGTTTGGATCCCTCATTTTCAATGATGGATCCCATTTAAGTTAAATGTTGACCATTTTCTAGCATCAGTTCATGGGATACCATAATTGATTGTGGTATTGTGGCTAGCCCCCAGCTTGACCTTTCCTGCACTGGTTTTCATACCATATCTTGTTAATCCTTTATCCAACCCTTTCAGCAAGTTTGGCAAGTTCTTGTTAACTGACTGCCTGGCCATTGACGTCATCTTTTCTTCCTCCATTACTGACTGTTCTGATAGCGTCTTCAGCCAATGTTCAAGTGCATCAGTCATGATGCGTTCCACGAATATGTTGAAAAGTTTAGGAGACAGAAGGCAGCCTTGACAAACTCCAACTGAAGGATGGAACCAGTCTCCAACTGAACCCTGTGTGAACACTACTCTCATTATTTTGGAGTACAGTTGCTGGGGGCCAGGAGGTGTGTGTGTGTGTGTGTGTGTGTGTATGTGAATGGGGTGTTAATCAGCTTTTGTCTGGTGATAGATTTCTTGTGTTTTCTTTTTGTACTCCCAGTTCTTATAGAACAGGGAGTACTTTAGAATGGGAACGAAGAAATGCTGTGTGTGTGTGTGTGTGTGTGTGTGTGTGTGTGTGTGTGTGTGTGTGTGTGTGTGTGTGTGTGTCTGTCTCTCTGTCTGTGTGTCCGTGGTCAAAATAAGTTCCACTCGCTCCAGACAAAACTACTGGGCCGATCTTTCTGAAAATTTGTAGGTATGTTCATTATGGGCCACGGACGATGCCCGATGTTTCAGTGTACCGCTATAGCCGTTATTAACGGCTGTAACGGTTTTTCTTCTTTACGGAATATCTCGGAAAGTACTTGGCCGATCTTTGTAAAAATGAGCAGTTACGTTCATTATGGGTCACGGATGATGCCCGATGTTTTAGTTTACCTCGTTATAGCCGTTACTAACGGCTGTAACGGTTTTTCTTCTTTATGGAATATCTCAGAAAGTACTTGGCCGATCTTTCTGAAAATTTGTAGGTATGTTTATTATGAGTCACGAATAATGCCCGATGTTTTAGTTTACCGTTATAAGCGTTACTAACGGCTGTAACGGTTTTTCTCCTTTATGGAATATCTCAGAAAGTATTTGGCCGACCTTTATGAAAATTAGCAGGTATGTTGTTGTTGTTGTTGTCGTACCCTGGCTAAAAGACTCCAGGGATCATCCGAACAGCCGAAGCATTTGAACACTACGGCACAAATGCATCAGCTGGGGATGAGAACATTACGTGTGTGACCGTTTTTGATTACCCCGCCACATGGGCAGCCACACTCCGACTTCGGGGGATTTGGGAGACTGATAATGTTATGCTAGGAGCTTGTCACGACTGAAGACAATCCCCACATAACTATGCAGAGCATAACAACATTTTGATGTAGCCTTGGTGTTCTGGCCTATGTCAATTGGTCTGACACAGCCTTAAGCCAAGGCGTAGCAGGTATGTTCATTATGGGTCACGGATGATGCCTGATGTTTTAGTTTGCCCCGTTATAGCCGTTATTAACGGTTGTAACGGCCTGTAACGGTTTTTCTTCTTTATGGAATATCTCAGAAAGTACTTGGCCAATTTATAAGCGGTTTGGATGGTCTTGTGACAAATCGGAGCCTCTGTCCATATGTAAGTGATGTAATGCTGAAAATGGATTAAGGAACCGCTAAAAACCGTTATTCTGCCGTTATTTCTTATATTAGGTGGATTTTTAATGAAATTTGGTACATAGAAAGGTTATCACACACAAATGGCACTTCTATATAGTGTTTCAAAATTTGACCGTTAAAAACCGTTATTCTTGACATATTGTCCAATTTGGATGAAATTTATGTAAGATTACACAGGCTTTAGCCCAGTGAGGTCTAAAATACCGGTTTCAAAAGTGTATATCGGTTATATAACCGTTAAACCGTTATTTTTTTAAAATATATATTGGTGGGTTTTAATGAAATTTTGTATATAGAAAGGTTATCACACACAAATGGCACTTCCATGTAGTGTTTCAAAATCTGACCGTTAAAAACCGTTATTCTTGACATTGTCCGATTTGGATGAAATTTGGTATATGCACAGGCTTTAGCCCAGTGAGGACTAAAATACCGGTTTCAAAAGTGAATATCGGTTATATAACCGTTATTTCTTATATATAGGTGGATTTTAATGAAATTTTGTATATAGAAAGGTCATCACACACAAATGGCACTTCCATGTAGTGTTTCAAAATCTGACCGTTAAAAACCGTTATTCTTGACATATTGTCCGATTTGGATGAAATTTGGTATGTACACAGGCTTTAGCCCAGTGAGGACTAAAATACCAGTTTCAAAAGTGTATATCGGTTAAATAACCGTTAAAACCGTTATTTTGCCTTTATTTCTGATCTCACAAAGCACTTGGCCAATTTATAAGCGGTTTGGAAAACTGGGAGTACGTTTATATGCTTCGCATCTTGTTTATATACTAGTGATTATTACCCTGTTCGTTTGTTGATGTCAAGAAATGAAAAAAGGCTAAATATATAAAGAGATAAGTAAATAACAAGAACTAAAAACAAGAAGGAATTGGAGGCAGGGTAAGAAGGGTGGGTAGTGGTGGTGGCTTTTTGTTTTGTTTTCTTTGAACAAGCATCAACAAACACTTGTAATAGCTACTACTTACTGTTACACAAAAACGAAAGCCAACACTAAATTTGCTGTGATGTAGGTTTATGTGCCCCACACCACTAAGAAGCAGCCCATGATTTTCAGTCAGATTAAGGAATACACCATCTGACAGCAAGTGGTAAGAATGCTGTGATGGTTGGTTATGCAAAGATCTCCACAGTACCCTGTTCCCAGTCCTGCCTAACAGGATAGTGGTATCTAACCAGCGATCCTGTCTTGAGACCATCCAGCACTTCTTCATGAGGTGTTAAGTGTTGATATTCTGCTTCCACTGTACCCAGTAGACCGAGCATGGTCATGGCAAGAATGATACCTCTACCAGATAAGTTTAAGCGCTTGATAAATGTGAGGAGAGGTTTCTTATGAGCCGGTGTGTTGACTTGCTGCCAGACAGAATCATTTCAATTACGTTCCATGCATGAAAAATGCAGTATATATGAAGTCTTTATTTTTGTTTATTGTTTTTCTGTCTCTTCTTCCATGCCACTTCAGTGCCATTGCATCCAAGGAGAAACCAACCTGAAATCTGACGTCAATTAGGATTAGTTACATAGTTATTAAAAACATTCCCGTGCTAATTAAAGACTGTTCTTCCTTTTTTTTTTCTTAATGTTTCAGTTTTCATTGTTATAAACAGCTCCACTTACCGAATTTATTTGAAGCTTGAAAACATGGGCAGACTTAGAAATTGTGATATACATACTTATTGTTTCAATTTTCATTGCATAAAGGCTCCTTTGATTCATTTCAGACTTGTACTCTCTGGCACCTTCTATACAAGTACTTTTGCATATGACCTATATTTGAAACATTTTTGCTGTTCCTCCCAAGTAAAATGTTCCCAGTTTGTATCAGACTTGATCGATTGTTAACTACAAATTCAGTGTTCATGTGGCAAGTTGATCTGTATTAAGATGTGTATACTTTTCTACTTTTGTAATTCTAACCAGTTCATCTGCCTTCAAGTGTGCATCAATTTACATTTTGTGTAGCTAAACAGTTCACTCCCTTGAAAGTAAATGTCTACATTTGACATCATGCCCTCAGAATGTTTCCTTTGTTACTATTTCAGCAACTACAAACATTGTAGTTTTCTCTACAGACTCGTAAGTGAAAGATGTGTACATTTTAATATATGGCATATTTTCATGCATAGTTTTTGTTAAATGATCATAAAAACATAACCTAAATTTGTCCAAAAATAAGCACTTAAATGTAAGAGCAAAGCCGGAGTAGCTCAGTTGGTAGAGTGCTGGACTCGTGATCCTGGGGTTGCGGGTTCGAATTTCAGTACAGGGGATTTTTCCTCGGAGTTAACATTGGTTCTGACTCCATTCCCCATACAGTCCTTCGAATGAGACTATAAACTGAGGTTCCGTGTGTGAACACACGCACATCTTGCACACATGTAAAATCCCATCTCCAATGTTCATTAGAGAAGGCCAGTTCGGCCGTTGGTATGGATGACATGTTACACATGGCATGCACCTTCCCTGAAGATGGAGTATTGCTGCCTTAATGGCAGGATTAAAAAAATGGTCATACACACAAAACTCCCCTGTCTGTCTATACAGGCAGTGTCTGCATAAGTATCAGCCTGTGTATGCAGAAAGAAAGAAAGAGCAAAGCAGCAGCGCCAGCCCGCCACAGTTTTCTATGTAGTATGCCAAGTCCTAGGAGCTTCCATGAGTGTTTTCAGTGCTTGACATGTGTACTTTACGAAAGAGAGGAAACCGAGAGCTACTGGGGAAGCAGTAAATCACTGACTGGCATTATCTGCACAAGATTCAGGTCTACACACCTTGAGTGAAGAGCCAACTTTAATCACTCCATTTAAGTTGGGTCTTACACCATAGGCCTTATACCAAGACGCTTGCAAAATGACACCTCATTTTGTTTGTCTTAAGGTAATTTTGGCAGCAATATATGAAAAATTGATGTTCTGTGATATGTCTGATTTATTAAGTGTGCAAGTATGTACATATGTATAAGCTAATGTCTCATCTTCCAACCTCCTCAGGGATATTTTACTAACACCATTCATTGCCTGTCCACAGCCAAAGCCTGGTGTTCCTAACACAGGCAATCCACAGGGAGCAGTCGATATCGAGTCATCATGAAGCAACCCACCAGAGGAGATATTCCACTACTGCTGAGTCACTGTTTTGAGCTAACATACGCATGACACCACCTACTACGCCCCTCACTGACATAAATAATTGCCTAGTCGCAGAGCCAGTTTGAGTGAGCTCTTCTTCTGGAAGGCCCAATGTGTCTGTCCAAAACAGTCCCCATGAAATTGCCGTTATCGGTGACTCTGACAGAACCGAACCAACTGAGTCCACAGTAAACTCAACTTGGGATAGGAACCTGTTGGGGAGAAACATCCCACAAATAAATAGCTCTGAAAAATGGGCATCCAACCTACAGGTACAACCTCACAGTTTTTGGAAACTACACACCCAGCAACAGATAAAATTGGATAAAATAGATACAACCCTTAGCAACAAATTGTTATTTTGGAAGGATGTGAAGAAGACACTTCTGCTTCATGAAACCTCTCTCATTAAAGAGAGAGAAGGAGCATGTACTTTTATATTCATATATAATCTCTTGGCTTACTTTGGATACAATTTTTTTTAGTTTGAATCCAATCTTTCTCCTCGCTCCAAATCGACAGTAAAAATTAAACAGGAAGTGATATTTCAATATGTATTCCTTTTTTTCCCTTCCTTTCTTTCTATTTTGAATAGAGGATTGTAGGTGCTGCAGACACAAAAGAAAGGATATTGGTTCTGAAAATCTGACTTTGCATGCCTGTGGTTTTTAACCATAGATCTTTTAATTTGCTGTTCTTTTAATGCCACATCCACACATAAGCACCTTATATATTTACACACACAGCATTCATACATTCACAATGCACTCTGTTTCAGTCTTCCAAAGAAGCGAAGCAAATGGACACATGAAATAACATAAAGATATTCATATTTATTACACATTACAATATACATTCTAACTTGCAGCAAGACAGAAATAGAATCACAAGGATCCCAAGTTTTCTCCAAATATCAAGACAAAATAACTTGCGCATAAACACAGACAAGTGACCAGAATGACAAATGCACATCATAAGAATTTTGTATATATCTTAACTTCTGTATGATGTCTTTACGAGGTTCAAACTTGTGACCTCCATTTCTGTCTTTAATGAACAAATGTTGATGGTTTGCATGTATAAATCATGCGACCAAACTCAAAGCGTCTTAATGTTTTAGAGCTGGGGAGAAGGGAAAAATGAATTCTAGGTGGAGAAAAAAAATAGCCAGTACTTCAAGATATGAACATCAAGAAACTGATTTCAATACTTATCATGATCAACTGGGTTTGAAAAAAGAACGGGAAACTGAAGACAGAGAGAGACATAAAAGCGAGACGAAGAGAGATGATGATAAGACAGAACAAGAGAAATACAAAACTATCTAGAACTGACACATAATGCTAATAATGATGTGTGAATTGGCCAATGCACATGGCCTCTCCTCCCCACTGATTTAATTTTGCTCTGACTAGTGACAGGGACCACCAAATATGTGGGCGGACATTTGTTAAAATAACAAAATGATAACTGCTGCAGGGCAGAAGGGGCCGGTTAACCATGTATGAAGACAGGTAAGGGGACGTTGACAGAAAAACATGATTGATTAGCGATTAGCATATGGTAGCCATATGCATGAATGATTAAAAGATACAGTTTTAGTTGTTCTATATGACAGATGAAAGAAAACTAAACAATAATAAAATGATTTGAGTCAGACTGTCACAGAAATGGATGCACAAACAACAAACTGAACCAAGAAAACATAAAACTGTATATATATGCATGTAAGCCAAGATTAGTGGGGTCACAACTCACAGATTGATAAGAATAAGTTGATTTCCAAAAACATCAAGATTACTTGGAGACACTCCACTCAGTAATACCAAATTTGTCAAAAGCACACTTTCTTCTCACTCTTTCCTGGAAAATGTGTTCAGAGTTATTACCATCACAACATGTGAAGCATGGCAGTTGACATTTTCATGCCTAAAATAACGGAGTCCTAGGGATAAACATTCATATATAGTATGAGACACAGATCTTCATCAAAATGTCTACTTCTCCCACATCCTCTCTGCACACCTGCACAAAACAAACTGATGACAACCAGTTTTCCCTACCATGGTGTGAAAACATAAAATGGTTAGTACATCATTTTCTTGCCAGTGTAGGAAGAAAAAAATTATAAACACACCTGTTTTTCTATATGGTCTTGATGCTCACGGGTAGACCCACAAAGATGGCACACCATATGTGCACGGTCGATGTGCACATATCCTCAATCTTAGAAGAGTAGCGAACAAAGATTGACTGGACAGACTAAACGTATGGCACTCACTCTTAAGCCTTCACTAAACAAACGCAATGCTGAACAGTTATTGTGACCTCAGCACAGATGAGGAAACAAAACATAGCAAGCACAAGGGATTTTTATATACAGCACTTAGCAAAATCAATTATGCAAATTTACTATAATAGACGATTTGTCCACACATACACACATAGAATCATTTAAGTCACTGCATGAAGGCACATACACAATATTTCTTAGAGAGAGATTACTTACCTACTCGTAACAAAATAAATACAAGTAGTTGTCAAAAAGATGACCACAACAAGTTTGTATACTGAAAATGACTGTGTTCCCAAGTTCAATAAATGTTTGTCTGCTTATTTCTTCAACGGAAAATAGAGTGCACAAGGAAAGCATGGGCAAGCTTTACTATAATTCATAAGAACATTAAAAAAAAACACACTTAGAGCTGAAGACCTGGAAGAAAGATGAATGTAGCCCGTAAAACATTTTCTCTTGCTTTCTGATTCAGGGAAAAATAATGCAATTGCATTAAGCATGGTAGCGTCACTTCTAAACTTTAACAGAAAAAATACTGTAATCGTAGCAAAGCTGCTTGTTCAGTGAAAAGCACTTTATCTCAAAGGTGAAATGGTAAAAAAAAACACACAAAAAATCAGGTGGAATAAAAGGTTTGAAAGAAAAGCTGAGAACTATTTGACCCATGGAATGTTTGTTTCAACTTTGTGCCATTTTATATAGTTCTGAATTCAAAGTACCTTAGGATTGAAAGTTGTTTCAAGTTGTTTGCATTGCTACACTGTGAAAAAAAAAGGAGGCTGGGTTGTAATCTGCTCTCTTTCATATAGAGTTGTTCCGCAGAACAAAAAAAGGGTAAAATCTAGGCAATTCACAACTCACCTTTGAGCATCGCCAACAGGGTGTTGCTTAATGGCCTTTACACTAACAAGGCTTCGAATTGTGAGAAGAATGGGTATAGGTGTTTAGCCATAAACACAGGTGTTTCTAGTAATATTTATCTCAAAACGTTCACAAAATGTTGCATGGAAAGGGATTTCAAGTGCAAAGAGAGCAGAAAAGGAGAGGAGAAAGAACAAAAAAATTGCTAATAATCCTGAAACTTGTGGCACAGAAATTGCACAATGTTGGAAAGTAAAATTTGCTTTTTTTTGTTTGGACAAATTCATATTCAAACAGCTTTTTTTGAATGATTTTGACTTTTGTTTGGTTCATACTCACAGAACTCTTGTTATGCAAATCTGTTCCAATTCTCTGTTTTACCATGTATAGAAGATGACAGCTAATTTTTTTTCTACAAGATTGTTCTTTACCTTTAACTATGCTGGGTTTAAAGACATTATGTAATGAAACAAAATGCTACGCTGATCAGTAAGTTTTGCATAGAAAATATGCCCCCCACACCATCCTTTCTTTCCTTTTCTCCTAATTCATGTTTCTCCTAATTCATGTTGTTTATGGGCCAGTCAGCCTCGGGGAGCAATATCAGGGTTGTCTTTTCTCCCTAATAGCTGTCATCTGATACAGTAAGAGAAATATGAAAGATTGTGCATATCAAACAACTTTTCAAGAGGCTTTGGTATTCTAAACAGTATGGCTGTAAACTCTTTTCAGTCATATTTCACTTGGCTACGATGGAAAGCTCATCAACTTCACCTGTAAATGTATGAACATGTTACCAGGGTTAACTTTGCCCTGAATGGACCTCAGACACCTAGCTGACGTGAAAGAAGTGTACTACAGTGGCAAACTCTAATCAATAGCTGACATGTACAGTTAAATTCTGTTTAGAGTTGGGAATGTATACATGGTAATTGTTTTCTATTTTACACAGAAAGATACAGAGAGCTGTGTTCCTTAATCAATGGTAGTTATTTCCTTACCAAGTGACATGAGTTCACCAAAACAACTGCCAAAACATGATCAAATTTAAATTTCTCACACTGGAAGTAACATGGTCACAAAATAGATTACAGTGATTTATAATGTTGATTCCACTCTAACATGCACTTCACTTCCACATACATTTCAAAAGATAAATTCGCACAACATCCATCACAGAAATGTAAGATTTACAATGACACTTAAGATTAAAACAGAATGGTATCAGACACAGGTAAAATATTACTGCTCAACACAAATACTACAATGTATAACTATACACTTGCTTTGCAGAAGACTATGAAAAAATGACTACAAATGTAAATCCTCTCTTTTTTTTCATGTCACAGCCTTTTCCCACAAGTTGCAAAGTGAAAGAAATGCTTAACCCGTGGCAGTTTTCAATACTCACTGCCCCAAACGTCACCCAAATAGTCTAATATAATATGATGTAATAATGCTTTGATGTCACTTGACGATTCACCTTCAATCCAATGACCAAATGTTTTAAATCATGCTGAAAATTTTCATGATCACTGCTTAAACACAGAAACGTAAACTTACTACTGCATGTGGTTTTTACCATCACCTTTCTTATTTTGTGTGTGAATGCCTGCGTGCATGCATGTATGTGTGTGTGTGAGCATGTGTATGCTTATGTGCATGCCTCTGTGTGCTGTATGCATGAAAATCTGAGAGAAAGCCAGATTTTGTGTGTATATGTGTGTGTGTGTGTGTGTGTGTGTGTGTGTTCGTGAGTGTGTGTGTGCTTGCGTGTATGTTAAATTCACCACCTTACCCACTGTTTTAATTATCTGTTTACTATTTACAAAGAACACATTCTCATTGTTCTGTACAAATCTGACAAGGTCAGAAGTGTCCAAAGTTTATGGCAGGCACCCTTAAACGAATGCACATTATGTACCCTGCCCAATTCATGACACGGCACAATGAACACTGCGATGACATCCACCCTCACCCAGCACAGGCAACCAGAACTTCTTCCCATCCCTTCCCTACCCCCTCCTCACAGTCCCCTGAAGTAACGGCTATTCTGTGAAGTTGGTGAACATGCCTGAAAGGTCATTGAACTCAGGGGCTGGTTGGCTTAGCATGCCAAACATGTCACTGAACTCCTCAGGTTGCTGCTGCTGTGCTGGTGTTTGCTGCTGATCACTTCCATCCCCCTGCCCCTGAGGCCACTGTGACCACAACCCTGCTGCACCTGTCACACAGAAAATTATGATGAATACACTTCAATCGTTGCCACTGTGACCACAGCCCTGCTGCACCTGTCACACAGAAAATTATGATGAATACACTTCAATCGTTGCCACTGTGACCACAGCCCTGCTGCACCTGTCACACAGAAAATTATGATGAATACACTTCAATCGTTGCCACTGTGACCACAGCCCTGCTGCACCTGTCACACAGAAAATTATGATGAATAAACTTCAATCTTTGCCACTGTGACCACAGCCCTGCTGCACCTGTCACACAGAAAATTATGATGAATACACTTCAATCTTTGCCACTGTGACCATACTCCTGCTGCACCTGTCACACAGAAAATTATGATGAATACACTTCAATCTTTGCCACTGTGACCACAGCCCTGCTGCACCTGTCACACAGAAAATTATGATGAATACACTTCAATCTTTGCCAGTGTGACTACAACCCTGCTGCACCTGTCACACAGAAAAATACTGCGAGTACATTCCAATCTTGCCACTGTGACCATAATCCTGCTGCATCTGTCACACAGAAAAATACTGTGAGTACACTCCAATCTTTGCCACTGTGATTACAACCCTACTTCACCTGTCAAAGAGAATGCTGTGAATACGCTCCAATTCTGCCACTGTGACCACAACCCTACTTCACCTGTCAAAGAGAATGCTGTGAATACGCTCCGATTTTGCCACTGTGACCACAACCCTACTTCACCTGTCAAAGAGAATGCTGTGAATACGCTCCGATTTTGCCACTGTGACCACAACCCTACTTCACCTGTCACACAGAATGCGGTGAATACGCTCTGATTTTGTCATTGCGACCAGAACCCAGCTGTACCTGTCACAGAGAACACACTCCAATATTTGTTAGCGTGATCATAAGCATTCTGTGCCACTGAGACCACAACCCGGTCAGTGTCACAGGGAAACAGACTGATTATATTCCAATCTTTGCCACTGTGACCAAAACTCCACCGCACCTGTCACAGAGAAAAATACTGTGAATACAGTCCAACCTTTGCCACTGCAACCGAAACACTACTGTGCCTGTCACAGGAAAATGTAATGTGAATACACTCCAATCTTTGTTACTGCGACCACAATCCTGCTATGAATGTTATGGAGAATGCTATGAACAAACTCCAATCTTTGCCACTGTGATCGCTCCTGTCACAGTGACTCATACTGTGAGTATGCTCCATTGTTTGCCACTGCAACCACAACCCTGCTGCACCTGTCACAGAAAAATGCTATGAATACACATTTGCCACTGCGGTTACAAGCCTTCTGTGCCTGTCACAGAAAATACTGTGAATACATTTCACTCTCTGCCACCGAGACCACAACCCTGTTTTGCCTGTCACAGCGAAATAGCCTGTGATTATACTCCAATCTTTGCCACTGTGACCAAAACTCCACTGCACATGTCACAGAGAAAAATACTGTGAATACACTCCGATGTTTGATACTGTAACACCTGTTGCGCCTGTCACAAAGACACTCAAATCATTGCTGTTGTGACCAAAAATCTGCTGTAACATAATAAAACACCAACAATGGATTCTGAACTTTGTCACTGTGACTACAAATCTATTGGGCCTGTTGCATTAAGATCTTTGTAACTGCATCCACAAATCTGCTGCAAACATGCCAAAAAAACCCCACATCAACAACCACCTTTGTAACTGCAACCACACAGAGTAAACTGTCAAACAATGTGTTGTTTCACATAAACAGAAACTTTTATTTCAAAGAAAAATAGTGCCAAAACATAGAACTGCTGCTGTTTTTTTTTCTTCTCCCTCCTGAGCTGTGGATCAAAGAAATCAAATCTCCCCCTCTTCCTGACACCTCAGAATGAGGATGCACTAAAGCCAAATTTGAACACGTAGTCTAAGTTAACTTGTGGCTGCTATGATCCTATAAAGCAGCATTTAATCACATAACTTTCTACCTGTCATTCACTTCTAGTCCTATTCCAAACAGGATATCTACATTTGAACATAAATGCTTCCAACAGCTTCCCCAGGCTTCAAACACAGAGGGGCCTTCAGCCACATCATTTGAGCATTTGCCTTCAGAGCTTACATTCACAAGTTCTAACTACATTTGGGGTAAGATATTTTTGACTTGAAAGCCCTCTCTGTCTATCCAGCAGTAAAATGGTATCTGATTCAACTCAGGAAAGGTTTATGGCAAGTAACCTCTGACAGTTCACTGCCCCTAAGGCCAATAGGCTACGGGATCTTTAACTTTTTTAAATTTTGAATAAAAAGAACATTAGATAAGGCAAGACAACACAAACGCTAGAAGACAGGATAATCTCTGCTCCTAATTACCACTGCAGGCTTGCCTTGTATAGATTGAATCTCTGTCCCACATTATGCCAGCTGGTTCAGTGAAGAATGGACTGAACAAGTCCTAGGTGGACAACCTGAAGGACTGAACCGGCAACCTGTTCACATATGACTGAGGACACAGAGCTGTGGAAACACCTGACAGCCCATGCATATGTGGTATCCCTCTCATCTCAGGTCATGAGATATAGTGAATGAAACTGAGTCATGGCAGGTTGACGCGATTCAAGAGCCAATGGGCAGCACAGCATGCTTTGGGCATGTATTCTTCAGTTGACACAACCAGCATTATTTGACATTTTCCTTCTATTTTCTCGCTTTTCTTTCATCTGTCTATCTCACTGGGCTTGTCATAAAGCGTTCTAGTCAATTACCAAACATGAATCAATCTGATTGTTCCTGAGAAAATGAAATACTAGAAGAAAGTACTGAGACTATATGGGAGAGAGAGAGAGAGAGAGAGAGAGAGAGAGAGAGAGAGAGAGAGAGAGAAGGAACTTACCTGGTGAAGTGGTGTTTGGACTGATGTGACTGTAGTGGCCCTGCCCTGCTCCACCATAGTCGCTGCTGCCCTGTAACAGTCAATCAAACTTCACACACACTGTTTTCTTTCTGCTCTCTTTCTTTCAGACAGAACAGCTGGTCAAACTGTCTTATCAACTAAAGCTCTACACATGCTAGAATTCATAACCAGCACACAAGGGCACATGCAATGTTCCATAAAAGGTAGGAACAGAAACAGAGCCCCTCCATGGGAATCAAATGACTCGATTCTTTTCATACACAAATATATTAAAAAACAAAATAAAAATAAAATGGAACAAAGTCATGCAAATGAACAAATTAGAAACAAGTCAATGTCAGTCCTGACCCACCCTGCAAAGGCCCAACTCACATCATTTCGTGCATAGCTGCCTTGCGTGGGCCAGCCAGTGGGTCCCGTGGTCTGGGCAGCCGGGGAGCGGCGCAGTCCCATGGGGCCCAAAGCTGGGGCGGGGGACTGCTGGCTGAGCCCCATGGCTGAGGGGCTGGTGTGTGAGGGGTACTTGATGGTGGCCGCAGGCGCCTGGTTGTAGGGAGCGTACATGTCCTGCGTAAGGCCGCGGTTCCCCATGTGGTACAGGTCACTCGTGGAGTAGCCGCTGGCATCCCTGTAGTCCCCCTTGCCTGCATGCACCCCCACCCCCATGTGGTCAGCAGAGTGCATGGGGCGGGCGGTAGCTGCACTGGGATAGGAAGAGAGGGAGGGCACCAGGTCCGGGGCCTGTTCCCCTGGCATGCCAGTCACTGGACCTTGTTGCGAGTTCCTGAGGACAGTGTCGCTTTATCTCAGCAAACTACAACCACAATAAACAATTTAGAATACCTATGGTGAGAGGGGTGGGTTGAGGAGGAAAGGTACAGGGTGGTGAATTCATAGTCATCTCTGAATATAAATGTTAAGATAAAACCATCTAGGACATGACTGCATTGATTGGATATACAAGAAAAATATAGCATTAAAAGGAGGTGCCACAGATATGATCTGCTTTTTGGTACTTTTATGATGGTATTTGACAGTTAGAATAATCATATTATAGGTTTATATAACAAAGTTCTGAAAAATGCAAAGATATGCACATATTTCTCAAAAGTATCCAATATTCAAGTGAAGAGTATGAACATACATTATGTTCTTTTCTCTCCATTGGCACAAATCATTTAACTTGGATCTCTATTTGAATTAAGAACAGATATCTAGGCGTGGGAAGGGAACACAGGAAGTAGTTGGAAAAGAATCAGCTGCTGCAGCATGTTGAAGCACTCACTTGGCAGACGTGTTGGTGCACACAATGTATTCCACTTCATCTGTGTAAGGGTTCTGGAAACTGAATGCCGAGGTCCTCAACCACACCCACTCACGATTGGACGCTCGAAAACGGTACATGATGGACATGACTTGACCTTTCAGCTTCAAAACTGCAAAGATATGAAAGGATTGCAGAATACGACACTACATATTTCTACATATGAAATGCTTCCTAATTAAGGAATCAAACTACCCTTACACTAGAAAGGTTCAGTTTAATTACAATTAAATAATTTGAGGCTAGCAACAGGAGGTAGAAGTTACATGATGTGAGTGAGTGTTGGCTTTGTGTGCGACTCTCTGGTCAGGATTTAGATATTATCCAGTGCAAGGATGCCAAACATACAAAGACCTAGGCGTACAGGGTGGGGAGTTTCAAACAGCTGCCTGGACTCAGTGACAGTGTGAGCACATAATCTGCTTCCAGCCGCTAACCTCAAATAATTGTAATTGATACTCATCTGCTGACTGATCAGACATATAGACACAAGATGAAGTGTGTATACCAAATGCCAGTTGGTGCTGTGCTTCCATACCAGACAGCTGTATTCTGTGCTCTTCTTGGACAAATTGCGCATAAAAATTAGAATAGAGCAATGTGTATTTAAGGTGTGTGCTCACACTTCCAGCAAGGTTAACGACTGCTTTGTTTTCATGGAATGATGTATGTATTAGTTTACTCACCAATATTAAGACGTCACTTGGAACTCATATGAACAGACATCAGACTTGAAGGCAATTCTACAATGCAAATCTAACGGCACTCTGGCTGACACTGCTGACTGGCTTTCTGGAAATGTGTGACCTTTAACCCAATGCCTACCAGATCGACCACAAGATATCCTCCTGAATACCGGATCGACCAAGATCGACCGCTGAATACTGGGTCAACTACTTTCACCATCACATATCCCAGAATGCAACTGTGACAGAAGAGTCTTCCGGTACGGCCGTTTCTGGATGCCATTTCGGTTTTTGTTGCATGAGTTTTGGAGTAGTTTCGCTGCTGTGAATTTTCAAAGTTTGGCTTTTTTTTCGCGAAAATTTTTCAGGAAAATGGCGGATCAAGTAACTATGCAACTTGTAGAAATCATCTTCTGATGTGATAGTGATGAAGAGGGCGTATTTGAGGGCTACACTCTTGAAGAAGATTTGAAATCGAGACGATTCGGATGTCGATCTTGACCTAGTTATAAATAAAGATCGACTGCTGACTGATTTGAGGCCAGAATCAATAATGATTCAGGCGATGATAATGACGATGTCGAACTGCCCACTGCTGCTGGGTTCAGCCCCCCAAAAGAAGAAAATTCGAAAAACAAAAGTTGCTAGAGATTCTTTAATTGTTGACTGGAGTGGTAGGCTACAAGAAGTGAAGCCCCCCCAAAGTTTCGCTTGTTTTGACAGTCAGGAAACCGGGTCAGTCAGTGGGTGTGTCCCATGATTTGCCTGTGGGAGCGTCACCTTTAGCCTTTTGATTTCAGAGGAATTTTGGCAGACTTTTAGCGAGAAACAAATTTATTTGCTGCACAAAAGCAAGCAAAAACGGATGAGCATAAACTCTGGCCTAAATTACAAATTGCCTTGTTTATCAAAAAGCAAAGAGGAGACGGACAAGAGGTACTACATCATCACCACAGTGTGTGTGTGTCCGGAGGTGGGGGGTGGGGGTTGATTGCTTAGTACACTTGTGCAAAAGCACATTTATGCTGAATTCCATCACAATTTCAAGTCCAGTATCCAGTTATCTGTTTGTGTTATTTTCTTCCCCTCAGTAGTTAGAAGACAAATCTTCTTGTATGTGATGCCTTCAGTTTAACAAAATTGTTGAAGTTTTTTTTTCTTTCTCCTTCACCACAAATGTTGATTATTTAGTGTGCAGACCATACAGAATGACTTTATTTTGTTCCTGAAGGATTCAGTACTTTGTTTCCACTTGGAAAATCACTATGTGCTCCTAATCCATGACATTCTGTGGGTACAGTAAATGTAGGGAAAATTATTTTAGCAACGAGAACACCGAAGTAGAGTTAGTCTGTTCATTTGGGTTTTTTCCTCGTGTGCCAGTTCACTATATAGAGGAAAAAATGGCTGGTTTGGTTGGAGTGATGTCTTTGAATTTTTTCATTACTTTTATAGAATAGATGAGTGAAAAGGAAATTTTTTATTGAGGTTTCTTTACGACAAGTGTGCAAGTGTTGTGGAGTTACCTCCCTTGGCATGGTATTCTTATAGTCATGTAGCACAAAGTCATGCGGCAGGCAGTGGGTTAAGAGTGCACAATATTCAACTGGCTAGAGTGACTTGTGCAAAACCAACATTCACTTACACCATGTATTTTCAGATAACTTGGTCACCAAGCAGAAAGTAACTGAAGTCAAAGAGGTAAGTTTCACAAACAGCATTACTGAAACAGTTACCCATACCAATCTTAGGACATGGCAAACAGTGGGAACAGTACCATCCAAACACCTATCTGTACATGGCATAGAACAAATAAACAAACAAAACCAGCAAAAAACAAAAAAGAAAGAGAGAAAGAAACATTTACAAAGACAACATACATCTATATCGTTACTTACACCTACTGCCAATGACTTAACCTTAAAGCATAAAATTAGTCTGATCACCTGAGAAACAGACTCCATGGAAAGGCGGGCACACAGATGTAGTTACCTTGGTCAAAGGTGTCCTTCATGTGACTCTGGTCCTCTGGGTGATAGAAGTCAAAGGCCACTTTGCCCAGCAGTTCCTGGGGCTGGTAACCCAGTACCGACGTCACTCTGAAAGTCACCACTTCAATAACAATCACAGCGCTCACAACTGTTTCTTTTTCCTTGTCTGCCAAATTTCAGTCACAGCTCTAACAACTGTTGTAGTTCACAAACACAGGAGAAAACAAAAGAAGACAGAAGGAAAAAAAAAGCTGATGTTGCTCAGTTCAATGACAAATGGCCACCAACTTTCCTTAATAGCAAAACAATAGTAAGTAGCACAAGCTTGCTTGCTCTCTCTGTTATAGAAGTCAGATGCACAGTTTATTAGCACTATTCACGAATCAAACATGAACTATGCACATTAACTATATGAGTCAAACATGAACTATGCACAATAACTATACAAAAAAATGGCCATTATAAAAAATAAACTGTCTGGTTGAAAGATTCAGCAAAGACCAAACACTGACAATCTAAGCATTTAAGCTACCTCTCATAATAAGTTACCTGCCTTGTGACTTTTTTCCACCTTTTAATCCTGGAATGAGCTTATCTCTTTTCCACTTCCATTGCACCAAGTGTTCATATGCCTTTTCATCCCTCATCCATTCCCCTCCTTACAAAAACACTCCCTACCCCTTCTTTGAAACATCTCACTGTAAAAACCTCCCCTTCCCATCTTAATCCTCCCACCCTGATTTCTTTATCTTGTTTGTATATTTATGTCTCTAACCACTTTTCTTCTTAACACCTGGTCAGAAATGCAAGTCATCAAATTAAAAGCGATGTTTCATCCCTGTTTTGCACATGAATTACTTCTTCAACAAACTCAAATTTTAGTGGGTAATACTCTGTCTCTATTTGTACACACCATTCTACATATTTTGATAAGCTCTTATTTCCATCTTCATGATTAAGACCAACAACTGGAAAACATCGCACCTCTGATCGACAAAGGTGAACTTGCCATCCACACTGTGTCGTGATATGAACTCGGAGGTAGCATTAGGTCCCATGAGATCACTGCAGTTAGGAGTGTTGGTCACCTGCAGCCGACCAATGGCCACCAGGCAACAGTGGCTGCCATTATCCTCCCCATCTGACCTCTCCATCTGCACACCTGCACAGAGAAAGTAGCTGCATGTATCTGCTGATGGACAAAAAAAAAAGAAGAAAAAAAGAACCACACAATACAGAGTATGAGAATTTGTGTGGACTGCAGTGTTTGTGAACTGCATAATTCTGTAGGTTGTTACCTTGTCTATTTGCTTGTGCTTTCTATCTCAACGTAATGCAGCTCAATGTGAAAGAAATGAATCAGAATAAGCAGAATTTAAATGCACCATCTGCACACTGTTCTGGCTAGGGAAATGCAGGAAAAAACAAACCTTTATTGGCAGGAGGCCAGTTCTTGATGTAGCCTGTAACATGCACCACAGCGTAATGATTTCCGTCAGAGTCAGGTCCAAGCGTGTTGCGCTGGCGGATCCGCACGGTGTGGTTGGCAGTCATGGGGTCCACATGAGTGTTGCCCATCCTCATGCGGCAGATGAAGCCACGCCGTGATCCCATGCATAGTCGTATTGATGCTGCAAGTCAATACAAGATTGTTCAAACATAAATTTTATTACTTGTTTGAAACAAAACAAAATGTATCATGAACAAATCTTGCTGAAAATATAGTTCTGATAATATGCTTTCAATACACAAAAACAAACCTAAATAATGTGATGTGTTAATAAACACTTGAATGAATTTAATGAATTTCAAGACTATTTCATTTTTGTTTTTTTGGGTTTTCTTTTTGTTTTGTTTTTTGTTCTCAGTGCTTCTGACATGTTTCCTTTTCAATATTTTTCTGCTTTCAATTATTTCACAAAGTCTGTGTTGTTTGCTTTCTGCTGAAGTAACCCTATGACTTTCAATGTATGGCATTAATATGTCAGTCAGTCAACCTTCCATAGTTCCAGCTACTCCCATTTATGGAGCAGCAAATGTCTCTCTAGCAAATTTCTAATTATTCACATCCTGGTAATCCTTATAATGAGTTATAATGAGTACATCAGCACCTTCTACACACTCTGATCGACAACACTGACAACCAAAAAATATGCGTTTCACTTACATTGGTGGCCCTCTTTCTTCACTGTTCCAGCTGAAACAATATTAATTCCAGTTGTTCAAACAACTTGCATTGACAAAATCAATTCCAATAATAATGCTAATAAACATCAATAAATACAACCATACTTAATCTTTAAATTAGTGTACTTTTTATACCAACTTTTGAAAATGCTAAGCTCCAGAAAACAAAATTTCGCAAGATATCATACAGGTCAGGTTCACAAAGTTAAAAAATCTAATCTTTTGATCTCTCGGTCGGGCATGCAGCAAAACAAATGTTTGTATTTGAAAACAGAACACACATAAAATGTACTACATATGAAAAAAAAAAAAAAAAAGCACTTGGCAGAAACTAAAGAGTATTCATACCTTAAGATATTCAAGTAATTTCAATAAACAAGTTCATTTACACTCATAAACATAGGCAATTAAAACAGCCATGTTTTTCTTTTTCACTTCTTTCTTTCTTATCTATTTTCTTTTTCTTTCTTTCTTATTTTTCTTTTGATAGGAAATATCAAATAAGGCTAGGAACAGTAAACAACAAACAAGTATGGTAACCTATATCAAATGTAGGCTAGGAACAGTAAACAACAAACAAGTATGGTAACCCATTTCAAATGTAGGCTAGGAACAGTAAACAACAAACAAGTATGGTAACCCATTTCAAATGTAGGCTAGGAACAGTAAACAACAAACAAGTATGGTAACCTATTTCAAATGTAGGCTAGGAACAGTAAACAACAAACAAGTATGGTAACCTATTTCAAATGGAGGCTAGGAACAGTAAACAACAAACAAGTATGGTAACCTATTTCAAATGTAGGCTAGGAACAGTAAACAACAAACAAGTATGGTAACCTATTTCAAATGTACATATGGACACACACAAAAATAAGTTAGAAGCACTCACAATCACATCACTTAGTTTGTATTTTGTCAATATTGTTTTGACAAGGTTTTGTTTTCTGTGATTGCACAAGACTATCCCTTGCTGCTATGATATGGCCTGAGGACTATCAACAGCATGACTTGACTATCATGCAATAAGAAATGAATAATATTTACAAAAAACAAACCAAAACAGAATATCATGGAAACAAGATATCTCAAGTTTAAACTTTGGATTGTTCATTAAAAAAAATACACGAAAGAAACTAGCACTTTCAAAATCAAAACAATATAAAAACAAGCAAAGAAGGGAAGCCCAGCACTACACTGGGTGTGCTATGAAGGCACTTACTCTTCAGATCCAAAATGCGGCCTGTGTTTTGAGACTCAGTGGTGGACAGCTGGTCTCTGACCTTCTCCACATCATCAGGATGAACCAGGTCATACAGGGTGGTGCTGAACAGGTCAGCCTGCAACATACCCCACATACACTGCACCTCCTCTCATGACATAAAATGACATGCAACAATCTCATGTACTGCACAAATGTCACAAATCAAATCTCAGTCCAAGCGTCTGGCATTGTCCTCTACAGCTAGGTTTTTGTGTGTGTGTGTAAATCTTTGAACCTACATTAGCAGCTTACTGCACAGGTCTGACTGAAACAGACTACAGAGGCTAAATAATCACCATTTTCAAGTTATTTCTTCCTTTACTTTCATGATTGTACTGTAAGGCAAAATATTTTTCCATTACTTTTACATTGTCTCTTAAAGCAGGTTCTTTAAGTATTGATGAATGCAAACAAAATGTCACACATGTAAAATATAATTCTTGTTGAATTCTGACAAAAGCTTCTGCAAAGGAAAAAAAAAAAGATAAATGAATACATAATTAACACTGTGACATCATCATCGTTTTATGTGTGGCTCTTCACGTCTTGTGGCAAAACCAAACAGTTTTATCTTCATTCCTCTCCTTTTTTTCTTTATCATTTCATACAACCTTGTACTTTTTCTGAACATTAAGCAGTTTGTTTCTTTTAATGCTACATTTGTTTGTTTCTGGATGATAAGCATTTGTTTCTTTTATCACTATAAAAAGTGATTTAGAAAAAAAAAGGCAGAGAATATTTTTCCATATAATTTAAGATCTCCTGGCAAAAAAAAGAAAGCAACATACTTGTGTAACGTACATGTTTCAGTTGAAAAAGACAAAAAAGAAAGAAAAAAAAGACAAAACAGTAAAGCAAAGGGGGTGGCAAACATGGGGAGTTTGTGTTATACTCCCTGTTTGGCTAATATACTTACCATGTCAGACCATAGCATTCAACGGCAGTTAGCCAGCTCTGTCAGGCCGAATTTTATCCGTGGCCAATGCAGTCATAAGACAGTCACGTGACGTCACCCAACTTCCGCCTCCGGAAGAAGCCGGTGTCAACTTCTTCTACCTCATTCAGCGAGGCCTGTGTGCAAGGTAACCCCGAGAACCTTTGCGCTAGAGGGGAAGGTAGGGAGGGCATTAGAGTCTGACATGGTAAGTATATTAGCCAAACAGGGAGTATAACACAAACTCCCCATTTTGGCGTCATATACTGTACCATGTCAGACCATAGCAGAATTTAAAGGAATCGGAGGAGGGCGAGCGCCCTAGTGGTTCTTGGGGTTGGCCGTTATGGCTGCATTGGCCGCCACAAAGGAGATCCCTTTAGAACCGTCAGCTCTGGTCATGCGGATATCCCTCAAGTAGAAGTTAATGAAGGGATTTTCCGAACGCCAGTAGGCTGCCTCCAGGAGATGGCGCACGGGGACAGAGTACTGGAGCGCCGTGGAAGTGGCCAGTGCTCTGACCTCGTGGGCCCTGGGTGATTGGGCGGGGAGATCCTTGTGCGCCTGAGCGTAGGCAGATCTCACCGTCTTGCAGAGCCACCTAGAGATAGATCCCGCCGAGATGTCTCTAGTATTGTTGGGGTTGAGTGAGATAAGGAGTCGCCTCTGGGAGGTGCGCCTGGGACGAGAGCGCTCCCAGTAGTATCTGAGACACCTAGCAGGGCAAAGGTTAATGTGTCCAGATTTCTCTCCCTTTCCCAAGATATCCGTCAGGGAGCGGATGACGAGGGAGGGAGAGGGGGTGCCCGGTTCCTGATTTTTAGCTAAGAACTCTGGAAGGAACTTGAGGGAAACAGAGCCGTCCCTGTGGAAGGCGATATCTCTGGGATCACCGCTGAGGGCGTGGATCTCACTTCGTCTTCTGGCTGAGGCCAGGGCGAGGAGAAAGGTGGTCTTAAAAGAGAGCACAGGTGGCAGAGCAAACCCGGAACACACGACCGCAAAGAGGAGACAAGGTGGTCGATCGAGAAGGTAATTAATCTCGATCGCCCGTGTGGTGTCGTGCAAGTCCTCAAGAGATCGACCGAAATCTCGAAGTACCCGTACACGCCACCGATCGTGAAAATCACGCACACTTACAGAACCACGTTTTAAGTGAGATGGGTAATGGTCTTTCTTGCGACTAAACCTTAATGAGGAGTCTTGCGTCAAATGGGTGATGAACCCGAGGCTAGGAATATGGTGGGGAAACACGACCGGCGAGAAAAGAAAGATGGCCGCCGCCGACCGCGAGGAAGTCGCGGAATAACAAAGGACGACCGGCGAGTAAATCGCGGGATAACCAGGAGCGTGTAGCCCGACAAAGGAGGAGGAATGCGACAGTAGGATGCGACCGTAAAACCCGAGACGGGGTAGAGGGCAATCCGAAAACAATTTGAGAGAAGCGAACCACGTGGCAATGATAAAACATGCACAAGTGTGGCGACGATCGAACGAACCGACGATCGTGAACGCTAAGTCGCGAGAGCGTGGGTAAAAGTGGTAAATTTCCAGTAATTACACTCCCACCAAGAGCCTCACGCGGCAAGAATACTCAGGGTTTAGTGCAAGGCACAACTGAATCAAGTATAGAAACAAAGACACCAGTAATCTTAACACAAAGGCAAGTGTAGGCGAGACAGAGCACAAGACTTATCTTGCTTTGACGGCAGGCCGAAGGTGAATGGGGTAGAAGAAGTTGACACCGGCTTCTTCCGGAGGCGGAAGTGGGGTGACGTCACGTGACTGTCTTATGACTGCATTGGCCACGGAAAAAATTCGGCCTGACAGAGCTGGCTAACTGCCGTTGAATGCTATGGTCTGACATGGTACAGTATATGACGCCAAAAGCTAACTATCACAAGAAAACGGACAAACTAAATGAGTACTCTCATTACCTGACTCTGGTTGAGGACAGGTGTGATGGAATCTGACACATAGATCACTCTGCCTGTGTCGCACTGCACCACAAACAGGAAGCCGTCTGCAGCCTGTACCACACAGTATCAATTGATCGTCATGTTACAGAGTGCAGACCTGTTTACCCCAATTTCGTGTACCTGTAATGTCTCATAAAAAAACCTGTAATTTCAGAAAAAAACCTGTAATTTTCATAATCGCAATATTTAGCGACTTTTTGCACTTACACATGTATATCAAATGTAAAGCATTTATACCATAATAACAAGACTTTGGTTAATTATACAATTATAGTATTTAATTTTTAATAACACTTTACTTACCAGTTACCTTCAAATTGTTCAGCTACCAGGCACTCTCAAGTCTGTTTCATGCTTGAACTTGTAAACACCACAACTGGGAGTGGGAGCATCCTTGTATTTCATACACACAAATCACTTTATGATGAAGAAGCCACTCTTGAATACTGTTTATAAGTATACTAATGTTGCAAGTCACTATATGTTGTTCAGCTAGCAGGCACTCTGAAGTCAAGTTCATGCTTCTTGAACTTGGAAACACCACAATGATAACATCAGACACAGACAATGGCACGTTCATTTTCACCAAGGTTTCCGCTACCATTGCTTCTGCCCTTATGACAGACAAATCATCGAACTCCTTTTTGGTATTCTTCTTTTCAGTCGTGAAAAACGATGTCAGTTTCTGTGAAGACTCGGCATCTTTCTTCGTTTCAACGTACTTCAGGTGTTTTTTCGTTTTGCAGTGTAACTCTATGTCATACTGGCCTGAATGCGCGATAGAAAAATCCGATGAACAGTAACCACAGAAGGCATACTCTTCGCCAAGTGACGATCTCTGTATTCCAGGCGTCTTCAGGTATGATTCACGGAACTGTTGCCGAACTTTTGCAACTTTTGAACATTTGGATGAACCAGCCGTGGGCGCGCGTGTTCGCTTCGTCGCCATCTTTGCAAAGGATAAGACGCAAGGCACGCTGGGAAACGCTTCAATGCTGTTTGCCTTTTGACCGGAATCGTAGCAAAAGAAACTTTGCGTTTAAGATTTTTTTTTTTTTTTCCCGTAATAATTTTTTTTGGCCGTAATTCCCGTAATTTCGATTTTTTCCCGTAAAAATTACGGCAAAATCGTAAGAGTAAAC
Source organism: Conus ventricosus (assembly GCA_018398815.1). Lineage (NCBI taxonomy): Eukaryota > Metazoa > Mollusca > Gastropoda > Neogastropoda > Conidae > Conus > Conus ventricosus. Next base: position 78,014,437 of record CM031603.1, read on the forward strand.
AGGTCTGAGAGTGTCATCAACAGAAAACCAGGCCCTGTGCTGTAGGTATGAATGATGCAACATTCATCAGAAGAGGCTTCCATCAGACTAAGTGACTTCAATACACCTGGGGCGCACTATTTCATCACAGTGAGCAATTGATTCATGCAAACTAACAGCCAGTTTTGACATAAGGAAGCTCCAGAACAAAGGGCACATCCCTAGATAGTATCTTGATGTAATTCATTTTTCCGTTTGTTAGGCATTTCTGAGAATAAGGCTTCTGACTTCTGCTGTATATGAAATCAGTCTCTTGCTGGGGCGATGTTCACAGGATAGCGTATTTCCATTGACAGAAACAAATCTAGTAACTGTGTTAAAAATACACTCATAAGTTGCAGAGTAAAACAACAAAAGCCACTCAAAGTCATGAAATCTGTTTGAATTGAAAAAAAAAAAAAAATCACTACTACAGGATCTGGCCAACCATGTGCGAAGACAAGAGTTCGGCAAACTGACAAACAAATGCCAGTGTCCACTTCAATTTCAAGCTAAGTCAGAGCTGATGTCTATATTTCTCTATTTTCATATGTCATTTGGTTTATGTCCAACTCAAAATCAACTTTCAAACTGATGATGTCTTTCATTTCCAATAGCACTGATTTTAACATACAGAGAGCATATTCGGTGCTGCCACTGATTGTGACTGGCCAGAGCTACTCAATTTTGATGACAAAAATGCACGTAAAAGTGAAGTGTTGTTTGATTTAATTGTCAATCTGATTTTAAAGTCCACCTTCAATGTAACTCAATATGGACACTGAATATGACAGCAAATCAGGTACCAGCTGACTTATGCAACTGATTGTTAAAACCAACTAGTTGTCAAAATGATTTAAAAATAGATATGGTGTTTCCTAAAATTAGATGCCGAAGTCAGAATTGGAAAAAAAAAAGAATCATCATTCAGACTGGAAATGATGGTACTATTTTCATACAGAATGGGTGCAGTGTTCTCATAATTTCTGGTTTCTTGTCAATGCTGTTCTTTTCATGCTAATCAAGCATGTGTCAGGAATGTTCCACCTCTCAACAACTCCTAGAATGTAAGTCCTCATCTGTATGGCTCTTTGATCCCATGACACACTACTGACTGTGGGAGTACTGTGCTTTACTATCATTAGTAGCAGTAAGCTGTTGTTGTTAGTCTCTAAACGCTCATCACATCATTTCAGTGGGCCCTGGAGAATGTTCAGTGGTAGCCATCTCCTTTCCTAGAATCATGATGCACACTGGACATTTTCATGCATTCTTCATCATCTGCATGCATATACATATGATGGCCATCAGATGCAAACAAGTCTGCTTGTGTGCTGGATCTGGGAAATTGGAACTTTCCAGTTTTGTATTACACTGAATCAGCAAGCTTTCAATCGAGGGTCCAATGTTATTACCAAACTGACTGCAGTGCTGTTGGTAAATCTCACAACAGCGAATTATTCATTTCTTGTGTGTTTGTGCCTGCATGCGCGCGCCTGCGTGTGTGTGTGTGTGTGTGTGTGTGTGAGAAAGCAAATTATTCATTTCTTGTGCATGAGTGTGTGTGTGCGTGTGTGTGTGTGTGTGTGTGTGTGTGGTGTGTGTTTTTGTGCCAGTGTGTGTGTGTATAAAGCCTTTATCCCACTTGAGTCAAAAGGTAGCCATTCTCATAATCAATGCTCAAGATCTTTCAAGACAGCATACATAAAGTAGCATAACCATTATAGTCTACATCAGGCACACGTGTCTTTTTTTTTCTTGTTTTTTTTTTACATTAAGAACTTTCTTCTTTTGACAGAACTGACAACTGATAACACTCATAAGAGAGGAAAATGTAAAAAAAAAGAAAAAAAAAGAAAGCATCCAAACCATTTCTTTTTCCTGACAGCAACGAAACATTCTTTGACCAAACAACTGTGTAAAGTTTACAAATGCGCAAAACACCTTACAAATGCAAAACTGCACAACACTGGTTACATATCAACAAAAAATATTTTCAAATTCTGCTTTTCATCTAAGACCATTTTTTGGACGGAGGATGCCACACAAGTTCATAGATGAAGAAAGTTTTTCTGACCAGAAGAAAAAGGAATGGGACTGGATTAAGGAGCCACAGTACCATGCCGGGGCAGAAGCTGAGCAAAACATATCTGAAGCTTGCTGATAGCATGATCTCTGATGCCAAAGTTTTTTTGAAATATGCTCTCCTGTAAAATACACTGACTTACTTTTGAAAGCTAATCATATTTACATTGCTAAAAATTATTCAAACAGTGCATAAATCAACTGACAGGAAGAGATCCATGAACCTGCACCTTCACATTTCTTTTCTAGAATCTTCGGTCTCCAAGATATCAAACACACAGGGGTGCTACACAACCTAAGTGACCAGGCCTAAAAATTGATTCTCAAAATTTTACACACTCGAAAATCAATTCTAAAAATTTCCATGCACTTAATTTCTCAACACTACCGAAACATCGAACAACAGAGCCCCTGGTAGAAACTGCAAATGGAAAGATGGTCTTGATGTCAAAATCAGGTTTTGACCAATCCAAATGGTGGCTGCTTTTAGCTGCAGTGCTCAAGCCAATCACTTCGCCATTATTTATGCAAGGAAACCCTTGCAAAGCTGAGAAAAACAGGACCCTCAAAAGGACCATGTTAAAAGCAGTTTGCTGACTGTCAGCAACTCCACTCAAAGATAATCTTCAGATATCTTTCAATTAACAAAACAGATTTGTGGCCTGAGCATGAAAAGTTAAAGTCCTACAGCTGGAAAACCAGACTGAAGTTTTCCCAGGCCTGAACTGAAATGCATCTATTTTACTGGGCCTGAAAAGGTTGATTTTTCATATGTGGGATTCCAGCGTGAGCCTGAAATGTGGCAACCCTAACCCCACACCCACAAGTAATAAACACAAAAAAGAAAACAAAACAACCAAAAACTGAAACATACAATTCAAAAATACTACAAAAGTATTCAACATTTTTGGCACATCTTCAGCACCTCCACTCTTCCAAATCTGGGATTCCTTACTTGGCAGTTTCCAAATGTCTGATTTCTGCCTCCAGGTGGAAAACTTGCAACCATGCAAACTTTACTCTCAATCACTTATATACCATCATGTGTAAAATGCCGACAATCTGTGTCAGTTAAATATAACTGTGTTAGCATGCATACGTCATGATAATGGTGGTGCTGTAGCAGCTTTGCATTTGATTTAACAAGTAACTGAGTAAGTAAAGTTAACTTCTTACCTCCAGAATGAGATGCTTGAGCTCTTGATCAGTGAGAAAGGAAGGTCTGTAGGAACCATCATTGTTGGTGTTACCTGTACCTGATAAATAATGACTGTTGGTATTACCTGTACCTGTCAAATAATGACAGAACAACACCCGTAAGTGTGCTGATTACACTGCCAACACCCATTACTGGGTACGACATACGCTATGGGGAGTTTTTATTGAGACTCCTTGTTTGTCTACGATGCTTACCATGTCAAACTGACTGTGAGCTACTGCAAATCTGTGGTAACTAATAATGCCACTGACAATATCCACAATTTCAGTTTTATATGCACTTCCATTTCCATTCCCTCTGTCAAAGAAAATAGAAGGGGGCCGGATAGCTCAGTTGGTAGAGCGCCGGACTCGTGATCCTGGGGTTGCGGGTTCGAATTTCGGTATAGGGGGATTTTTCCCTCGGAGTTAACATTGGTTCTGACTCCATTCCCCATATAGTCCTTCGAATGAGACTATAAACCGAGGTTCCGTGTGTGAACGCACGCATAACATCTTGCACACACGTAAAATCCCATCACCAACTATCGGAAGAGAAGGCCAGTTTGGCCGTTGGTATGGATGACACGTGACACATAGCATGCACCTTCGGCTTCCCCGAAGATGGAGTATGGCTGCCTTAATGGCGGGATAAAAAAGGGTTATACACACAAAACTCCACTGCCTGGCTATACAGGGAGTGTCCGCAGGAGTATCAGCCTGCGTACGAAGAAAGAAAAGAAAAGAAAATAGAGCTCTGTGTACCACAGCAATACTAGTGTGGAAGAAAGGATGGGAGTTAGAGTTTGACAAGGTAAGCTAACTTCACCAAACTGTGAGCATAAATGAAAATTCTCTGTTCTTAAGCCATCTACTACTGCAACATATAAAACGGACAGCAGAATTCTAAGTGACTGTGTTATCTGTGAACAGAACAAGCAAACAGGCCTTACCCTGCAGCAGTCAGTTTGACATGGTAGTGTTAATGATACTAAAATATTTGTTCTTTATTCTTAATAAAATAAGATACGAAGAAAGCACAAACCCCTCCATCTTATCAAAGAAAGTTAATGGTAAAAGCCAAACATGCAAACAAAAAATTGATAAGCAGCTAAAAAAAAAATGTAAGCTTAAACTATTTTAACTTCTGATGGATTCCCCTCCCCCAAACTTGTTTATAATTATCTGAAAATATCATTAATCTATTAACATGAGCGCATTTAATCCCAGTCAGTATGTGAGCTTGTGTAAGCGTGCGTGTGTGTGTGTGTGTGTGTGTGTGTGTGTGTGTGTGTGTGTGTGTGTGTGTGTGTGCATGCTCACCAGAGCATGTGTGTGTGTGTGTGTGTGTGTGTGTGTGTGTGTGTGTGTGTGTGTGTGTGTGTGTGTGTGTGTGTGTGCGTGTGTGTGTGTGTGTGTGTGGTCATTTTAGTCTCTGGAGTTCCCATGGATTGTGTAATTTTAAAAAAAGGAGAAAAGGGAGCAACTTTTGAAGAAATCTGAAGGAAATAAAAACAAACAAATACAAAACAACTCTATAAGCATGTTTGTGTACGAAAATTTCATAGTACCATCTCCCGGTTAGTTCATCGAATTCTAGCAAAGGAGAAGAATGTTAGTGATAGTAGCAGTACTGTTTTAAATGCTTACAATACCATAATTGTCATTTTTCCTTCTTTTTTTTTTCCTCATCCCATCGACTACTACTGGATGGTAGATTTGTTTTTATAACTCTTAATGTGGATGTGTACACATGGATCATTCAGAAATAATCTCAACTCGTGAAACATATAATGGGCAGGCAACAAGGTTCTGAAAGGCCAGCTACAAACCCTGCTGTAATTATCAACCATTGTTTGACATAAGGGATCTCATGGCTTCACTTTAATCTTACATCATAAGCCCTAAGCACTTACAAATAAATAAAAGGTTAAAGAAAACATAAATGAAACCAAGAAGAAGATGAATATTGCAATAAGTACCATGCATCTGCAAACAAGGGTGCAGATTGTCACACACCCATGCACACACAGAAACACTCACACCCCCTCTCCCCCACCCACCCACACACACATGATCCCACACACACTGTTGCACAACAACGGAAACAACAGCATTCACGCACACACACACACACACACACACACACACATGTGCGCACACCCACACACACACATTTGTCCAGAATCAATTTGATGGGCAAGGGAAGGGTAAGAAAGAACTGCTATTGATTGGTGAAGAGGGTTGTTTTAAGAGATTCCTTGAAGAAAGACAGCGAGTTTTAACTACGCAAAGATATTGGAAGTTTATTCCAAGAACCTGGACCCTGAACAGAAAAAGAACGATCGCCATAGGTTTTAGTTCGAAATCGAGGGATTTTGAACAGAGTGTTGTCAGTACAAGAACGCAACCGCCTAGAAGGAACATAGAGATGAAGGAGATCAGAAAGGTAGGAAGTTCTGATCACTCTTGATAACATGTGTCAGAAGCAGACAAAACAGATTAAGTAACTTCAGATGTATGAATTAGTGAGATAGACAATCCATCAGATAAACTAAATGAAAAGACCTCAGATTTTCCATGGACATGTAAAATCATCTTTTTCCTTCTTCTTTTCTTTAGCAAATGGGCATTTTCCATTGTTATTACAGATGAATCAGAGCAGCGAGCAGATCTATGATCAGTACCACATCCTTTCAGCAGCATCGTTCACTTTGGCTCCTCCACACACAGCCACACCCTGGATGTCCTCTCTTAGCCCCACTACGTCACATGTGATTTGGACTCAAGCTACGATTTACATTATGTGAGTTGAATTTTTGTGTCCTGGAGACTTTTTGGTTAAAAAAAAACAACAAACAAAAGAGAAACCTGACAAAAGCCATACACAGCCTCCACATCCTGTTTTGGAATGCGCTTTTTCAAGCCAGCAAGTCCATACCTCGCAATGACTTCATGTGGGAGACAGCCATCCTGAGGATAGTCAACTTGTCAGGCTTGCGTGCCAGGGTACTGCAGGTGGGGACCATGTCGCACAGCTCATTGATGTATGCTGTCATCTTGTTCCTCCGCCGCCTCTCTATCTCACAGTGACTTTCTCTGTAATGCAAAGAGACTGCATCATTGACAAGTTAAAAAAAAAAGGTACTCTAATCAAGAAAAGAAAACTGAACTCTAATCAAGAAAAGAAAACTGACAAGTCTATCTAGACTCATCTTAAGGTCGACTGGCAAGTCAATGTAGACTCATCATAAGCAGCATGGGTGTGGAATGTTATGTCGAAAACGCGATGGCGCCAAGTAAAAGCAAATACATATAAGTTATTAAATGAAAGCTGACAGACTGATCAAAACTGATCAGAAGCATGGGTGTGGAATATAATTTTTTAAAACAAAATAAAGCCTAGCATACAGTTCAGATAGGTATTAAAGACCAGACTTTCATGGGTGTAAACTTAGGGTCAGCTTTCACTGGAAGTTAAATTAATCTTGTGCTATCAGTTCATGCCATGTATAAATGAACCTTTGGCAGCAGTCCCTTGACTGTGTTTATTTATCAAGAAAGTGTTCTTTCACAAACAGGAAGTTATCTGAGTGCTGGACACTGGACAGTGACCAACTGGTTTTGAACACACATGAAACGTTTTGAATCAAACTGGTACCCCTTCCTCATAATTAATTCGCCTGGTCAAATGACTTTGCCATGCTGGACACAGCAGTCACTGTTTATTATCCACTGGTTATTATCAATTATCTGCTTTTACTGACTTAATCTGACGAAGTTCCTTCAAACCAGTGTTTACGCATCTTATTTCTCCATTCACAGTGTTTACTGCAGAATTTTGAATGCGACTTTCCTCTGATGGCCCAAACCATGCTGACAAAGAAAAACCTGAAATTGTTGTCAGGGAAGTGTATATTAAATTTCTGACTGCTCTGAAGTGGTGGAAATCAAGTTCAACAAGACTTATCTATGGTCATACACTAGGACAATGAGAACAGTTACAGCTGTGCACAGTAGCAACAAGTCCAGTCCATAGAGCCAGTAAAATTAAGTTATTTTAAGCCTTCTAAATCTATCTCTTACATTACAAGCTATACCATTGAAAAAAAAAAATCTGTTAAACTTATTTCAGCTTTGTATGACTTACAAGCAAAACTCCACATTGTTGCTTTTATTATTTTTTGTGTGTGTGCTTACTTGCAGATGAGTAGTTAAAAAAAAATCCTAAGCATTCATTTCTTTTGTCCTGTATATCTCCAAACATCCTATCCATTTTTCTTGAACTATCACTTTGAAACAAAAAAGTCACAATTTGTCTTAGTTTTGAACTGCTTGCCTGCAACGATCTTCTATATGATTTTTCCATAGCAAAATTTTCTCTCCTATGCATCCTTGCCCTATAGATATCCAAAATGTCATATCGATTTCCCTTGAGTTTGAACAAATGTCTTCAACTTCTGAACTTTCATTTGAAACACTGGGCAAATGAGGAATTTTTCCTACCCTTCTTTTTTTCTTTTCTCAGTCCCTTTTCTCTACATTCTTTTCTCTTTTTTTTGTGTGTTATGTACTATGTTTTAAGGAGAAAATCGGGAAAAAAAATTGCTAGCCTATTTTTTTCTGAATCAAACAAGTTTAAGTGCACATTAACTGACCTTGTAATCACCCTTACCAAAAAGCTGATGTTCTGGCTTTTAGATGTCAGTACCGAACTCCTCTCCCCCCCTTCCACCTCAAATATACAGTGAGTTGTTGATGACTCCAAAGAGAGTTTATTTATTCAATAATAATGACATGTGATTAGATGTGTTTAAATGAAAAAGTATAGGATGGACCTTGGGCTGAACTTGGTCGAGCTCCAAATTGTAACATTGCATGAGAAGAAGCAATACCATTTGCTGCAACGGCTTGCCTGTGATTAGAACAAACAAAAAGGTGGGAAGCCGGGCAGAAACAAAATTCTTTTCTCTTTACCTTTGGTGTCTTGGTTACATGACTGAACATCCAAAGTGTTACATCTCACCAGACAGGCAAGCCTTACAGAAGGTAAACTTGATTTATCCACAGGTAATTGCTACGAATCAGTTTGATGAAGGTACATCCTCCCCTCAACTACTCAGTTTTTGTTTTCTGTACTCAATCAGTGTATGCTCATAGGAAAATTTGATTTAAGTGGTGCAGGAGTAATAAAAAAAAAAAACTGTCAGTCTATGGAACAACCAACCCCCCCCCCCCCCCCCCCCCCCTGAAAAAAAGCCTTAGTTCAGGAATATTCTCCAACAGCACAAGGTATAAAACAGGTATAAGTAAAAAACAGAATTCAGAATTATCCAAAGTTATGTTAAGTCAACAATCAACACACACACACCACACACACACACACACACAGAGAAAACATAGAAGAATCTCCCTCTTCCCACCCTTAATCCTATGATACCATCCCTTCCTTATGCTCACACCCTCAATAATGGATTAAACTACTGAAAACTGGGAAAAAAAAAAATCTGACGGATGGACTCCAGAGGCCAGCATGGGATAAAGCTAGTGCCCTGCTGGAAGACTCAGGAGAGGAAGGGAAGGGGAGGGGTTAGCAGCTTCAATGTCTTTCCCTGATACAAGAGAAGAAAAGATGTGTGCAATTTAAAACTTATAATAAAAAAACATCTGAAACCTCTCTTTTGACAAAAGTGCATGGCTGAAAACAAGGACAGGAACTACTGAAAAAACAGCAAGACAGTAACAAACTCCAGGGCAATCATGTTCCTTGCACCACACATGGGCTGATTTTTGTCTCTGTCATTGTTGCAAAGTCACTGCCATATCCATTTGTTTGTTGTTGTTTGTAACTGCAGAGTTGAAAACAGTTACTGACATTTTTTCCTTGACCTTCATGAACGCCATATTGCCTTTTTTCTCTTTACCATCTACAGGAAAACAGCCCTGATATGGCCCTTTGCGGTCGGCTGGGCTATAAGCAACATTATCTTATCTACAGGAAATTAAAAAACACAAATGAAATGTTGCTGTTTTTAAATACATTATAACTTTTGCCGCTCTTGTTCCACAGGGTTCACACATCTAGCACACTGTGAAACCTCTGGTAATGACGAATTCTGTTTCTGATTTTTAAAAAGAAAAAAAAATCATCTGTATGTTTTGTACTCTCTCTCTCTCTCTCTCTTATTGTTGGCAATTCAGATGCATTTCCATCAAAATGGAAAGGAGTTGTACACACTCAAAGCCATCACGAAAGTTTACTGACTTGTAGCAACAATGTTTGCTTGCTTACCGAACCAAACCCTTTTTTTCCTTTTTGTAAAACATGTACTAACTGCATTAACAGCTCACCTGGCAAAGCGCTCTTTGTCGGCAGCCTCATTGGGATGTCCATAGGATCCTCCCTGACTGTCCTCATCATCAGAGCTGTGGGAAACATTAGTCTTTTGTCACATTGAAGCATCGATACCCAGAATTGATTACAACACAATATACTTTTGCAGTTCAGGGATACACTATTCCCAGTCTTTCAGTACAGGGTGGCTGTGCTTTGCTTTCTTCAAAGCAAAATTATCTCCATACATAATCGCAATGCCAAATGCGCTACTCTAAATAAATAATCACAAATTTACCTACTGGCTGAAGGCAATTGAAAGTGAATGAGAGCAACTCTGACTAATCATGAATTTCACAGAACCATATAAGAGAGAATTTAAAGAAGAAAAAAAAAAAATTTCTATTCCACATTCTTGTACATTTTACGAGAAATCTTGAAACTGTCCATAGCATGTTTTCAGGCATTATGAAGCTTAAAATAATGTTGACTTGAAAATAATACAGAAGTCCTTTGAAGTCAGAATATAAAGACATGTTCACACTGCATCAGTCATAAAGAAAAAAATAAACTAAAAAAACCCCCCCACAAGAATCAACATATTTCATACACTGTAAAACCACCTATCAAATATTATCTGTTCATCAATGCTAAAATCAGAATCCGATATAGGATATACATTTATCATTCATCTATAAAATGATCAGAAAGTAATCAGTAGCTCTTTTATTGAAAGAGAGAGAGAGAGAGAGAGAGAGAGAGAGAGAGAGAGAGAGAGAGAGAGAGAGAGAGAGTATGAGAGAGAGAGAGAGAGAGAGAGAGAGAGAGAGAGAGAGAGAGAGAGAGAGAGAGAGAGAGAGAGAGAGAGGGTATACCTATAAACAAAACAAACTTACTCTCTACCAGTTTTCCGCTTCCTTGACTTTCCATCAGGGGTGCCTGCATACAGGAAACACAATAGGAGATAAAAGATTCAACTGACTTAAGTTTTTACTAAATCTGCATGATAACACAACAGGGTTTTCTATCACATATAAATGGGGGTAGAACCTGTATCATTACGGGGGTTCCAGTAGTTTTTAGTATCAACAAGAAACAAAACCGATGGCACTGAAAATGTCCCATCATGGAAGCTTTCACCCCTCTCTGGCCCCGAAGCTTTTACCACTATTGTGTAAGCAACTACCATAATGCCAAGTATGCCTACAGCAGTGCTTGCCACTTGCAGCAAAGGCTAGGTGAACAGCATGTGGCCCATTGTGATTGTAAAGTTTTAGTGTGCGAAATAGGCCTCTGCAAGATTTGGTGAGAGAATCTTCACATGTTTCTGCTCACCTTTTGCTGCAAAGTCGTAGACATAGTCATGGCCCTATCATAAGAACAAGACTGAGTCAGTGGAAAGCAGCATAAGCCCTCTTTGAAACAATCATGTTACCTGAAATTTTCATTGCTAATTTATGCCTATCTAAATGTAGCTGTCATCTTGGTTCCAAATTAAGGCACGTAATTGCAGCCACCCTATCCCCATTCCCCCTTCTTCCATCTCTTTCTCTCTGTGTGTGAATATTATTAAAACAGAAACCCTCTGTGATTTTTCATCAAGCTTTTCTTTTATCCATTAAATCTGTAGTGTTTCCCATTTTTCAAATCTCTGTATTGACATTAGAAATCATTTACAGAACAAATATGAAAAGATGAATATGTACTGAGAAAAGAGAGGATAGGAACATGATCTAAATTTACAGCAGTGGGGCTTCCATCAAAGGTACGGCAAAATGTCACTAGACAAGTGGAATAGCCATGGTTAAGATTTTCCTTTGGTTTAGGGTTTTCCATTTCAGCCCTTGCAGTGTTCGGGAAAAATAATTCATTCCACCAATCAAGCTTGTCAGGAGTTAAATGTTGACTTGTGATTGCCAGCATCATATCAAAACACAGCACCGAGTGACTGGCCCCTACAGTGATGTAGAGACAGAGGGGTATGTCTGAAATGATTGTCAGTAATGGCACCGATCATGACGAGAAATATGTTGCTTCAAGTGTGAAAGGTTATGAGAACATAGCTGACAAGGTATCATTGTTGTCCATATTCATGCAGCATGAAGCATCTGGTACTTGTTTGTGTGCACAAAATGTCAATGCAAACTCTTTTCACAGACATGCAAAAAAGGCCACTACGCAGGGATTCCAACAATAGATAATTCTCTGGATTTTCAAGTTTAAAAAAAGGTTTTGGGAAAATCTCCAAGGATGTTCATTTTTTATGACAGATAGTATTTCACACTGAGAGACAGACAGAGAGAGAGAGAGGGTGGGGGGTGGGGTGTGGGTAGAAGGAGAAAGAGAGAGGAGAAGGAGGGGAGAAGCAAGGTGGAATGAGGGGCCAAAGTTAGGAAGGGTGAGCTGATGACAACCACATCTAGATAGGCACCTGGCAGTGAGCTTGGGAAATGTACACTGATGCTGCATTCCATAGAATCAGTAAGGTTCCCATGAAACATCACCTGTATATTAGTTTGTGACTTCGTCATGAACGCAGAAACATGTTGCATACTAAAGTTCCTCATGATCACAACACAGCAAAAAACCTTGGGGCTGATGACTGGTACTGAAACCATTGCAAATCAAGTTGTGAACAACAATCCCCTGAAACTATCACAGTCAAGTTGAGAACAGCAAATATTATCTATTATTGTATTTCAGTTTCTGAACAACTTTCAAATTTACTGCTTTGTGACTATCAATACTGTTTATTGCTATATTCCACTTTCCTCACTGGCAAATCTATGGGTTTGTTAGTATGAATACTCTCATAAAGAGTCACAGAGAGCCTTTTCTTTTCTCTTTGGGAAGATGGTGATGAGAAAGAGTGTCACTTTCTGTAAATGCATGTTTTTTTTCCACACAGACACACACAGAGCTCAGACAGAGACAGAGAGACACACACACACAGAGGATACATCAAGCGCGCGCGCGCACACACACACACACACATACACACGAGGATACATCATGCAGACAATGAGATCAGTTTTGGAGTGCCAAAAGAGGATAAATCGATAGGACACTTGCCACCTGCAGTCATTTGTTAGTGATTGTTACTGCACCCATGATCTCCCAAACCCAATTCATATCAATACAATGCTGCACTTTCAGTTGCATACATATATGTATTTAAAGATGAAAAGCTAAGTGCATAAAAACATATGTTTGAGATGTCCTAATATTTTTTATATGTTCATGCAAGAAGCACGGAATAATTAAACGTATTTCCCCTTAAAATACTCTATTTTCTTTCTGACTATATGACTTTTTATGGTTCATGTTCTCACTGATCGATTCAGACAATTGCTTCATCAAAAAAATATTTGCATCTGGTTCATATTCACATTGATCTATTCTGATAATTCATAATGAAACTTTTTGCATCTGATACAGTGATAGCAAAACTATTAATCTGGTTGCAAGCCATATGTTTTTTTCTTTAATCGTGATTTGTATGTGTGCAAATAATGATTGGCCTCAGCAGGAAAAATGAAGGATAAGCATGCAAAATATGACATACTTGATGATTAAAAAACATGCAACAAATGACATGACTCGAGCATTCATGACATGGCCTGGGTAGCAGGAGAAGATAGCATCTACCATGTCTCCTCTCTTTATATTTGATGTTCACACACACACAAGGAAAAAAAAGCATACAACTCCATACACACCTGCACACGGACACCTATAACATCACTGCTAGCAGTATCATGCAATCTAAACCAATGAAAACAGAGCTCATTCTAACAAATGCGTGCTTGCACTCATGTCATATATTCAGTTATCCCAATCATGTTTATGTAACCTTTTCTATTTTGTGTCCTTGAAAAGTGGAAATTCTAATACTCAAAAATTTCTATAAAACTTGCCAAAGGAAAGTTCCCTATTTGTAAACAAGACAGCACCCTCTGCTTTAAATTTTCATCTGCAGATAAAATCCAGTCAATACACGTAAGTTTAATGCAATATAGACGAAAGACAGAATAAGTTTAATGTGATATATAGATGAAAGAAAGAAAGACAAAGAATCAGAGTAACATTAACAAACAGAATGAGAAGAAAGAAATGACAATAAAAACAACCTCAAATCCACAGAATAAAACCAGAATATCACTCTGGAATATTATGCATTGATACAAAACTGAACCCCAAACAAACCCTGATGGATGGAGAAAAGAAGGGGGGGAAAATGTCTAGGCAACCAACTGATGAGAAAAGACAGAAGGAAAAAAAAATCAAGAAAACAAAAGACAAGAAAATGAGAACAGGTGCATGTGCTGTAAAGAAAAAAGCTCTCCCCCTCTTCCATTCCCCCTCCGCCTCCCCTCACACCATCTTTCTCTCCTGAGATGCCAGAGCAGTGGACACTTAATGTTGACATTTGACACTCCATCATGACAGGAAGCACTCTCATGGCAAACACAGCAACTAGGCACTCTGAGGAAACCAGCATTCTATTTCCTTCTCACACACACATGTATACACACACAATAGGTAATGACCATCAAAACTAGCCTTGTGGTTATCTTGCTTTCATCTGCTACTTGACTACACTTACAGGTCAGCTTGTCCTCGTCTTTCTCTCTCTCTCACACACACACACAGGTCAACTTGCCCTGTCAACTATGACTGGATTCTACCTAGGTGTCTTCATCATTAATTTTAACTTAAATACATGACCAACTGTGCCTGGATTCCACTTGGGTGTTGTCATCATTAATTTACATATATTACCAATGTAACAACCTGTACCTGAAGATCTTAAAGTTTGAATAAATATTATGTTTACTTCAACTGATGGCAGTCAGCAGACAAACGCACAATAAGCTGTGACATCTACACACACATTTTTATGATTTTTTTTTTTACAGCAAAAACCATAATATCAATAATCATTATCAATAATAATTATTGATAATGATTATTGATATATAAATAGCAATAATCATTATCATGAAGAAATTTCTCACCAAACTGTGTATCTGTTAGTTCCAAGTTTAAAGCAAACTGGGACCTGATTTCATGTTTGCATGTAATACTCAAATGAATGCAAAAACACTTAAATTATTCAAGAATGTGAAACCGACATTCCCCAAAAAGATAGGATAAAATAGCAACATACTTCTTTTATGTGACCACCTCACACACAGTTTCTTTGATTCCAAAATTATAAATATAACGGCTTTATTTTCTTCTTCACATGAACACACTCACTGATTTACCATTTTCAAAGACAGCTCTGAATTTGTAACCATAGATTTCCCACTTATCCCCCAACCTCCCCCATGCCCCCTCCACCCCTTCCCATCAACCCTTCTCTTTCATTTGCCAACAGATGCATCTGATCAATGCACTAGTCAGGTTGCCCACTTCATCAATCTTAATTCCTCATGACCTGTGATTTTAAATCAAGTATTTATTCTACCTGTTAAAAAAAAAAAAATCCTGTGAAGCTCTGAGTCACTCATCTACATATTACCTAGCATACTTTTTTCTTCATTAAAAAAAAAAGACAGACAAAATTCTGTTAAAAAATAAGTGTTCCTTTAAAAAAAAAACAAAAAAAAAAACACTCTTGCTCTCTTGATCCCTCATGCCCTTTCACATAATATCCCTCAAACGCTTTTTAAAAAATCCTGTGTGTGACTGAGGGTTGGGGTGGGGAAGGGGGAATGAGGAGAGGGTGCAGAAGGTGAACAAGGGTGGAAGTGGGGATGGGGTGAAGAGAAAGGGTGGGAGGGAAGCGGAAGTGGGGTGGGGTAAGCTGGCTGTGACATACTGCTCTGTACGGTCACTCATCTACCCTAACACGTGTATACATATGTGTATATTTTGTGTGGTCATTCAACAGAATCTGCTATCAACGAATAGATTTATAAAAAAAATAATGATATGAACACCACTAAAACACACTCACAGATAACAATATACGGTTCATAAGCAAATCAACTATCAAACTGCAAGTACTAAAAACAAAAAGTTAAGAAATTAAAAGCAAACTGGTAACCTTCCACAACTGACAAACATTACTGTACCTTCTGGGAAATATTCCATCCCATGCATCCATTCCAGTACATCATTACCCTTCTACTCCTTTCCGCTCAAAAGCACACTGATGTTCAAATTTAATCACAGTTTGTCGTCTCTCACTCCCCTACAAGTAAAAACCGCAGCACTGTCATACCACTCAGCACCCAACAAACGCGCTTAATTGGAGGCTGAAAACACAAAGATTAGCAATGGGTGTTGCAAAGCTCTGCACATGTGCAACATAAGTTCTCCACCGACAGACAGATGTTATTGATACGGATTATGACCAAGTTGTAATGACATGGAGACAGCTGTTTCAACAGCAAGCCAGCGGCAGCCTCTGCTGGGAGAGT
>CM031603.1:78033001-78168150 GCA_018398815.1 Conus ventricosus
ATAATCATAATGTACTTGTTTGGAAAAAAAAAAAAGAGAACAAAATTTGCTGACTCACACTGACACAACTGGACCCCTCCACCACCACCACCTACACACACACACCAGCTCAGACAGAGATTGAGTGAAACTGACAGTGAAGCACACTCAGTTAGAGCTAATTAGCATTCTCTACTTCAAGTGAAATTTGGTGTGAGCTCTCTTTAGAAAACTGCACCCACACAATGGGGAGATTGAAAAACATTGAACCTGATGCAATACTGCTCAGAAAACCTGGCTGCTGACATGTAACATGTTTCAACTTTCTACATTTATACGGCTTTTGTACTGATATATTCAAAAGTTGTTTGTGAAGATTTTCCAATGTGATTACATCAAAAAAAACCTTCCTTACTTTTTAATACAATCTCACTGGCTCAAAGTGTCAGAAGAAAAAAAAATTCACCAAATCATTCCTAATTCAGTCACTCAAAGCAGCACATGATACAAGATCACAAGTAGCTTCAAGTTCAAGAACATCATCCCTTAAATTTTTTATTTATCAATTATGCATGGAATAAGGGTTAAATGTGCTAGATTTGACTGAGATTCAGGTTGGGCACAGGCTAACATACACGTTCAAGTGATCAAATGCCAGACAAAAAGAGTTAAACTGTGCTTGTCTCCTGACAAGAAACTAAATGCTCAACTATGTAATTCAAATATGATATGCACGGAGCACAAGCATATGCAAAAATCTTTCTTTTCTAAAGGATGTCTCCCATCCAAGTAGCAAGTGACATGGTATACTGTGTAAGAAGCAAAGAGACATAATCTTTATTTTCATTCACACCACGCAGTCACATGGTATGATGAATATGATAAAACTAATTCTAAATGATGTAAACAGAATGGTAACATACATCATATCTGAAACCTAATGCACATGCTCAACAACAACAAAAAACAACAAAAATCAACATTAGAATTTACTCTTCTGAAAAAAAAACCAACCACCAAAAATGTTATTATATATCCTAGTTTAAAGCTTGAAGTGTAGTTTGTATTCATTAGGATAGCGTGGTTTGGTGTTTCATTTTTTCTTTTTTCTTTTTTTTTTTTAAACATAAAGTGTGGAATAGCTCAGCTGGTAGCTAGCTGGACTCATAATCCTGGTGATCCTGGGGCTGCTGGTTCAAATCTCTGCTACGTAGTTTTGGTACATAGGAATTTTTTACAGGAGTTATTATAGATTCTGACTTCATTAAAAAAAAAAAACAACTCCTTCACATGAGACTATCAACCAAGGTTCAGTGAACACATGCATAACATCTTACACACACATAAAATCCCATTTGGAAGAGAAGGCTAGTTTAGCCGTTGGTACAGATAACATGCACACTGACAGCTTGCACCGACAGAAAGAAAGAAAAACAGGATGACTGATAAAGTGGTATTCCATTGAATGAAATGGGAAGTGACTGAAAGAAGCACCAGCAGACTTGTACTCTTCAGACGTCTCAGCCAGCTAAAAAAAAATGAGAGCATGGATTGCAAAGCACTCCAACACTTCACTTACATGCGCACTTGTATGTGCTCCCGCGCGCGCGCACACACACACACACACACACATAAAGTTTGGTCTCTAGCTGAGGAGAGATGTTATATATGCAAGAACACTTCATTTTCTCCATAGATACAAGATATTATTAGATATTGATCTGTTAAACTTGTAAAGGGCCCTGCAGCCTACATTGTCAGGGTGGGCGCTATAGAATTGTCCTCATTATTATTATTGTCATAATTATAAAGTACTCATCATCACCATCACCTCAGATTTTTTTTTAGTCACAGTGGGTCACATGTCCTCTGGCAGCTCAAACTGAAGGACAAGAACAAAAGCACTGGACAAATGTTCAAACTCAATACATGGGGCTCTAAAGCAGTTTGTGTTAGTTAACAGTAGTAAGCATTATAAATTTCCTCTGACTGTTGATTTCAAAGTGTGCACAGTATATTTGTAGACTGTTTATTATTGTGTGTGTGTGTGTGTGTGTGTGTGTGTGTGTGTGTGTGTGTGTGTGTGTGTGTGTGTGTGTGTGTGTGTGTGCGCGCGCGCACGCGCATGCATATATGCATGTGACTGTGTGTGTATACAGAGAGAGAGAGAGAGAGAGAGAGAGAGAGGAGAGAGAGAGAGAGAGAGAGAGAGAGAGAGAGAGAGTGAGAGAGAGAGAGCATGTGTGTATGCACACACACCCATGTGTGTGTGTGTGTGTGTATACATGCATTTGTGCATGCATGCATGCATGGGACGACTGCGTGCGTGTGTGTGTGTGTGTGTGTGTGTGTGTGTGTGTGGTGTGTGTGTGTGCGCGCGCGCGGGAGCACATACAAGTGCGCATGTAAGTGAATGTGCATGCATGCGTGAGACGGGGGAGAGAGAGAGGAAGAGAGAGAGAGAGAAGGGGAGAGAGAGAGAGAGGGGAAAGAGAGAGGAGAGAGAGAGAGAGAGAGAGAGACAGTGACAGAGTGAGAGAGAGCGAGACACAGAGAGAGCGTGAATGACCACCACCCATTTGTGAAAGATATTATGCAAATTGCAACATTACATTTGTTTTGTTTTTTTAAAGAAGAAAAAAGAAGAAAAAAAAGCCTTGTGCACGGTTGGCAGCAATTTTCTAACTGCTGATTTCAAGGTGCGTGTTAAATAGGTGTGTTGACTTGAGGTAATACTGGCAATAAAACAAAGGAATGCTATTCTAGTCTTCCTGGAGCCCATGGGTAACTCTTCTTGCTTGTTTCAATTTCCAAATTGATAATGAAGTTGATCATAAATATCTCAGAATGAGCGGTGCATTCCTGGATCTTTTTTTGGTTCTGTTTTACCACAAGATCAAATGGAGAGAAGAGGATGATTCCCAACTCATCACTGTTGTAAAAGGCGCATGACTGCCTGACGCGCAAGCTTTATATATGTGATGCACCATTTACAAATTTCACGTTAAAAATGCTGTGGGGGTGCCAACAATCTGAAGCGCTGATAATAACAATAATAGATGACAATAACATATTTTCAATCTTACTAAAATCTGAAGATTTGCACGTTATCTTTTGCCTGAACTTCACTCTTCACAACTGGACCATTCTATCAGAGATTCTGAAAATTGAAAATTCTCTGGATTTAACCCATAAAAAGATAAGCTTGATGAAAGATCACCAAGGCCATTTGTAATTGAAGATGGATGTTTCACACGCTGAGATCTCTGAGCTGGATCAGGTTTGGCACTATGATGATGTGCGATTAAGGACTTTGTGGAAGACACCTATGTGACTTATTTTTTATCTACAGGACCACAATACTGACTGATAAAGATCTCATCAAACGTGTTCAATGTAAAGAGACCTTACTCTAGATTCCCTGAATCAGTAGTGCTTCTATCACAAATCATGCGAGTCAGCCACTATGAGTCTGCTACTTTGTAGCAAAAGGGAGAGGAGTCTATACAAGTTGTGATCTTTCCACCAAAGCAAGTTGTTAGATGTGCTTAAAAGTTCTTCGTGATTATAACACGAGGCCTTTGTTGAAGACAGCTCCATGTATCTAGATGTACACTACAGGCACCCATATTGATGGTAAGGATCTCATCAAATGTTTTTGATGTAAATAGTGCTTAAATGCAACACTCCACTGAAGTAGTTGGTTCCTTTCATAATCATGAGCGAGTCTGCCACTTTGTGTCTGTCAGTTTGTAGCCAAAGGAGAGAAGAAACATGTCATCATCTTTCCATCAAACAAGGTGATTATGCACTTAAATTTTCTTCACGATT
Organism: Conus ventricosus; assembly: GCA_018398815.1. Lineage (NCBI taxonomy): Eukaryota > Metazoa > Mollusca > Gastropoda > Neogastropoda > Conidae > Conus > Conus ventricosus. The sequence continues at coordinate 78,036,812 of CM031603.1, forward strand.
ATTACATAAGGCCTACTTCTACTTGCCTGTTTTGTGTTTTTCATCACTGTAATTAGGCAATCTCTGTGGTACATGGTACTAGTTGTCCACAAACCACTGCAAAAACTTCCAAGCGACAGGAAAGAATTCACCATGACAAAACATTCTCAATGCCATCAGTTTTGTTGCAGAAAAAAAAACATTTAAAGAAAAAAAAAACCCACTGGAATTCATTTCCATAGTGTCTCAATAACCAATAATACATTCTCACATATTTCTAGCATCAACTTTCAAGTAGAAAAGGATATTTGAGCTTGTGACAAAAGGTGATCCTCCAGACCCCTTGTATATTTATCGCACAAATAAAGAATTAAAAAAATACCAATGCTTCTTTATTTATTGCTTGATGTTTTATAATACTTTGAAGAGATACATAATATAACATAGTGAGTTTGGGTGTCTGCCTTTCATTTGAAAATGCCCAAGTTGTACGCTTTTCTTAGATAAATTTTCCCGTTCAAGATGGCGGACGAGTGATGCGGTTGGTGTCGAAGCCTGGATACATATCTAAATTGCATACCATCACAACAATATGAATAAAGGATGCAGAAAAATCAACGGAGAACATGTTAAAATCACAAACCGGTTCTATTTTGATTGTTTTCGATGCTGTCAAGCGGTTAATAAAAATCCGTTTGACAGTCGTAACGCTGTATGTCAAATCGTGTCGGTCAGCAAAACTCTCGATCGTTCACATCAGGTTCGGTTCGGTTCCGTGTTCATTTAACTCGGCATGTCGGACAACACTAACCGAATGGAGAAAGGTGTTTTCCGAACCAAATTCGATTCAGTGGCAGCAAACGAGCGCCAAATCCATACGGTAATAAGCAGTATGTCAGAAAATAACGACCGTATTTTTTCTCGCAATTCTACTAACAACGAACTTACAGATCCCATGCGTGCTTTAAATAGCACCCAAGCGAAAAGGTTTCAAATCGAGGCTGGAGCTTTCGTCAAGAATGGCGCTTCGAAGCAGAGAAGGTGTGGATAATGTTGTATGTCCACAATCATTACGACCGTCAGAAATCGTAACGACTGTCAAATGCATAACGACCGTCACAAGAAAATGATAGAAACATTGGTTTCAGCTGTTCTCTCAAATGTGTTTCTGTAAATGATTAAAATTCTAAGTGAACCAAAAGTAGAGTGGGCAATTTAACGGGATTTCCCTAACTTTCGAGCGATGTTTTGTGCGTGACACATGATTAGGACATCGTTTTAGCGATGTCCGAAATAACGACCGACGGATATTAAGTTAATCAATGTATCAATTAATGAATTATACGTAAAACTGGGGCAGAAAACAGCTTGGAATTTCTATTTTGCTTTTTCTTTAAATACATGACAGAACTAAAGTTCAGATCATAGGATTAGTGGGAAATCTGGCGATTATTTGACAGTTGTTACTCTCATAGTTGAAGACATTATCACTCAGTATGTCAGTCGTAACGACCATCGGTATCTCTTGTGATTAATAAATGATAAGTTTATTTTCATTGTAATACATATTTATTTTGAAGAATTGAAAGTGCACATTTTAGGCTATTTCCATAATGCTTTTTGATATAATGTGGAGGAGTAGAGACCAGCAACCAGATTCCACCAGCCCATTTCCTCCCAGTCCCTCCATGTATCCCCTCCCCAGCCTCCCCCCCCCCTCACCCCCTCTCTCTTTCCTTTTTTTTTTCCTGGGCCCTTTTTTCAACTAACTGGATTCAGTTAGGTTTTTTTCCCCTCTCATCCAGTCTAAATTTACTAAACAAGCAGTTTTGTTCGGTTTTCTCAAATCCCAAGCCTTTAATTAACGTTAGACTAAAGGATGATGATAAACTCCCTGAAATGCAAAACATCAAAGTAAACAAAGCAGGAGTATTTAAGTTACTGACCAACATCAATGAAAAAAAGCTACTGGTCCTGATGGCGTTCCTGGCAAGCTCTTAAAACTATGTGCCAATGAATTGAGTGAGGTATACCAACCACTTTACCAAGCTTCACTGGACCAGGGAGTAATACCTGATGAGTGGCGAGATGCCAGCATTGTTCCGTTATTCAAAAAGGGTGACAAAACAAAAGCAGAGAACTATAGACCTGTATCTCTTACATCCATATCAGCAAAACTACTTGAACACATAATATATTTGTAGCATAATTGACCATCTTGACAAATATGACTTCTTAAATAATGCCCAGCATGGTTTTAGACAGCAAAGGAGTTGTGAGACTCAACTTATAACAACTCAATGATTTTAATAACTGTCTTAACAACAGACAGCAAATAGATGCAATTTTATTAGACTTTTCTAAAGCCTTTGATAAGGTTGACCATGAGGGCCTGCTGCTTAAATTAGAACACATCGGCATTGGCGTTTCTTTGCTAAAATGAGTTTGATCATTCCTCGTTGGGAGAACGCAGAAAGTTGTTGTGGAAGGGTCGTCATCCCATTGTAAACCAGTCTTGTCAGGTGTACCACAGGGAACTGTTCTGGGGCCCTTGTTTTTCTTAATTTATATAAATGACATAAGTAGAAATCTCTCTCCTGGAACTACTATAAGGCTTTTTGCGATGACAGCTTAGTATATAGAACAATCAGAAGCAAGAATGATACACGCATTTACAAGAAGATCTAAACGCTTTACAAGAGTGGGAAAGAACTTGGAAAAATGGAATTTCATCCCCAAAAGTGCCAAGTGTTGCGTATATGTAACAAACACTCACCAACTAGATCAGAATATTTCTATTCATAATACTATTCTTAAAGAAACCAATGCTGCAAAATATTTATGCGTGATTATAGATAGTCGTCTTAAATGGAAAGAACATTACAATTTAGTATGTAAGAAAGCAAATAACATCTTAGCTTTCTTATACAGGAATATCAATGACTGCCCCCAAAAGGTTAAAGACCACTGCTACAAAACATTGGTTAGACCAGTACTGGAATATGGTTGCTCAGTTTGGGATCCTTACCATCTAAAGGACATTGATAACCTCGAAAAGATTCAGAAGAGAGCAGCACGGTTTGTAACAGGGAACACATCAGAGAAAAGGGGAATACTAGAAAGAACATGAGGAAATTAGAATGGAAACCCTTAGAAGAGAGAAGAGCTTTTATCAAACTTAACATCTTAAAAGGCAGAGCTAAACTAATACTTATTCCAATGGAGCAACTAGTATTGAATAAAAGCAGCGCACAGGAGTGGCGGTCAATGTTATACCATACCTGCATCAAATATTGACAGCCTCTTACATTCATTTTATCCTAGTTCTGTACGGCTGTGGAACTCACTGCCGGGGTGCCATCAAGATTGCCACAATGCAGTCTCATTAAAAAAAAACAAATTGATACGACAGTTTTGAGATCTGCATATTGACGATTTTCTATTTTAACTTCCCAGATATTTTATGGTTACCTGGGCCTGAATTTGGCCATTGCTTTTAACCTCTTGAATATCGAGTGCGACCCTTGTTGCCAAATTTGCTCTAGGGGCCAACAGTCTGAGTCGCACTATTTTATGTTATTTTATTTTACTTTTTAACATGCGCGCTGTTGACCTACTCGTTTTTCAGTGAACCAGTATTTTAGGAACAAGAAGAAGTACTGGGGAAAAATTCAGCCCCCCCCCCCCCCCCCAAGGCAATAGTAGCAAATAAATCAGCTCATTGATTATGGCTTCTTCTTAACCTGAATAAGAAGTGGTGGGGTGTGTAAGAGGTAGGTTGGAAATCACCTGAAGCATACCAAATTGATTTTGTTCATGAACATTTTTATTTTGATCACTTGTTTTTATGCAGTTAATTCCAAAAATTACCTAAAAGTATTTTTGTATTATTTGTTTGACAAAGAAGTTTGTGTTTTCTAGGTCTTCGCATCCTACTTTCTTCATCAGAGGAAAAGAAGAGAAAGTCTGGTGCAGAATATGCAAAAATCTGTTTACATCTTGTAATTATGTTGTTTAACCATAAAATGTATTTTCATATGATTTGTAAGCGCTCGGAGCTTATCTGAGAGAGCAGGTGCCCTAAATGTACACGTTATTATTGTTACTGTCAAACTGTTTCTATTCATTTTGATCATAAATAATCTAATTCCTGTCAGCACATGAGCAGTTTGTTGAGTATGTCCAACAGTGAGGCCATAACAACTGTCAGATGGATTCTATTTAAGGTGTCTACATGATCATTGTGACTTATTTAGCTTGTTTTATAGGCCTTCATGTGTAAAATGTAACAATAACAATAGAACTGTACTCAAAGGAAAAGGATGTCCATTTTTTTTAATGACTGTTGTTATTTTTTGCATTGTTGGGAAATACTTGGGTATGTCCAATGCAACATCATAACAACTGTCAGATAAAAGTGCCATATCATGGTAACAAGGCTACTGTGGGTCCTATACTTGGTGTCATTACATGAAATGCACCTCAACAACACAGAAAATCATCAGAGGATGCAGTTACTGTCTTATTTCCAACAGAGCAATAAAGAACAAATCAATATGTCCGACGGTTGTTATGTTGGACATACCATCTCATGTGAAACTTGATCTTAACTGCACAGATGCCTTTTCTTTTGGAATGAAATTTAGCTGTAATATTCAGTCTTATTTCCACTGAAACAATTATGCTGTATAACACATTCAAATAGGAATATTGATAAAAATTGAATGTCCAGCATAACAACCGTCAGATGCTTGTTATGATGCCTTATCACATTACTGGCAGAACATCGGTGCATGAGTTATCTTTGTATGTATGTTTTTATGACCCTTAAACATAAGTCTTCCTTTGGACAAAATTGCTGTTAATAAAAAACTATTTTGAAAAATCCACTTTTTGTTGGCTTTTTTGGACGACCTTTTGTCACTTGCTCATTTGCAAAACGAGAATTCTTTTGCAAGAACAGAAATTTAGTTGTGCACAGGAATTTCCCAAGATTAGCCCATACTATACTGTATGTGTGTGGGTTTTTTTTTTTCAATTTGGAAGGTCATTATTGACTATTATTGACCGGTGTGTACAGAGGCGTAAGATGAAAAGAAAATAGATATATTAGGGCAACAAAAAGATAGCAGAGGATCTAAAGTAGCCTCAGAACCCCAACTGCAAAGCCCTGAGTTCAGTTCCGAGGCACCGTGTTGTGGCAGGCAAAAAAGAAAGCCCCCAAACCAACTCTGTGTGTGTACACATGTGTGTGTGTGTGTGATAATATGGCAATGATCTGGGTATCAAAGAACTGAATACTGTTAAGTCCAGCCACTTGTATAAGGCTGGGTCCCAGGGATTGCCCAGGCCCTGGTGGGGTTCAGTGGTGTATCCCATTCCCAGTGAGTGAATGAATTTTAGTCGGGGTGGGGGTGGGGTGACAAAATCGTATTTCAGGGCCTCAACATATTACTAGTACTACTGCTTGTAGCTAGGCTTATCTCCTGGCAACAAAATCACTAAAATTCTCTTCTGTACAACTAGTCTGCTGTTCTAAAATCTTGCTAAATGGGCCACATATAATCAGCAAGGGCAGCGCTTTTTTCCCCAGATAGTTACTGCGACTGCTGTTTGAACTTTCTTCTTCGTATACCTAAAAGATAAGAGGGCAGACTCTTTTGTGTTTCAGGATTATTTATTCACTAATTCGATTGTTTGTTCATATATTTTCTTTTTCTTTTTTGGTTAGGTTTCTGTACAGCCAAGTTTGCTGAACTATCCGTCGGTTGCACTCACACACAGTGATCGGCATCATCATCAATGGTCTTCTCATAATGAATCATGAAACGTTGAATCATTTGATTTAATTTTGCCAGTTATGTCATGGCAAGTGTCTAATGTCACCAAAACTGCCAGCCCTGTTGTTCTCTAGTGACGATTAGTATTAATTACTACAGTTCATTTTGTCTCAGTTCCAGCTCTCACAGTGACAGTGATTCTGTGCAGTTGGGCCTATTGACAAATTGAAAAGTTGCACTATACCTGATCCCGACGGGCCTGGTGACAACGTTGCCGCTGCCATCGTTAGCCCTGGGTTAAGATCGACACCGTAGTTGGGATCAATCGTTGTAGTTTACAAAGGAACCCACACAAAAAAATATTGGAATCAGTAACAGAATGGCAGACAAAAGCCTTTCAACGAGACACGAGATTCGACGAGATGAAAACCGTTCCCATCATTCTCTGTATTTCCGCTGGTGGTCGTCCGAGGGGAAAACAAGTTGAGAAGGAAAGGAGGAAAGTGAAAACAAGCGTAAGAGATGAGCTTCTGAACATTCAGCATGAGTGACGGGTATGCTACATTTATTTCATGTTATTTTTATCTGAAAGCTGCCTTGCATTGTTAAGATGCTCATAAAAATTTTTTTTAAAAGTTTCACGTTCACACTCGCAGTTCACATGAGACTACACAGAAGTACTATTACTGCTAAAAACTATTAGTCGTGATCATGAGATGAGTCGGAGAATGAGGAGATGGATTAATGACCATCGTCGTGAATCAGAATGATTGCAACTCTAAACCAAGTCTTTGACCTGCTCTTTTGAGGCCTCTGCAGACGTGACCAAGTGATAAGCTTACAACTCGTGACAGGTGCACCAGCAAGGAGCATTATTAGTATAGTATAGTAATAAGAGCGATTGAGGCTCTACTTTTAAAGAGCCTATTCGTCTATCTAATTCTAACTTTGATTTCTAGCATTGCATGCAAGCTCAGTTGCCCAGAAGTTATTCTTGGCAAATAGGGTTGTACAATGATGGTAGATTTTTCCAATGTTCATCCAGTCTTCTCTTGAAAGCATCCACTGATGGCGCAGAAACCACTGACTCTGGGAGATTGTTCCAAGTATTGTTGATCCTATTCGAGAAAAAATTCGCTCTAACTGCTAATTTACTTCTGCTTTTCTTCAGCTTCATTGAATTTCCTCTTAACTGGCTTTTATTGTCCCTTTCAAACATAAGTTCATGGGTGTTGTACATTCCATTGAGGTACTTATAAGTTTCAATCATATCACCCGAAGACGGCGGTGCTCAAGACTCGGAAGCTTCAAAATTTTCAATCTATCAGGGTAGGGTTTGCTTTGAGATGGCTCAGTGTCTTTGTTGCACGACGTTGCACATCCTCAATGTCACTACATAGACCTTTGGAATGTGGTTGCCAGACACTGTGGCCATATTCCAACAATGGCCTGACCATGCTCTTGAACAAAATTACAAAAGTTCTCTCGGACAGATAATCAAAGGATCGGCGTATAAGTCCAACCATTCTGTTGGCCCTTGATGTGGTCTGAGCAACCTGCTCTTTGAATGAGAGTTTATTATCCACTACAACGCCTAAGTCTTTTTCCTTTTCAGTTTCTTTTAGTCTCAATCTTGTTTTGTTGCCATCCGACTCTTTCCCATGTAATACTCATTTTCATTGTTCCGGCCAATCTTCAAAACACAGCATTTGTCTGGGTGGAAACGCAGTAGCCACTTGTTGGACCATTCTTGCAAGTTGTTCAAGTCGTCCTGGAGATCTGTCGGACCGTTTTCAGTATCACTTCTCACATAGAGCTTTGTGTCGTCTGCAAACATCTTGGCAGTAGTCTTCAGCCCTCTAGGCAAGTCATTTATGAAAATAACTAAGTATTTTTGTTGACAAATAGATTTGTAGCGCCCAACTTCACTAGTTATGGGCTGAGAAAACAACGATGCAGTGCACAGTCAACAAGAACTTGAACTAAACGAGGCAATACCCACATATATACCTACCTGTACTCGTTTGCTTGAACTTTTAAGTATGGAAAAGCATTTTTTTCAAACTTGCATACATGTACAGGTCTGTGACTAGTGAGTATGTTACCTATAGATACTTTGTGGTTGAAGAGAATGTGAAAAAAATTGGAGTCCTGACAAAGTAGACTACTTTGAATTAACAAAAATGTTTGTCAGCTTGTATAGATGGAGTTTACTGTGTGCATATAAGTATCCCCTTAGCATATGAAATCACATTTTAGGCCACATTATTTTTTTCCATACATTTGTATGTATGTGACAAGCTAAGGTGAATAAACATCAAAGCAGTTAAAACCATTCTGCTGTGGATCAGAACTTGGTATCTGTTAGAAGAAAATGCAGTTTATTACTTTTTATACACTATAAGAAAAAAATGCAGTTTATTATTTTTTATACACTATATAATGCATACCCCCCGCCTTAATGGCTGGATAGAAAATGGTCATGCACACAAAACTCCACTCCCTTTGTTGGGTAGATGGGATTAATACTTGCCTGTCCATATAGGGAGTGTCCGCAGAAGTACCAACCTACGTATGCAGAAGAAGAAGCATACCCCCTCCCCTTCCCCAGCCAACAAGGAGTGTGGTGTATTTTCAGCTTTTGATGTATGGTAGATGAGAGAGAGAGGAGGAGAGAGAGAGTGAGACTCAAGAGAGAGCAGACGTCTGGAGAGTTATCTCAGGATGCTTGTAAGTGGAAGAGGATGATGGCAACCCCCCCCCAAAAAAAAAAAAAAAAAAACAACAACAAAAAAACCAACAACCAAACAAACAAACAAACAGTAGTGGGGTGTCACATAGGACATAAAAATCAGATGCATTCTAGCATCATCAAGCTTTTTGTTTAAAATTTAGCTTTATGAGGACTTAATGATGTGCTGTGTTCGTGGGGGGGGGGGGGGGGGGGGGGGGGGGGGGGGGGGGGGGGGGGGTGGTACAGATTTAAAATTAGATGGATGGACTGAAAAATAAGGATGATAATGATAAGATATTTTGAACATGCCAACGATAGTTTCTGATCTGATTGTATTCTAAACTTTCATGACTGATTTGCAAAATCTTTAAAACAAACACTTGTTTGGCTTGTCACTAAATGTCAGATACTGAGTGCTAATTGGTTTTTTACTTTTAAGAATTATAGTGCTTTGGCTGCAGTTAGAATCCACCTTCGGTTGTTTCAACAGCCTGTTGGTATCAGTTTCCTTGCTGAATGAACAGTTGAGTTACGTCATTGCTGGATAACAAATATTTTAGTATGATTCAGTATGGAAAAGTAATAAAATTATATTTTAAGGGTTGATTTTGTGTAACTCATCACACTGTCAGTGTCATTGAAGAGTAAATTGTGAGCGCTGGTTTGCATGCAGATTTAAATGAAGCATTTCAAACACTTCCAGATAGGACTGAACACGTTTTATGCCAGATTTGACACACAACTGTCACCTTTCAACATGATCCCATCCAAAGTTGCTTCCCCTGCCAGTTATATCTTATCTATCTGTACAATCCAACCTGTTATAGATTATTAGATAAATTACTACTGGGATCATTACTATGTAAACTGTTCAGGAAACCTCATATGTCATGCATGTTTGTAGGCAATGCAAGATGGTGAAGAAAAAGTTACTATACTTGTATAGAGAGTTCCAGAATATGAGTAAACTAGGGATGAACACTTTACACTTAGAGTTGATCATCTTTGAATTACATGTGCGGTGTGTCCTGTCTTTTATTGCAAGAGTGTATTCAAGACACAGTAAACATGATGAGGATCACAAACATGAACCTGTAAAAAAAGAACCATCATTTAACATTGTAATTTATGTAAAGAAAACTTTCTTTATTGTCAATGATCTGTTATGGTGTTAGTTATTGCTGGACAGTTGCATAACACAACTGACCACTGTTTTTAAGTTTCAGCAATGTTGTAAATAGCTGGATTATTTTTAATTTACCTCTGTGCAGTATCAGGTCTGGTTTCTTTGTCTCATTGTTAAAAGTTTATTGTACATGGCAAAGAAACTACTGTAGGTAGTAGCTAGCAAAAGTGGACTGACAAACTGGGAGAATCTTCTGTTAGCTTACAAGTGACATAATAATTCCAGTGATTGCAGAAAAAGAATCTCTGTTGTTTCATTCCAGTAGTACTGGTGACATGATATTCTGGAAGCAAATCTCTGTTGTTTCATTCAGTAGTACTGGTACTGGTAGTGACATTGATATACAATTCCACAACTTTGAAATGTGAAAGAAAGGAATTTTTGGTGCAACAGCTAGTTGATGACTTTGTTCAGCCCAACAGTTGAATGAATATAGCGTAAATGGATTGTTGAAACTTGAATCATCCATCTATTCTATCTTCTGTTGACCTTACTGACTCATTGATCACTCCTTCTTCTTCAGCTCATAACCATTGTGTGAAACTGGTACAAACTCTTTCTTTTCAACGATTTGTCGTTTATTTCATTTGGATTTGTTTTCATGACCTATGTCACATTGCTTCCATCTGTCACCTCCTTTCCAAAAACATAAGTAAAAGCCTTGTCTGTGCATTTGTACTCTCTCATCTGGATTATTGTAATGCTTTTTTCTTTTTGTGTATTGCCTTTTCTAATTTGTTTGGCTTGTAATTTGATGTCTGTTCTTGTTTGTTGTAAGTGGCGTGGGCATTCAGCTGATTAGGCATATAAATACATGTTCTTAATTAATGGTAATAGTTGCAGAGTATTCTGCTGTGTAGAAGAATATTTATAATGAATTTTCCAAGTTCAAGACCAAACCATTCTGATTCAGGAGGAAGGGGAGAGCAAAAATACACTCCGCAATGTTTACTTGGTTTGGCTACTTAGTTTGGCAGCTTTTTGTGACTTTTCATGACACTGCTAGAGAAATTTGAGGTCAGAGTGTGCTTACAAGGTTACATCAACCGTGATGCGCAGGTGAGCTCTGAAAGACAATCTGTGACTTTACAAGTGTACTTGATGAAGCCAGAAGTCTAGAACTTGCAGAAAGTGGAGCAGCAATCATCAAAAAAAAAAAAAAAAGAAAAAAAAAGTGCAGCACAAACTTTGCTGATGCTTGTGCCAGCGCTTTAAAAAGTTCAACAAGTAACCAATGGCAAACAGTAGGTCAGACATCACAACATTTCCTTCAGTCATCGGAGTAATTCACCTAGTCAGCAAAAATACCAACAAGCAGTTTTGGCTGCGCATCACACAAGTGATTGCAGTCAAGACAGAATCCTGACAGACATTTCTGTCAGTACTGTGGCAGCCACATACTCCATTCAAGAAACCACTGTCATCCCAGGGACAAACAAAAATGTTTTTTTATGCAATAAGATTATGCTCATGCTTGTCTCTCAAGAGCTAGAGTCATACATATTGATCTTCATTCAGTGACCCTCAAAATGATCCTGAGAGCAAGACAGAAGAATAGGTTTTCTCAATAACAGAACTAACAGTGCAAAGCCCAAAAGCCCCATATTTCTTTCATGAAAACACAAATGTATTTTTGATTGACGCAGGTGCTTCAGTCAATATATTATCAGTTACAGTACCTATCAGTCACACTAGAAAAAAATCTTCCACTGATGTTGTTGTTTTTTTTATCCAGATATATTTGCCTGCAACTTCAAGAACCCCTCCAGTCATTGGGTGATGTTAGGATGAAACACAACACCAGAAAAAGACCATCAAGACTAGTTTTCATGTAATGCATGTAGATTCCAGCTCATTGCAAAAATATTTAATGCTGTGGAGCAGCACATCTCTGAATCTAATTTATTTTGCATCCAGCTAATAATAAAACACTTATGAATTTCCCACTGTGCTGGTATAACCACACAACAGGACCCAGTTGCCATGCGTATACAACCCTCCAGGGAACTGTTGAGGGAGGGAGATGAAGGGCAAGACAGAAAAACAAAATGATGGACTGACAACATGGGAGACATTAAATTTGTCAACGTAATTATGAGTAGTTGGATGCCACTGGTTGCCTGCTGCCTTTTTTTTCTTCAGAGTTATGATTGATAATCTACCCTTACTTTTTACATTTAAGGAGTTCTAATTTTTCTTTAGACTTTGCCTTTTTTTTTTTTAATCCATTGACTTGTTCTTGCATGATTGGCCATCTCTGAAATCCGATGGTTACAACTTAGTTTATGCTTGGGTTCTCTCCCATGTTGGCTTTTTAGGCAGTGAAGTGACTGATCAACTTGCCAAGAATACCACAAATGAAGAGTTGTATGGATTGCCTATCCTTCGCACTGATCTGACACCCAGAGTTCAGACGTCTGTCAAAGACCTCTGGCAAGAGGACTGAAACACTCCGAGTCAGATGGATGACAAATTCTTTCAAGTTACCTTCTGCCACTGCTGACTGCAAAGAAACAATTTTGTGCTGAATACACTAAGGCCGCTCATTTTCAATCTTTTGTATCTTTTAAAAGATGGAGAAGGTCTGGGGTGCCCTCCGTGTGTTACTAACTTACACTACTCCCATAAAACCTGTTCATACGGAGTGATGGGACTGATATGTCCGACACAAACACTTTGCTGCAGACTCCACAAAAAACCCTTGTTCAGACGTGGTGCATCAGATGTGATTTTTGTTTCAGAAAGATAGTAATATTTTCTTTTCATCTAAGATTTGTGGAAGAAAGATACTGAAGTAAGTTTTGTATGTTTAAGAAAACTTTTGTTTTGTATTTGTTTTTAAAAACTGTGTAGGAAACTGATTTTGACGAGGTGACAACCCTGACATGATCTGTCATGGTCACATAGGTTATGAACAACAGGAGTTAAACAGCATTCATCAGCCAGCGGTTCATGTCAGTTTTGTGTCAAGCTAACCATTGAAATTAAAAGCACAGAGAAAAGGGATTAGAATTGGATATCAGTTGTATGTTCCATAAAGTGCAACAGAAAAGGGGGAAAAGATTCAAGTGCCTGTACTTATCTTGACAATGACAAACCCATTGCATGGGAGACAGTGACTAAACTAGCCCTCCTTGGCTGTGGGCGGGCTGGTATGGAGGGGAGATGGTGGAAGGAGGCGGGAGAGAAGAAAGGAGGGTCCAGAAGGGAAAGAAATGTAAAGTGGGGGGGATGAGATGGGATGGTGAAATGCCCATCTGCCTGGCCAATGTGTGTGGTGGATTCCTGGAGGAGACAGGAAAGGGGCCGGCTGGGGAGGAGGGGGAAGGAAGGGAAGGGAATGAGGAGGAGGGGGAGAGTGCAGAGAGAACCAGAGGCATGGGAAGTGGCATTGTTGTCATTACAGGTTGCTGTTGCCATGCAACCATCGTGGTCTTCATCAGCCAGGCTGCTACTGCTTGTGAATGAGGGAAGGGGTGCCTTTTAGGTGTGAACTTGTGTGATGGCTGCCCTATCAGTTTTCCAGGAATATTCATTTGGCTGTGGAAGTTACTCCTGCACTGTCTGACATTGTCTGAAATGTTCGTCCCTTTGTAGAGCAGTGTAAGGAAACACTTTTCAAGTGTTACGTTTTTCTGAATTTTAGGTGAGGCATATTTACTTGTATGTTTGAGGACAGGAATTGTATTGCTAATGAGAATAATGAATTTATGTTCGTTAATGGACAGCAGAAGAATTTTACAGAACATGCACATTCATCAAATTGATTAAATTGAAATAACCCCCCCCCCCCCCCCCCCCCCCCCCCCCCCCCCCCCCCCCCCCCCTAAAAGCATTTTTTGGTAAAACTCAGAAAATAAAGCAGTAATGAGAAGGGTCCCTGAATATTTGCCTGTTTTGGTTATCGAATTGTAGGCGAGTATGAAATGAAACATGACAAAAAGATAGGACCTTTCACACAAAACGGGGGGGGGCCAATTTTTTCCCTGTCCCCCCAATGTTTTTTTGGGCAGGGGGCCCAAACTCTACTTACATTTCCCCCCCGACCCTTCACCCTACCCAAAACCGCCGGGCATTATAGGGCCCTTTAAGGGGTTGTCACTTTTTTACCTCGTAGGAGCTTGTGACACGATCCCAAAAACACTGACACCCTACTAACCCTTTCACTTTTTGCAGCACTTAACTGCTGAAGGCCTCATAGTCTTTTGTTTCTTCTGATGATTTTTTTTTCCCGGACAAGTGTGCCGTCTGCATGACTATTTTATCACGATTGATGCACCCTCAAGTTGCACAGGTAAGGGTCATCGCACTTTGTTGTGAAATCTGTTGCTTTTAGACAGATTAGTTATGCCTTGGCTGGTGTTTAATGCGAAAGCATTGTAGGTGGTGACACATTCAAGGAGATGTCAAAAAGTGCATATCGTGAGACTTTGAATCAGCATTGAGAAGGTTGAAGAAGAACTGTCAGGGCTTTAAGTGACACTCCCAGGATTCATCACTGTATATCATGTGATACACTGAATTGGAATGCTGTGGATTCGGATCTCTATGTTTCCTCCACAAGTGAAGTTGATTTCATCCTGTTTGTGTTTGGCTGTGGCGTTTTGACCCATGTGGAGTAAAGTAAATGTGAACTAGAAAAGATTCCACTGTTTTTCACTTTGTGGTGTGATGAATTCTATGCAATATGTCATAGTAGAAAAAAGTCTCTATTGATACCGTAGTAAACATTAGCATTGAAACATTTTAACAAATGTAAGTGGTGTTTACTGAGATATTCAGTTGTATGTGCTTGTAGACAGTTGACTGAACATGAATGGAATTGTGCTGGAATGCATAGATCTGTGATGTGTAAACATGTCAATATAATGTTTGGTATGGGTGTCCAACGGCTGTGTCTTGCCTTCAGTCTATAGTGATCAAAATTGTGAATTTTTAACTGGCAGCACAGATATCAGCACACACACACATATGCACATCATGCATGCACTCACCCAGGCATGCATGCACGTGCACGCATGCGCATCGCACGACACACACACACACAACTCTACGCACGCAACGCACGCACTATGATCTCTGTTGTTGTCTCTCAGTTCCCAAACTACCACCATTCCCCATTATTTCCTTTGCCATAACCCATCCCGACCATGTGACCCAACCTAAGTACATATTTTTCAAACGACTTCTTCCTTTCGCAGGCCACCACAAGCACAGTCATGCTGTAAGTCACAAATCGACATACTGTCTCTGAAATCCCTCTTAGTCTCCTCCACCCAGGCTCATCCCCCCCACTTTCCCTCTCTATCGCCCCCCATTCCCTCTCCCTCTTTCATCACCCCCCCCTCCCAACCATTCCTCACCTACTGGCCTTTCTCATGGCCTTGCATTGTCATTGACAAAGACAGGTAAGTCAAAGTGACATATCAATCTCCCAAATCCCCCGAAGTCCAGAGTGGTGGGCTGCCCATGTGGCGGGTAATCAAAACGGTCATACACGTACTGTTCTCATCCCCAGCTGATGCATTTGTGCCATAGTGTTCAAAGAACTTCGGCTGTTCGATGAATACCCTGAGTCTTTTAAGCCAGGACAACAACAAACAACAACAACAACTACTGCCTTGGTCCAACCTTTGTAGTTTGGAGTTCAACGCTTCAGACAATGATTACATAGCACGTCAGATAAAGTATGTAACCACCTGGGCTTAGGAGAGAGAGAGAGAAGAGTGGTGTGTGAGTTTTTGTGGTGGTGTGGAATATTTGGGGGGGGATTCTTGTTAGTGTTTTCCTTTCCGTAAGTCCTGCATCAATAGATCTATACAACATAACTGGCATGCTCAAACACACATGCACACAACACCTAAACACATGCACACTCATACATACAACAAACATAACATGTGCATGCACACGCAAGCACCAACACGCACACACAAACACAAATTTGTATCAAGTGGTTTTAACTGTTTGCATATTTATACTAGAAAGCGTGCAATTTTCACAGACTTATTTTTCAAGAGGCAAAATTAACTCTTGAAAATTATAGGTGATTGTTTATCAGATTATTTTCATTTTCTTTCCTTTTCACACAGTCAAGAAAGCATTTCAGCTGAATTTGACGATTGTAGAAACCAATTAAATAGTCTCAGAAACACAAAGATGCAGCACTTAAGATAAGACAGCAGCGATGCAGATGAACTAAATAATAAAACTCAAAGGCAACAGAAAACCCTAAACAATCTGATCAAGAGCTCGTTGTAGGTGGAGAGATGTTCACAGAAAAATACATGCTCCTGACATGGAGACAGTGTCAGAGTTTGCCAAAGTGTTGCACATGGTGAAGGGGACTATGGCCCATCTACTTCGGGTGAAATTTTTTGATGGTGGTACCGAAAATATGAAATGGTTTTATGCCAGCTGCACACTTGGCCATTCGTTTTTAACTAAACTCATACATAACTACAAAAGAGGGAAGAAGCTCTGTGTGCATTCCATGCATGTACTGCTCACAATGAACATAATTCTTTTTTAAAGTGTGGGACTGCATGATGTGGACATAAACATTTGTTTAACTTTAATTCTGAAAGATAATAACATTTTTCATCTGAATCTGAGATTTACAGTAGAAAGATTTTAAAAGAAAATTCCCAAGTGTATTTAAAGAGCTGTAATTTTAAGAGTTGTGAGAAGAAATGACTTTTTGCCTTGACTTGAAAGTGTGACAGCCCTGAAATGGCCCTTTGCATTCAAGCGGCTGGGCTATAAGCAAAATTAATCGCACCGTAAAGAGGAAGTTTCACTCAGACGCTAGAAAAAAGTTCACACATACGAAATTGAGTGTCCATTCTTGCAATTTCTGTGTCTAATTGATTTACACAAAACACCGCACTGACTGAACTTTGGCCACAGAAAAAAACCCATTAAATTATTCACCTCTGTGAAATTCGCCTTGAAATTCAACTTTATGAAAATGACCTTTTTATTTAGAAAAAGCTTTTGATCATATTTGTGTTGGAAGTATATGACTGTGTGTTTAAGTAGAAAGATGTAGAGAGAGAGAGAATGTGTGTGTGTGTGTGTGTGTGTGTGTGTGTGGTGTGTGTGTGTGTGTGTGTGTGTGTGTAATACCACTGTCACTGGCCCTGGAGCCCACCAGAATTGTGGGAGCACTGCAAATAATATGAGTTGCAACTGTTCCCATTCCACTTAAACTTGTCTTTCCACCTGTTTCTACATCAGCCCTGTCTCCTTTAACATTTGATATCTCATCCTCTTTCTGTCTTAAAAAAAAAAAAATAATCTGGTTTGATAGACATCAGAAGTCTGCAGGGAGAAAGAAAAAAAAAGCTATTGAAACAACCCAATTTGGAGCCTGCTATCATGGTGTCTTATCTAGAAATGCAAGAGCACAAGTGTTAAGTGAGCACCAGTGTAGAAGGTGCAAGCATCCATCTCTATTGGTATCTGATGCGCTGTCAGAATGCCAGAAGGCAACGATGCATAATTAAGGGACTTGATGGCTGCCTGACCCTGATGGAAAGAATTCAGTGGAAAATCTGACAGCTGAACCATCATTGCCTTCAGGCTGGAATGTTGGCAGCAGTTCTTTAAATTATTGGGAGGGAGGGGGAAGTAAAGAGACCAGTGTCTGTGTGTTCGACATTTTGTGAAAAGCTGGACAAATATGTCAGAAAATAGATAGATAGATTGATTGATTGAATGATTGATTGATTTATAAAACATCATTTACATACATGTTACCCTAGGGAAGATAGTCTCTGCAAAAGCCCTTTTATGCTACCACCTTTAAGTGAAAAAAAAAGATCCAGTCAAAAAACTCAACTCACTTATTGATTTCATTTTACAGGATGATTAGGTGTTTTGTTTGTTTGTTTTTGTCTTTTTTTCCAGCATTTGTTTTCTTTTTGAAATGGAAGAAGGGGTCAAAGGTGCACAGCCTGCAGGCTGTATTGCTTACAGTTGCAACTGCAAGTCTCCGTTGCTAATGCACATCAACCTCTCGACTGAGCAGCTCATAGGTCATCAGTTGAGTTCCAAGGAGCTCCAGCCTATAGGTTGTGCAGCCGATTGGTCACCGGTTGACTTCTAAAGAGGTCCAACCAATAGTCTGTACAGCTCATAGGTCACCAGTTCCAAGGAGTACCAGCCTATAGCCAGTGCAGCCCATAGGTCACCAGCTGAGTTCTAAAGAGCACCAACCTGTAGTCTGTGCAGCTCATAGGTCACCAGGTCCAAGGAGCACCAACCTCTTAGGCTGTGCAGCTGATCAGTTCTCTGAGGAGCACCAGCCCAGAGGCTGTGCAGCTCAAAGATGGTCAGTTCCAACAAGCACCAACCTATAGTCTGTGCAGCGCGTCAGTTCCAAAGAGCACCAACCTCCAGATAGTACACTGCAGGAGCACCAGCGTCTATGTGGTGGTGCTCATTGGTCACCAGTTCCCAGGATCACCAGCCTGTTGGATGTGATGCTCATAGGTCACCAGTTCCCAGGATCACCAGCCTGTTGGGTGTGATGCTCATAGGTCACCAGTTCCCAGGATCACCAGCCTGTTGGGTGTGATGCTCATAGGTCACCATTTCCAGGGAGCACAGGCTGTGTGGGCTGTGCTGCTTATGGATCTCCATTTTCTAGGAGCACCAATCTCAATGCTGTGCTGCTTATAGGTCACCAGTTCCTAGGAGCACCGCTTCATCTATGTTGCTCACACGTTACCATTTCAAAGGAGCACCAATCTCCACACTGTTGCTTGCACGTCGCCCAGCCCTGATACAGCCCTTCGGGGTTGGCTGGGCTATAAGCAACATGACCCTTGCACATCACCAGTTCAAAGGACCACCGGTTTCGATGCTATGTTGCTTGTAGTTGTACATCACCAGTTCAAAGGAGCACAAGGTTCCACGCTGTCACCATTTCCAAGGAACTCCAGCCTCCTCTTCCTATGCTGCTTGTAGATCACCAGTTCTGGAGAAGTTGAATCATGTGTTGGATTCCTCTTGAGCTCCATCGTTTTTCTCTGGATTCAGAAATATGACCTGTTCAGACAAAGATCAATATTTTACCCCACTTGTATCTGCTTTAAAGGTAACATGATAAGTTCCTTACTTTCCATAGCAAATGCACAAACATTCATCATTTGCTAAAACTAACAAGGCAGTCACATTGATAGCTGAACTATTTTGTAAAAGTGGTGTTATTCATTTAGATTTATTCAACTTTTGCTCATAATTGAAAAACACATTAGTACATAAATCTATTAATAGGATAATGGGTTTCCAAGGAGTTTGCAACTTTTAATCACAAATTGATATTTTTAACTCTGCTTCATGTTGTTGCTGAATAGCAATTACAAATGTATTATCATAATACATATCTTTCCATTCATCATTCAACACCAATGAAGAAACAAATTATCATCTCTCTGTAACGGTTTAAGTGCAGTTAACATTTCCAAAAGATACAATGAGCATTTTCTGACAAAGCAAACCATTTTTTTAATTAGTAACTTTGGTATGTGTTTAAAACAAAAAATAAGGCATAAAATATTTCCTCAATCACTTAGGATCAAATAAAATGATATATACTGATCTCATATGAAGACTTGAAACTTACATTTGGAGGAACTTCTCTGAAGAGTTCTTTAAGATGTTGAATATGATTAGGAGTTAACTGGTGGTCAAAAAGCTCAAAAGCAAAGAACAGAAATGCAGAGACCCAGAAAATGAATCATGGTAAACAATATAAAGTTCTGTCTGAACCATGGATATTATTAGCCCTAGCAGTCACTCTGTGCTTAAACATCAGTAATAGGATTTTCAGTGTCTGAAACACCTCAACTGAAGTTTGTAATATGGTGCTGTTCTAGTCATACATAGTGGCCCACACTCAGAAGTTATGCATAAAGTATGATAAACATAACATGTTGTATCTGAAATATCTCAACTGAAGCAGTATAGAGCTAGCCTCATAACATTTACATTCAGCATTGCTGCATGTAAGTTCTTGTTAAATCAGTCATTGTTTTCTTTATTTCATCTGCCTTACAACCCTGCACATTTCCTACCCCCCCCCCCCCCCCCCCCATCCCCAACATGCACACTTACCATTGCTTTACTGAGGGGATGGTGTTGACATCTTCCATAAATTTTGCAGGAATGATGGTGACGTAAACTGGTCCTATATCATTCACACTGCGTTCTCATACAGATGTTCAGAATTAAGAGCAAGTTGTGTAGGATGTGCAGTTAAGAAGACATGCTTTCATTTCGACATAGGGTAGACATGCTTTCATTTCGACGTAGGGCACACTATTGTACCCAAAATTGTATGCAAAAAATATTGTTCTAGTTTATTAAATTAATAAAGCCATTTTTTTAACAGGATATCAGTGGCTTGGCAAATCGAAAAATTCATGGTTTGAAATTTGGTAAAACAGTTGTTGTGATCTTGACCATGAACAGTTTCTGTAAAGCCATGAAAATGTATGTAAGATTGATAAAACAGTTGTTAAGATCTCAACCATGAGCAATTTATGTTGGCTTATGAAAATGTATGTAGAATTGATAAGACAGTTGTTTTGATCTTGACCATGACCAGTTCCTGTAGGGCCATGAAAATGTATGGAAAATCGAGAAAACAGTCGTTTTGATCTCGAACATGAATAATTTGTGTTGGGCCATGAACATGTATGTAAAGATGGTAAAACAATTGTTTTGATCTCGACCATAAACAGTTTGTATACAGCCATGAAAATATATGTAGAATTGATAAAAGTAATTTTGATCTTGACCGTGAGTAATTTCTGTAGGGCCATGAAAATATTCATAAAATTATCAAAAACATTTGTTTTGATCTGGGACATGAACAGTGTGTGTGCGGCCATGAAAATGTATGTTTTAAGGAAATGGTACTGTTTGTGATTACAGACACTGGTGGGAGACAAAATTCATGGATTGACAATGTTTTACTGAAGTTACAGAACAAGGTCTTGGAATCCTGATTCACAGGCTGTTTTCGTATTGCTTTAATGTACCTCTGTGTGTGTGTGTGTGTGTGTGTGTGTGTGTGTGTGTGTGTGTGTGTGTGTGTGAGAGAGAGAGAGTGTGTGTGTGTGTGAGGCTAAGCACTGCTAGCTCACTAATAGTAAGCTTTAAAGTGTACACATACATGTGTTATGTGCCTCTGTACATTGTTTGCGGAAGTCAAATCTGATGGATCCTCTTCTGGAAGAGGAAACCTTCCATCTATCAAGAGTCAGGTGCGGACATAAGTCTTTCCTCAGCTAGGATCAATAGGAATCTATTGCGTGTGAAAACCACAGGTCTGGCGCTAAACGTAGAACAGGTATTCCGCACCCACTGGCATGTAGATAGATAGTCTTTCCTGTCTGAGGAGTTATTTTTGATCAGATGCCAGACCTAAGTCGTTTTTGGCTCTAGCCTCCAGGGACCAGCGAGTCTGAAGTTTCAGGGAATGAGGAGATAAGGACATGGGTGCAAAGCCCGATAACCTCAGATATATGGGTGCTTTCAGGCGCCTGTGCTTGCTGCTTGGAGGGGGGAGCAGATGGGAAACTGGGATATAGCCTGATGTAGTTCTGTCTCATGTTTAGCTGCATGCATGTCTGTGTTTTTGAGCTTGCTTTCAGAATCATGTCTGTTTCAAGTCCCTCGTAGTTTTTATGCATGTGGCGTTATATGAGAAATACGTGCAATTTGCTGTAATATGAAACAAAAAATCAGTCTGCTGAGAGATAACATCTGTATAAGTGAAAGATATTTTCGCTTATGTTTACTTTCAACATAGGTACTCAACCTTACGGCTGCGCTGTGTTTTGTCACTGGTTTGCCCACAGGTGAATAACAGATCCTGAGCAAGTGTCCCAGAAAGTTGAAATACAAGTCTTTGTTCCTATTTTCTTCATTGTCCAAACAGCTGTAATACCACGAAACAGCTGTAATACCAGAAAAAATGTTCCAACACAGCTTAGCAGTCAGTCAGATGTAGACAGTGTCCTGAAACTTTAAACATGCTCTGGTAATTTGGTAGCATGTTTATCATTCTTCCAAAGGAACCCATTGCATCTAACGGCTTGTGTTTGAGAGAAAAGTGGTTAGAAAAAGGGGATGGGAGGGGGGGGGGATGCCAAATCTCCATGGGAAAAATACTTTGATAAGTAAAATATACACTCAGTGTAACCCAAAGGAAACACAGTAAATGGGTCGTGGATTGTGGGCTTACTTTACACACAAAAAAAGCTGTTTAAATTTCACAATCAAGTAAATTTTGCAAGGACCACTAAGTGTGAAAAAAAGAAAAAGAAGATTAATGTCTGCAGTTGTGGTTACATGCCGTGTACAGAGAGACAGTAGCTGAGCATTGTATCTGTTAATCCAGACCAGTTGGTCAAGAAGGATGAGGCAAGTCCACTTCGTAACTCCTGACATTATTTGGTCAGGTACTTGAAACAAAGAGTGTGCAATTCAGTTTTAATTGTAACAACTTTAAATACATTAAACACATCAAACTGTGTCATGAAACTTTTAATTTTTGTGCCTTGAGAATTGTTCTGGGCATGAAAATAAACAAGCAAACAAACGTTTTGCATGCCAGAAAAGAAGACATGGGGCAGCTGTAATTTTCCAACAGCATTCTGTGATCATGTGCTGGACTTACAGATTATGGTGAATGGTACTCTTGCACCACAGCTGGAAAGTCAAAGAGATGCACACTAATTTGATATTCTGTAGTTTTGATGAACGATTCTCGTGTGTTCAAAGAGTTAGAATTCCACACTCTATTTTGACAGTCATCACAGGCTTGGTGCATCACTCCGTCAGCAACATGCGTTGTGTCATCAGTTCTTGCAAACATCCCCCCATTACATCCTTTACTTCCAAAAGATCAGATCGATGCCTGAAGTGTTCTCTCTCTCTCTCTCTCTCCTCTCTCTCTCTCTCTCTCTCTCTCAAAACTATCATTTTGTTACGTTTTTGACCAGGCGAATGCCCATATATGGGCTTGTATGCAGTGATCAGAGCTTGAAACAGTAAGCAATAAAGAAAGAATTCACAGTGCTGTGGATTGAAAACACTTCGGATGAAGGTTTAAAACACACAGCTTTTGCAGCTGGGAACTGACCATACGTTGTGTTGGCACCTTTCTTGTTGGCCTCGGACCGTTGAGCAGACCGGTGCATGGTCCTGCCAGTGTAATCACCAGCCGTAGACTGGCCAACGAGGGTGACCTTAATAGATCATGCAAGGGGGCATTGTATTGTGGTGATTGGCGGAGTTATGTAGGCTGCACCGTGGTACCATACAGGCAGACGAGGACTTCCGTGGCCTCCAGACGGACCACCAGCGGTGCCACAGCTGGCTTTTTTTTTTCCTCCTCTCCCCGCTCCACTGACATTCTGGGTCACCAGTGGCTAATTGTGTGTGTGTGTGTTGCCCATGTGTCTGCTGTTTGGGAGATTGTGACCAGTGGTTGTTCTTCACCTCTCCCCCCCACTTCCCCATTCATGCTGTGTTCACACTTATGAAACCACTCTCAAGGGTCACAGATATGATAATATAGGCTTAGCAGTTATAATTTCATTTTCATGTTCGTATGATTTAGTAGTATTGCTTATATTCATCCCTTACTTTTTATGAGGTGTGTGTGTGTGTGTGTGTGTGTGCATGCGTGCATGCTTATTTTCATGTGACCTTCAAGAACAGATCTTGCTCGCTAAATAACAAACATTGCATCAACATAAACCATTTCCATACATGGTGAGTAGAATTATCAGTGTGCGACTCTGTACCGCATTTTTGTATGGCCAGATATGGTATCTGTTTCACCGTGGTCTGTCATAGCATTTGGCATGAGTCCATAGGCACAGCATTGTCTGACATTGTTGAAGAGTCTGTGATGAATGGAAGATGCCTGTGGTGGACTCTCTTTCATAGCGCTGTGGTGTTCATGCAGTAAGCAGAAGCTCATGTGCCTACCAACAGGGTTGTGATGTCTGTTCATATAGTCAACATTGGTTATTCTTTGTATTCATTGTATGCCTTTGTTTGTTTTGAATAATGCACTTTGTGATCATCTGTTTTTATTTTGGTGTCGGACTTCAATCCATGTTTGTGTATGAAGTGTGCTTATGGTTTTATATTTTATATTGAACTCCATTCTGTGGAGACAGCTAACAACATGTTCATTATTGTTATTTTCTGTACATTTCACTTCAATCTCAGAAAGTGCTGTATAGATTGTTAAGCAATCCCTCCTATCTTCCTGTACCCATCACATAGCCTCCCATGCTCCCACCTCCCATCCTCTGGCCCTGTGCTTCTGTGCCTGGCTGTGTGTGGGTATGTGTATGTGTGGGTGGGTAGATACTAGGTGGGTGAGTATGTGTGAGTGTGTGTGTGTGTGCGCGCGCACGTTTCTCTCCTTCTGCAGATGGAGTGACACTGCTGGCTAACAACCAAGACAATATATTTACTTGTCTTACCATTATTATGTTCCTTTAACAACAGCAGAGGTCAGGGCCACTTCAGTCTGGCTTTACTTTGTGTCACATTAACTAGACAAACCCATTTCTGTCTGAATACAGTATGGCAGCCAGTGTGTCACAACTGTTGAAAATTACACACTTAAAGACATTTGTTTAACAACAAAAAAAGTTGAAATCAGCATCTTCTGGACATGACTGCCCTATGGTGGCTAAGCCTGTCTTCAAACTGCAGTTACACTGTCTGAAGTTTTTCTTTCCAATCACAGTCTGCACAGATCTCTGCACAGTGCAGAAGTCATCATTGAAAGCTAAAAGATTGAAAAGTATTGGAAGTGACACGGGGGAAATAATAACTACTAGTCAATATTGGTGTATTTGTGCAGGGATCTTATGTAAATGGAAGTGTTTGACAATTGTTAATATCATGATGATACGTTGGCCTGTGTTTCTTGTTTCCTACCTCCACTCCCCCCCCCCCCCCTCCACCTCTCACCTTCCCTTTTCACACACCCCTCGTCATGTCTTCACCTCCTGTTCCCTTTCTCTCCTCTTTCAGTGCTCAGAACTAGAAGTGGAAGTGTCCTTTCTCTCTCTCTCTCTCTCTCTCTCTCTCTCTGTGAGCATTTTTAATCCTGTGTTTAGAAAGTGTCTGGAGTGTGTGTTTTCTGTCTTTTTTTATTTTTTTATAATTCTTTAGCAACATGAGTCCAGATCCAGTATTTAAAAACTATGGTGCTTTGCAAGTGGCCTGTGCTGAAAGATTGCTTTCTGTAAAAAAAGAACCCCCCCCCCCCCCCCCTTCCTATACTGCCTGCATGAGGTGCTCTCAGTGTCTTGCTTGGCTGTATCGCTGTCTATCTTTCTCTCTGTCCTTGTCTCTGTTGAGATATTCTGCTACCTGTATCTGTGGCTGTCTGCTATGCTTTCTTCCTTTTCTTTTTCTTTCTTTCTTTTTTTTCTTCCCCTTCTTCTTGAGCGTTGGGATGTGTGTGATCAAACACACACACACAAAAATGATGCAGATTTTATTATGACCTTGATTGGAGATATTCTCTCTGATGTGATTGGGTTTTTTTGTTTTGTTTTTTTTTATAAAAAGAAGTCATGTTTCATGTCAAGGATCTGATTTGTACCTGATTCTAAAACTTGAACACTTAAAGTGGGAACAATTTTCTGTCTTGGCATTTTAATTTGCGTATGTGGTTATGTTTTTAACTTACTTGCAGCCATGATGTGATCTTGTTGTGGTCACTGGTCTATAAACGCTGAAATTTTGACTGATCCTGTGAGATGCATGTACCATTCGGCAGAGCTGCGTCTCTGTCTGTCTGTCTCTCTTCCTCGTCTGTGTGTGGAATCGACTGGCTCTGTTTCTGTGTTCCTTGCTTTCTGTCTAACCCCCATGCCCCCTCTCTCTCTCTCACTTCTCTTTCTCTCTCTCCTGCCCTCTCTCTCTCTCTCTCTCTCCCCCCCTCCCTCCCTCTCTTTCTCTGTGTGTGTGTACAACTAACAGGAGAGAGTTTGACTTCTGTGTAGTGCATATTATCTAGTTGCATACTCTTGTAGGGCTTTCCACTAAAGGTATCAGGTGATATAAAATTGATATTGAATTCAAGGTGAGGCTGGTTTGTTTTTGTTTTTTTGCAAAGTTTTCCTCTGCTTAGGGGGGCTTTCCCCCTTAACCTCCCAGCGAGGCCTTGCCCCTGCACTCCACATGGGGCCTAGCCGTCCCATGGGCCGCAGTCTCTCTCTTTTTCCTTGCTCCTCATTAGTTTCACAATGTAGAATTTCCTTTTTTTTGGTTGAGTGAAATCCCATGCCAGGTATGCAATTGTACTTGTGCACACAAGCATGCAGCAATCTGTCTCTCTCACTCCAGTTGTGTTTGTGCACACACGCATGCAGCAATCTATGTGTGTGTGTGTGTGTGCGCACCCATATTCGTGCACCTGGCTGGGTGGGTGACACACTTTTGTCCTTACCTCGAGGCAGACAAGACAGGGAAAATGCAATTTGCTTGTCATGGATCATGTGGAGGAAAGGGGAAGGGTGGTTAGTAAAAAAAAAAAGGAAAAGATTTTCAAGTGCTGTCTGCAGCAATCTGAAGGTGGAGTTTTGTACCCTGTTGTTGACAGTGAGGAAAATCTTTTTGCTTCAGGCTGGTCTTGTCCTGCATGTCAGGGCAATGGCGAAAACTTGGCTGCTTTGCACTCGCAACTCCTCACTCCTACTCTCTTGATCGTTCTTGCCATGCTTTCCTTCTTTGTCTATGTCTGGGGGGTTTCCAGTCTGATAAACAGGTATTACTGTTAGCATTATACTATTATTTGAAACACTATTCTGAGGGGGTGATAAAAAGGTATTACTGTTAGCATTATACTATTATTTGAAACACTTTTCTGAGGGGTTTCTTCTCTGAAGATCTACTGTCAAGCTTTTCCTGAGGTTCCTACTTTAAGCAAATAAAGACTAATCGTGTTACTAGTGTACAGTGTTTGTTGCAAGGGTCATTTGGAGAGGGTTGTGACTGTAGAGAGAGGAGTAACTCAGTGTTGGGGAAAAAGAAAGAAATACACAGGCTTGAGATCTGCAAAGCAGCAGATGAATATATGCCAGTGACTGACCACAGTATTTTCAACCACAAAAGAACAAGTTACAACAATCAGTGCTCTGGGTGTTGATGGTGGCAACACTCAGTTTCATGTCTTATCCATTGCATATATTTCTCCTGGTCATGCCTTTCGTGACGAACGCCAAGCTGTGTTGTTTCTTAGAAGTTGCCTTGGCATTGGGAGCATTTAAATCACATGGGAAGGTAGGGTTTTGTAAAATTCTGATCGTTTTTCTGGTTCAGATTTTTAGACAAGTTTCAGAGCAAGTGTTCTTTTCTGGTGTTACTTATTTGGCTGTACCTGGCTCGTTTAGGTTATCATTTCTATTACTGCAGTGAAGGGGGGGGGGGGGGGGGGGGGGGTGCGTGTCTCCAAATATATTTGCTTGCACAGGGATGAAATCAGTCACTCCCTTGGCCAATTACTATACAGATGCAGAATTTTAAGATAAATTCAAAATGAGAAATCAGTTTGAAGGTCATTATGAGTGAGTCACACACAACATTTGTTGTATGCAGACAAATGAATTCCTGTGTTTGCATTCATTGGAGTGTGCGTGTGTGTGTGTGGTGTGTGTGTGTGTCTTTTCCCTTAACCCATTTACCATAAGTAAGCTTGCATCGGATAAATGACTCATAATTAAATATTTGATTGATATACTGGTGAGGAATGGCTATGTTTGTTTTTCTTTCTTTTATGAGCATTACATGTTTTCAACAAGGCAAGAATGACATTTGCTGTAGTTTTTAAAATCTATCGGTAATTTAATTTGAGTATTCTACTGACTTCCAAGTTTGGAATAACAAGTGCAACCTGTTTGGGGTTTTTTTTTTTTTTTTTTTTTCTTTTTCTTTGATAGAGAATTGAAGATAAGCGTCCCAGACTCTGAGGAAAATTAAGGTTCTGTCTTTCTTACATGTAGATTTACGGTACAGCGTGGCAATTTAGTCCACAATTTAGAATGTACCGAACAGCATCGGTCTGAACAGCCCGCCCACCCTTCCCCTTGCTCCCTAACACCCCATTTACCTCCCTTCATTCAGTTTCCCCGACTCTTGATGACAACAGGCAACGACTGAGGTAGAAGAATGAGGACCGGGATGATGTTCGCATGCGTGGGACGTGGTGTTGGCTTGAGATCAACTCCCGAATCCTCCAGGGATTCGACGCCCCATCTTCCCCTCTTAGTCCACCTCCACCCTCCCAACCCCCCACTCTCACTTTGCCAGCCCCCCCCCCCCCCCCCGTCCTCCCTCCACACTCCTTTTCCCTCCACTATTCCCTCACCGACGGCCACATCATCTGTGCCATCGACGGGGCGGTATTGCCCCTCGTTGCCGGGAAGCGAGTTCCGTTCACATAGGCCTAGCCTAACTTTTTTTTCTTCTACGCTCTTACGTTCATACTCGAAGTCCTGCGGATGTTGTTATTTGATTGTGTTCATTAATTAGCACCGCAACAGCGGGGTTTTTTTCCGGAGGAAAAAACAGGCCCATGAACTGCTCACGAATTTACTCGTGAAGGTTTTGTTTGTTTGCGGATTTTTTTTTCCACCTCAAATGACCATTTCCTTTTTTCCGCAACTTTTCTTTCTTTCTTCTTCTTCGTCCCCCCCCCCCCCCCCCCCCCCCCCCCCCGGCAAGTGGTTTCCTGCCGACAACGGTGCAAAATGGTAGGAGGGGGTGAGGTGGAATTGGTAGGAGGGGGGGGGTGAGGTGGAAATGGTAGAGGGGGTGAGGTGGGAAAGGGGTTGGAGGGAGGAGGGGTCACCCAGACGAGCGGCGCAGTGCACTGGGAACCCCGCTGCTTACAACCTGTCTACATCCTCATCAAGCAAACTGAGATAGCAAACAAGCCAGGGTTATTTGTACAGCACCAGCAGGTTTCGGGGACTGTGCCGTGTTGAGCTGTGTGCATGCAGGTGGTGTGGTGGT
This sequence comes from Conus ventricosus, assembly GCA_018398815.1. NCBI lineage: Eukaryota > Metazoa > Mollusca > Gastropoda > Neogastropoda > Conidae > Conus > Conus ventricosus. The sequence continues at coordinate 78,065,559 of CM031603.1, forward strand.
GGTAGTGTCTGCCGCTTTTTTTTCCTACCCTTCCAGTGAGTTCCGTGTTGTGGAAGTGATACGCGTCAAGGGTGCGATCGGGAAGCCGGGGTTGTTTATTACCATAGCCCTTGTATCGGTGGCGCCCAGGCGTGATCAGGAATAACGTGGTTCGTCGGTATTAGACGCCGTTAAAATGTTGATTAGACTTGAGATAGTGCGAAGCACTGAGTCGAACTGGCGCGTGGTGTGATGCGTGGGGCCCCGAAAACATCTACAAAATGAATACATGAATAAATTAGAAGGGCACGGGGAGAGTGTGTACCCCCCCCCCCCCCCCCCCCCCCCCCCCCAAGGTTGAACAGTTTCTTAAAACCAGTTGAATCCTAACCGAACTGCCATCCTATATGTGCTGATATTTCTTCCCAAACTATCGGGCACATCGAAACCGGGGTGCATCTTAATGGATGCTTATTGGGTGTCAGGTGGCAGGTTTCTTGCTCAAACCGGGGTGCATCTTAATGGATCCTTATTGGGTGTCGGGTGGCAGGTTTCTTGCTCAAACCGGGGTGCATCTTAATGGATCCTTATTGGGTGTCGGGTGGCAGGTTTCTTGCTCAAACCGGTGTCATCTTAATGGATGCTTATTGGTGGTCGGGTGGCAGGTTTCTTGCTCAGTTTCTTTCTGTGTAATTACCGAACAAAATAATATCTTTTGGGGCCACATTCAGTCTGTCCACCAAAATCGGTCCACTAGTCTGTTGTGAAATTTAGTGACAGGCATGCAAACGAACAAGCCAGCCGACGTGCTTGACAACAGTCTTTGTGGCAGAGGTAGTATTGGTTCGTTTAAATACTGTTAAATGAATACGGTTTTGAGCTGCCATCAGAGAAGAATTGGGTGTGCGGAATGGGAAGAGGAGAGGGGATGGGGGGGGGGGGGGGGGGGGGGGGGTCGTCTACAAGACTACTAGACATATACATAATGGAGGTTGGGATGAAAGAAGTGGGTGGGTGAATGAAAGTATGATGGTGTCACTGGCATTATTAAGGGTATTGACTGCTTTGTTGAAAAGCAATCGTAGTTTGATTTTTGTCACCACAGATAAATAAGCAACGAATGACGTACACACGCGCGCGCTTCTTGATTTTCAGAAGTGGAGAAAGTTCAACGCTACAAAGAAAGATAAATGTTCTGTAAAAGATCATGTCCAGGTTGTCAAAATGGCAGAGTGCAGGAGAGGTAGGTGGAGGGCAAGCTGGTGTAGGGGAGGGGGGGGGGGGGGGATACTATTGATTATAGAAGGCCTTGTGTAGTATTGCTTAAAAATTTCCCAATAAAACGAAAGTTAGTCATCCGTACATGAATGTTGTCGTGGCTGGCAGTGACTGCTACCAGTATCACAGTTCCTTGGCCGTTTGCTCAGGATCCATGAAACAGAAAGTTCATCATATGGCACTGTGTGTGTGTGTGTGTGTGTGGTGTGTTCCTGTTGAGACAAAAACAAGAAAGCGGAATTCGGGAGAAGGGGGGGGGGGAGGGGGCGGGGGGGGGGGGGGGGGGGGGTCTTCATAATCGAGGTGGTGAAATGGCAGTCTTGTGAACCTGTTGCTGTTAGTCAGTTTGTCGGTGAAGAGTGGAACAAGACTGGATGCTGATTTCCCACAATCTGTATGCATTTCCATAAAATAGTGTGACCATGTCAGGCAGCAACCTGCTTGTTCTCCTTCAGGATTTTGGAAGATGTAGATCCATAGCACTAGAACGACCGCTTTTAGCATCTTCATGTGAAAGGGCGGGGGGGATGCTGGACCATATCAGGAGGGGGGGTGGGGGTGGGAGGGGAACGACAATAACAACAAAAATAACAACCAACCAACCATTTAGCGAACTAAACGAACCGAGGAGGGCATTCGGGAGATCTTAGACCTTTGCCACGGATGGACTTACTGGATCTGCCCTTTGATCCCGACTGGCAATACGGATTCGCACCAAAATAGAATGGGGCCGAGCGTGTGCCACGTGCCACCTCTCACCAAGTTCTACTATGATCATTGCTGTAGTTTATGCATCATGCTGGTGGTGGTGGAGGGGAGGGGGGGGGGGGGGGGAGAAAGAAAAAAGAAAGAAAGAATGAAAATACAAATCCAGCAGATATGAATGAAACCTTTAACCTCCATGGCGGAGATTTTTCTGGAATGAACTATGCTTTGGAGTTGTTTGTGCGTGCGTTGTGTGCTTGTGTCACTAAGTATGTTTTCATCTTTTGCTTTCAAACACGGTTTCATATTTGCAAACTCAGTGAGCGCGCGTGAAAAAAAACCCAAAGAAACAAACAAAACAAACAAGCAAAAAGAATGAATAACTGGCCCATGTTTGGTGTTGAAATGTTTGAAAGACGTGAACAGACGACCGTCGCTCTCAGACTGGAGTGCGGGTTCATCGTGGACTAAGATTCCAAGGACGGTAGCTGGAAATCACTGAGATAAGGAAACCAGCGTGAGATTGAGATTAGTCTCCGGGCTATCTGCTTCACCTTCCCTGACAGATTCCCATCATCTTCCTCGCCCAGCAGGGAGGCCGGGCTAGAGGGGTAGGGGATGGTGGGTAGAGGGGTAGGGGAGAGGGTAGCATCAAGAAAATAAGTAAACGAGAAAAGAAAAAAAAGAAGAAAAAAATGGGGGGAAATGCCAGAGCAAAATGATTTATTCAGTCATATATTTTAAGGTGCCCCATAAAACCTGCAGCCAATAGACAGGCGGTTAGGGCACATCGTGCGGGTTTTTTATCAGAACTCTTGGAGTGCAAAGTGATTTAAAACAGCTTATTTTTCTCTCTCTCCCCCCAACTCGGTGCCCAAGACCGGGCCCAAAGGAAGCAGAGAACCGATTTGATGATGGTTTAAACCGGAAATAGAAGTCGGGGTTCGCGTGCTGCAGGCGAGTTAAACCTTTTCCGGGCTGGGGGTGGGGGGCAGCAATGACAGTGCCGGTGGATTTGCCGGCCCCTTCATCAGGAGTATTGGATTCACTTCTTGGGCACTTGCATCCCTGCCACTTTAGGCTGTGCGTGACAGACGAAGAAGCCCCCCCCCCCCCCCCCCCCCCCCCCCAAAACTCCAGCCGACATTGTCCTTAGAGGGAAAGCTTCATCAGGGAAAAGGGAAAAAAACAAAAAAAAAAAAACCAAGAAAAAAAAAGGGGAAAAGAAAAAAGCCACAGGGGATGTGTTGTAGAGGCACATCCTCCCCGCGTTCACTCTTTTCTTCGTACGGGGCGAGGTGACTTTTTGCGTCGAGCGGCACATTAGTCGTGTTCCATGCTTTTAAATGGGTTTTTCCCCCCCCATTTTGTGGATGGGAGCGTGGAATCAGTTACAAGGTGAAGTCGGTGACGATTTTTTTTTAAAAAAATTATAAAGGAAGATTACTCTGGAATTATCCATTTATAAAATGGCAGAATAAGAACATTAATTAGCGCCAAAAGTGTTAAAACTGGTCTTGATAGGGGAAGTAGATTTATTTGCCTTTTTTATGCTAGCGGTTATTGTATTCTTCCGTGGTATATGAATCTTGTCACAAATGGTTTCACGATCAGCTTAAGAGGTACACTTTGATACAGCTAAGAACCGAAAATATAACACATTTCCTTGGAAGGATACCATTACCCTCAAATAACGTTAAAAAAATAAAAAAAATTTAATGTACGCTCGTTAACCAGTAAAAATAATAAATTCAGCTGTCAGAAGCAACAGTGTCGACCATATTCAAGGGAAAATGTCGAGTGTGTTCAAATTTAATTCAACTGACACAGAAATTCAGCGAGTTTGAATACTTTTGATTCGATTCTGACGATTAACATTATATAGTTGTGAACAGTACACAACCAGCCGGGAACGTCCGACTAGTCCGAGGGTTCACTAGTCCGAGGGTTAGGGTAGTCCGAGGGTTCACGAGTCCGAGGGTTAGGGTAAGGGTTAGCGTTAGGGTTAGAACCCTACCCTCGGACTAGTAAACCCTACACAACCAGCCAGTGTTATGAAAGGTTCCGTCGACTCGCGGTCATGACTCAATGAAATGATGATTTGATGCTTTGAGGAATAGAACCCATTACAGAAACGCCTGGAGTGGGTAGTTAAGTCGATTCGAAAAGCGCCAGACATCCGATTAAAAGAAAACAGGTGTTAAAATACTAACGCAACTGCCGTTAAACTCGAGGTATCGAACAGAAAAAAAAAGAAAAAATAGTGTGTTAAGGTCCCGACACATAGCGAAAGTCATAAATATATTCAGAAGGTTTTTTTTTTCTTGTTTTTTTTAAAATCAACTTCTACATTTGCTGTGATTAAACCTGATCTGTGAAGGAAACGAGAGAGATGCGACAACTGCAGCTGACCTTTTTCCCCAACGTATAGTGTGCAGTGCCACTGCAAGCAATGTGTGAACAACGTAGCCAGGGTTTTCGGCACCGGCAAAGCTGCTGGTCATTTCGGAGTGAGGGAGCAAAAGTGCAGTGAGTGGGGTTGCCAGGAGGCTGGCAAATTGAAGGGCTAGGTCAAGTGGTCGTGAGAAGTGGGGGCGGTCTTTGATCTGGTTAGCGCCCATTCAGCCATCAGACATTTAAAGGAATTGTGCTGGTGCGTGTGCAAGCAAGCAAGCAAGCAAGCGAGTGCCGCATATCTGAAGACCGAACCGAAGCGAGTGAGTGACTAAGCTCAAGAGAAGCGTGCCGAGCTCTGGTGGTGTGCATTCCACTTGGTGACAGGCAGGATGTGGTCCGAGAGTGGGCAAAAGTTGCAGTCGGGTCCCCGGCCGTTCCCATGCGGCGTGCCAGCAGCTGGAGGGAATTGGGAGCAGGGGGGACTACCAACACTTTCGGGGTACCTGTCGACCCCAACTGGCTCAGTAACTACGGCAATGATGGGGGGCCTGTCAGCCACAATCGCACTGGGCAAGTATTGCAGTTTCTTTGATTGTTGTTGGCAATGCTGGTTGCCAAGGCTCAGGGTGGATACCGCCGTCCTGTCTTTTTGACCACACAGTCTGAAGTGTTTGTAAGTTAGAGAGAGTGCTTTACATCAGTAGTTCCAGCTCATGCCTTAGAGTCACACACAGCGAATTTGTAGTGATGCGTTCTCTGTCTCTGTCTCTCTCTCTCTCTCTCTCTCTCTCTCTCTCTCTCTCTCTCTCTCTCTCTCTCTCTGTCTCTCTCTCTCTGTGTCTCTCTCTCTCTGTGCTCTCTCTCTCTCTTTCTCTCTCTCTCTCTCTCTCTCTCTCTCTCTCTCTCTCTCTCTCTCTCTCTCTCTCTCTCTCTCTCACTGTCTCTCTCTCTCTCTGTCTCTCTCTCTCTATTAAGCATGAAAGTGAGATGCATTTTCTCAAACTAGCAGATACATTTTCAACGAGAAATTGACCATTCACAGCCAGGCAGAATCATGTTGTCAGATACACTACATCTGAAAAATAGTAGATTTATCTGTCCTTTGGTGTATTTGCTTTCTTATTTGCAAAAGTCAAAGGGTGCAAGGAGTGGGGTGGGGGGGGGGGGGGGTGTTCTTCATAGTTTTTAACTCTTGGTGGCTGGTCATTGTCACCGGCAAGCTGCTTTTCATATGGGGAAAAAAGTGCAGTGGATATCAGGGCAGAATGTTGAAGAAATCATGCTTGATTATTTGCTGGATTGGTGTTTGTGTGTGTGTGTATGTGTTTGTGTAATTTTTGCTCCCCATGTGTCTCACTCTCTCCCTCCCTTGTTTCCGGTTTTGCTCTAGTTTAGCCTTCTCTACCCTTATACCCACTCTCATATGTGCACATGCTTACATTCTCTCTCTCTCCTGCACATGCACTCACACGTGTATACATACACACACACATGCAAACACACTCGCAAAGGTGTACATGCATTCATGCACACATGTGCATGCGCATTTGCCCACACACACATACATAATATGTGCACATTACATAGCGCAGTGAATCTGTCACACACACACACACACACACACACACACACACACACTCGCGTGCTCTCTCTCTCACTCTCTCTCTCTCTCTCTCTCTCTCTCTCTCTCTCTCTCTCTCTCTCTCTGACTCACTCGCACATATACATGTGGATACAGACTCTCTCTGTCTGTCTGCCTGTCTGTCTGTCCGTCTGTCTGTATCTCTCTCTCTGACACACATTCTAACTCAAACTGACCAAATGAGAGCAAAGGTGTTGAATGCTGTTCACTTTTAACTTCATGGAGCAAATATTTATAGATCTAATGAAGAAGAGTTGACAAACTTATTTGAGAGATGTATATTCTCTGTCTGAAATTTGGGCTCCTCAGTCTGTATTATATATTTTTTTTCTTTTTTTTTTCTTCTTTTTTTTCATTTTTACCTTACAAAGTCTAGAAGAAACATTTGCCTGATACATTTAATTGCAATGGGTTTGTGCTTCTATGCATGCTGTACACAGGGCATTAATGTCTCATCTTATCCTAATGATGTACACACAGACCATTGCTATGGGTCCATCGAAGAGAGTGACAGAAAAGAAAAATTGTTACTCCCAAGACTCAAGCCAGGGACCTGAAGTCTGCTGGCATCTGAGGTTAGGTGCTCTGTCCACTGGACCACCACTTCATTTGGGAGGGTTGGTGACCCAGTTTTAGTGTTTCTTCACAAGTGGCCTGTCTGGGATAGCCAGCCAGCCAGGCATCAAAGGGGCCCAGTATGCATTGAGGAGCTTAGCCTTTCCACCTTTTATTGCTGCTGTACACAGAGGCTGCTGTTTGGACAGAGATGACCAGGCTGTTTGCTGGAAGAATGGAATGAGAGGCTTTGTGTTCAGACCTCCTCCCCCCCCCCCCCCCCCCACACCCCTCTAATTCACTTATCCCATGCCCCCCTCTTTCAAATGCCTCATGGGGTGATGGTCCCCCCTCCACCCTGTTTCCCTCCTTGCCCTTTCACCACCTCTTTATACTCCCCCCCCCCCCCCACACCCCTCTAATTCACTTATCCATGCTTTCCCACAGCTGTTTTATTAAAGTAATCAGTTTGTTTCACTTTCACCTGTCATCTATGCTTTGGTGAATGTGGAAGATTGGATCCCCCCCCCCCCCCCCCCCCCAACTTTTTGTGTGTTTTATCATGTTTCTTCAATTAGGCCTGCATACAACCTGCAATGTTTTCACTTCCACCCTTATTATCTTCGTTTTGTTGTTGTTGTTGTTCTTCTTCTTCTTCTCTTCTCTACAGGTACTATAGAATGAACGATGTGCTGAATTTCACTTGTTGCTACCTTTTGATGAATTCTCTCTCTCTCTCTCCTCTCTCTCTCTCTCTCTCTCTCCTCTCTCTCTCTCTCTCTCTCATCTCTCTCTCCTGTCACACACACACACACACACACACACACACACACACACACACACACACACACACACACACACACACACACACACACACACCATGTAGCCTTCCCTGCGGGTCCCTCTCTCGTGTGAATCAGTTCTGCTGGCTTCCCTACCCGCAGATGACCCAAGAGTCAAAGAGTCAAGCCCCATGAGGATGCCAGTTTGACACATTATTGATAGTATGCAGAGCAGAGAAAGCAACCAGAAGGTTGGGCAGAGTGGCCCTGTCTTTGTGCTCCAGCAGATTGTGAAGTGGTGCAGGGAGTGTGTGACCAGGAGAGCCGTGAGCAATGACAGTCACTGTGCTATTGTGTCCATCACGTGTGGCCTCAGGCCTATTGACACAGCTCTGAACAGAAGGCACTGAATACCTTTTTCCCCCCTGCCCTTGCTGTGCTTTGAGTATCAGAGATTTTTTTTAAACCCCTCCTTCCCCATGCAGTTCCATCCTCCACTTTCATCATCATCTCCTCTCTTTGTTCTCAGGTTTATTCCATCTGGGTGCTACTGCAAAGTTGTGTAAATCATTGGCTTGTCATATAAAATGTAATAGTTTTGTCAGTTGTATTTGAACAGTGGCTACTTATATAATGTTTATAGTAAGTCTGCTCTTGTTTTTTTTTAAATTTTTTATTAGGTTACATTTTCGGGTTTTATGATTACTGTTCATTGTTTTAATCAGCTACTGCTTCTATTGCTTCAGCTGACCTTTGCACACATTTTTGTCAGCCACCATAATAAATTGATACAAGCAAAGAATGTTGTGGACTAGAAGTGATTTCCATGTTTCTGTTGATGGAGAACAAAGGACTGTCTTTCAAGTGCAACTGAAAAGAGGTATTTTCAAGAGTAGTGGATACGAGAACTATTTAGTAAACATGGGCCGAATTGGATGAAGATAAGTGACTGCTCTTTTTTTCTTTCTGTTTTTTCCTTGTCCTCAGTGTTGTGTATCTTACCTGAAGAAGACTAAGAGGTCAAAACGTGTTGTGTTTTGTCTTGTGATTCGTTGGTCAACGTATTTTTGGGCAGAGCTTTATCAATAATTTTTCACAGTTGTTTAGGTTTCCGCCTGTAGTCGCCTCACTTTGCGACTAGATCTGTTTCGTAATTTGTTTGTTCTTTCCTTTGGTAGCACAGTCACTCCTGTTCGTTTAATCCAGCAGAATAACTAGTAAGGTAACAGCAGTTTGTGCCCCATGGTCAGGGCAGCCCACAGGACTTCAGGTCTCCTTACTTAATTGGCACTAATGTCCTGTGTAATCTACTGGATGGGTATGGCTTCAGGGACAGTGTTGGACATTCTGTGTGGGAAGGAGAGAGAGAGAGAGAGAGAGAGAGAGAGCATGTGTGTAACGGTTTGTACTTTCTTCACATTGGAAAACTTTCCACTTCACAGTCATAGTGTATGTACATAGCTGGAAGGAATGTGGATGGGATGTGGAGTGATTAGTGTCTGTGGGTGGTATGATTTGAACATATGTTAAAAACTTAAGGTATCTGCAGCTGTGACAGCCATGTAGTTAAAAACCCCAGACCTCTGTGGCAGAAAACTGGTTGTGGGTTGAAGCCCCTGCAGGGCCCAGTTGGTAATCGGTGATGTTAGATTTTAGCGGTCTTCCAAGTGAACGTAAAAGAGGTCCAGTAGTTGTGTGTATGTGTACAGGAAATCAGGTTGGCTCTGAAAATGCTGTTTTAACCATGTCAGTGTTATTTGGCAGAAGATTGACTAATTCAAGCATTGAAAGTAACTACTGGCAAAAGATCAATGCTGAGTTTGTGAATGATAAAGCACGGCACTGCAGAAATTTATCTGTGATAGATCATACACACAAAAAATTTTTTTTTATCTTAAAATTAAATTTGACAAAATGTTCATGTTTCATGTTGTTTAGGAATCCCTTTGGAAAGTTGGGTATGACTGAAACGAGTTATTAAGCAAGGTTTGTAGGTCACCCAGAGGTCACTTCAAGATGCATCCAGATTTAGTTACTTGCAAGCGCTTCATCAGTATTATGTTGTCATCCAGTGACTGATGAGTTGGGTGGAGGAGGAAGTACATTTCTACATTCATGCTAATGGTGGGGAAACTGCCATTAATTATGGATTGTTGCTTCGACATTTTCTATGGAAGGGCATGGTGTTGATAGCTGCAAACATTTTCATTTAAATGGATCCATGAAATCTGGCCATTTAGTAAGATTCTTTCATATTTTCACTTTTCTTTCCTTCCATTATTCTGTTCACTTCCTTAGTTCTCTCTCTCTCTCTCTCTCTCTCTCTCTCTCTCATCTCTCTCTCTCTCTCTCTCCTCTCTCTCTCTCTCTCTCTCTCTCTCTGTCTGTCTGCCTGTCTGTCTCCTTTTTAAAAAAGAAGAGTTGGAATCATGGAATCATTTTGCATGGTGTCATGGTTTGAGGTGCATAGTTGTCCTGAAACCTCTGACTTCAGCTTGAGTTTTCTTTTAGGGTTCCTTACCCATAGCTCCGTATTGGTACAAACTGCCCTGAGAGCACAGAGAGATTGTTTCTCCAGGGTCCCACCCTGGGTGAGGGCTTTAGACAGTCCATGATCACCTGATAATGTCGTCATGGATATCTGGTGTTCTGAGGCTGCTGTTCGACTTTGTGAACTTCCTGTTGACATGTGGAAACTCTGGTATTGACAAGCACCTTGTCTTTACTCTTGAAAGGCTTTCAGTCCCCGTCGTTCAAAGACAAAAGTGTGTGAACTCTCAAGAGGTGAAGAGTTCAATTTCATCGGCAAAGGCAATCAAAGGACACAGCATCAGAGTTCAGGACCTTCATTTTGTCCAGATCTGAGTCTTCTCATCGCTTGCAGGAAGGAAGCAATTATGGCATTGCTTCAGTACCTTTCTTCCAGTGAGTGCAACCTTGCCGTTGGTTGGGGAGCTTGCGTGTCTCTTTGACCTGGAGAGCTATGCTGGCGGGAGATTCGTCTCCTGGTAGGCCACCCAAGCCAGACAGGTCAAAGGGTAGAGACCAGACAAAGAGCACTCAAACTGGCCCTCCAGGTTGGGGGTTTGAATTGGGCTAACAACCCGGTCCTAGAAAACAAACATTGTTACAGAAACCGCAATGACATTTTTTGAGAATAGCATGGTTGGGGAAGAGTTCTCTCTAGCAGAGTCCATGACGCGAGCTGGTGAAAGCCTTCAGGAAGCCAGTGCGCCGACAACTCTTCTGACGACCAAAGCCAAGACCAGGATAGGGACCTGGAACATCAGAACCCTATACGAGACTGGAAAAACAGCACAAGTGAGTAGTGAGATGCACAGGCACAACCTAAAGATCCTTGGCCTGTGCGAGACTAGATGGACAGGAACAGGAAGAACAAGGCTGACAAGTGGAGACACCATCATCTACTCTGGACGAGAAGAAGACCAGCCACACACGCACGGAAGTAGCGCTGCTGATGACACCCGAGCGACGCGAGCACTGCTGTCTGGGAACCAGTGTCACCAAGGTCCTCACTGCAAGATTCAATTCAAAGGGCAGGAAAACCACCATCTTACAGTGCTACGCCCCCACAAACGTAGCAGACCCAGAGGAAAAGGAGGAATTCTACATCAACTCCAAACAGTCATGGATAGAGTGCCGAAGAGAGACCTTAAGATCCTCATGGGAGATCTCAATGCCAAAGTGGGAACGGACAACAAGGGCAGAGAGCAGATTATGGGTATACACGGAACAGGAATACAAATGAAAATGGAGAACTGTTTGTGGAATTCTGTGCTTTAAACGACATGGTCATCAGAGGCACTGTTTTCCCACACAAAAACATTCACAAGATGACTTGGAATTCACCTGATGGGAAGACCCAGAACCAAATCGACCACATTACCATCGGCAGAAAATGGCGCAGAAGTTTACATGACGTGAGAGTGAAACGAGGAGCAGACGCAGCATCAGACCACAACCTTGTGATAGCTGTGCTAAAGACCAAATTGAAAGCCTACAAAGACCAAGCAGGCCGACTTTTCACATAAGTACAATGTACACAGTCTGAAGGAGAGAGCAACAACAGAGGGGTTCAAACTGGAACTGAGAAACAGATTCAGCGTACTTGACCAACTTGCTGAAGAAACAATCGAAGACCACTGGTGTGACCTGAGGGAGGTCTGGCAGACGACATGTACACAAGTGCTTGGAAAGAAGCAAAGAAAACACAAAGAATGGCTGACAGCTGGAACATGGACCCTCATCACAGAGCGGAAGCACCTAAAAGACCAGATCAACCAGACCAAGACCAAGACCAAGACCACAAGCAAGAGTTACAGGCACACTACTGGACGTCAACCGCCAAGTTAAGAAAAGTGCTAGACAAGACAAGAAACAATTCATCCATGAGCTCACAGAAGAGGCAGAAACAGCGGCAGGACAGAGAAACATGAAAAGGCTGTATGAGATTACCCGAACACTTTCTGGAAAGACCAGCAACCCCAGTCGCCCGGTCAAAGACAAGGAGGGAAACACCATCGCAGGAGAAGCTGAGCAGAGAGCAAGGTGGGCAGAGCACTTTAAAGAGACACTGAATAGACCTGCACCACCTGTCCCCCCAGACATTCCACCACAACCCAGCTTCTGGACATCAACACAGGCCCACCAACCAAGACGGAAGTTACCAAAGCCATCAAGTCACTGAAGTCAGGTAAAGCAACGGGTCCAGACGGAATTCCCACCTGAAGCACTGAAAGCAGACATCCAGACGTCAACAGAGATGCTGCATCCACTCCTATGCAAGATCTGGGAGCAGGAACGAGTGCCAGAAGACTGGAAAAGAGGCCACCTGGTGAAGCTGCCGAAGAAAGGGGACCTGTCATCCTGTAAAAACTGGAGAGGGATTATGTTGCTGTCCATCCCGGGGAAGGTGCTGACCAAAATCATGCTAGAGAGACTAAAGACCGCCCTAGACAAGACCCTCCGCCAAGAACAAGCTGGATTTCGCCAAGACAGATCATGCACAGACCAAATTGCCACCATGAGAATTATCATCGAGCAGTCTCTGGAGTGGCAGACCCCCTTGTACGCAGTATTTGTAGATTTCCAGAAGGCATTTGACAGCATCGACAGAGATACCATCTGGAAACTCATGCACCACTATGGCTTCCACCCAAGTTTGTTGCCATCATCCAGCAACTCTACGAGGATGCACATGCCAGGTCGTCCACGATGGGAAGCTAACGAAGCCCTTCACTGTACAAACCGGCGTCCGTCAGGGGTGTCTACTATCGCCAACAATTTTCCTGATGGTCGTTGACTGGATAATGCGGCAGTCTACAGACGGCAAGAGGACAGGAATCCAGTGGACTCAAACCAAGCAACTGGAAGACCTGGACTTCGCCGACGACATCAGCCTTCTGTCCCACAAACAGCAAGACGCACAAGAGAAGCTGTGCCGGGTAGCAGAAGAAGCAGGAAAGACAGGCCTCCAAATCAACATAAAGAAAACAGAAGCCATGAGAGTCAACAACCAGCAACGAGACCCACTACGACTACAACAGGAAGACATCATTGAAGTTGACAAGTTTGTCTACCTCGGCAGTGTGGTCAGCAAAGATGGAGGTACAGATGAGGATATCAAGAGTCGCATCAATAAAGCCAGGCACACCTTTACTACGCTACGGCCTATCTGGAATTCCTCTGCCCTCTCACTCCCATAACAAGATCAGAATCTTCAAATCAAATGTGAAACCTGTCCTTTTGTATGGTTCTGAAACATGGCGAACAACAAAGACAAACACCCACAAACTCCAAACATTTATCAACAGATGTCTGCGAAACATTGTGAACATCAGATGGCCAGATGTTATTGCCAACACAGAACTGTGGAACAAGACCATGCAAGTTCAAATAGAAATCAGAAAACGGAAGTGGGGATGGATTGGCCCACCCTCAGAAAGTCTCCATCCAACATCACAAGACAAGCCCTTGAATGGAACCCTCAGGGCAAAAGAAGAGTGGGAAGACCAAGACAGACATGGCGAAGGAGTACCGACGCAGAAGTGAAGGCCGCCGGAATGACGTGGGCCAAGCTGAAGAAGATCTCCCAAAACCGTGTCCGCTGGAAGAGTGTGGTTGTGGCCCTATGTTCCCCAGGGAATTCAGAGGACTAAGTCAAGTAAGTTCAGTACCTTTCATCCTCAGAATATCCCTTGAAAGAAGACAGGTCCTGATCTCAGTTAAGAGATTGAGAAAATAGCATGCAGTGGTCTTCCTGCTGCCACTAAGGTCATTGATATACCTGACGGCAGTGACAGTGAACTTTCATGATTGAAAATAGGTGATTCCAAATCAGCAGCGATGGATGTTTGTGATGAAAGGTCTATCTCATTGATGAGCTCTCTTTCAGAGAGAAGCAGTTCTCTCTGTAAGAGCATCAAGTAAGTGACAATCATTGATATACCTGACGGCAGTGACAGTGAACTTTCATGATTGAAAATAGGTGATTCCAAATCAGCAGCGATGGATGTTTGTGATGAAAGGTCTATCTCATTGATTAGCTCTCTTTCAGAGAGAAGCTTTTCTCTCTGTAAGAGCACAAGTAAGGACAATGAATAGACTGAAAAAAAAAAAACCCCAAAAAAAACAGCTTTGGGTGGGGTTTTGTGTGTTGTTTTTTAATATAAGTTTTTTTCCAAGTAATCTTTTCGTGGGGAACCCTCAGTTTTCGCTTAAAATTTCAAAACTTTAAAAGAAGGTATTGAGCCCCCTCATTTTAAAAAGCAAAAGGGAAAATGTTTTTCCCTTTAAACTAAGGGGGGGGCTGGCTGTAACAACGCATGATTTGCGGATATTTCCCAAAATGGGGGCTTTGACCGAACCAACGAAAGAATGCGTTTTATTTCCCTTTAGTGGGTGGCGGATTTAAAAAAAAACATAACTCCCCCTGTTTTTTATTTGCTTTTTCATCTTTTCTTTTCTTTTCTTTTTTTTTTTTTTTGAAGCCCCCATTGTATTGGTATAAAACATTCAGGATCATGTGAAAAGCAGGCTGTACTTCACTGCCTTGGGGTTCAAAACAAACACCACTCTTTACCCCACCAGGAGACAGGGTTTTAACTCCACACCCCCTCCCCACCTACTATCTTCCCATGTTATTGAATGCGATTTAGGTTCCTGTTTTTTCCCAATGCGATTGTTGGTTGGAATTTTCCCACAAAAAATTGAAAAATGCAAAAGAGAAAAAAGAAAAAAAAATATACAGTAAGTAAACTGATTGAAAAAGCAGAAATAATAAATAAATTTTTTTAAATTTAAAAATTTCCCAGTCACCCCACATATTTTTTTTTGCCACTGCTTCAGTTAAAGCTGTTAAATCAAAAGGGAGGGGGGAAAAGGGAGGATTTAGTTTTAGGGCCTTTGATCTGATCAAAAAAAAATTGGAGTACCAATTGTGGAAAGTGACTATTTGGGCTTTTTTTTTCTCCGAGCTTCTTTACCGTTTAAAACTTGTCAGAATTTCATTATGGTAAGGTTTTTGATGACTTTACCCCACAGGCCAGGGTCACATGGTGTCCGCACACCTTTAGCGCCAGAAGTCCTGCTGAACATAAAAAGGGAAACACTTTTGGCTAAAAGGGGGCAGCTTTTCAAAGATAAAAATGAATTGCATCAGTCCAGAATTGGTTTCCCATCCAAACCAGGGGGCAACTGAAGACTTTGGCCCCCAACTTTGAAAGGGGGTTATCACCAGTCATCACAATGAAAGCTGTGACTGGAAGGGGGGGGGGTGGGGGGGGGGGGGGGGAAGCAGGTGGGGGGGAATTTCCCTTAGATAAGGAAAGGAGGAGAGGCTAAAAACTGGCTTGCTCCAAAGGCTGCTTCAACCCCTAAAAATGATAATATTAACTCTAGTGTGTGGTATGGGTGTGTGTATGTGTGTGTGTGACTTCAGGTAGCTCCCCCTAGCAGTATCTTTTCAATAAATCTTTTGGATGAATATTTTTTTAATGCAAAAGGAAAAGGGGTATAAAAAAGATAGATGTTAAATATAAGACAACTTTTTTGAATTTAAGGAATTTTTTTTTCTTTTTTTTTTTCCCTCTTCCCCTTTTTTTAAAAAACGAGCTGCATTTTGAGAAACTGTAAAGAAAATCCTGCTTAAGAATGTAAAACAACTGAGTCAAGCTATAAATACTTTGCTCCTCCTTCAGTTTTATAAAGATTTTAAAGCAAGGTTTCGTCCATCAATAGACAAGGAAAATGCACTTGTAAATTTTTAGTTTTCACTCTGAGCAAATTAAACCATGCAGAGTCATTTATAAAACCCAAAGTTTCGTATTTCAAAAATAAAATAAACTTCTTTAAACAGAGGGGATAATCAACGAGTGCACTATTTTTTCATTGACGGGTTTGTGTTGTTTCACCAAAATTTGTCTGTCATCGTTCTATACATTTATCCCCTCTTGGAGTCTGTGTCGCAAGATTGTATCTTACCTCAGGAAATTCAGAGTCAAAGTTTTTATTTTACTATAATTTTCTTTGTTCCCATTGTTTTATTTGTCCTTTTAAATTGCATCTGTTTTTCGTTCCACCCTTTCTCTTTTCACGGGTGTTCCAAGTTTAAAGTCAAGGGTTTCCAATCTTTTTGGGACCTACCCTTCGCTCTTTTTGGCTTACCCAAATAGGCCTTTTTTTCTTTCTTTTTAACTAGATTTTTGCACACAAGGCTTTTGTTGGGTAATATAAATTTTTTTTTTTTATGTTTTGTTGTGAATGTGTGTGTGGTGTGTGTGTGGTGTTTTTGGTGTGTGTGATGAACATCAAATGGAATGTCTGCAAGCAAAGCTAGTTTCTTCTGCTTTACCCTTTCAGCCTGATTTACGACTCGCGTGTAAACTTTCCCAGTTTTTGCTCATTTTACCGTTCATTTGGAAATGGGGCGACTTTACCCCCAACATCAAAATCTGGATTGGCACTTTAAAAAAGGCACCAATTTGGAAAAAATTTCTATACAACCATCATTTTCAGGGTGTTAAAATCCCAAAACCCCTGGTTTGCCCACTACACAATTCTCATCCCTTCACAAATTTTTTTTTAAACAGATTTTTTTTACCCTTTTTTAATCAGTTGCAAACAGTAAAAAAAACCGACTACATCATTCATAGTCAAACTTTACCTACATGTAAAAGAGGGCTTTGGGTGATTTTTTTAGAATCATTCCTAAGATCGCCACCTTGACTTATCAAATTATTTCCTTAATATCATTTTCCCCTCTTTCTTACTCATGTGAAATTACCATTTGCCCAGGGGGTTTATGGAAAACAAATCTGACCCCAAAAAGTCAAAATAATTTGAATTTTTTTCATTCAAACAAAAAATACAAAAGTGATGCTCCATATTTTTTCCCCGTATCTTTGAATTTTTTCATTTAAAACCCAAATAAAAAAAAAAAAAATTTTGGTTGGTTTTTCAGGAGCAGCCATTTTCTCCCAAAGGGCCCCGTTTCAGTTTGCCCCCGAGCCAAAGAAGAACTGGCGCCCCAGCAAGGGGGGCTGTAAATGTGCCCCACTACTTGACAGCACCCCAACCCTACAATCATCACTTGAGGCCCAGGTCAGAATCCCTTTTCACTCTGCTTAAAACACAGACAGTGTTAGCTTTACTATAACCCATCTTTTTCCATCGTGAACTTCTCAAATTACGGGAAAAATTTTAAAAAAGAAAAAAAAGGAAAAGGAAAAAAAAAAAAGGAAGAGTAAAAAATTTTGAACAAAAGGAACAAAGCCCCCGTCCGGGAACAGCAAATCCTGTTTTGTTTTTTTTTGTCACTTTCTTTTTGGGGCTTTAAAAAGACATTAGAGTTGATGTATTTGTTTCAGTATTTTTTTTTCCTTTTTTTTTTTCTCTCTCTTTTTTCTTTTCTTTCATTTGGGGGGAGAATTTTTTCTTTTTTTCCCTTAGATTCAAAGGGAATGTAAGATAAAAAGATAATGTTTTATACCCCCCAGCCACCAAAAACCAACATCAGGGGAATTTTTTAAAAATAACTAACCCCAAAGAAAGTTTAAACAAAATGCGAACGGGGGTTCTTAAAAGCATATAAAAGGGTTTGGTAAAGTGGCCGGACAAAAACCACCTGGGGATGGTGCCCCCTATCTTTTGTGGGGGAGAGGGCACAGTCAACAAACGGGAGATTCTGCTTTTTTCAGAATTTGAAAGGTTTTAGAATGTCACTTAACAGAACTACCTTGATGATTATTTCAGCTAAAACAGAACAGTGTGAATACTGTTAAAAAAAAATCTTTGTCGGGGAATATACCCTTCAGGAAGAAGAAAATTCATAGTGTTTTCAGTTTTGAATTTTTGTTTTTGGGTTGTCCTTTTAAAACAAATACAGAGGAAAGACTTTTCTTTCGGCAACTTATTTCCCTTTGGAAAAAATTTTTTTCACTTCCAAAGACCAAAGGGGAGGTCAAATTGTTTGAACCCCCCCTCCCGATGTTTCCCCAAGTTTTTAGGTGATACCTTTTTTCCAATTCTATTCTTTTCAACAAGGTCCTTCTCCTGGGCCCCCTTCTGTTGAACCCCCCCCCCCCCTCCCCCAACAGAATGGTTTTTTCTCCTTGTTTTCCTTCGTTGTAATCTTGGTTCACCTCTTTCATCTTTAACGCCACGTTTTGTGTTTTCTATGGTAAAAAATGTTCCGGGGAAAAATTTTTTCATAACCATGAAAAACAGGTAAGGGGTGTATTTGGATTTTTTTTTTTTTTTTTTAATTTTTTTTTTTTTTGGGGGGGGTTTGAATAATTAAAAATTAAAAAAGGGAATTTTTTTTATTTTTTTTTAAAAAAGGTTAATTATTTTTTTTAAAATTTTTACCCGGGGTTTTTTTTTTTGGAAAAGGGGGGCACCCTGAACACCCCCAAAGGACTCAGTAGCAGTGGGTCTTTTCTGAGGGGTTTGTTATGAGACTTGCATGGAACTCCGTGTGGATTGCTGGTGCGATGCCAGGATGGGGCCTTGTCAAGAGGGGGAAGGGGGGCTTGACACAAAGGAGAGCAAAAGTGAAATGAAAAAAAATAAAGTAAGATGAAATAAATAAAATAAAAGACAAAAGTTTTAAACAAAATAAAAAGGGAAAAAAGTTGCTCCCGGGTTTAATAATCTTGAAAAACGACCCAAATCTGCGTTGATCTTGACCACCCACAAATCCACCCCAAACCCAAGGGGTTTGTCTCAACCCATTTCCCATTTTACCACCAGTTCTGTTGAAATCGTTGCGAAGTTTGCGAAATTTTGGGGCAGGGAACAAAAGGGAAAATAACCCCACCTGACAGAAGAAAAAAAAAACACAGCTTGTGGCAGGAAACAAAAAGTGTTATCATCTCCTGACCCACACATTTTCAGCCCTCGAAAAAAAACCAACTTGTGCTTTGGGGGTCTGAGTAGTTAACCCCAAGGCCTGATTTCTTTTTACGAGCAGGGAGGAAAAAGGGTAGGGGGTGAACTTATTCATTTAATGTAGTCAAAATTTTTTTCAAAATTTTAATAAAAAATTTTGTTTTTTTGCTTCTCGTCCTTTTTTTTTCCTTTTTTTTCCCCTTTTTCTAATCCACGACCCAAACCCTACAAAGGTGCACAACACAAAATACATGTGCAAATAACACACGGGCCCACACAACATGTGCACAAACACACCAACACAAACACAAGTGTGCGCGCACACACACAACACCACACACACACCACACACCACACCCCCACACACACACCACACAAAACCACGTCACTGATGAAGAGGGGGGTTAGAAAAAACCCCGACCTGGTAAATTTTTTTGTGCTTAATCTTTTGTTGAATTCAGTTCTGGTAAATTTACACCTGTTTCTGTTTTCCCACCCACCCCTTTTCCCATTTCTCCCACCCCTCCTTTCCTTTCCCCTCCCCCTTTTGCTCCTTCCTTCCCTCATTTCTTCCTCTGCCCCCCAAAGCAGATAACCCTTTGCAATTTAATTTAAAAATTTTAAATTGGAGGCAGTGAAAATTATGCTTAGTGGAAAAGGGGTGTCAGTGTGTCTCATTCTTATGATTGTAAAAGATTAGAATTTTTCAGATCCCTCATTCTTCATGAGCACACAGTGGAAAGATTGGGTTCCTAAACAACTAGAGGCCCTGTATCCAGCTGTAAGAAACAATTCCCTTTTCAACGCTTGTTGCTTGTCACTGGATCAAAACTGTGTGGGGATGGTTTAAAATTTGTTAATACAAATTTTTTTCCTTTTGGTGTTTTCAACCAACTTGTCACCAATTCACATACAGCTATCCCAGGGAAGCCACATAATACATTTCGGGTAACAAAACATACATATTCAATGCATACCTGTCACAAAAATAACACACACACACCCCTTCCTCTTCTCTCTCTCCTCCCCTCTCCCCTCCTTCTCTCTCTTCTCAAAAGACAATCCTGCAACCCCACAAAGGCCTCCAACACCTTGTGGCCTTTTTTTGCTGGCCCAACTAACACTGTTTTTGGGAGTTACCTAAATTTTTGTATCATTTTATTTTGGGTCTACCTTTTTTCCCTTTTGGCCTTTGGAATACAGGCAGGGTTTGTCTGGTAATTTTTGAGAAGTTTGGGGAAAGTTGGCCAGTTCACCCCCTTTTTTTGACACCTGTCTCAGCCATCTTGTCAGTTGCCAGAACAAGCTTTGTTGTGTGGTTTTTGTAGGGTTTTGGGAGGATACTTCGCAACGGGGTTTTGATGAAAGACTTCTCTGTAGTCTCCCCAAAACCACAGACAACTTTTTTTCGTCTGTCTTTCACACAAAACAACACACCACACACACACACACACACAACCACACACACAAAACCCCCAACCAACACACACCACCAACCATGCACCACACAAAATGATACAGTTGCATTACCTTCAACCCTTTTCTTAAATACTTTTCATATTTTCAGGCATTTCCCCCTAAGTCTGTTACTGGTTAACTCTCAATTGACCAAACCCCCTCAAAGGGATCACCCCCCAAAATAAATAAAGTCATTTCTCTCACACTTTTTATTTCCCTTTAACAGTAAAACTTTTTTGCTTTTCCCCTAAATCCCCCCAAAAAATTTCCCGTTTTTTTCCTTTTTTTTCTCAATTTTGCCAGCCCCTAATACCTTTCAAATTGAGGTATTTGCCCAAAAATATTTGATATCCCCCCCCCCCCCCCCCCCCCCCCCCCCCCCCCCCCCCCCCCCCCCCCCCTTTTTCCCACCCTTTTCACCCCCCACTCCCCCCAGTTTCAGGATTTTTGCTCTATTTTGAAATTTAGTGACCTCTTCTATCTCCTAGTTCAGTACTGTATAGTCCTTTTAAAGTTGCAACATTTTCTTAACACCTTTCAGATACAGCACTCCTCTATACCCAAAAAGGAGCTTTCACATAATACTTCTAAATTTATTTTTCCCCCACCACTTCAATTCAGTCACCCCTTTCCAAATTCGTTTCCGTCTTCCCCCTGAATGTGTCAAGCATTATTATTTGATATCTCTAAATGATTAAGCAATTCCCTAATGCCTCTGAAATTTTTTGTTTTTTCCGGGCTTCTCTGATTCAACTTTTTTCCCTTTTTGGCTTCAAAAACAAACATTGACCCCAAAAAAAGGTACTTAAAGGGAAGGGTCTGTTAAAGTCACCACTTTGTGCTGTATATTCCCCAGATTTGGAGTCGTCAATTTAGTCATTTGAGGGGTTTTCCTAGCACGAGTGTTGGTGAAAGTAAAGCAGTCAAGACTCTTGTGTTGCGCTATTTTCAACACGTCATCACCCAACATGCCTTCACCAAAAAACCCCCAAAAGTTTGGGCGTGTTTAGACGCTCGTTCCCCAAAACTGTTTATGGCTGGCTTCCCCTCAGAACGGAATCACCGGTTTGGGGTTTGTTTCTCCAGTATGCAGCTTTAAAAAAAAAAAAAAAAAAAAAAAAGTGGAAAAAAAAGATGGGGGCCGGGGGGGAGGAATGGGGGGTGCGGGCATTTTTTTTTTTGAAAAATTTGGAAAAGGAAGATCCCCGCTTTGCCCTGATGTTTTAGATAGGGGAAAGAGATATATTTCTTGGCTGGGCCCTTCTGTTTTTAATACTTCACCAGTTCAGCCCCACTTGCCATTCCACTGGGTGGAAATCCTCAGATGAGCTGACACTGGTAGTTTGATTCTGCAGAATTTCAAGTTGATTTTATTTTTCTTGTAGCAAAAAACTTTTTTTTGATTAGTGCTTATATAAGTATAATTTCCTTTCAACTAAATGGAAAATAACCTATCGGGGTTAAAAATCAAATAAATTGGTTGTTTGGGTTGTTTTTCTTTGATGTTTGTTCTTTTATGTAAAAAGATTCTTTTGGGTCTTAGATTTTTCAAAGCAGACATTTCATAAACTTAGAAAAAAGAAAAACAAAAAAGACGCTCACAAGTAAAAAAAATGGATGCCCATACTTTTGAAGAAGAATTTACCCTTTTTTAGACTGAAATGATAAGTACTCTTTTAAAAATCGGTTGAATCAGAAAACGGGGCTATTTTAAAAGCCCCTTTTCCCTTTCCTTTTGATCTCATTTTGGTTTTCGCATTGAAAAAAATAATCAGAACACTGTTTTTTTGAATAAATCAGGGGTTTTTTTTCCCTTTCTTTTTTTTTAAAATATGCATACTTTATAGAAACAAAACCAAAAAAAAGAGAAAAACTAACCCCCAAATAACAACAATAAACAGTCTTGGTTTGTCAGGATGGGTTTTATATCGGTTCTTGTAATGTTTGGGAATACACATTTTGTGGCACTTCCTCACTCAAAAAATACACCATACTGACTCTTTTCTGAAAAGATGCCTTTGAGTACTTGATGTCGAGGAAAAAAATAAGAAAAAAATCTTTAATGCATGTGATTTGTGCACCCAGTTTTATTGACAAATTCAAGGGGATCAAAGACTACACGGTTCATGGCCTCCCCAAACCCCCCGCTGAGATCAACGGGTTTGATGTCATGGGGCACCCCCGTTACTCCTGACCCCTGCACACCATAGCAACCAACAGTCCCTCCCTACAGGGAATGAAAGACCTCGTGGTTTCATTATCATCGCACCCTCCATTGCATAAAGAAACTCCCCACCACCCCCACTGACCATCCTTTTATTTTTTGAAATACAGTGTTTCAGCAAGCACACACATGATTCTCCCCCTTTGGATTCACCCGGACTAAAAATAAAACCCGAAACAAATTGCACCCTCACCTCACCCCCCCCCTCTCCTATCCCCATAAGAAAAAAAAATCTTCTGTTCGTTGAGTACAAGATGACCTCATCAGTTAAAATTTTGATTTTTATTGTTACTGTCAACTTCATAAGTCATTGCCCAGAGAAAAAAGATAAACTTCTTATTTTTTGAGGATTTTTATATAACTTTGGCCTTCATTTATAAAAAATTTTTGGGGAAATTTTGATTATGATCACATACATAAAATGTTTAAAAATATAGATGGAGACAAAATTTTTTGTAAGACCAAAGGTTTTCTTTTAAAAAAGTTTTGTGTGGGTAGAGGACTTTTGCACAACAAGGGAATGGAAAAATGGATTAAATGGTTTTGTTCTTATAACGCCGTTTTTTTTGGGTTTGTATTTTAGTTGATTGGTTGGTTTGGTTGGTTTTTCAACAAAATCAGATACTTTTGCAGAAATGGGAACGTTTTGATCAGAAAGTGACCACAGTTTTCCTCCGTGTATTTTTCCACAGACGGAAAACAGCAGTCTTCAGAGAGACGAAACTCCTTCATCAGGGGACAATGGGCAGTAGTCCCCAACCCCCGGGAAAGGGACATCAATTAGAACGATCGACTCAAACTGGCCCCCCAAAAAAGGTATGAGCTATTTAAAACATTCGTTTGTCGATAGTAAAGTTTTGAGATGAGTGAAACAGATGCCGCACCTGGGAAAAGCAACAAAAGGAAATCGTGAAGGTAAAATCGTATTTAAAAACAAATATGATATAAGAAGGTTCCCAATCACAAATACAACATAAAAAGAAGAAAACAATTTCAGCCCCAAAAAAATAATGCAAAAGAGGAATGGGAGTGAAGATACTTTGAACAGAGGGCAGGAGAGGGGCGGAGAGAAAAGGGGGGAGGATGGTGGAGGGGGGTAAAAGTGATGGATTTTTCAACCAAAGGAATGTTTAAAAGGGGGGGGTGGGGAGTGGGGGTCCTACCCTTTTCAGAGAGGGAAAACCCCGGGGAGGTTTCTTTCCCAACCGGGGGGGAGGGGGGGGGGGGGGGGGGGGGGGGGACCTTTTGAGAAAAAAATAACAGTCCTCAGTGATCTGGAAAAAAGCTCAAGCTCCAGTTTAAAAAAAAAAAAGGGGGAGGAAGGGGAATAAAGATGGGGGTGGGGGGGGGGGGGGGGGGATGTTTTGGGGATTAGTCTACAGGGTTTATGGGGAAAGGGAGGATCAGAGAGAGAGGGGGAGGTAGGAATCAAAGAAAGAGGGAATTTAGGGAAGGGGGGGTGGGGGGCAAAAAAGAACAGAAAATTGAAATGTAAAAAAAAGGAGAGGAAGCGTATCATGAAGGGCCCTACGAAAAAGATTGTTGAAGTTGCAGCCTCTTGTCAAGAAAGTTTACTGCTTTTTTCTTTCTTTTTTTTTTCTCAGTCTCACCAGAGCAGTGTATTCTGAAAGTTTAATCTTGTGAAGAGGTTTTGGGGTTCCTTTCCACATGGCCCCAAACATCAACCGTGTTTCAGCCCCAAAAAGTTTATTTAGGTTCAAAACTGCGCAATGTATACAGATATTTCGGCTATGCTGTCAAAAGGGCACATTTGTATGGTCCCACACATGAGACGCGCGCTGGAACAGCAGCTTTGTGATAAGAAAAGAGGTGCGTCAGTCTCAAATTTTTCCCTTTTTTTATAGTGAAAAAAAAAAACATTTTTAATGAGGGGTCCCCCAAAAACCTTGTGAAAAATGTTAAAACTTTACATATTGAAACTGTAGAAAGGAAAAAAACAAAAACCCGTAATACATGGACATTAAAAAAAAAGTTTTTCAATTAATTTTTTTGAAAAAATGCCATTTTTTTCCAAAAAAAAACTGGGGCATTTAAAAACTACAATTATAAAAATAAAGCAATGAATTTTTTAAACTCAGTTCTGCCCAAAGCCAAAAAGGGGAGGGGGACTATACATTTTAAAGACCCAAAAACCAGACTAGGAGCCTTTCAGGGAAATACTGCCCAAAGTAAGGAGTGGGAAAAAACAGCGGCCCTGAAAAAGGGGGAAAATTCCGACCAAAAAAAGGTAGGTCAAGTTTTTAGCACCTGTGGGTGTGTTTGGGGTGTTGTGGTGTGTGGTTTAAAATCAATTTGGAAAAAACTGCATTCGGTTTTTAAATTTTTTGGGGTTTTTGCTTGTGTTTAGAGCAGTGCTGGAATGATTTTCAGCGCAGGGTTTGTGGCCCCTTGGTTTTCTTTAATGAGGTTTTCCAGCACACTTAATATGTTCCGATGGACATTGTTATTGACGCATTACAAAAGGGGGTGCTGAGGGAAAGTCCTTTTCAATCATTCTGTCAGTTTTGGATTTTCTTCACCACAATTGAAGATTCCCTTTGACAGAAGAAAAGTGTATGCAGTTGCTGAGCCAGATGGGTGAGAGTTTCCCCGCATGAAAAGGGAAGGGGTTTATTGGCTTTTTTTTCCCCCGTACCAGGATGACAAGGTTGACATTATAAACTACAATGAGTATGTTCTTGGGTAACATGAAGGGAATGCCTTTTGCTTCATGCAAGTCCTTTTAAAAACATAAATGGCCCGGAAAATTTGCCCACTACATTAAAAAATTCCCAAAAAAAAAGTTTTGGGAAAAAAAATTAAAAAATCAAAGGGAAAACACCAACCCCCCCATTACACTTAAACTTGCTATGTTGATATGACAAACAAGCGTTGCCAAGTGGCCCCCACCACCCCCAAACCCCCTTTTTCAAATAAATCTGCAGTCTTTTTTAAAAAAACAAAAAGGTTTGAAAAATCTCATACAATTTACATCAACAACTCTGAAACCAAAAATTTTTTTTCAATGTGAAAAAATTTGTTTACAAATGCAGATTTGCCCCGGGCTGGGGACATTCATTATCAGGGTTTTAAAAAATTTTTTCCCAAAAACGTCCAACCTTCTCCAGTCTAAACCTATCTGGGGCCCCAAAGGGTTTCCTTTCCCCCCCTCGGCGGGGGAAAGCCCTGATCTTCCATTCCAAAACGGGAAAGGCCTTTCCAATCCTTCAATATGCCCAATCGCTCTGACCAGGCCCCTTAAAAGGGTGGAAAAGAGGTCAATCCCGTTTATGTGGGAAACGGGAAACCGATGGTTTTGGCCAGTGAAAAATGCGGTTTCCCGGGAAATACCACTCGCGGTGACCAATAATCCCTTGGGAAAAACCCCCAACGCCTTGTTTTCAAGCAGCACGTGGTGCTACTTTTTTGACCTCGAAAGGCTCGACCCCGGAAAGCAGGGGGGCCCCATGACCGCCAAATTGGTTTTCGGGGGCACCCGCCTTGTTCATTCAAAACTTTTAGCCCATCGACATTCCCAGGTGCGTGTTGGGACCCAATCCGAATCCCAGGGGAGAGTTGGGGGTTCCCAGGGGATCCTTTTTTCCCCCCTTTTCAGCTTTAAAAAAAATACATTGTCCAAAAGGTAAATGGGCAACCTCCCTTTTTGTTTTTGACTTTGCGCTGTAGCAGTTGGGTTCTTACCACATTACAGCGTCGTCCAATTTTCGTCAAAGAATCCAAAAGTGGGCCGAGAAAACGGGGTTTTTTCTCCCCTCCAAACCCCTCAAATTATTTCCCAAAATTTTCGTCGATTTTTTTGTGATCCTGAAATTTTAACAAGCCCCCATTCCATTGTAAAAGAAGCCAATTCCGGGAGTTTTTTTTGCCAAAAATAACTTTTTCACCCCACAAAAACTCAAAATTTTTGCCAGAAATCTGAATATTTGGGGTGAGACCACACCCAGGGGGGTAAAAAACTTTGCTCACCTTACAGACCTTTGTCCCTTCCAAACGGGCTACGGTTGTGCCCTGTACGGCTCGCAAGACCTCTTACCTCAAAATCTTTGGGCCCATCCCCTAAGGGTTCGTTCTGTTTGGAGGGTTCCGCCCCCCTGTTCGCCGTATGCAGGGGCGGGTGAACCTTTATTTCCAACCCCAGGCTGAAATGCTTTAATTATTATACCGCTGTCTCAGAACCCCGAAACCCCGCCCAGACTGTGTCTTTTTTTCCTTCCCAAAATAATTTGAAAACAACCCCCAAAGATTGGTTTGGTTTCGTATCAGCCCCCCGTGCAAGCAGTCTAGACCTGGGGTTGTGTCGGATTTTTCAATTTCCGGCAACCTTCCCTGGATTTTTCCCCCGAGATTTTTTCCTTGCACTTTTCCAAAAATCTAATTTGGCGTCAAGGGATTTTATGCGAGCTCTGTTTTAAAATTTTTATCCCGTCAAAAGTTTTCATCGGGTTTCCTTGAAGATGGAGTGGTTGCAGCCCATTGCCCGGGGCTCTTCTCAGAAAATGTTGGAACATATTCATTCAACTTTTGTTATTTGTAATTATGCCTGGTTTTGGCTTGAAATAATCCACATTTTTAAAAAGGGACTTTTTGGTTCTGGGATTGCTGTCCTTTGGGGCCATAGGGTGGCCGCACCTTTAACCAAACTTTTATTTTTTTTTTTAAATTTTAGCAAGTTAAGGGGGACGGGTTTCAAAATTTCCCTTTTGGGTTCCCTTTATGTTTTGGGGATCGGGGGGGAACGAAAGGGATGTTTTGCCAAGAACGCCCCAAAGAAAAATTCCAAAATTTTTTAAACCCGCTAACGGAAACCCAAAAAAAAAAGATTATGTGAGAACCTCTGGCAAGGGGGGAACACACAAGAAAAAAAACCTTTTAGATCCTCCAAACCTTTAAAGGATTCCTCCCTTACCGGGGGGGGCGAAAAAAGGGAAACGGTTTTGTGCCGGGCACACGCCCTTCGTATTTTTCCCATTTTACCTTTAAAGAGTGAAAGCCCCGTGGGCATTCCATGCCAGGCCCCTCACATGAAACATATTCTTTTAGAGTGTTGGGACTTGCACAGGAGACCAAACTTTTTACGGGGGGAGTCCTAAGATCCCGTTCAGGGATGGCCTATGTGATCCTCGAGTTTTTAGAGAATTAACATTTTTCATTGATTTAAAAAAATTTTACGGCAGAAAGATTTTTTAAAAAAAGTTTTGGTTTTGGTTTTTAGACATTCATTTTTAAAGAGATGTTAAAGTTGGTTTTTTTTTTTTTTTTTTTTTTTTTGACTGGTATTGATTTAACTGGGGAACCCGAATGGCCCTTTCGGCGCTGGCTATAAGCAAAATATCTTATCTTATCTTTTATGCACATTTAAAAAACCCGGTTCATAGGCCCCAATGTACAACAACGTTGGGGGGATAATTTAGCATTCTTTTGGTTAAGGGCCGGTGACCACAGCACATCGATATGGGGTTTTGGTGTGTGTTTTTTTTTTGTTTTTTTTTTTTTTTTAAAATTTTTGTTTACCCTTTTGTACCCTTTTCACACCCTTATCTCATTTTCCCTCATACCCCCCCAACACAGAACCCCCAACTGTCAGTTGTCAAACCCCCCTGCTAATATTCAAACCCCAAAATGTGATGAATTAGCTCCCGTATAAGTAAGGAAAAGGATGATAGTTTTAGAATCATTTCCTAAGATCGTCCACCTTGACTTCATCTAATAATTACTTCACTCTAATATCATATTCCTCTTTCTTATCTCACTGTGATATTACTTCATTTGCTCATGGTTGAGGAAAACAAATCTGACCCTCAAAAAGTCATGAAATAATTTGAATTTCGTTCATCAAAGCAGCACATAATACAAGAAGGTGATAGCTCCATATTTCTCCGCCTGTATCAGTTGAATTTCTTTCATTCAAAGCCACAAAGTGAAAAAAAACAACTTTGGTTGTGTGTTTCAGGAGCAGCCTATTTTCTCCACGAAGGCCCACGTGTTTCAGATTGACCCCGAGACAAAGAAGAACTGGCTGCCGGCCAGCAAGGCGGCTGTGAATGTGTCCTACTACTATGACAGCACTCGCAACACCTACAGGATCATCAGCGTTGATGGCTCCAAGGTCAGAATGCCTTTCACTCTGCTTAAAACACAGACAGTGTGATATCGCATTACTATAATCCCATCAGTTCCATCTGTGAACTTCTCAAATTATGCTGGAAAATGTTAAAAATAAGAAAATAAAGGGAAAAGGAAAAAAAAAAAAGGAAGAGTATAAAACTTCTGAACAAGCATGCAGAACAAAGACGCCGTCCAGGAACAGCTAAGTCACTGTTTTGTTTTGCTTTGTCACTTTTCTTTGTTTGGCTTATAGAAGAAGACATTAGAGTTGATGTATATTGTTTCAGTATTTTCGTCTTCTCTTTTCTTTTTCTCTCTCTTTTTTCTTCTTCATCATTTGGTGGTCTAGTAATTTTTCTTTTATTCCCTTAAGATTCAAAGAGGAATGTAAGATAAGATAAGATAATGTTGCTTATAGCCCAGCCGACCACAAAGGGCCACATCAGGGCTGTCACCATGTAAAATCAACTCACCAGTCAAAGAGGAATGTGTAAATCAGATATTAACATAAGACAATGAACATGTGTATCCATCCACATAGCATATCAAAGGTTGGTCATGTGGCCGGACAAGTAATCCTACCTGTGGATGGATGACCCCATATACTTTTGGTGTGGATGAGTGGCACAGCTCAGACAAACTTGGAGATTCTGCTTTTTTCAGAATATTGATAAGGTTATTAGAGATGTTCAGCTTAACATGAACTACCTTGATGATTATTTTCAGCTGAACATGAACAGTGTGAAGTAGCTGTTAAAAATTAATCTTTGTCGTGGAAGTGATACACTTCATGGAAGAAGAAAACTTCATAGTGTTTTCAGTGTTGACATATTGTATTTTGCGTGTCCTGTTTAAAAACAAATATGCAGAGGAAATGACTCTTTCAGTCGATAGCAACAATTATTTCCCTTAGTGGAAAACTAGTTTTGTTTTCACTTACGAACTGACACAAAGGGAGGATCAAAGACTTGTTTGAACTTTGCCTGGGGCCGCATGCTTCCAAGTGCTCCTTTAGGTGAAGTACCTTTTTTCAGCAATCAAGAATAGCATTCTTTTCCATGACAGAGGTCTGCATTCTCCTGAGTGCCCTTCTAGTTGAAGATCCCCCCCCCCCCCCTCCCCTCCAAATGCTAGAATGAGATTTCTTCTCTCTCTGTTTTACTCTGTCTGTCTGTATATCTGTGTGTCTCACTCTCTTTCTATCTTTAACTGTCACGTTTTGTGTCTTCTACATGATCGAGTCAAAATGAAAATTCGGCTGGGAAAAATTTTTCAGTAACCAGGTGACAAACAGAGTAAGTGTGTGTGGCTCACAGTTGAAGAGTTTGGAGATTCAAGGAACAGCCTTTGCTTGTTGGCTCAGATCAGTAGTGGAAGAAAAACTGGATGGGCAACTCTTGAAAGTGCAGATCTCCACCACACAGAATCAATCACCAAGGGAACTAATTGTTAATGATAGTTTCTATGGATCAGAAAAGTTGCCCCCCCCCCCCCCCCCCCCTCCTGAATGTCATGCTGGTTTGCAGCTAAGCATTCATTGTAGTCAGCAAGGGGCTTAGCAGGCGGTGTCCAGTGTGTTTTGGATAAGGGTGGGCATCACTGAACACCACCAAAGTGACTCAGTAGCAGTGCAGTCTTTTCTGATGGGTTTGCCTTATGATGACTTGACATGGAATGCTCCGTGTGGATTGCTGGTGCGGTATGCCAGGATGTGGCCTTGGTCAGAGAGTGGGAATGGGGGCTTGACACAAAGATGAGACAGCAAAAGTGAAATGAAATAAAATAAAGTAATGATGATAATAAAATGAAAATAAAAGACAAAAATGAATAAACAAGAATAGAGAAGGAAAAAATGTTGCTCCCTGGGTATGTAATAATCTTGCTAAACGATCCAAGATCTGCTGTTTGATCTTGACCACTCCACAAATCCACCCCCAAACCAAATGGGTTTGTCTCTAAGCCATATTCCATGTTACCACCAGGTTCTGTTGAAATCGTTGCTGAAGTTTGCGTAATATTGTAGGCAGAGGAACAGAAGGACACATAATCCACCTGACAGAAGAAACAAAAACACAGCTTGCTTGGCAGGGGTAACAAGAAAGTGTTATCAGGTCTCCTGATCAGCACACATTTTCAGACCTCGACAAAAACCAACTTCGCTGCTTTGGGTCTGAGTAAGTTGATACTGCCAAGGTCCTGATTTCTTCCTCTACAGAGCATTGGAGGAGAAAGGGTAGAGGGTGAACTTGATTCATGTTGATGTATGTCAAAACTTTTTCAAAAGTTTAATGAAATGAAGTATTGACTTTTATGCTTCTCGTCCTTTTTTCTTCTCCTTTTTTTTCTCCATTTCTCTAATCCACTGATCCACCCTAGCAAAGGTGCACATACACAGACATACATGTGCAAACTAACACACAGGCCCACACACACCTGTGCACAAACACACACATACACAAACACACACGTGTGCGCGCACACACACACACACACACACACACACACACACACACACACACACACACACACACACACACACACACTGTCACTGATGAAGAGGAAGGAGGTTAGAGAAAACAGCCGACCTGGTAAATTTGTTTGTGCTGTAATCTTGTCTGTTGAATCTCAGTTCGGTGAGTAAATGTTACACCTGTTTCTGTCTTCATCCCACCCCGTTTTCCCAGTTTCTCCCACCCCTCTCCTTTCCTTCCCTCCCCTCTCTTGCTCCTTCCTTCCCTCATTTCTTCCTCTGTCCCCCTATGCAGATAATCCTTTGCAAGTTAATTTCAAATGTTTAAATTTGGAGGCAGTGAAAATTATGCTTAGCTGGAAATGGGTGTCAGTGTGTCCTCATTCTTATGATTGTACAAGATTAGAATCTGCAGATCCCTCATTCTGTCGATGAGCACACAGAGGTGGAAAGATTGGTTCCTAAACAACCTGAGATGGCCCTGTAGTGGCCTAGCTGTAAGAAACAGGATTACCTTCAAGCGCTTGTTGCTTGTCACCTGGATCAAAAACTGTGTAGGGAATAGAGTTGAAATCTTGTTAATACATATTTTTTCATTTGGGTGTATTCACACAACTTGTACACACATATTCACATACAGCATATGCCAGTGGAAGCACACATGAATACATGTATCAGGTAACAAAACATACATATTCACATGCATACACATGTCACACACATAGACACACACACACTCTCTCTCTCTCTCTCTCTCTCTCCTCCTCTCTCTCTCTCTCTCTCTCTCTCTCTCTCTCTCACAGACAATCCTGCAACGCCACTAAGGCTCTCCAGACACCTTTGTCCTGGGCCTTTCTTTCCTGCTGGCTCCAACTGAACACTGTTTTCTTGGAGTTCACCTCAAGATTCTGGTATCATGTTTATCTTGGTCTACCTCTTTTCCTTTGGCCTTTGGAATACAGGTCAGGGTTTGTCTGGCTAGATATTTGAGAAGTTTGTGGAAAGTGTGGCCAGTTCATCTCCAGCCTTTTTTCTTGATCACACTGTCTGCAGCCATCTTGTCAGTTGCCAGATACAAGGCATTGTTGCTGATGGTATTAGGTAGGGGTATCTGGAGGATACTTCGCAGACAGGTGTTGATGAAGATGCACTTCTCTTGATAGTCATGCACAAACCACAGCACAACATTCTTTCTGTCTGTCTGTCTCACACACACAACACACACACACACACACACACACACACACACACACACACACACACACACACACACACACACACACACACACACTCATGCACACACACTATATGATACATGTTGCAATTACCTCTCAGACTCGGGCATTTCTTATAATACTTTTCATATTTTCAGGCATTTGCCCCTAATGTCTGTTACTGTGTTAGACTCTGGCAATTGACCTAACCCTCAAATGGAGTCATCTCCCCAAAATAAACCTCAAGTCATTTCCTCTCACACTCTTTATCTCCCTTTAACAGTAAAACATTTCAGATTGCGTTTTCCTAAATACCCTCAAATTCAGTCATCTTTCCTTTTTTATCTCAGATTTTGCCATGTCCCCTAATACCATTCAAATTGAGGTATTTGCCCAAATATTTGTCATATCCCCCCCCCCCCCCCCCCCCCCCCCCCCCCCCCCCTTCTTCCAGCCTTTCACCTACCCACTCGCCCCAGATTCAGGCATTATTGCTCATATGTGTGAAATTTAGTGACCTCTCCTCGTATCTCTCTAGTTCAGTCATCTGTACTAGTACCTTTTAAGTTGCAACATTTTCTCTAACACCTTTCAGATACAGGCACTTCCTCTAATACCCATAAAGACGAGCATTTCACATAATACTTCTCAGATTTAGATGTTTCCTCCACCACTTCATATTCAGTCACACCTCTCAAATTCAGATTCCGTCTTCCCCCTGAATGCATGTCAGATGCAGTTATTATCTCTGATATCTCTAAAATGATTAAGCAACTTCCATAATGCCTCTGAAATTCTGTTGTTTTGCCTGGTACTTCTCTGATTCAAGCATTTTCCTTATTGGCTCTCAAAATCAAACATTGACCCCAAAACTAGGTACTTGAAAGTGAAGGATCTGTTAAAGTCACGCACTTGTGTGCTGTATATCTCACAGATTTAGGGAGTCTGTCAGATTTACGTCATTTCTGAGGGCTTTTCCTTAGTCACCGAGTGTGTGGGTGAAAGTAATGCAGTCAAGAGCTCTGTGTGTTGCAGGCTATTGTCAACAGCGTCATCACCCCCAACATGACCTTCACCAAAACCTCCAATAAGTTTGGTCAGTGGTCAGACGCTCGTGCCAACACTGTTTATGGTCTGGGCTTCCCCTCAGAAGCGGAACTCACCAAGGTTGGTAGTTTGTTTTCTGACAGCTAGTGCACGCTTTACAAAAAGAAAAAGAAAAAAAAAGTGAGAAAGAAAAAGATGGGTCAGGGCGGGAGGAATGGGGGGTGCGGTCACTTTTGTTTTGAGAATTGGAAAAGGAAGATCCTGCTTTGCCCTGACTGTTTGAGATAGGAGAAAGATGATATATTTCTGTGGCTGCCATGTCTGTTATAATACTTCTCACCAGTTATCAGCCCCATCTGTGCCAGTTCCAGCTGGATGGAAAAGTCCTCAGATGGAGCTGACAGCTGGTGAGTTTGATTGCTGCAGACACTGCAGCAGTTGATTTTATTTTTCTTGTAGCATGAGAATCTTTTTCTTTTGATTAGTGCATTAGTAGTAGTAGTAGTACCATTATCCTTATCATACTAAACCTGGAACATAACCTATGCTGCTTCAAAGTCAAGTAAGTTGGTTTGTTTTGGGGTTGTTTTTCTTTGATGTTGTGTTCTGTTTCATGTGAAAAAGAGTTCCTTTTGGCTCTTCAGATTTTTCAAAGCAGACATTGACATGAAACTTTAGAAAGACAAGAGAGAAACAACAACAGACGCTTCACAAGTAAAAACATGGAGTGCCCATACTTTGAAGAAGGAATTTACCTATTTATAGACTGAACAGTGCATAAGATACTCTTGTAAAGTCGGTTGAATCAGAAGCGGGGCTATTTCAATGCTCCTTTTCCCTTCCTTCCTTGATTCTCATTTCAGTGTTTGCGCATTGAATGACATATTCAGAACACTGTTTTTTTGACATATTGATCAGGGTTTTGTTTCCATTCTTTTTTTTTTAAAGTGATGCATACTTTTATAGAAAACAAAACCAAACAAAAGAGAAAAACTAACCACCACTAACAACAATCAACACAGTCTTAGGCCTTTGTCAGTGACTGGTTATATATCTGGTATATCTTGTAATGTTTGGTAATACAGCATGTCTGTGGCACTTCTCTCAGTCATCAAAAAATGACACCATACTGACTCTTGTCTGAAACAGTGATGCCTTGAGTGACTGTGATGTCGAGGGAAACCAATCAAGAAAAATATCTTTAATGCATGTGTGATTTGTGCACCCAGTTCATTGACAAGTTCAAGGAGATCAAAGAGCTGACACGACGTTCAGTGGCCTCCTCCAAACCCACCGCTGAGATCAACGGGGCTGTTGATGTGCATGGATCACCCCAGTCTACTCCTGCACGCCCTGCACACCATCAGCGAACCAACAGTCTCTCCTCCATACAGGTGAATGAAGACCTCTTGTGTGTTACATTCCCAGCTACATGCAGCACCGTCCAGTTGCTATAAAGAAACTCCCCCACCCACCCCCACTGACCATGCATTGAGTTGTTTGAAATACAGTGTTTCAGTCAAGCACACACATGTATCTGCTCCCTCTTGGCATTCACCTGGATCTAACATCAACCTGAAAACAAATTGCACCCTCACCTCACCCTCCCCTCCTCTCCATATCCTCATAAGAAAAAAAAAATCCTTCTGTTCGTTTGAGTACAAGATGACCTCATCAGTTAATTGTCGATTTCTATTGCTTACTGTACAAGCATGTGCTATAAAGTCATTGCCCAGAGGGACAGAACTAGATAAAACTTCTGTATTTTTATGAGGATTTTTATATAACTTTGTCCTTCATTTATAAAATATGTTTGGTGAATTGTGATTAGTGAGTCACATACATATAATGTATACATATATGCATGTGAGACAAATGTTTTGTATATGACCAAGGTTGCCTTTTAAAATATGTGTTTGTGTGGGTATGAGTGAACTTTTGCACAACAGAGAATGTGAAAGTGGATTAAATGAGTTTTGTTCTTATAACTGCTCAGTGTGGTTTTGGAGTTTGTATTGAGTTGATTGGTTGGTTGGTTGGTTTTTCAACAAAATCAGATACTTGTGCAGAAATGGTAACGTCTTTGATGCATTGAAATGTGACCACATGTTTTCCTGCCGATGTATTTTTCCACAGACGGACAACAGCAGTCTTCGAGAGAGACGAAACTCCTTCACTCAGGGCAGCAATGGAGTCAGTAGCTCCCCCAACCCCGGAGAGGCACAGCTCAAGTATGAGAACGATCGACTCAAGCTGGCCCTGGCACAGAGGTATGAGCTATTGAAATCAGTTCTGTGTTGTCGATAGTAAAGTTTTGAGATGAGTGAAACAGACTGCCGCAGCACTGGGGGAAAAGCAACAAAAGTGAACATACTGTGTAAGGTGGAAAGTCTGTATTTTAATACAGAGTATGATATAGAGAAGTGAATTCAGAAGTCACAAACTACTAACATAATAAATGAAGAAAACAGATTGCAGCCAGCATGAAAATAATGCATAAAAGAGGAATAGGGATGTGAAGATAGCTTAGAAACAGAGGGCAGGAGAGGGGCGAGAGAGAGAGAGAGGAGGGATGGATGGTGGAGGGAGGTAGAAAGTGAGCTGGATCTTGTCAATCACAAAGGATATGTTAAAGGGGGTGGGGGTGGGGAGTGGGGGGTCGCTCACCTGTTGCAGACGAGGAAGACCCGTGGGTAGGTTGCCTTTCCCAACACTGGGGAGAGGGGGGGGGGGGGGGGGGGTGACTCTGTGAGAAAAAAATGAACAGTCACTCAGTTGATCTGAGAACAGCTGGCAAGCCTCCAGTTAAAAAAAAGGAGGAGGAGAGAGAATAAAGATGGTGGTGGGGGGGGGGGGGGGGGGTATGTTTGGCATGATAGTCTACAGGGTTTATGGGGAGAGGCAGGGATCAGGAGAGAGAGGGAGAGGTCAGGAATCAAGAGAAAGAGGGGAGATTGAGGTGAGAGTGGGGTGAGGGTCAAAATGAACAGAAAATTTGAAATGTGAAGGATAGGTAGCAGGAAGCTGTATCTATGAAGGCCATACGAAACAGATTGTCTTGAAGTTGCAGCCTTCTTGTCAAGATTTGTTTACTGCAATTTTCTTTCTTTTTTTTTCTCAAGTTCTCACCAGAGCATGTTGTATTCTGAAATGCTCTGAATCTTGTGAAGATGAGTTTTGGCATTCACCTTGCGCACATGGCCTGCGACTACAGTCAGTACCTGTGTCTACATGCCTCAAAATGTTATCATTCAGCGTTCATATCAGTGCAGCATATGTACTACAGCATATTTCGGCTATGCGTGCTCAAGTATGGTCACATTTGTATGGTCTCACACATGAGACGCGCAGCTGCGAACAGCAGCTTTGTGCATACAGAAACTGAGGTGCGTCAGATCTCAAAGTGCCTTGTTTATAGATGAAATAAAAAACATTTTTCAACTGAGGGGTGCCCAAGAACCTTGTGAAAAATTGTTATAAACTTTATACATATGTGAAACTGTAGAAAGTGAAAAAAACAAAAACCCAGTAATACATGGACATTAAAAAGAAAGTTTTTTCAATTAATTTTTTTTGTAAATATGCCATTTTTTTTCCAAAAAAAATTCTGGTCATTATACAGAACTACAATTATAAGAATAAAGCAATGAATTTTAATCTCAGTTCTGCCAATGCCAAGAAGTGGGAGGTGGAGCTGACTACATTAAAGAACAACAACGCCAGACTGACGGCAGCCTTGCAGGAAAGTACTGCCAATGTAGAGGAGTGGAAGAAACAGCTGGCCATGTACAAGGAGGAAAATTCCAGACTCAAAAAAAGGGTAGGTGCAAGTTTCAGCACTCTGTGTGTGTGTGTGTGTGTGTGTGTGTGTGTGTGTAAAATCAAGCTTGTGTGAAAATCTGCATGTACGGTTTTTGAATGTTCATGGGGTTTTTGCGTTGTAGTTCAGAGCTGAGTGCTGGAATGATTTTCAGCGCAGAGTGATTGTGGCCACTTGGTTCTTTCTTTTAATGAGGCTTTTCCAGCACACGTTAATATGTTGCCGATGGACATCTGTTATTGACGGCATTCACATAGAGGGTGTGCATGAGTGAATGTCACTTTGCAATGCATTCTGTCACTGTTTGCGAGTTTGCTGTCACTCAGCACATCTGATATGATCTCACCTTTGACAGAAGAATTAAGTGTATGCAGTGTGCTGAGCACAGATGGGGTGAGAGTCTTCACAGCATGAAAGGCAAGGGATTTATTGGCTTGTTTTCCCTGTACCAGTGATGACATAGTGTTGACATTATAAAGACTACAATGAGTATGTGTCTTGATGAGAGCAGTGAAGGAACTGCTCTTTTTGCTGTCATGCACAGTCACTTTCAAAATCAGTAAACGTCGGTCCTGGAGAAACTTCTGCTCCAGGCTGACATCTAAAACTTCCAAGAAAAAAGTTTGGAACATCATTAGAAAAATCAAAGGGAAGAACACCAACCCCTCCATTCATCACTTGAAACTTGCTGATGCTCTGATCACTGACAAACAAGCTGTTGCCAATCTGTTGGCCTCCACCATCCAACAGAACTCCTCTTCTTCAAATAAATCTGCAG
Source organism: Conus ventricosus (assembly GCA_018398815.1). NCBI lineage: Eukaryota > Metazoa > Mollusca > Gastropoda > Neogastropoda > Conidae > Conus > Conus ventricosus. The sequence continues at coordinate 78,103,443 of CM031603.1, forward strand.
TCTTTTTAAGAAACAAAGAGGTTAGAGAGAAATCTTCATACAATTTCACATCAGACAACTCTGAAACCTATAATCTTCCTTTTTCAATCGTTGAAAAATTAGCTTTACAAACCTGCACTGATTCTGCCCCTGGTCTGGATGACATTCATTATCAGGTTGTGAAACATTTTCCAGAAAGCTGTCTCCAGACTCTTCTCCAAGTCTATAACCATATCTGGACCACAGGGTCCTTTCCGCCCTCCTGGCGGAAAGCCCTGATCATTCCCATTCCAAAGCCTGGAAAGGACCTTACCAACCCTTCCAACTATCGCCCAATCGCTCTGACCAGCTGCCTCTGTAAGCTGATGGAAAAGATGGTCAACTCCCGTCTGATGTGGAAGCTGGAAACCGATGGTCTTTTGGCCAGTGAACAGTGCGGTTTCCGGAAGTACCACTCGACGGTTGACCATCTAATCCGTCTGGAAACCACCATCCGCAACGCCTTTGTTAACAAGCAGCACGTGGTCGCTATCTTTTTCGACCTCGAAAAGGCGTACGACACCACGTGGAAAGCAGGAGTCCTCATGGACCTGCACAGACTTGGTTTTCGGGGTCACCTGCCTCTGTTCATTCAAAACTTTTTAGCCGATCGACAGTTCCAGGTGCGTGTTGGCACCACACTCTCTGACATCCATGGGCAGGAGTTGGGTGTTCCTCAGGGGAGCATCCTTTCTCCCGCCCTTTTCAGCATTAAAATAAATGACATTGTCCAATCGGTAAGACTGGGCACCGAGTCCTCTCTGTTTGTTGATGACTTTGCGCTGTATGCAGTTGGAGCTTCTTACCACAGTGTACAGCGTCGACTCCAACTTTGCGTCAACAGAATCCAACAGTGGGCCGAGGAAAACGGGTTTACCTTCTCCCGTACCAAAACTCAGTCAATTCATTTCCACAATTTTCGTCGATTCTTTGATGATCCTGAAATTCGTCTAGACAAGTCCACCATTCCAGTTGTAAAAGAAGCCAAATTCCTGGGAGTTATTTTTGACCAAAAACTCAACTTTCTCAGCCACATCAAAAACCTCAAAACTTCTTGCCAGAAAGCTCTGAATATTCTGCGGGTCGTAGCACACACCGACTGGGGCGCTGATAAGAAAACTTTGCTGCACCTCTACAGAGCCTTGGTCCGTTCCAAACTGGACTACGGTTGTGCCGTGTACGGCTCTGCAAGACCCTCTTACCTCAAACTCTTGGACCCTATCCACCATCAAGGGCTTCGTCTCTGTCTTGGAGCGTTCCGCACCACCCTGTGTACAGCCTGTATGCAGAGGCGGGTGAACCTTCATTGTCCAACCGCAGGCTGAAACTGTCTTTGAATTATTATATCCGACTGTTCTCAGAACCGCAGAATCCTGCCTATGACTGTGTCTTTGTCCTTCCGTTCCAAAGTAAGTTTGAAAACAACCCGAAATGTATTCCGCCGTTTGGTCTTCGTATGCAGCCTCACGTGCGGAATGCAGGTCTAGACCTAGGAGTTGTGTCGGATTTTTCCAAGTTTCCGGATCAACCTCCGTGGACCTTCTTCACGCCAGAGATTCGTTTCGATCTTGCAGCTTTTCGCAAAGAGTCTACCAGCTCTCTGGCGTACAAGGCATTGTATGCTGAGCTCTGTTTGAAATTTCCATCCTGTCAAAAAGTTTTCACTGACGGTTCCAAGTCTGAAGATGGAGTGGCCTGTGCAGCCTATTGCCCTGGGGCTCCTTCTCAGATACTGTTGGAACATATTCATTCAGATGCTTCTGTCTATTCTGCTGAACTTACTGCTCTGGTTTTGGCTTTGAAGATAATCTCACATTCTTCAAAGAGGGACTTTCTGGTTCTGTCGGATTCGCTGTCAGCTTTGGAGGCCATAGCTGGCCGCAACCTTCAGCATCCAGAACTTTTACTTTTTTTTTAACTTTTTAGCAAGTTGAAGGCGGACGGTTACAACATTACTCTTGCTTGGGTTCCTGGTCATGTTGGCATCGGCGGGAACGAAATGGTTGATCGTTTAGCCAAGAACGCCACAAGAGAAAAACTGTCCAACATTTATATCCCCTGCTCAGACGGGAAACCCAAAATTAACGATTATGTGAGAGACCTCTGGCAGGAGGATTGGAACACACAGACGAATAACAAACTCTTTCAGATCCGTCCAAACCTTAAGGACTTCCTCCCATCTACGTCGGGGGGTCGTAAAGAGGAAACGGTTATGTGCCGGCTGCACACCGGCCATTCGTATTTTACCCATTCTTACCTTTTAAAGAGTGAAGAAGCTCCGTGGTGCATTCCATGCCATGCGCCACTCACAATGAAACATATTCTTTTAGAGTGTTGGGACTTGCACGATGTGAGACACAAACATTTTACGGCGGAGTCCATGAAGATCCTGTTCAGGGATGTCCCGCCTGATGTGATCCTCGAGTTTTTGAGAGAGATTAACATTTTTCATCTGATTTAAGATTTTACGGCAGAAAGATTTTTAACAAAGTTTCTGGTGCGTTTGTAGACGATGTCATTTAACGAGATGTGTGAAAGTTGGTTTTTTTTTTTTTTTTTTTTTTTGACTGGTGAGTTGATTTTAACGTGGTGACAGCCCTGATATGGCCCTTTGCGGTCGGCTGGGCTATAAGCAACATTATCTTATCTTATCTTGTCATGCACAGTAAACACTGGTATCAGCTAGGCCCTAGATGTACAGACAACAGTATGGGTTAGATAATTTAGCAGTTCTTTCAAGTGCTTAAGGTCCGGGTGAGCCTACAGCACATCGATAGTGGTGTGTGTGTGTGTGTTTGTTTGTTTGTTTTTTTTTGTTTTTTTAAAATTCTGTCTTACCTTCTGTACCTTCTCAGCACCATTATCTCCATTCTCCTCATACCACTCCCATACACAGAACCCCTCACACTGTCAGTCTGTCACATCCCCAGTGCTAATATTCAACCCTGAAAATGTGATGACTTTAGCTCCTGTATAAGCTAAGGACAGATGACTTTGGCCAGTGTAGTTTTGGGGCTTGCTGTCCACTACCACACTGGTAATTAACATGAAGGGGCGTATCTCTAGAAGCTTCCTCCATTGTTCTTCCCCGTCTTTTATCTTTGTCCAAGCTGGTGTGAAGTGATGAGCATTGTTGACTTGAGAGGTTTTGTGTTCTTGCTTTACTAAGAAACTGAAAACGTACTGCACTTGTTTACACTTTAATATTGAATGACCTTACCTTATTTATGATATCTACCATGCCCATCCCAAGGTAGTATAAAACAGGACAACAACAACAACAAAATGTTCAAAAGGGTGTGTCGTTACAGACTGAGAATGGAAAAAAAATCTCTAACGTGATGTATGTTTGCAGTATTGTAACACTGCCAGAAGTAAGAAGGAAAAAAAAGAACATAGGAAAAGGTTAAAGGTTTGCGAACCCAGTATACAGTAGCGATGTCGACACTCTTGCCGGTAGTAGAAATGAATTGACAAGCTTCAAGCCATGGGTGTGTGGCAGTAAGCCCGGTGCCATAGTGGCTGGTGTGTGTTTGCATGTGATGATGGGATGTGGGTGCAGGCAGCAGAGAAGGAGCATGAGGGGGGCCTGGCAGATGCCAACTCTCAGCTGTTACAGCAAGAAATGCATGCCATGAGCGAGGAAGCCTCACGAATCCGTCAGGACAATAAGTCACAACTGCAGGTCTGTCTGCTTGTTGTGTGTCGACCTGTGCTTAATGCTGTACATTCCTGCATGATGCATGTGTTGTGTGCTCCGGAAGTAGTTCGTGTATGGGTTATACATTTTGAAAAGGATGCTTGGTCTGTCTAGGATAAATGATGGGGTACTTTGTTTATTTGTCAAGTTGCTCACACACACACACACACACACACACACACACACACACACACACACACACACACACACACATGATTTTTTTTACCTGTTGAGTTTTAGGGGTTTTCCCAAAATGTTTTAAAGATTAAGTTTTTTATGCTGTGATTGTATTGTCTGAGTCTCTCTGTCTGTCTGAAGAATGGGGATATTCATTCAAAAGTATTTGGTCATCCACCAGGGTAGAAGTAAGCATCAGAAGTAGAGGAAGAAATGCAAAAATAAAAGAAAAGCATGTTAATGAGGGAACATCTGTTACCAATGCTGCTACACTGCACAGCAACTATGCTGACCATAGTCTCTAGACAATGCTAACCTTTTAATGGAATGATTATGTTGGTTTTTTTTTTTAAAGAATACTTAGACTTTAATGGAATGATATGATGGTATGTATCTGCGTGTTGTTGTTGTTGTTTTGTCATGTTGGGTACACCAGGGTTAATATGTAAAGGGCGTTCTTAACCAGGCGAACAATCAGTTTGCAAACTATGTTTCAGAAGACTCCGAACAAATTTGCATCTGAACCGCACGAACACATGTTCGGAAACCCTGTTTCGAGAGGTTCGCAGACTGTGTTGCCGAACAGTTTTTAGGTTCTCAAGCCGTGTTCTGGGAACTTGGGTGTTTCTCCAATTTGATTGGTCGAATTCTTTTGCGGATGAAGATTCATTTCTGTCTTTCCATTGCGACAAAATGGCTGACACCACGCCGATCACTTTGAGTAAACAAGACACAAGTCTGTTTATCGACTTATGGGAACAACATCCCTGTTTATGGGATTGTCGAGATCCAAAGTACAAAGATTTTCTCTTTCTCCGCTTCTGATCCTTCTCATATTCCTCTAATCGTCCAGCTATCAGAAGAATTGCAGCAGAATCTTCAACATCGGTATCGTAGGCAGCCATTTTTGTTTGGACCGGGAAGGTCGTGTGCATATCATTAAACAGAGGTTAGCTGATGACGTATGCATATCATTAAGTGGTGGTTAAGAACGAGAACTTCAGTTCCTCCGAACTCGGGTTTCTGATCTAGTTCGCCACCACTCTATTCGGACGCAACACAGTGTTCACCGAAACACTTCGCGAATCAAAGGTTCGGCTGGTTAAGAACGCGCTTAAGACAAGTTACTGACAACAGTGTAAGACTAGTTTATTTGCTTTTGCAATTGCAGCTCAAAGCACTGTTTGAACACAAACGTATCAGCATTGCAAACACAAAACCAGTGATTGCATTACACGGTAATGTATTTACACAACACAGTAAATCCATGGATTTTGTGTGTGTGTGTGTGTGTTTTCAACCAGTTGATATGTGTGATGTGGGAAAGAGGGGTCCAGTGGGGTAGGGAGAGGGAGGGGATGGAGGAAGGAAAGAGAGAGGGAGGGAGAGAGCAAACATGAGGATGTTTGTCTTTAAGCTTCTCAATCCAGGAGGGTTTGTACAATGTTGTGTCATGGAAGATGTTGTTTCAGGAAATATCGCAACTCAGGAAACAGCTAGAAGAAGTTAGTGTGAGAGAAACACAGATCCCTACACTTCAGAGAAGAATACAGGTGAGGTTGTAAGGTGTTGCAGTCTGTGTGTGTGTGTTGTGTGTGTGTGTGTGTGTGTGTGTGTGTGTTTGTGTTATGCATGTGTCAGATTGCTATAATGTTAGCTGCATTTGAATTTTATTCAGTTGTTCTTAAATTTTTGTCACATGTGCTTCTCTTTGTATTTTTCTTTTGTTTGGTTGTCAGAACAACCAAAGGTTGAATTGGTTGTAAACGGTTGTCATCAATCAGTGTGTATTGTGAAAGTGTCCCTGTATTTTATTTAAATGTGGTTGTTTCATATCTCCTCCTTTCCTGCTCCCCCAGTGAATTTGTAAGCACTTATAAAATGCAAATATGCATTCTTGATGATGATGATAATGATGATGATGTGGTTGTGACTCGGCTCTTAATCATGAAAATCCAAATGGACTACAGCAGACACCTTGTGATGATATGATCTGGTTGTGTGAGGGATGTCTTTGGGTCTGGACAGCAGATATAGTCCCATTGTAATGCTCAATTGTCCAGTTTATACTAGCAAAAAGAAGTCCATGGTATGATTAACACATACTCTTGTATGATTCCTGAATACGTGTAACAGTGCCACAGGCAAAACGCAGAAAATACAGAAAAAAGAGAGAAAACCATAGGGGAAAAAAAGCTGTCATTAAAAAAGTAAACTGTGTGGTATTTTTGTGCGCCCTGATTTGAATTGCATGTTGAAATGAAAGTTGCACAGAAATGAACAAAGGAAAACTCAAATATAACTGAAAACGAAGGGAGATAAATTAATGACATTGACTTTTGCAACTTTCAGCAAGGTTTCATTTTTTTTCTGAGTCACTGTCATTTTGAAATTTTTAGAAACGGTCAGATATCCTGTTCTTTTCCTGGTTCCCTGGACATTTGTCCTATTGATGCAGCTTTGAAGCAGTAAGCCAGTGTGTGTGTGTGTGTGCGTGCGTGTGTGCCTGTTTGTGTGTGTGTAAATGCATACTAGAGCGTGTGCATGTGTTCAGCAAGTTTATATATGCCTATGAATTTAACATGAAGGCTTTTACAAGAAATGTCAAATGTTGTATGTTCATTATTAGTACTTATGTACGAGACATAGAGATTTGGGGAGGTAAATTTATTTCTTTAGAGTATTCATATAATGGAATGCTCTTGCTGTTTCTGTTTCTGCATGTGCCATCTTTCTTTCCAGGATCTGGAAGAAGAGAACCACGGTCTGTCGGTCAAAGTGCAGGATCTCCAGCGACAGCTCCAGGACACTCGCAGCGGCCGGGAGACAGAGTCCAGGGAGGTGCTGGGTCTGCAGGAAAAGCTGGGTTCTAAGATCACAGACATGTATGAACTTCATGAACAGATCATCGCTGCCATCCGCCGAGAGTCGCACAGCTAGCACAGGGCTGGCTTGACTGTCCGTGTTCAGCTGGATGTATGAGTATGGTGCAAAGGCCTGTGTGGATAGGAGTTGAGAGCAAGAGAGCTGTTTCCAGTCTTTGGCAGACCTAGGGGAAAAAAAATGGAAAGGAATATATGGATGCATGATTCAAGTTAGTGTCTGGACTAGCGAAAGATTGAACAAGATTCCTTGTGGCCTGTACAGTTTGTAAAAATGAGAATTGTTGGTATGTATTTTTTGTGCATAACTTATACTCGAAATGGCATCAGTATGTTTTTTCGTTCTTGTAAATGGAAAGGTGTCGAAGGCATTTCATAATGAACAAATTTTTCATAAAGAATGTTGGCGAGGAGATGTATGTATTGATTAGGATCTAAAGAAACAACATAAGGTTTAATCACTCATTCACTCATGTATTCAGTAAACAGTTCAATGCTGCTATTGTCAAGGTGTCTTCTCAGCACAGATTTTGATCCTGTAGCACATAGTTGTATCGTTAATCAAAGCATTACCAGTATTCATCTGTTGCATCTCAGTCAAGTTTGCCAGTCGTCTGATTCTCCAACTTAGTCCAAGATGTTCTTTCTTTCTTTCTGCGTACGCAGGCTGACACTCCTGCGGACACTCCCTGTATAGCCAGGCAGTGGAGTTTTGTGTGTATGACCCTTTTTTATCCCGCCATTAAGGCAGCCATACTCCATCTTCGGGGAAGGTGCATGCTATGTGTCACGTGTCATCCATACCAACGGCCAAACTGGCCTTCTCTTCCGAAAGTTGGTGATGGGATTTTACGTGTGTGCAAGATGTTATGCTTGCGTTCACACACGGAACCTCGGTTTATAGTCTCATTCGAAGGACTATATGGGGAACGGAGTCAGAACCAATGTTAACTCCGAGGGAAAAATCCCCCTATACCGAAATTCGAACCCGCAACCCCAGGATCACGAGTCCGGCGCTCTACCAACTGAGCTATCCGGCCCCCTAAGTCCAAGATGTACGAGCTAACAAACCTGTGTAGAACTTGGGTATCAGCTGACTGAAGGAGGTAACAATTTGCAGAGTCTTGAAAATGGCGTAGATGGTCAAATGCAGGTCGACATTCAAGAGTTTATTTCTATAAATGGAAGTCTGCATCAGGGATGTCTGCTGTTTGTGTTGTATAGTTACTGTTTACTAAGGGGTTAAAGAATGGTGCAATGCAGGGGATGTTTTCCATCTCCAGTCTTATTCTTCTCCCAAGTAAGAAACAGACCTGAGGAACAGGATCCATGGTAGTACACAGGGAGGGGGAAAAGGCCCGTAATATCCAGGGGGAACAGGTGAGGAGAGATTTTTTGTTGTTGTTACACTTGCATGGCAGAATAAAAACCTCCCATGTTGTTCTCCACATGCATTCTTTTAAGATAATATTGTTCTTTTCTTTCAAAACAGGAAGGTGACACTTGTTAGCATAATATGACATAAAAAGAAAACATTGAATATTTGTTGTCAGCGTATTGCCCTGTGTGCCTTCTGCAGTAGAGGTAATCCTCAGAGCTCCCTGTCTTGTGTGTGATACATACAGCAACATCAGTAAGATAAGGTCGAGCATCAAAGAGAAAATAAACAGAAGTTATGAAACTTTCCCTGAGGCATTCATCAACATTGTGAGATCTCTGCCTTTACGCAATTTCCTAAATTTACCTTTGGCAGATATCTTCACACAAAAAGCATACATTGCTCAACACAGTTTATCGGTTTTTTCATGCATAAGCTCTGTTGAAATCTTTTTTTATGGGCGTGTTATTACTGAAACATAGTTAGCCAAATGCATGTCGTGGATATGTTCAAGAACCTGGCCTAAATCAGCTGTCAGCAAGTTCAGACAGGAGGTAGCAACACTCAGAAATTGAAAACTGGAGGTGTCTTTTTTTTTTTTCCTTAAATGAATGTGGACCCTAAGTCCACGACGCCCCGAAGGAAGAGATGGAGGGGGGAAGAGGTGGAGATTTACAAGGTGGAAGTATTGGTATTGTTGGTATATGGAATGGAATCTTTCCTTTGTGCTAGCAGGTATGAAGCCGTATCCCCAGGACAAATGTGTGAGAGGAATGAATCTGTCATTGCCATTGATACCACTTTGTGGTGTTCATGAATCTTCCTTCAGTGCTGCCTTCTTAGCAGAGTCACAGCCGTGTTGTGTGTGTGTGTATGTGTGTGTGTGTGTGTGTGTGTGTGTGTGTGTGTGTGAGCGCACGCGTGTGTGCATGCTTGTTTCAAGTTATACTTATTGAATTCAGAGGATTCAGTATTGAAGACCGGTTAGGTAATTGAGTTCACAACACGATTCAATAATGAAGACAGGTTATGACATCAATTTCAAAGCAAGATTCAATATTGAAAATTGGTTATGTTATTGAGTTCGCAAGAAGGGTCATTATTGGAGGTAGGGTATGTTATTGAGTACAAGACTGATGAAGATAGGTTATGTTATTGAGTTCGCAGCAAGATTCCATATTGAAAGTAGGTTGTGTTATTGAGTTCGCAGCAAGATTCCATATTGAAAGTAGGTTGTGTTATTGAGTTCAGAAGAAGATTCAGCATGGAAAACAGGTTACGTTATTCAGTTCGAAACATGATTCAACATTATACATATGTTAGATTATTGAGTTCACATCTAGACTTGACACTGAAGATATGTTATTGCGTTCAAAACATCATCATCATTAACATGTTTGCTGATGGTAAAAATAGTCTCCTAATACATTTGCCTTAATTTCCGGATGTTACATATCCAGTGTTGCATTTCTTATTTTTGGCTGGTTGAAAAGAATGTTGATGTTACATCTATTTATATGAAACCAAGACACGTACTGCTGCAAGGAAACTTGATTTGAATTTCGTTGAACACGAGAACAAAAAAAAAAGAAGAAAAATTTAAGTTTTTGTTCATCTTTGTTATTATACAATGCTTATTTATGGCCCTTTTCACATCACCATATCTAACAGTTTCTAAATGTTTAGACTTTCTCTTCAAGTCTGGTATTCTGATTCGATAGCCAAAATTGATGTTGAAAGAAGAAAGAATAAGAACATGTGTGGTTCCAGAGATTTTTGACTGTTGCACTGTATGTAAGTTCATGTGTCGGGTTGCCATAGAATGTCTCCCAGTGACTGGTTTTCTGTTGAGAAGCATTTTCATGTGTGTGATCGTTTCAGGGGGGGTTCTACTTTTGGCACTGAGTACATGCATACATATCTCCACACATTTCTTTGTTCAGTGTTTTGTGAAGAATTAATATGGTCTTTCATGTCCCACACATAAAGTTTTTTTTAATGAAAGCTTACAATGACAATGTTAATAATACAGTGTAAACATACAGAATTTTTTTTCTTTGGTTTCAGAAGAGTCTTTGAACAAATTCAGGTAATTGGTTTTGCTACCTGGTCGAGTGTTTGATCCTTTTTGTTTATACTTGCAGGCCAGTATATGTTTAAATCTTGCCTTTTTCACTCAGTTAGTGTTTGCTGTAGCCCTTACTCCAGCATGGTTGACAGGAAAGGCTGAATCGAAACTGTCCAATTCGACTTATCGTACTCAGCCTCTGGAAGGGGGATCGTCCATCCTTTTTTTACATCTGTCATTTGGCAAGGCCTTTCTCAGGTGTTCACTGTCTGCTCTGAGCCCAAAGAAGGATGTTGAAGCGCCATTTTACTTGTCTCCTGGTCTGTGACAAAATACATGCCGATTTCCCCCCCCCCCCCACCCCACCCCCACCCCTCTTTTTTAGTACTATATTTTGTGAGAATATACAAGCTGTCTTTATCTGAGCATGTATAAAGATTGTTGTGTACATTTTATTTACTTCGGTTTCATTCAATGATATATAATGATGGGACACAACAATCTTTTATGATTCATCTGGTAAGACACAGTAGATTTTTTTTCATTATTATATGAGCCAGAAGAACAGTCAATTTTTTGTTTGTAGGTGGAGTGAAGGATAGCGGATGGTAGTGATGATGTGGTTTGGGGATAATAGTATGTGTATGTGTGTAGAATTGCTAGATGAGAAGATGTCAAGTGATGAGTGGATGAGCAATTTGGTTGATTGTCTGTGAGGAATAAGGATTTGGACATTTTGCCCAAAGTTATGTATGGTTTTGTGGGGATTTTATGTTCATTTCTGTTTGCAGTTGCCTATTTGTATTTGTGTGACATTTGTCTCTTCACTGGTACACTGAGATCCTTACCGACTGTTAAAAGCAGTGTGAAGTGGAGACAGGCTGCATTAAGTATCAAAAGTATCATTAGTCTTCCAAACCTGAGCTGCTGATGGTGAAGAATGAACATGTCTGTTGTATTCTGTTTGGAACTGCCTGAACACTGCATGCTGCCGTCTGATAGGGAGGTGTTCAGCCACATGCAGTGAAATTAGTGATGAAGACGAGAGAGAAGAGCTGTAAACAAGGTTTGCACATTGTAATAAGTCATGCGTAATATAGTTGATATAAACGCATTCTCTAACCTTTTGGACATGTCTCGCAGTCTGCAAGACTAGAAGCCATCAGCTGAAGCTGTTGGTACCATGCTCGTGGATTGCACATACCAGCAATGATTTGTGCCTCCATCAGCAGTCATCCAGTGGAACAGTCAGAACAGGACGCTACCACAGATTCTTCCTACCCAGCTGTCAATTCATCTCTAGAGGATGGTACGAACACCTACAGCCAACAAAACCAGACTGGGTTTAAGACATATTTCTGTTGTCAGAATGAAGTAGATCTACATTTGAACCCTGTGCAGAGACAGATGAGTGATCCCACGGTGATCTTAAGCACCCCCTTTGGCATGGAGTCTGTTCCACTTGTTACAGGATTATTCCTGTAGCTGTGAAGAAGAACATTTCCCTGTGAGTCCAAAAGCGACTGTATTTTGGAATCAAGCTCTGAGCTAAACCTTGCCCAACCCTGAAAGTGGGGGGCCGAATGCGCCGGTCCCCTGAGGGGTGCTCGGGAAAGAGGGCGACACCCCGGTGGTCTGCCCAAAAGCAGAGGCAGACACATGAGGCGGGGGAAGGGAAACAACCAGGGGCGAACAAGATTCGAGCCCTTGAGCAGGAGTTGCTTCCCTTGGATCGCCTACCGGGCGAGGGGAGGGTGACGAATAGTCCCCTTCATTGCCCGGCGCCTCCGTAGAGGGCCCGTGCACCTTCGATTCTGCCATGGGAATCGAACTGTGAGCAGTAGAACCGCGGCTGAACTGAACACAGGGTGCACTAACGGAGGCGACAGAACCGCAGCTGAGTCGCTCGCCGTTAAGGGGCAAAGGGCGAGATCAGCAGAACCGAAGCTGAGCTGATCACCGCCACAAAATGAGGGTTGCGAGAAATGACTCGCTGTCACGACAACAGAACCGAAGCTGAGTTGAGGTGAACCCTTGGGAGAAAGTGACGCTGAAGGGAGAGGAGGTTTAGGCGGGGCTAGAGACAAAGAGCCTGCCGGCGATACGTGGGAATCGAAAGACGAAACCTTCTTAATTCTCGCCTTACCACCCAATCGCTTCACGTACGTTTCTCCCTTAAGTGAAAACATAAGCAAGGACACCAACGAACAGCAACAACAATCGATCGATTGCGAGAAAAGTCAAAAAGACTTAGCTGCTCGTGTACACGCGGCTTAAAGGGAAAATGGCTGCCGAGAAAAGAGGATAGGTCTGAGCATGCGCAAGGCACGAGGCCCTTTCAGGGGTTTTGTTGTCCGTACGGACTTTATTGTATACGAGGCAGGGATAGCAAATTGCTGCCGCTTATTGCATTAGTGAGCCACGGTAAGTATGTTAGATTAAACGTAATTTTAGAATAAAAATTTCCTTTCAGGATGAGATTGGCTTTGAACTTGAATTATCAATGATGAAATGCCCTTCCAAGTTTTGGTGGATTAGGGGGAGATGAAGAAAGGACAAGAATAATAGGGAGGGAGTAGGGGGGATGGTGAGAAATGATGGAGCAATCAGTGCTTTTGATTGTTAATTTTGGACATCCTTTTTTTTTCATTCTCAGTGTCATAAGGTTTTGTGAGGTTAATGAGAAAATGTGTGTTTATTTTCCTGCATTCCTTGGGCAGGTACACGCAGCGTTTGGGGAAAACGAAAACCTAGCAATGGTATTTCCTTTCTATTTGTACAAAGTTACAGGGTGTGTGTGTGTGTGTGTTTTAAATGTTGTATTTATGTTTATTATTATTATTATTAACCTGTTATGTTCTACCATACAAGATTTTTTCATTTGGTTGTGTTGAAAAATGAACACGCTTGCTAATGTATGGTGTTCGGAGAGCGTTGCGTACTTGACAGAAGCTTTTACTGTGTCACGCATTGCAGGAGGGCACTCATCAGTAAATGGACAAATGTTTGCATACATCGGCTTCTGTTCAAATATATGGTATCCACACTTCTCATTGCTTGGCTGGTTTCCTCAAATGTTCATATTTTGCCATGACACTTTTGGAATCCACTCTTTTGTTAAACATAAAACATTTTCATTTTTTACTCAGTGGTGGTATGCTGAAGGTCACTCACATACTGTCACATGCCAAAGCTTAAGCATTAGTAGAACACAGTGTGTGTCTGTGTCTGTGTGTCTGTGTCTGTGCACATTGGCTTAATGTAAGGGAAACTACACAGTTTTATTGCTTGACCATTTGAACATACAATTCTTTCTTCTTGACCAAAAACAGTGTAGTTTTCTTTCAGATGGTGGTGTTTTGAGACAGATAAGAAGTTGCATTTGGAGTATGACCAAAGAAAGGTTACTTCAATGTAAAATTCCACTAATTCTTTCCTGTACATTTGCTGTTGCTCAATGCAAACTTTCTAAGGGAAGCACATTTATCTTTCACAATTTGACGATTTAGTGATTTTATGCTTTCAAGTTAAGAAAATTTGCAAAAAGCGCTCATAAGGAAACCATTACAATGGTTAAAGTGAACATGATAATCTTTCAATTGAAGTATCCTTTGTTTGTTTTTGTCATTTTGTGTGTGTTGAATTTTTATGTATAGTCAGAAAAGTGCTTCATGACAAACCTACAAGTCTATTTTAAGTAGGTTGCTATTGAGTTCAGGAAGCTTTGGTTCTTTGCTTTTGGTTCTATTTCAAAGGTTTTGGCGTCTCAGTAATCAATGCCATAAATCGAATAGTAAACTCAATGCCATAAAGCACAGTAAACTGCAGATTTTTTTCTTCATTTTTTGGGTAGTAGAATTTATCTCCCCCGTCAAACCCAAAATGTTTCTCAACTGTATAAATGTGAGAGGGTTTCTCATGCTGTCTATGAGGGGAGTGGGAGAGTGTATGTGTGTGTGGTGTGTGGGGGGAGGGGGGGGGGAGAGTCTCATGGCGTCTGTGAGGTTAGAAGAGTTTCTCATACTTAATATGACAAATAGTTTCTCATGCTGAGGATTTTGTCTCACTGCCCCAGGGTGCCCTGTGCTATGCTTTTCTATTTGATAAAACCGTATCCTTCCTTCATATCTGCACAGAGAAATCTGCTGTCATATTGGTAGTGGATCAGGTGTTGGAACTTGTAAAGGGAATAATCTTTTTTTTTAAATTTTGGTTGCCAGTGAAAACTGGATCCTGATGATGAGCATACTGCTGTTTAACATGGACATTGTGAAAGAGAAATGGCCGTGTGGAGGTTCCTTTTTCTCTTTCCATCCGGTTTCAAGACACGGTTCGGTGGACACTGTTTACTAATCACTACTGCTCATCCACTCTCCCTGGTTTGTTTGTTTTGTTGTTTGTTTTTAAAGCATGCAGAAGTGACATTTTCCATCAGTTTATTTAACACATGTTTGGGTATGGAAATAATGGTGGTGAGTGTTGACAAAGCATACATAAACTGTTAACATTATATTTAACTTGTTTGTTAGAATGCTTGTATGATGAAATGCTTGAGTTTTCTCCCCTTCTTCACATCGCTGGAGGAATTTAACGGGACATTGAATGTTACCATCTGTTCAAGATTTGAGATGTCTGTGAAGAGGTTACATTTGAATGACACCCAAGTGGTGTGAATTTCTTCCTTTGGGAGCATCAGGCAATGTTGGTGATTGGCAGTTTGCTTTAATTAATGATACTTGGTTTGGTTTCATTGTCATGGTCATGCCATTGATGTGTGGAAACAGTCTGGAGGCTTATTTCAAAAATGAATATTTCATACATCATTGTAACAGTCGGTGGTACTGTCCTTCTATGACTCGGCTTATCTCCCTTTTCCAGTCCACAGTCGTTCTGTTGCTGGTGGTATTTTCAGCTTTGAATGGTGCATTAAGTCTAGACTTTGGCTTTGCATCACAGTTAATGCTGTGGTAGTAATTTTTTTTAATCTTGATTTTACTTATTCTTTGTTCCCATCTCTCTCCATCACTCTCTGTCTCTCTCTCTCTCTCTCTCTCTTTTGGAATGCATATGTGCAAAAGGCCATCGTAGCATGTGGCCTGGACTCCACATCTCTAGTTGCGATAGGTATACGACTACAGGTTAGTGCAGTTTCTGTTTCAACTTGTTTTGCTTAATGGTGACTGGTGCTTTACCACTGTTTGGTAACACATTTTGCGCCAAGTCACAGCCTCCATGTTTGCTGTGTTTGGCTAATTTTGGGGTTGATACAGTGTTAAGGGATGTCGGGCCCTTTACCTTGGCCGATCAACTGTCCCCCCAACATCCATGGCCAGCTTAGTCTGTGCGCAAGGTGATTGCCTACAGAATTGAGACTGATGCACTAGCCACCCAAATTGGCAAAACAAGCAAAATTAAGATGCTAATGTGAGATAAGGTCAAGGACGCATGTCAAACAGAAGCCAAGCAGGGATTCTTACTTTTCTAATATCTTAGAGGGTTTTTTTCATGACTGTTTTGGACAAAAATGATGATCTGCTGGATCAAGGCCATTGTATCTAGAACAAATGAGATCTTGCCACTGTATTTAAACCATTGAACATAGCAGAAATTGATCTTGAAAAGGAATCAATGTTTCTGTTATTAGGACAAAATCTCACTGTCGCTTCATTAATAGTTGCTGTTTTTCACTTTTGTTAAAACATAGTTTAAAGAGAAAGAAGAAACACTTAGAACTGATCAGTACAATAACAGAGAAAAGCCTGCGGAAGAAGTGGCAAGAATATGATCTGGCCGGCTGGTTTCTATGTATGTAATTGTGCATGGCTTTGCTGATGTAGGGGAGGAAAGAATTCAAAAGACAACCTCAAGTATTTCTGATGATTGAAAGGAGTGGTGATCATGATGGGTGTATTACTTTCAGTTTGTAGCATAAAGGGATAGTACCAGCTACGTAAATGTATGTGTAAATGATTATATCTTGCATAACATCTTGCACACACGTAAAATCCCATCACCAACTTTCGGAAAAGAAGGCCAGTTTGGCTGTTGGTATGGATGACACGTTACACACAGCATGCACCCAGCGTGAGAAATGGAAAGAATGAAGGAAGTAAGGAAAATGAGTGATCGATATTGAACGATACTGACTGGATGACACGGGAAACGACTGAATGAAGCGCCAGCTGGCAGCTCTTCAGTCGGCACTACCCAGGTAGGCAGCCCGTTGTGTAAATGAGTGTTGATTGTAAAGCACTTAGAGCTTGACCTCTAGCCGAGAATAGGCGCTGTATAAGTATTCATTATTATTATTATTATTATATCTTACTGAAACCTGTTCTCAGTTATCCAATATTTGTAATAGACAGTGATACGATGAGGTTGTGATTGGTACTAAACATAGTTTTCAGTAGCGAGATGACTGGATATTTTTTTAAACTGATTTTGCTTTGGGTGGAAACAGATTAAGTGAATCAGTATTGATGTAGCTTCCATTCGTAAAACTTTTTTGTTTTGTTTTTTTGTGTTTATACTATTGTAGCTTTAGTTTGTTGATATTTAATTGAATTTTCGTTAATTATGTTTATCACAACCATGTGATGAAGAGATGAACAGAAAAAAAAGACCTCATACCCGAGTCATTATTCACTTATGATATTAACGATAACATATATTGATTTTGTATTATTATTTACGAACAATAAGCATGTACCCATCAGCACTATAACCTATTTGCTGGTTGTATCGCATGTGAACAGAAACTGGATGTTTTTCAACATTTGATTTCCTGGAATATTTACTACAAGTGTTGTACCATTTTATTCACTGGAGTATTTACTATAAGTGTTTTATGTTGGTTACTTTCCGGCCCCACCTAAGCTCTGGTCAGATTGTTTGGTGTTCTCAGATTGGTCAGGAAGCAGGCCTAGCAGCCATGATGTGGTCAGTTAGTCTGTGAACAATGTGAATTGAGGAACAAGGTGTAGCAGTCCTGGTCAGTTAGTCTGTGAACAATGTGAATTGAGGAACAAGGTGTAGCAGCCCTGATGTGGTCAGCTAGACTGTGAACAATGCGAATTGAGGAACACGGCGTAGCTGTCCTTAATTTGTGAGGTTTACAGCTCGGCTGACCAGGACTGCAAAGCCTTGTTCCTCAGTTCTTCATACTGTTCTCAGCCTAGCTGTAAACATCACAAATTAAGGAACAAAGTCTCTGATCTGAACCTTTATTTGCAAAGTTTCATAGTGAGCTGGGTCACATGGTAAACAGTTCCTTCCCTTTCCTCCCTGCACATACACCTAGCACCATTTATTGATTCATGGAGACAAATTGCGAGAAATGTACTCACTTACTGTGAAAGAAGACAGCCAGGAAGTTTATTTGAATTACAGCTGATTGTTCCATATGTTTCACTAACTGGTCTTGACCAGCGGCATCTCATAATTAAGGTCAGGGACCGCAGAGGGGGGGCACGCAGGTTCTGCTATGCCTCCAGTGTGCTCATGGATTGGCCTGCCTAAGGTATATTTACTTCCAGTTCTCAGAGCATTGACTTTATCAGATGAAATCAAAAACTACTTGTGGTCAAGTTCATGCTGATAGGAGGAGGAGGGGGGAGGGTGTCTTGCTGTGTCATTCCTGTCTGCATGGTTCAGTAGGCGACAAGACTTGCCTTCCATGAAGTACCAAACTAAGGAATGAATGATAAATGGACAGACACTGATATGGAAGATTTATGAAGTGTCTGTTAAACATTCGTTGTTCAGAGAGTCAGCATTATTAGCTTATCAGAATGGACTCTTCCTTCTGATCAGTCAGAACACAGCTTTGTACAGATGCAGGACGAGTCTTAACATCAGCACCTACATCCATAGTACATTTGTAAATGCAGAATAACTACATTCAGCAAATCCTACAGATAATCACATAGATGATCTGTTCAGCCCAGGCAAAGCAATGATTTGATGTCATCATTTCACACAGTCACTTTTCACAATAAAGTATTTTTGTGTGTTTATTTGTATTTTGGCGTATTTTCAGCAATTTGACTGCTTATTTCAGTGGGGTTTTTTTTTCCTTTGACTATGATTTGACTTACCATGGCTAACAGTCGCACAAAAAGAGACTTTGAGAAGGACAATGTCAGTGGGCCCATTTTGAAAAGTTTTTTTTCCCTTCTTTGCAAGTATATGACTTGTGTCGGCAAAACAACTGACACTTCGTACTGAGAACTCATGACAAGAACTTCGCTGGCACTTGTCAAAATGGACCCAGACCTGTATGCATGGTCACAATCCCTCCACTCCCCGCTGCCCACCCCCCACCCCAGTACAGTCCCAGGTACAGTGCAGAAGAAAAGCACATGGTTCATCTCTGTTCAGTCATTTCATTTTGCTCCAAGTGATGATTAACACTGCATTACAGTAAATACAGGACAGAGAATAAGCACATAGTTTGTCTCTATTCAGTCATTTTCATTTTTGCTTTGAATGATAAAGACTGCATTATATACAGTAAGTGCAGGTTAGAGAAAAGTTTGTCTCTGCTGTCATTTTCATTGTTGCTCTGATTGGGTAATCAGTACTGCATAACATATACTAAGTGCAGGACAGGGATTAATTTGTGTCAATTCAGTCATTTTCATTTTTGCTCTGATTGGATTATCAATACTGCATTGTGTACAGCAAGCGCAGGACAGAGAATATTTAGCCTATGATCAGTCATTTTCATTTTTGCTCAGATTGGATGGTCAACATTGTCTTTACAGTTCACTCACTTTAATGTTTCTAGCACAAAAAACAGGACTACTTTGAGTGAATCAAACAATCTGACATGGAGTCCAAAAGTATACCCTACCACTACCCCGTCTTCTTTGTGACAGGGACAGAGGCAGGGAAGTAGAGAGGGGCCGATACACTTGTGTCCTTCCTATCTTTCCATGTAATATGTACATAACCGACATAGTGAAACTGTTCCAGCGATGGTTTTCACAACGAACAACCTGCATGAAATGGAACTGTGACTTGGATTGAGTGTTTGGAGAGAAAGTGTGTGCGTATGGCAACATATTTTGTTTGAATTCTGCGCGATTCCTTGGACATCTTTTTTTGAGACAAAAGGGATGGTGTTAGTGACTTTATCTGAACACAGTACTCTTTATATAGTGTATGTAAAAAAAAAATGGTATTGGGATCTTGCTGTTTGACAGCCGTCCATCAGTTTTTGTAAATTTATCATTTTTGTGTTGCTTGCCCCATTGAATATCATATGCGGTATCTTGCTGGTCATATCGGTGTTTATTAGAACTGGAATTGTATGTTGTGGTGCAAAAGAGTGCACCTGAGATATATTATCTTTAGACCTTGCCCTGTTCAGTCAGCATGTACTGTTCCAACTCCAACTTTGAAACAAATAGAAGTTGTTACTAGTCCTTTGACATAATTTGCTTCTCAACAAGTTTCTTCCTCTTGACTGCAGTTCTCCACAGGTAGAAATATTCTGTGCTGCCCATGTGCTGGACACAAAAACATGTAGACAGGTCTTTCTGAAGTCGTCTTGTATGGTTGGTGTAAACAAGATCTGGTGCTGATGGCTTATGGTCAAATGAGTAGCTGGAAGTTCATCTGTGCATCTGATTCAGCGTTCTTTTTCTGTTTTGCTCGTCAAGTTCTGGACAGTAAGGTGTGCTGTTAGGAAGTCATTTAATGTTTACCCAAGTTTAATGATCCACTTTCAGAATCCATCTTAAGAGTAGCTTTTCATTTGTTCGAATGGCTTACCCTTGTATGGTACCTTATCCCTTTTCCACCTCCCCCTCCAGTACATAGCAAAAACAAATTGATGAGCTATATACTGTGGTCTCCAGTTGTTTTTGTTTTTCAGTGGTCTCACATTAGTTTGTCAACAGATTTGTCTTGATTTCCCAGATCTACAAATCCTTTGAAGGTCGTGTAATGTTCAAGAAAGAAGTGAAGTTTTACAGAGGGGGCAGAGAGGTGGAAGATGTCGGTATGATGGAAAATTGAGTTTGCGTGGGCATGCCGGTGAAGCATGAACATTATATCGCCCTATGTCGACGTTTTCAGAGCACATTGTTCAATTTGTAATGTCTGTCACAGTGTTGTCATAAGGCAAAATTCACTTGGAAGGCCATGTCTTCATCATTCCCAAGTTACGTGTGAACAGTGTGTCAAAATGTACTGTTGGTGACATGTTTGCCTTCTTTTTCTTTTACATCTTTTTTTAAGGATTCTGAGGATGATGCTGGAATAAATGAGGCACACTTGCTTAACTTTTGCAACCTCAGATATTTATTATATTAACAATGTTGATCCAATAAATTATATACTAACTTTTCTGACTTTGCATTGGATCGAGATTGGGACGAATGTGATGTTTACTTTGTGCAGCATAATTAAAATCAAGACTAAAAAAGTAAATTCAGTTGATGAATTGGAAACAAAACAAACCAAACCCTCACAAGGTCTTATCAAACAAGTTGAGTTTGGGTGCCAATATGCGACTGTCAGTGGGCCTCCTGTGTGCAGTTCAGAATTACTCCATGGTTCAAGAGTGACATAAGTTCCGAGTCAAAAACAGACCTCAGAATAACATGTGGCTATAGTTAGAGGATGCTGCAAACTTCATATCCGATACCGTCATCTTGTGCGTTTGGGAAGCAGCTGAAAGCGGTGTTGGAGACCAGTTACACTAAAGGTCACCATCATGGGTCAAAATGACTTGGATGTTGATGGCAATGAGAAGGGGGAGTAAGCATGACCAAACCCTCTTCTGACCGACAGATGTTACACGACTCGTTGCCATCAACATCCAAGTCATTCTGACCGGCTGTGGTGATCGCAGATCTTTGGACAGAAATGCAGTCAAAAAGGCCCGATCTTCCACAGGGTAACACACATGGTACACACTGTGTGTTTTCTCTTTATTTTCTCATCATGTTCTTTCATACGTATCTGAAGTCACCTGAACAGATTTAATTCTTAATACCCAGTTGTTCTGCACAAGAGAGAATGGACATGTGTACAGCTTTGTCTCTTGTGAGCAGCTGGTCACAGACTAAATTCATGACACCCGACACACTCTGCATGCATACTGTTAACATGTACAGATCTCAACCAGACACAACACACACTTAAGACATACGACCCACATTAAACAATATCTGAACCATGTATGCAAAGAAATAGTCATTTTGAAGTGGACCAACTGAAGAACTAGGTATACACATGAGAAAAAGGCCATGAAGATTCCTTCCAGCAAAGTGCAGGGAACCACCTTGGCATCATTTTGAAGGAAACGAGTTCCTTGGTCATAATCAAGGTTGAGGTCTATTTCAGTCCGAAGAGTCATTTCACCTCAACTACGACGAGTCAAACACGAGCTAAAACTTTTTTCTTTTAATCTAAAGTGAAAATTGTCAACAGCAACCAAAAGTTGCATCAATCTAACATTGTACAGTGTGGTGGATTGAGCTGATCAATGCAGATGAAAAAATGTTTATATGGCATCTAACAGCAGCATCCTTTCCTAGGAAAAAGAAAACAAGGAAAGTGTTATCTATAAATTCGAATTTTGATTTCATTCTTTGCCTTTTATCATGAAACTGTTGGCCTGAAAAGTATACTTTCCAAATCTGGCACGAGCGAATTGTTGCTGAACAAAGCAATATTTTGATCATGATAAAAGTCTTCACAAGAACATCTTTGGCAATTAAATCAATATAGGCAGGAACCATGTTCACACATACATCACTTGCACTAAAACAAAGAGATGGAAAGGTGTGACAGATGCACAACACTCACAAGACTTGACAATATGCACACATCTGGCTGAACACTGCAGACAGATTGGCTCAAGCAGTTAAGAGACTCCTACCCACAAAACTCAATGTTGCAATTGGACAGTACACATACAGGAACAGGTAGCTCACACACACACACACACACACACACACACACACACACACACATAAATCTCACCAGGTAAACCTGAACTGCCAAGTATTTCAAATGCAGAAACCTCAAAGAGTTCAAGCTCCCTGGAAAGTAATCTTTGAACAAAAGAATGATCATTTAAATTAAAGAGAACACATACTTCGAAACTGCCTTGTGTCAAGTAGCAAACCATATCAGTATGAAATTTTTAAATGTGTTTTCTTAATGTTAAAAATGGTGTGGGGGTGGGGGATGGGCATACGAGAGAATTCCAACAATTTCTCTTTGCCTACAAACTGCAGATAATTCTGACATTTGCAACTGAACCCCTTGCTCTGGTCGACTTGCACTGTAGGCCACTCAGACTGCAGGAAAACAAGACAGTTGCTAGCATTTGCAAAGCTCACTGTGTGCAAGTTTCATGCAAGCACATGAGAAGAAAATAAGAAAACTATTTTGAACTTCACACATCAGTTGTTTTCTCTTCCTATTCAAACTGTGAAACCTCGGCATCCAAATAAAATAGAGTCATAAGTGAAATTCAAATTACTGTGCAAAAAAAAACACATGATTTTAACTCCTCTACGCTCTTGTTAACACCAGAGTCATTTAAAATATTTTCATTCATTGTTGGAGTAGAAACTTAAAAACAAATATCAGAGTAAACCAAACCAACTAAAATATTTTCCTTAAATCTACAAAGTCCAATATTCAATTATTCTCAACTCCTGAAAATCAAACTCTCTTTTTATTAACAGTCTCAGAAACACAATATGCAATTCTGCTCAACTCCTGAAAATGGAACCGTCAGATACAGAATTTGTTTCCCCAATTCAATGTCCTAAAAGGTAAAGGGCAGTAGACAAAAAGTCCACATTTTTTTTACTGAAATTTTTCAAAGATTCATTTACAGACACTTTTTTTTCAACAAAAATCACTTGCAATCGATATAAAACATACATTAAGAATTGATTCAATAATGCAGCAGAAGTGCACATGTGCATAGTTCTAGTGCTAAACTATCATAGTTAGAAGGTTCTGATGATCATTTTTAGATGTTACTGAAATGGGACACTTCTTTTTCATCTGAAAACTTCAACATGTAGATCAATGAACGACGTTTTGATGCATGACTTATGCTTCTGAAAAGACTTTTTCACGACTTCCATAGTTTCAGAATTTTGCAGACATCCTGAATACTGAGGCTATGAGTTTGTTTTGTTATCACTCACCCTGCAGATATTCTGAATAATGAACATGTACAGCAGACATCCTGAATAATGAATCTGTGAGCTCCATCGATGAATCCTGCGACATCCTGAATAATGTAGCTGCGAGCTCAATGTAATTAACAAGTTCTGCAGACATCCTAAATAATGAAAAAGTCCTGCAACCAACATCCTGAACAAGGAAGCTGTGTGCACAACTTAATCGATGAATCCTACAGACACCACAAACAATGGAGCTGCGAGTTAACGGTTAAAACATGTCATGTAGACATGCTGAATAATGAACGAGTCCTGCAGATATCCTGAAAAATGAACATGTTCCACAGACATCCTGAAGTAATTTATCAATCTGTATCTTCACCTGTGTGCAGGTGAAGCACTATAGAACGCTTCAACAGGGCATTACTTTCAGTCATACGAGTAGGTTTGTGAGCGTGACTGGCAAACTTGAAAACCTTCAGGCAGACATTCCATATGATATTACAGGATGACTTACATGCTATAAACGTATAGTGTTGTCTCATGGACCAAGCCTGATGTTGAATGAAAAACATTTGCAAGTGAGTGAAATGCAGAATCCAACAATTTTCATCTATGTGGAGTTCAATGGCGGTGGTCTTCTTTAGAGACTTTTCTTCATTTGATCGTTTTGAGTCCAGTTGCTTGTGTATTGATATACATATGCACACATCTGTGCCCTACATGATACCTACATACTAGTACAGTAAATATGGGTCAAAAGGCCTGATACTTGTCTTTGCTTGCCACAATACTCCAAAAGCATGACACTTGTCGTTGCTTCTCACAGTAAACATCCAAAAGCTGTGACACTTGTTTGTGCCTGCAAGAAATTCCTTCCTTACCTTTTGTTATTGGAACATAATGGCTACTGCAACGGCGAGTGCACATGAAGATGTGGTATCAGGATGGGGACATCATCTTTTATTTTCTCTTTTAAATCAAACCTCAGGGATGCCACATAATCGAGAACAATCCAGGAGGGACCACCCTAGCACATGAATCAAGCAGCTGGACATGAGATGTTTACAATTCAGACTCACTACAATACAGTGAAGGAGAGGTAAAAGCCAATCGGCCAGTCGTATGCATAGCACACATGTCATCAATCTCCATCACTGTCAACCTCAACAGCTGCAAAATGACGTCAACAGATGAAGGTCAGGCGGAGATTAAACAAGCACACACACACATGCCAACTAATACTGAACATGATAACAGGTTGGACTCCACAAAACTTATGTCAGATTGGAATGCATCATCCAGCTAACAGATCTAAGGGCAAACAAACTTATGAAAGAAAATTAAAATTTTCGCTTTAAGGAAATGGCCATCGGAGAAAAGTTCCTGTTCTCTCTGAAGTGAACACATTTCGGTTAAGTAGCAACTGATATATACATACAAGCAGTCACAAACAGGCACACACAGCAGTCAAACACCAAGCCAAGTACCCACTGCAAAGATGCAGACACACACAACTGGGTCAGAATCAGAACACACCCAGACAATGACAAAATGACATGACCATGCCCCCAATTTATATGTCAAAGCCCTAAACCAGTGACGTGGCACGTCCATGTCCCTAATCATATGACAAACCTGGTCATCAGCAATGTGACATGTCAGTGTCCAATATTCATATGATAAACCTGTGAACTAGTAATTTGACTTGTCAGCCTCCTTAATTCATGAAACAGAGCCCTGAACAAGTGACGTGATATGTCAGTATGCCTAGTTCACGGTACAAAGCACAAAATAAATAGAGATGATTTTTAAAGATGAAAAAGAGAGCAGTGAAGCCCAAACACTGGCATTTTCCTTTGACCTTGGAGAATCCCCATTTTTTTTCTGATGTGTTGCGACAACAGATTTTTGCCATATTACCATTTCAACAGCAGGTTGAAGCCAGGTGATAAGCAAGGTGACAAATCTAACAAAATCTTTCTGATAAGTCATGGAAGTATTGAAAACATTCAAACTTAACAAACAGAAGTCACCTTTTCTCTCGTTTGTATAAAAGGCTCTCCCTTCACATTTATTGTCAATAGCTTCAATTCTATCTACCTTATGAAAGGCAAATGAAAAACAAAATCAGTGTACTTGCTGACAATTTGTTCAATCAAGTTCTTGTCTACATACACGTTTCAGACACGGTTCAGGCAAAAAATATAGATCATGCTCGACATCATCCGAGCGATATCAGATTTTACCTGATAAAAGAGGACGCATGATCTAATGACTATACTTTGTGATAGCTATCCCCTTTTCTTGAGAAGAAACCATGCATTTTTGTGATTAAAGCAGAAAACCTAGGAACCTTTTCATCAAAACATGTTTCAAAAACAAAATTAACGGCAAAGAACAGCAGCTGACGAGTCTCTTGAACAGAGCAATCTATTCATGGCATTATGATAGAATGTGTGATGGTTCACTCGAGACACAACCTTGTACTATTCCATCATGAACTGAAATCAGTAATCAATCCAGCATGACCGCTGGCTCAGACAACTCCACAGCCGTGAACTGTCCAAAGTATTAGTGAACACCACCCAGCAAATGAAAATGTTTTCTGCTCTTCTTTCAGTTCACAAATATTTCCGCTGTATCATCTGGTAGTATTCCTCCTCCACTTCAGTGTTCCCTTCTAAATATTTTTAAATAGAGGGCAACAATGGTGAGTGTTCACAAATCTGCTGGTACATAAAGTTAGGGATGGCATTGTGCAAAAAAGATCAAACTCCACATCTGGGATCAATCTTAAGAGACTTTTTCCTTTTTTTTTTTTTTAATCTTACAAGACTTTTCTGTCAATCCTCTCCCCTCTTCCTTTTTTCCTTGCTCCCTCTGATCTTACCTTTCACACAATCCCCTTTTCTTTTTCTTTGTTGACTGAATTTTTAGTTTATCCAAAAACTAATATAAATCATAGATTCTAAGAAAGAGCAGAATGTATTAAAAAAAAAAAATTCACCACATTCTACAAGGAAAAATGGATGACTGTAGTCACACAGGACGGAGAGAACAAAGTTTCGTAGGGGTTGCAAGTACAGTGTTTGCTTCACATATTACCCGCAATCACTTTTCTGACCGTTTCACATTTCATTTTGAGTGGACAGATGTCCCTGATTTACCTACAGTCATGTATCATGCCTAGCAATTACTAGTCAATTCACACACTCTTCACGCCATCTACACACTCTTCACGCCATCTCCCGGTCATAACTCTTCTCTGCGGCACATCTACTCCAACTTGATAACCTTTTTCCTTCAGTTATAACTTTTTAAAATCATCACCAATTCTAAAGAAAAATTAGTAGAGCAAGTTGTGCAAATGGCTCAACTCTCCATCCTTTTAAACTACTTAAAGTTTCTCCAGTATCCATCCTTTCTATCTACTGAAAGTTCCTTCAGTGTCTAACAGTTCCCACCTGTACTTACATATACGCATTCCTTCACTTGTACACAGCTGATCCAAAAGACCAGACTCAGCTTGAAGTGTTAAAAAAAGCTCACACTAGAGTGCCCCATGAGTGGAAGGTATTCCCCTGCACTTCACAATGCAGCAAAGTGTAGAACCCGCTGACTCAAGGAATCTATCACACATGTACATTAGCTTTAGATACAAAGACACACACACACCACACACAATGTACACTTTGCTCCCAGGGCTTCAACAAATTTCAACATGTCAATATGAGGCAGTCGTTTCGCAAACCAATATTCATAGCAGAGCTGCAATTAAAACAGAGCAGTCCACCTGCTTTTGTGCATCAAACGTACACATATACAAGCCATATACGAATGAGATCATGTCAATGATGATGTGGGGCCATAAAGTCACAGCCGCTCCATGCCCCGTCCCTCCAAATCAACTCTTGTTCTGATGTGTGAAAATGTGACACAAACACTACTCACCAAAGTGATTCATAGCAATAAACTTTATTCCTTGCGATCCAGTAACTTGAATCACATATGCCCGTGGTATGCTACGCTAAAAGACTACTGTGTAAATCTCACCACGACAGTTCTAAAGTGAAATGTTTCTGTTAAAAGCCTCATGTCTCTAAAACAGTCCCTTCCATTATCTGTTTTAGGAACAGGTAGCACAGCGAGATAAATCCCCACTGTTGTACTCCTTTCTTTAGCACACATGTATCAAAACCTTTCAGCACACAAATCCTGATTGAGTACAAGTATCCTTTGACTGTGCACCAAACAGTTGACGGAATTATGAAGTTAGTATTTATGATCAAATTACATATTCTAAATACGCTTGTTAAAACATATTTTGGAGGGTTTAGTTCTATCAGTATATCCTTCAGGTAAAGCCATGTTTACTTTAAATTCAGGGCACACGAGAACAGAGCAAATTATTTGAGCGCTTGGTGTAATCAGATTATGTAATGGGTTTTTTTTTTGTGCATACAGAAAATGCAAGAATGCACACAAGCAACAGCAAACAAGCCTCCCTCAAAGTTTGAAACTGTCACTTTATCCTTAAGCACTTAAAAGATAACCTGGGGCAAGTTCTCTGCAAGCAAGTACAAACTGTTTATCTACACACTATGCATTCAGCTGTTGCTCTAGCAGATATATGCCCATTTATTTGCATATACACATTTTCCTCCTCTTCTCTGTATACTCCCCATCCTTCCCCTTCCCGTCTCTTTTTCTAGGTTTCAAACCACAATGCATTTGATCACAGCTTCATTTCTTTGTTCTTTCCAATGCTGAAAAGCTGTCACCTTTTTGATACCGAGTAGTTTGTTCTGATGAATGTTGGCAGCATTTTTCTGAGCTAACCACATTTTGATCCTGTCCCCTACTTCTCTAGCCAGGCTAATGAATGTCTGTGCTTTCTTTCTGAGAATACAGCATGGAAGCCTGGTCTTTCCCCCACAACTAATCACAGCCCCCCCCCCCCCCCCCCCCCCCTCCTGCACAAAACACTCCCATACCCAGCCTTTCTCCTCCCCTGCCATCATCCACTCCTTTCTGTCAGCTGACAATCCACTCTTTTCAAATCCAATGCACACAACACACACACACAAATGCACACACACACACACAAACTCGCACATGCACACGCACTAACACACACACACACACATCTGCTGTCCCCCCTTCCCCCATCATTTATATCGCCCCGAGGTGGAGGCGACAGCATTCCCGTTGTTGTTGGACATCAAGTACTCGGGCAGGCGGGTTTGGCGGCGCACGTAGAACAGTATGTACGCTTTGCAGCGGGCCACCACTTCGGGCTCACAAGCTGACACCGTGCTGTCATTGAAGTGGTACCACTGGCCTGCAGAAAGATAACACACCACTGTCACTGCCTTGAAATGAAGGACAAAGCACCACGGTGACACAGTCATCACCGTGTTGAAAACAGCCCATGGGTCAGTGAAGCCAGAGGCTGGTGGTTTTGAGGCCTGTGCTGTACTGAAATCCTCGGTCAGGACTGGAGAAAGTTTGAAAGTTTAACATGCCAGCCAGGCTGGTGAATCAAAAGTTTCACTTGCCAGACACTGGTTTTACCAGCCTGAGATTTCAAAGATATCAATCACCACACAGTTGTTTTTTGTTCAATGGTTTCTTTTTCAACAGATAGTGATCATGGAAATCAGAGCAACCAGTGTTCAAGATCAGTGGTGCAACCTGGTTGAACAGCCTCACTTTCATAGTACCATTGTAAAAATAATAATGAAGTCATGTTGTTCAATGCAGGCAATGCTCTACACCTGTTTATTTTCATTTAATCCTGTCTCCATCTCCCCACTGCTGCTGTTTTCAAACTTTTTTTATTCTCTTAAAGATTTTTTTTCATATCATTACATTCGGGTGAAGACTTCAGAGGCAAAACTGAAAAAATATAGGGCAACAGCATAGCAAGTGAGCTCACATGTACATAAAGAATGCACTGCACTGGATGACAACTAGATATTACTGTACAACCTAAGAGTAACTGTCTGTGGAGCCAGCCGATTTATTATAAGTGTTATCAGCTATGTGAGCTGCGAGTCAAAATGACAAAATCAACAGCCTTTACAGATTAAAATTGATGCACAAAGTGTTAAGAAATTTCAAAGAAAAATAATCAAACAGGACAGCAATTTTTTTTTAGTTGCCTTACGTACTATTCTGTTTTGAAATCCATTTGTCCACCTGCATTTCATTTTGCCTTCAGTGACTGGGCAACCGAATTTGTCCAGCCGTGCTAATTGACGGGAGGAAACTAGTACAGCAGTCATGGTGTAGATGATCAAATTCCGACATGAAATGCGAGATGCAGACAATGAAACAGACATGTTATTTTTCTAGTCTCCATTTTGGACAGATGTTGTGGTCAGCAGGTACCAGCCGCACTGCTAAACACAGTGGGAAATCAACAAAACATGACCCTCTTTTCTTAAGCTTTTTATCTCAAGAAAGTTACAGAAAATTGAATTATTTGTGGAAAAAAGTATCCTTTCCCCCCCCAGATTACATTTGTGTACTTTGTCTGTTGTGCAGAAGACGAGTGATGGGAGATGAAATGGATGCTTTTTTTCTTTTGGGTCAGTTCACTGACAAAAAAAAAGTGAGGCACAAAAAGTAGATTCCATTACATTCCCCGATTTTTTTTTTTTTTTTTTTTTTTTTGAATTTTTCTTTTCCTTGACTTTCCAGTGGCTGGAACATTTTTCACCCGTTTTCAAAATTCCCCAACTTTTCCAGTCTTCCCAGGCCTTTACAAACCCTGAACACCATCAATGCTATATAAATATATGTGACAAAATGCAATGCTCTGAGTAAATATGATCTCCAAAATGCATTGCTCATATGGTCAATACAACTGACAAAATGCACATCACAAGACTATCAAAACTGGTCGAGTCAACTGCTCATGGATTAAAATAATTGTTAAACCCCATTTTTCACTAGGTAAATATGACTGAAAAAGTGTACTGCAAACATATCTGCAAAAGACACTGCTCACAAGGAAAATATAGTTCTTACTCAGTAAATATACTTGAGAAATACAATACTAAGGACATGAATACACTGGTGAAAAACTGTGCTCACATGGTAAATTTACTTGTAAATAACTGCTCAAAGGGAAAAATTTACAAATGAAAAACACTTATCACAAGCTAAATATTCTTGTAGGATTAAAAAAACAAGACAAAAAAACTCTGTGTAAATGTCGCTATGAAAAGCACCACTTGCACTGTAAACATGCTTGTGAAAATTCACGGCTCACAGGGTTAAAGTACTTGTGAAATAGAATATGTCAGCTAATGATTGTTTCTGCCACTCCACATACCTTGACCTGTAAAATGAAAGAGATCATCCTAACAAGCCTGCACTAAACCGAAACAACGTGCGTGGTTTGAAAATATTGTCAATTGTTTACATCTTCTTGAGGACAGGGAGGGGTGGCGAACCATTGCAGAAACTGAAAATGGTTCTTTTCTAAGTTTTAAAAGGTCTCACCTTCATGAGTGGCGTAGGACGTGTAGTGACCAGAACCAGCCCTGGAAAATGAATAGAGAAACATTTTACAACGAACAACTTCAGAAATTTTGGGGAAAAAGCTTCCACTTTCCCAAACTTTCACCCTTCCTTCAGTATACATACAAGTTCTAGGAAACAGTACACCACCTAACACAAAACACTGCAGTTTTTCAGATTGCATGTGGGCGTCATCAAACAAAGCATGTTGCATGCTTTAACACTACCATGAAATCAAGTTCTTCAGATCATCTTCCAGGAGCACAACAGAATACCCTGGTTATTATCCCAGTAATAATTCCCTTTCTTGCCTCAGTATCTTTGAAGCGTTGGAAAAGAAAAAAAAAAAAAAAAGATAGCAGAAACATACATCACATCTATAACCATGCTCTCTGAACGTTTTATATGCTCCAGACTCCTGCAGTGGACAAGTAATATTTAAATGTAAGGTGAGACTTCTTGCCTAGCCACATGTTCAAGAGCAGCATAATCCCTGAGAAGCACAGGCTGTACTCGTATCACAGTTTACTGATTAATCTGGGATGATTTAGCAACATTTTGACAGAAAATTACCCCATATTTTGAGCGAAAGTTAATATGATTGGATGATTTGGGAGACCACGACAGATTAGTGATTGGTGGACACAAAAGTTCAGTTGAGCAAAGACAGCAGCAGTATCCGCATGTATTCAACATAATGAGCGCATTTATATGCCTAAACTAGTTATTCAAGTGTTTCATGATGACTGTAGTACCAAAAGATTAATTCATTGTGAACAATGATAGGATAACAAGATCAGAATCTTCAACTCAAATGTGAAACCTGTCCTTTTGTATGGTTCTGAAACGTGGCGAACAACAAAGACAAACACCCACAAACTCCAAACATTTATCAACAGATGTCTGCGAAACATTGTGAACATCAGATGGCCAGATGTTATTGCCAACACAGAACTGTGGAACAAGACCATGCAAGTTCCAACAGAAATAGAAATCAGAAAACGGAAGTGGGGATGGATTGGCCACACCCTCAGAAAGTCTCCATCCAACATCACAAGACAAGCCCTTGAATGGAACCCTCAGGGCAAAAGAAGAGTGGGAAGACCAAGACAGACATGGCGAAGGAGTACCGACGCAGAAGTGAAGGCCGCCGGAATGACGTGGGCCAAGCTGAAGAAGATCTCCCAAAACCGTGTCCGCTGGAAGAGTGTGGTTGCGGCCCTATGTTCCCCAGGGAATTCAGAGGACTAAGTCAAGTCAAGTCAAGAACAATGATAGAGATCACCATCAATGAAGCAAAGTTGGTCAGGTTGAAAATCTGACAGTCACAGACTGAAAGTTTATGATCAAGCCGTATCAATTCAAGTGTGAAATGGCAGGCCCATAAAATGTATCTGAAAAACTGAAAGAAGACTACTGTGTTCAAACTGACTTTTCAGACTAAAATTGAACAATAATATTGTTTGTAGTTATTTTGGGTGATAAACACTGATGACTTGGTTTGATTTAGCATCATTGGCCAAGTCCAGAGGTTTACGTCTAGTAAATCAAGTCAGGCAATTTGTCCGATCATCATTTTGTATCCAATTCCACTACAAATAAAAATAATAAAGCAAGTGAACTTTGAACACCTACTTCAAATGTAAATTTTGTATGATTAAAGTACAGTATTTAACAATTGTGGTGTTTGTTATAATAAAAAACGCAAACACTGCAAGTGGTGAGATGGTGACATCACTAATGGACCTATTTTGGCATAGTAAAAAATGTACCCGTGTCAATAATGTAATATAACTTTTCGGGGGGGGGGGGGGGGGGTCTTTTATTTATTTATTTCCTTATTTTGCTCTATTTCTATTCATTAAAAAGCAAATCATTAATAAAAAAAAAAAAATTTTAAACTTCCAATGATGGGAACCTAACACTGGCCATCACATTTAATTTTTAAAAAAATTAGATCTAGTTGCAAAGTGAGACGACTGCAGGCGGAAATCTAAACAAATCTTAAATAAATGTTAGCGAACCGCCCAGAGAAACATGGACAAACGAGTCACAAGACAAAACACAACGCGTTTCGACCTCTTAGGTCTTCTTCAGGTGAGAAACAAACGAATAAAATAACGAAAATTCACTTAGCTTTGATCGCTTCAGATCGCTTCAGAGTTCAGCGCAAGAAAGAAGGCTTGTACATAGCAGTTCATGTCCTTGCGCTGAACTCTGAAGCGATCTGAAGCGATCAAAGCTAAGTGAATTTTCGTTATTTTATTTGTTTGTTTCTCACCTGAAGAAGACCTAAGAGGTCGAAACGCGTTGTGTTTTGTCTTGTGACTCGTTTGTCCCCGTTTCTCTGGGCGGTTCGCTAACATTTATTTATAAAAAAAAAAAAAAATTAGCCCATTAGCCCCTGTCATGGGCCTGACAAGCTCCTGTGGCTCTCAGCTGTGAGGCTGGACTTGCCTCAGAAGGAAATGCATTTAATCAAAAGAAATTAGCCCACCCACTAAAGAAAAATTTAAGAAACGATTTGCTCAAAACAGAGCAGGTCAGTTGTTCTCTTGGCCAGTGTGCAACTGACGCCCTTAATTTCGTCATCTTCCTTCTTTTCAGACAAGTGGTCAAGTGCACAAACCCTCTTGCTAAGAAAGCCTGGGCAGATATTTTGCAGGAATCATGCCATCTATATACCTGCATGCCATCTATATACGTAATATTGCAATGGAAACTGATTCAATTTAAGGGATAAAATCATTCTGCAATTCACAGTCACTGTGTTCCCAACAATCCACAATCTCCAATGTCAGTGTACATGAATCTAACTAGTTTCCAGTTCCTCTCTCTTTTCTTCACATCAATTTCTATTAACTGGTAAGCTCGTCTTCATGAACATCAAGAATACACCAAGTTATCCTCATCTTGATTTAAACAATACCACATGGCTGACCAAAGGATTTGTGTAGCTTTATTCAGCAAAAAGTCCCCTCTCTCAATGGTTAACAACACTGGAACAAGCATAAAACAATGATAACATGGATGTCGTAAACATTTTGTCACAGTAGTACTTTTCAATAGACTGTGCTTTTTTTCAATTACTACTTTTACCTACTAAGACCATGTCAATAGTTGGGAAGCATGTAGGTAACTTAGAATGTGTATGATTATATTTGTGTTTGGGCACTTGTATGAGAGACAAACATATTGCAAGACAGAATTTAAAATGTGAAATGAAAAATGATATGAAGGAAGAAGGGTTGGGGGGGGGGGGGGGGAGAGACAGCTCACCCGAGCCGTGATGTACAATGACAGCAGCCAAATCATACAAGTTGCTGCCGGCCGCTCCACTGCCCCTGGTCTCATGGAGATTGTCAAGTACATAGCAGTTCATGTCCAAGCCGCTCAGAGGGAACTCCACAAAGGTCTCCAGCTTCACTCGACAGTATGTGCTCCATCGAAACCGTTTCAAGTGAAGACACAGAACCTGTGTGAAAGAAACAAACCATGAAAAACTCATTCACAGCCAAAGTTCCTCCAATGAAATAAACCTAGAAGGTAAAACAAAACAAAAATCTCAAAAT
Source organism: Conus ventricosus (assembly GCA_018398815.1). NCBI lineage: Eukaryota > Metazoa > Mollusca > Gastropoda > Neogastropoda > Conidae > Conus > Conus ventricosus. The sequence continues at coordinate 78,137,931 of CM031603.1, forward strand.
ACAAGTGGCTATCAGCATATCAACCCCCATCTAAGCTCATCCCTCGTTTTTTTTTTCCTCGAAGTAAGATACCACCATGGCTGTTTTGTGAAAACATTTTATAAATAAACATGTTTATAAAACCTCTGAGTGTCAGTTTGCAATGTTGTACCCACTGCAGGCATTCCTGTATAATCCCAATTTGCCACATTTCTGTACAGAAATGGCTTCAGTGATTTTCTGTTAAAACTTGTTAGCTACTAAGCTGCAAGATGAAAGCACTTGATTTTATTATACTTCACCCATTTACTTAAGAATTTTCAAAACCACTGTTGTGAAATTTTTCATCCTACAACATGCCTTAAAAAAAATTAAAAAAAAACAAAACACACACACATAAACAGAGGAAAACAATCATTCAGTGAACACTTCTGATGCTCTAGACAAAGTGACAGTATCCTAACAACCTGGTCATTGAACACCACCTTAAATACTTTGTCATTTGTACTGGTTACTTGCCAGTTTTTCCTTCGCTCTTTGTCACATATGAAACACCACTGACCAGTACCGAAATTTTTATTATACACAACTGTAGACATTTTGTCCAAAACGACAGGTTGAGACAACACTGATTTCAAATTTCCATTAAGCCATTTTTACACACACACACAAAAATTGAACATGGTGTGAATCCAACTTCTTGAATAAATCTCATGATTTTATTTAAGACATTAACCCAATCTGACCAGTTTTCCCATCAAAAATGAACTTGATCGTAATAACACCTTCATCTGGAATGAAGATGATCCTCTACAGTTTAAGCTACAAGTTAACTGGGGTTTTTTCCAAATAAAACAGCTCCTTGCTATAGTCAGTCCATGTTAAATCATCTTTCCTCTTCTTCCAAATCTTAGGTTTATATCACACCAATATGTTCACACCTCTACTTACATATACAAAAAAAAACAAACAAATCTAGCCATATGTTCACAGGAATAGAAATTCAACCAAAAAACCTACATTATGTAAATAACCAGCACTGACTCAACTAGGAGGATGGAGATTGGATGAGGGAGGGGAAGGAAGAGGTAAAATACAAAGTCACATTCTTACATTTGGCAAACGTCGAATCCAGAACTTCTTTGTAGAGCGCTGCCGTAGCTTACAGCTGCTGCACATGTACAGCTCCGACTCCTCAAGCTCCTCCACATCTGTGAAACTCTGTAGGCAATCTACGCAGGAAAATAAAATTACACCTGTTTGATAGTCAAGTCTTTACTCATTCTTTTCAATCACAAATGGTCACACTTTACAAATTCTCATTCCTTGCTGCATTACAGACAATGGAGAGAAAACAGAAATCTATTATGTTTTAAAATAAGATTTCATTTTGTAAATTTAAAAAAATGAAGAAAAAAAAACAGCAAGCATTCTGAGAGAACAATACAAACACACCAAATTTTTTGCTTTAATAAGACTGACAGATTGTTAAAAGGTGGGTTTGTTTGTTTGGGGGGGGGGGGGGGGGGGGGGGGGGGGAGGTTGTTTTATTTTTTGTAAAAAAAAAGGAAACAAATCATACCAAGTCACAAGCCAGGACAGGAAAATCAGCACATGGCAAAGTGCGAATTAAAATGGGGTCCTAAATTTTATTTGTTTTCGCCTCAAGAAGACCCAAGAGGTCGAAATGCATTGTGTCTACTCCTGTACTCTGTTTGTCTGTGTCCTTGGTGGTAACTAACCCCCTCTCTTTCTAAAATTTCCACCTTCAGTCACTCCGTTTTGAAACTTAAAATGGGGTGTGGAAACTGAAGTCAGATGCACTGCGCAGACTGGCCACTGACCTGACAGTTTGCAGACAGGGTCCCCTTCTTTGGGTTTCTGCCGCACAACAAACTGGCTGGGGATGTCCAGGGAGAGGTCTGAAACAAGCAAGGCCATCAGCTCTGCAGTCAAATCATCAGACAGCAATATAATATACTTAGGTCCGAGGACTAAAACTGGCCGAACAACTAACAGCGGCATGGAATTCAATGTTCCAACAGGTTCACTTCAGAAACATATTTCACATATCAAACTGAAATCAATGCTTCCACTTTCAGTTCAGCTTCTCGTACCAAAAATATTTCTATTATATCTTTATTCACTTTACCTCATTTGAGATTTAGTCCAAGTTCAGTGTTTAAAATCTAAAAGCTGCACTTCGCTGTAAACCAAACTTTGTCAGAGTGCAAAAGCAATGAGGAAAACAAATGGTAGTGGTCAGTATGAAATAAACAACAAACGAACAAACAAAACAAAAAAAAATGCTGTTTGTCTATTTGATTCTATGCAACAACAGGATAAAGGGCAAAGGGTCATTGCAGAACAAGAGAAGCATACAAATACGATTCCATCGACTACGATATTTTCAGCAGGATAGTCACCACCAAGCTGCAGACAAAATATTTTTACAGGATGCTCAACCCCCCCCCCCCCCCCCCCCCCCCCCCCCCCTCTCTCTCTCCCCAAAGAAAGAGTAATTTAAACAAAACAAAAGTAGCACATTTTCCACTGCCCACACTGACATCTCCACTTCAATCAATCTCAGTATTGTACAGTTCTTGGAAATAAATCTGAAGCCAAGCACAATTGTTAAGTGACAGCATGAGCAGTAGCAGACAGTATTCCTCACTTCTGAGAATATGTTAATGACCTGCCATTTTAACAGCGCCCTTCAACCACCTGCAGCGCCCCACCCTACCATTCCTCTCTCTTCCTCTCTCAGTTCAGTCTTCTCTTCTCACTCCAGTTTTGAACTCATCCATCCTTTCTCTGGACACTATCTTCTCTCTCATCTTTTGCTCCTTCTCAATAGCATTAACAACAGCCATCTGGAACGTTCTGACTTTTGATTATTATCAAGACAGTTATAATTGTTATAGCCCAGCCAATCACAGTCTATGCAAACTGGCACAAACAGAAGCTATAAGTGCTAACATATGCACATAAGTATGACACGGTTCTACATTAAGGACCTCTAAACACATCATTAGATCTTAATTTCTAATTCTTTGGTGTGTTTTTTTCCCTATTCTGAATAGTGGAATAACTTTCCAAATGTACACACAACTATACACCAAATACAAGACACCAATCTCACCTAAAAAGGGGTCATGTTTTTTTGACTCGATACCACAGATGAGGCACTTGACCTCATTCTGCAGTAGTCCCCAAAGATGGCGGTGACAATGGTGGATGTGGACTTCTGGGTGATGAACTGGGAGTTGGAGGTAGGGTACGGCAGCAGTTGCAGCAGCTCAGAGTGCATGCGGTCTAACAAGTAGCGCATGAACTCATGGGCATCTTGCTGCTGATAGCCCCTGAACACACAACGTCAGGCAGTGCTCAACACCGTCTAGTCATATCTTGGTTCAAGCACCTGATCCCTTCAGCCACATACATGCCAACACTTACACACACACACAGCCTGCACACACACACACACACACACACACACACACACACACACACACACACATACACACACACTCACTCCTCTTGCATTCAGATAAGAATGGCAGTGTTACCTCTGAACATATGATACACAGTTATCAATAAACAAACTGGAAAAAAAAGCTAAGGTAGACAAGGTTAAAACGTGGAAACACACACAATACCTGAATCTTGGAACCACTTTCCAAATAACATTGAAGAGTGATTCTGGAGAGATGGCGGTTTTGTTGCCTTGCCACAGTGCTACCAAGATCTTCCGTAATTCTTCCACAACAAGACTGCCAAAGACACAAAATCAGAAATAAATCATTTATCAAATAACAAGTTATACAAAAAAAAAATAAAGGAATAAGTGACTAACAAAGCAAAAAACGGAAAAAAAAAAGGATAAAAGATAGGACTCAGAGAGTTGGGGGGGGGGGGGGGGGGGGGGGGAACAGGGTTCCACAAGTAGCTTTCAAGTGGAAGTCTGTTCCAACATCTCTCAAACAATTTGCAGCAAAAGCCAGCGCTACTTTTTGAAAAACAAGGACTCTCAAAGTATTTTTGTTTTTAAAAACACACACGAAAAAAAAACCATCATTCTATCTGTTGTCTTCATGACTGCAAATCCTTACTCTAAAGTCTGCAGAACAGAAACAGCTGCAGGACACGAGGGTGAAATGTCACCAGTTCATATCCAAGAACACTCTGATCCTGCAGAAGGTAACTGCCTACTGAAATACTTACGACAATGAAATGGCTAACATTCTTGACACAAAGGGCAGCGTGCTGGGCCAGACAGACTAACCAGTCTCCTGTGATCTTCATGGTGATCTATCCCAAGGAATTACACTCCAAATGAAATAACATCAAGGGCCTCAGAACAGATTTTATCACCGTATGCCTGACCAGAAAAAAAAGCTGTCATCTTCTGGCCACTCCCAACAAAACAACAGCTTGGGCCTTGAAACAGGTGTTAACATGCCTGACCACGAAGAAGTTGCTGTCAAGTTCTGGCCATAGCATGGCCATAGAATGCCCTGGCTCACCTACACATGATAAAGACTTCAAAACTGACCAGCGACCATACAGTATGAACACCCCAACCCTTGAAAACTTCCTTTAGTAATGCCCAACCTCTTCTGATGAGATTCACAATTCTGGAATGAAGCAATGGTCCTGAGAGAGAAACAGTAAGATAAGATAAGATAATGTTGCTTATAGCCCAGCGACCGCAAAGGGCCACATCAGGGCTGTCACCACGTTAAAATCAACTCACCAGTCATTTTAAAAAAATAAAAAAATAAAAAAAACTTTCACACATCTCTTTCAATAACATCTTCTAGAAACGCACCAGAAACTTCGTTAAAAATCTTTCTTCCGTAAAATCTTAAATCAGATGAAAAATGTTAATCTCTCTCAAAAACCCAAGGATCACGTCAGGCGGGACATCCCTGAACAGGATCTTCATGGACTCCGCTGTAAAATGTTTGTGTCTCACATCGTGCAAGTCCCAACACTCTAAAAGAATATGTTTCATTGTGAGTGGCACATGACATGGAATGCACCACGGAGCTTCTTCACTCTTTAAAAGGTAGGAATGAGTAAATACGAATGGCCGGTGTAAAATCCCTGCAGTGTAACACAGCCTTGTCATAGCAACTATAAAAAAAAAAAAAGTTAAGCAAGGAAACTGGTATGTTGAAAAACAGCTCACGCATAATCTGAACATACTGACTTGATGGTGTGCTTATTAACATGTACAGTTCAGTGCATAAAACTGTCAATGAAAGCTGCCTTCTGAAACACTATTCATGACATTTGCATCTGGTCATTAAAAAACAAAACAAAAGGTGAGCCATTGAGAAAAAATTTCTCTGCACTTTACAAATCCTGTGCCTGTAACAATCTAGTAACTTCAGTCAAAACTGTCTGAAATAGTACCTTCAATGTATTTCACTCGCAGCCAAATCCAATACTTGTTTCTTTGGCTCTACAAATGACAATAACAAAATTCATTCTACAAACACATACACACCAACATAGGTATACATACATGTGCATCACGTATACTTGATACAAGCAAGCAAGGAGAGAAATGAGGAGTAAAATCTATACAAACATTAAGAAGCTCAAAAATGCAAAATCCTTACGCATCCTCTCCAAGATCTCGAGACTTCTTGGTATGGTTGTACCGCTTGACCTTTACTGCTTTGTCTTCAAGTGATGGAAGCTGTTTGATGTACCCGCAAAAGTACTGAATGTTACTGCAAAAGAAAACCATACATACATTAAATCTCACATGCACATGAAATCAGAAAAGTGGTTAGATGAAAGCATAAACCATGCCCATACAATGTAAAAAACATGGATTGTGTACAACTGTGTCACACCATTAAAGGAATAAATCAAATTATTTTAGTTTTCATTTGCTGTTCTTAGTTTAATTTTTTTTTTCTCTTCCTCCCCCACCCCACCCATACTCCCTCCCCAATCTTTCTCCTTCCCTGCCCCACTCAACCGGCAATATGTACTCACAACTCAAAAACATGTAGATATTCCCTATCTCACAGATGCCAGTTGTTACTATTGCAAATGTCTTTCCTAATCTAAAGAAAAGGAGCCAAGTCCAAGAATTCTACGGCCACTGATATCATGCTGAGGAACAGATAAGTGACTATTCCAAAAACACAGTTATTTATGTATATAGTTACAAGGTCAACTGTAGCTTCCCCTGCCATTATAACCTACCAAAATCTTTATATTTAATGACCCAAGCATGCAACATATTCATCGAAAAAAATCTTTCTGACTGCTTAGAAGGAATGTGAAATATTAAAAATACAATCTATGCATTATTCTAAAAATGACAAATCCTCATCTTTGAGCAAGGTCAAAAAAATGGGGATGACTGAAAAGGTGTCATCAATACCAGTCCTTCTGCTATGATATATTTCTCTAGCAGGGGCTAAAAAAATGTATGTGGTGATCTTAAATATCGTCATAATAAGCACAGATAGTAAAACATTCATATCAAAATGATTATTTGAAAACAAAGTACAAGAGGAAGTCAACACCTAGTAAATCAAAAGGTCACCACCAATTGGGACTTCCTACCTGAGTGATTGAAGAACAGCATTCATGAAGCAGGTATTTCCCAAGTTCCGTAAACCAGGTGTTCTGGGGGGACGGGATAATTTCTTCTCTTCCTGGATGATTGAACATCAATAGCACATGTATGGTTATGTTTCTGAGTGACAATGCATTTACAAACAATAATAATAACCTGCAACTTGTATAACATTGGTGGACATTGTGTGTGTGTGTGTGTGTGTGTGTGTGTGTGTGTGTGTGTGTGTGTGTGTGTGTGTGTGTGTGTGTGCGTGTGCACACGCGAATGCGCATGCATGCCAGCATGCATATGATTCAGTGGTTTTGTGTGTGTGTGTGTGTGTGTGTGTGTGTGTGTGTGTGTGTGTGTGTGTGTGTGTGTGTGTGTGTGCGTGTGTGTGGTGTACATATGCATGTGTATGGGTACTCAAACACTTTCTCTAATGCTCAGTATTTTTTTCAAAAAGACATACGAGTTTGAGAAAAACAAATCTGCAAGTTAACAAAAAAAAGAAAAAAAAAATTAGAAACAAAATCAAAAACTTACTTTTTTCCTTCTCTTTTTGTCATTTTCTGAAGAATGTGCTGATACTCCCCTTGTTCGTTTTCCCCTCCTCCTCTTCCTTTGTGGACTGAAACATGAAACAAAATTTAAGAAATCACATCTAATAAATATCTTCTTAGTCATCTTGATTTTTTTGCCTGTACTTTTGTTCTCTTCCAGCGAAAATTTGTTCAAGTAAACAGCATGCTGGAAGTTTCAAGCCATTTCAATTCAGGTTCATAATATACAATGGAAACTATTAATACACACAACAAGACCCTATACATCAATAATACAGTGGGCACTTCGAGGTGTAAATTTTATTATATCTCAAAAATACTAACTCACAGCCAAATTACCAGCTGCTCACAGTACAAATTCGACCTTTCAGGCTTCAATCCAAAATGCAGTTACTTCCTTTGATTAGTGATTCATTTTTACATATTAATTTTTTTTTATTTAAAAGAACCATCGACCATGAAACTTTCATACATCGTCAGACCTGCTGCATAAAAACTTAATCATCAGTGATAATCTTGTCCGATCACAGTATTAAAATATACTGATAATACTGTGTTTTGCCGTCTGTTTCTTGTGCATGAAATATTCATAATTTAAAGAAATAAAAATTTTATGATTCATCTTGATTTTTTGCTGTTCTTTTGTTTCTTCATGTACAATTTATGCTTATACAACATGTGCGTTTCAACCATTTCAATTCCAGGTCATAATTATGTGCTAATCATTTCAAATACACCAACGGCCTGTTCAACATAATTAAGTTGGAGGCAGGGGAGTTTAACTAGTCTATATCTCCAAAAGTCGTAATCACAGAAATTACCAGGCTGTTTCTGCAAGTCTCCCTCCAGCTCAATCAAATGCGTTACTCCTTTGATAGTGATCTGTGTTACATATGTTTTTTTGCTAATTTAAAAGACGCATGACCTTAACATTTGGCTCTTAGTTGATATCAGTGGTGTCATGAAAATGTAATAAATCTTGCCTGAATGCCCATGAAGGGTAAAATTTTTAAACAAGCAGTATGATACAATTCAGATAAGTAGATTTCAATGATGTTGGTACATGCAGTTCAGCAATTCGAAAATACCAACATAACTAAATTGTAAAATATTTTGATTCATGGGAATTATTTTGCCTTTAAAGTATGTAAGTTTATACTGCCTTCTTGCTCACAAATCTGGTTCAAAGTAAGCCTTTTGTTGGTCTCAATTATTTCAATATAGGCCCACCAATCTATGTTACAAAGGAAACCAATCACCTTTAGATCCTTGACTTACAAATGCAAACTAAAACCTTGCATTTTTTTCCTTATTATTGTTTCAAATAATATTCAAATTTGCGAATTTTTTTACAGATTTCGTTGTTATAAATAATATTTAAATCCAACATTTCCCAGTCAAGATGTTAATATTAGAACATTCTAACACTTTCTCAAATAGCTATGATTGGGAAACTTTTTTTCATTTATAGCCAATACAAATGCTTACATGAATTTTTATTTATTTTAAGAATAAAAAATGACTACATTAAATTGGGAAGGTTTAAAAAAAAATGAATTAAATAGGAAGGTAATAAATCGGATATGTTAACTGACAAACTTTTACGGTATAGTTTACGTACAACCTTTTGTGTATGAATGTTTGAACACACTTGTGGATCACAAATTGGTCACATCATTACTGTCAATATAGACCATTTCAATATACCTTTAGTCAAATAGAAGATTTCAATTCCATTTATTAGCACTATAGACCCAATCTCTCAATGGTATTTGCCTAGTCACTACATTATTGTCAAATTCGACAATCATTCGGGTTAAAAGTAATTGTTATTTCCATCGAGCTATAGGTTTAAAAAAAATTTAATTTTGAGGGTTGTTTAAACCATTGCAAATAAATCTTAACACTTAACTCCAACAGCCCATTCAGACAAATCTTAAACTAAACCTCAAACACCCATTGTAAAGATGAATTAATAAAAAAAAAAGCCACAATGGGGGATAGTTTACTAAACATATCTGAAGCCTATCATGTGGATGGATCTATAACTGAAACCTATTGAAAATGCTTAAAACCTAACCTTTTTATCTATGTTATAAACTGCCTTTTTTTGTGTCACATATTTATGAAAGTAGGTGTTTGACCAAGAACCAAGTATATAAACAATATAATGGGAGTTGGGTTCTCCCAGAACCAGTACACCTCAGGGGCAATCTGGGCTTCGCATAACCCTCGCGCTTCAATCTCTCCTAAATACAACCCTACGCAGTCTCAATCTACAGATCAACAGCTTTCACGATGGTCTGTCAACAGCTTTTATTTGTGGCTTCAAAACTTTGTGACGTTTGTCCAGACGTTACTCAAGTTCCAGAGCTTGACGTTTCAAATCCTCACATGTGTAGTGCACAAAAAAATACATGTACGCAGTTGAAATTAATACAAGCATTAATTTTGAAAGACCTGAAGTTATGAACATTTGAAAAAAAAAAAAAGAAATATGTGACTTCGCTTATAGATTTAAACTGTGAAGTTATAAACGCAGGGTTGCACATCCACGTCGGACATCGGACATAGACCGATTGCACATGCAAAATGTCCGATATAACTGGCAGTGAAGAGGACAAATGTCCCATTACTTTGCCGAAAACGCGGTCACTGTCCGATAGCTTTCCGATGCTCACGGGCATGGCACCGGCCGTTTATATCAAGCCCGCATAATTATTTGAGTCCGACCGTCGTACAGAACTCCAGTCTGTAACTTTAGTGTAAGCCCAGTGAATCACTAAGCCTATAACTATTACTAGTCCCGTGTGCCACTGGCACTAAGCTTAGTGGCGAGCCGTGGCGGTCTATTTTTAGCTCGTTGGCTTGCAACTCTGCCTCCGACCTTTGCTCCGACTCGCAGAGGCTGAGCCAGCGAGGTACACGGCTCGCAGCTGAGAGCTCGCAGCCAGCTTGTGTCAGGGTTATTTTTAGCGTAAAGCGTGTTGTAGGCCATGTAGGCACATGTTGCCCAGCTTGCCATCACCCTGCCCGTCCATACAGCTGATGTAGAAAGAGGGTTCAGCACTCAGAATTTGATTTTGACAAGTCAAAGGAACAGACTGACAGCAGAAAACCAGGCCATGCTGATGAGGGTGCAAATGGAAGGACCAAGTGATGTCATGGGGGAATCAGAATGGGTGTTCAGGGTGACAGAAAAGTGGGGAGAGAAAAGGAAAAGAATGCTCTTCAACCAAAAAGACGACTCCAAATGAATCAATATTGTACTTGAATACTAGCATTAGCAATGAATAGTGATTTAGGAAAGACACTGCCTCTGTGTGTGTGACTGTGTGTGTGTGTGGACTAGTAATAGTATGTTTACCAAACATGGCTTCCCACTCTAGGAATATAGTCAGCTTTTGTAATACCATTTTGTGTGCATGATAAAACTTAATATACATTCAATCTGGCTTGCGTTCAAAATGTCCGATTGATTTTGTTATGAAGAGGACAAATGTCCTATTACTTCAGGGTGGTCCAGGACATTTGTCCTATAGATACTGCTAAGGATGTACAACCCTGAAACGTATACTTGGATTTAAACCTTGAACCCCCCACATGTGTACTTTTTGAAGAGTCCAAACAAATTTCAATAAATTTACTAAGAAAAGAAAGACTCTTAAATTCTGTGCACAAGCTAATTTCTAATGGAAGCAAAAATAAACATTTGTGTGATTTTGTTTCTTTTTTAACCTATTTATTAAACAAATTCTAATAAACCTTATACATAAGCTGTATTAATAATACACTGGGGTGACGAGCTTAAGGATATATAGGCCTAATACCAATCTCCTGATTATCATAAATCAGGCGTGAAAAATATGAATTGTAAGGTTAGTGGGCATGATGCTTTGCTGAAAAAAATCAAGTTAAAAACTGTCATATAAACAGAATGTTTTAAAAGATATAAATTGATCAGTATTTGTTCATTTTGTCTACCAAATTAACCAACTGGTGTTTTGTCACACAATAAAGAACCACGAATTACAAAGGGCCCATTTAACGTGGCCTTTCAGCTCGCATTAAGTGACAATATAAAAGTGCAATAAATGTACTTGTATTTGCAATTAGTAAAGATAATATTCCAACACCTTTTTTTTTTTCCAAAGCATATAACTACAGACATGTTAACCCATTCGATTTCGCCGAATTTTGTTTCAATGACTGGAGAAAATACAACGAAGATGACGAACTTGAAAAAATAATAATAATACAAATAAAACAATCTGGAAAAAATTCTAGAAATGATATTCTTGAGTGGTATTTGCATTTGCGGATATTAACCATTGATGGGGAAATCTGGTTCAAGAGTGACAACTCATGCCAACTTCCACACGCGAAATAACATCAGGCCGTGTCAAATTTTGACAACATGCTTAGAAACATCGAAAAAATCGGTTAAAAGAGCACGAGTATGTGCCAAAGTATGCTGATGTATCAGGTTTGACAGTAATGTGTGTCTGAAAGAACCTATTTCATCATAGTTAAAGTAAGATTAGGCAGGTACTGCCTGGAAGAATTCTCTGCTGTGTGGTGGCAAGTGAAAACGAAACTTGTTCTGAATACAGGCATCAATCGCAGACGTATCTTCATTAGGCTCAACAAACGGTACTGTGACTATTGGCCGAAGCAGCATTTGCACAATCTCTCAGCAAAATGACAAAGGAATGGTCAGTTTGGAAAAAAAAAACTGGATCGGACAGAGTAATTAGGATGCAGTTTTACCAAAATATTCAGGAGAAAAAAAAATCCATCCAAACATTTCGTGATTACAGGATCTCTGGACAAACAGCAACGTCAAATTCCAGTTTCTGCCATTTCCGGATGTGTAGTTTCATCTATGCTATGATTTTATTCTTAAAAAATTAACAGTCTTTGATGCGCATTGTCTCAAGACAAAATAGTGATTATACTGATTTTTTTGTTTGTTTATAGTTGAGAAAGAAAAAGCTAAGCACTGTTATGAAATTATGAACTTAGTCTGTATACTGTTTTTACATTTCAATTAATCATACTATATTTGTAGAAAGGGTTTCAACACTTTCAAATATAATTCTATTTTGAAATTGAAATACTGAAAAGTAAAAATATGTCACAATGTGAAAATTATTAACAATGCATTCAACTTTAGCTGCAAATACAACAATTTGTAGACACCAATCACATCAAAATAGTACCACGCATTGAATGCAAATGGCAAATAAATAACCCTTTAAAATCAAGTTTAATTTTTCATTGTGCTTGTCATAGAAACAAGACACAAATTCTGATTCCTGATCACATATGTAGTGCATTTGTGGAACATTCTGAAATCAATGATCTGGTATTACTCCATCAACAAACAATACAAAACGCATCTCTGTGACTCTTCAAAACAAGACAAGGAAATGACCTCTAAAATTACTAGTTTATTAGATGTTCAATGCAAGATTATGCATGAACTTGGATTAATTAAGACAAAACAACAATGTCCATGCCACAAGGTATCACTCCTCACCAGAAGGCCATGTAGTTGTGGCAGTCCATGCAGACATGATGCTTTTCAGTTTCAGTCTCTTCAAAATGTTTCTTTGCGTGAGCATTGACATACCTGTGGAGAAAGAAAAAAAAAGACAAAAACTCATCTTAGAAACTGAAGATTACGGATACAAAAGTTGTTTATACTTCTTTATGTTGATCATAATACTAAAATTTGCATCATATCTGACATCATCATCATCATCACCTATTTACCCCTTCTGGGGTACAGGCCACCAACCAAGGACCTCCAGGCATCTCTGTCCAAAATATCTCAGGACAGAGATATTTGACATACACAACCAATAATAATGAAAGAATAAATAAAACCACATAGTTCTAGCCTGCACGACCTTTTTTATAATTGGTATTTAACTTTGGGGGGCTGAAAATCTCTTCAATACAGACACTATTGACTCATCAAAAACCTTCAAAAGAATAGTAACTGTAAATAACATCTTTCTGTGAAGAACTATCTTTATGTGACTGTAAAATTGTACAGGGCTCTACATCATGTATTACACATACCACAGATTAAGTATATAGTCTGTGTAACCTCCTTAGTCTATGCACATACACTGCTGCAAGTCCCCTGGCGTTTCTAATTCTGATGTCAACAGATAAAGGGGAGTTATTGACTTTGGGCTTTACTTAGCATATTTCATCACCTTTTAGGCAGGAAAAATCCTCAAAATGCATACTTTATAACAATATTTTAAAATTCAGGATTTCTTTTCAACTAATTTCAAATTTCAGAAGAAAAAAATCAGATAAGAAAATTCCTGAAAATATTAGGACCAGGGGTAAATAGGGGTTATAAATCACAAAAAGAGTGAAACACTAAAAACAAAAGTGAAAACAAAGGAAAACAAAAACCATAATAGGATAATATCAAAACAAGTTTCAGTCCAAGGCTGGTTTTCAGTCCACGGCTGGTTTTCATCACATGAGAAACAAAATTGCTGATGTTCTGACCATATTTTGACTTTTGACTAGTACACATACTGAAGTTTCAATATCACTCAGCATGCTGGTGACACTTTTTCATCTACCTTGTCAGAAGCAATGTGATGATCTGTCATAAAAATGTCATTTTTACAGGGAGTTTTTTGTTTAGTTTGTGTGTGTTTTTTTTTAAACCTCCAAAAAGCATACATAAAACATACAATACTTTATTTCATCCTTTTAAGGAGATGCCTGTTGTGCAAACACAAATAAACAATAGTGCCACAAAATTTCCCTACTGATCACTTAACTGATCCACTCCCACATCATAACATAACACATTAAACAAATACACACCATCAGGCTCCATTTCACACATGCACAGAATGCACTAAAACACATAGAGATCTCCCACCTCAACGTGCCATGGATTACAATAATGTTAGAATGAAAATTCAATACCTTTAACTTCCCACTATAAATATAATGATTGCAACATCACAGAAAAAACACACAAAATACATATGAAAGAATTATCACATTTGACTTCACTTTGCTTGATATATTCAAATTCTTGATTTCTAGTTCACCTGCTATTACCATAAGAGTAGACTTTTGATGGCAGAATATGATAACACATTATCTCTATAATAAATGCATAGTCATTACAGGATAATTCAAACGAAAAACAATGAACAGACACAAACGTTTTGAAGTACATTTCCATCAAGTATACAACCTTCTACCACAAAATAAGTCTGACATCAATATTTTTTCCCATATGTAGCATCTCTTATTCCCTTTTTAACACTAGAAGCACAAACTACTTCAAAACATTCATATCACCAGACAAACGTTGCTGGAGCCTATTTTTGCTAAATAAAATATACAGCATTCCCAATGACAATCACCTGCTTTCTAAAACATAGAATGACTGCGACTTATTTCAAATTGTGTTCGATGCCCACTTTTTTTTTTTTTTTTTTTTTTGGGGGGAGGGGGGGGGGGTGCAGCAGGGATTTAGTTTGGTTTTGATCTTTGCTTTGTATTGCGTCTATTGCACAATGAATCTTGTATTATGCATGATTAGAGATGAAGAAAACGCATTCTTTTTACCGATCTGTGTGTGTGATCTACAAAAGATACTCCGCACAGCCCTGCATACCTCTGACGAGCATGGTAGTCAAGTGGCTAGTGTGTTTGGATTTTCATTAGTAAATCTCAAACTTCAATCCTGGCGGTTATCTGATGGATGTTTCAATCTTGGCATAGTCCGGCAGGTAAAGTATGGAGATGTTTTCAATGTCTAAAATCTGATTGGATTTGAGTATTCATAATGTGCATTATACATGCACACGATGAAAGTTAATTTGCACATTCAATTATTCTAGAATCCATATCACTTGTCAGAGACTGAAATTTATACACTAACATTGAAAGATCTTTTCGCTGTGTACCTTTCTTTCTCTCTTTGGACATATGCACCCCCTCAGTACAGCAGCTAAACATAATAGTCAACCTCATATTTACATGTGTACAGAACAGTGAATGTTGACTGCAAATCTTTTTAAATTTCATAAACAACAGGGTTGGTACCTTTCACTGCGGATGGAAAGATCATTTTGGTTTTTACAGATGTTTTGTGCACACTTGTATTACACCTCACAATTTCTGTCTGACTCGTCTCTCTCTCCTTTCATTTCACCTTTGCAATAAGACCAATTACCCACAATGTCTCTTGAGACTGACTACAACTGATCTTCACATCCACAATTCACACTGCTACCATTTTTGTTTATACTAATCAATATGATAATTTTGACTGTAAAAGGGCACATAAATACACCCAACATGCACCCACCATGCTGGTCATGTAACACTACAAAACATGGATACAGAATCAAATACTCTGCAACAAAAATTCTCATCTTCCCTTCTATACATACAATAAATCACACTAATAACTTAATGTGATGATTATCATTCTTCATTGCTTACTCAGTCCTTCGAATGAGACTATAAACCGAGGTTCCGTGTGTGAACGCACACATAACATCTTGCACACACGTAAAATCCCATCACCAACTTTCGGAAGAGAAGGCCAGTTTGGCCGTTGGTATGGATGACATGTTACACATAGCATGCACCCTGCGGCGTGAGAAATGGAAAGAATGAAGGAAGTAAGGAAAATGAGTGATCGATATTGAACAATACTGACTGGATGACACGGGAAACGACTGAATGAAGCGCCAGCTGGCAGCTCTTCAGTCAGCACTACCCAGGTAGGCAGCCCGTTGTGTAAACGAGTGTTGATTGTAAAGCGCTTAGAGCTTGGTCTCTAGCCGAGAATAGGCACTATACAAGTATTCATTATTATTATTATGATTATACTCTGTATAAATTCTAATAGTGACACTCTTCTGCTGGTAGTCCTAAGAGTAAAATCCAGCACATTGCGTTTTAAACCTTGGAAAGTGGTGGTTTTGGGGTGGGGGTCTTTTTTCAAATCCTCAAGGGTGAAAACATGACGCAGTTCTTTCGTAACAAGATAAGATAATGTTGCTTATAGCCCAGCCGACCGCAAAGGGCCACATCAGGGCTGCTTTCGTAACAAAGAAATATATGGATCTCTCAGTGAAATTGCAAGTGAACATGATGTAAAAAAATATTGTACCCATTACAGTCTATTACTTTTTCCCGTTTTTCTTAAACCTAACACACACACACACACACACACACACACACACACACCACACACACACACACACATGAGCACACACACAGGAGAGAAATAATTTTTTCTCTTTTTGATTGATACCTTCCGCAGTTAACTATGCCACACTGTAGGCAAATCCATGGACTTTTCTCTGTGTTGCAGACTGAAACAGAAATACAAAATATATTTCACACAAAAATGTACTTGGTCAGTTCATTATGTTACAACACTAACATTAGTAGCAAATATAATGAAATGTACATTTGCAAAACCATAACATATCAATATCAAGTGACACCAACAGCTTGTCTCTTACATTAAAGCAAAAGCAGGAGGCTATAGTCTTAGTGATTCCTTCACATGGAGCATTCAAGGGACAGCAAAGGATGAGTTAACCAGGTTGCAAGAAACACCCTTTGCACCATCAGACATGATTGACAGAAAGAGTAACAGTAGTACATGGACTCTTTCAGAGGACTCCCTCCTGACTATGTTAGAGAGGCACTGAAATGCTGGAACACTGCTGAGGTAGTAATGGACTTGTTATCTTGTGGTCTCTAGGGCTCATAATTCTATGCTAAGAAGAAAACCTAATGCTTCCCCACACATCCAGCTATTGCGTCAAAGAAGGCAAGTCAAAGTATGACAGAGGAGGAGGGATTTGTTCCTGTGGAATGTTGCAAGATTATGCTCAGAACAGAAGACTTGCCTGAGGCTTCCCCATTTGAGGAAATTAAAAAAAAGAGAAAGAACCCACAAAGTGGATGAGCAGGATGCTGATCTGCCAACCTAACAAATTCTGGGAAGTACCTTGAGGAAGACAGGGAGTCCTTATAAGTTGCCCTTGAACAACTAGCAGACAGAGGGCTGACAGATGGATGAGGAACAAGCAGTGACTCGCTGGGCAAAGACGGAGGAATCCATCTAATCCCACTATACCTATGGAACGTATGCTAAAGGAAATTGAACTTTTTCATATTCCCTGTTTGGCAAAACTTACTTATCATGTCAAACTTTTGTAAGCTACAGCAGTGGTTAGCTCTGTTTGGCCAAATTTTCATGGCTTACATAGTAAGTAGATACCCTTCTCACTGTCTTCAGTCTCTAGGAAACGGTGCAGAGTTGCTCCTGCTTCCTCACCATTCTATTACCAAATTCCTTGCCAGTTACACACAGAGGTTTACACTCTGCTTTGTTTACTCACAATGCGTAACTGTTGTTTGTTTTTTTTATCTTTAGTGACTATGCCCAAACCCTTTTGTTTCAATTCCTGAACACTTGTAGGTTTTGGACCAGTAACTTGTTACTCCCATGTTTAACATTGATCTGTTCTCCTGCTCCATTATCTGCTTCCTGCTGGCTCTCACCAATCTCAATTATTTCTTGCGCTTGACCGGAACCGGGAATAAGCACCCATCTGGGCTGTTAAGGGCAATTTGGAACTCTGATCTTCTCCCACCCTTGAGGACCCCAAGTCTGGATCCAGTCAATAAGAAAGACAAACACCACCAATGCATGAGGATCTAAGTGTGTGTTCACACTGAGCAAGAAGTGGTTCAACCCTGTGCTTTGACCTGTGCAGATGCATCATTCTCCAGTTGAGACACCAGGTCGGAAGAAGAGTAAGGGGATATGTGCTTTCATCTACTCCACAATAACAATTTGTGTGAGAAGTTGTCATCTAATGAGCACTGAAATCATAGGTATGAAGAAAGAAACATGTACAAAGAGGTACAACTCTGACCTGAGGTATAATTTGGAACCAAACTCTCCTCCAGGAAAAAAAACAAGAATGAACCTGTATTGAAAACAGGCTCCCCAGGTGGGATAAAATTTCATGTGTCCAGTGCCTGTGGCAATATTTTTACATATGTTGAGAACAATTTAAAAGATGCTGTTGGTGAGGAATCACAAGATCCCCGGAAAAAAATACAAGCTCCTGGAAGGACACAACTAACAATGCATGGGTTCTTCCCCTTCAAATCATGCTGCTTTTAACCCAGCCAACCACAACAAGCCATATCAGGGCTGTCACTTTGTCGATTCTCTATATGGTTGTTGACAAACAAATCCACACCTCATTAAAAAAAAAAAGATTTTCTATAACATACTATGACCACTTGAAAATCTTTCTTCCTTAAAAACTCAGATCAGATGGAAAATATCTATCTCCTTCTCCTAAAACTTTGATCAGTTGAAAAAATATCTTTAACTCCTACAGAGTACAGGGAGACCACTCTGGTGAAAGAAGGATGGACTTGGTTCTATTCTCATCTCCAGAGTACCAGCACGAAAAGAAGCCACAGAATCTGACGAAAGCAAAACTGCACAGAATCCCAAAGAGTGAAGACCATAATAAGATTTTGACCTTGCTGGTAGCATGGGAGAGAAGGTCTTCCATGAAAGACTGTTGACTGAACTTGACATGGATTCATTTGGGGCTTTCCAGGGAAAAGGTAGGACCAGGCAGTGACATGCAGAAAGAATCATATGACTTTTTAATGGAGAAGGAAAACAGACCTGAAAGAGGGTCTCACCACAGAAAGAAGTTGTGCAGACAGCAGACAGGAAGCAACAACCCAAATCCAAGACAAGTTTGGTAATGAGGACAGTAGCTAGAAGATAACTGTATGTTGCCAAACTTGTTGGTGAAAACCGTCCCTAAACATTTCTCTTAATTAGTTAATGGCTGGAAATGGGGGTCAAAATGGTCTGAGGAAAAGTAGAGGAAACCCCCCCAGAACAAATGAAGATAGGAAGAGTGAAGAATCACAGTTTAACATAATGCTTCAAAAAATCTAAAACCTGGTAACACAACTCACTGACTTCAAAGGAGACATAATTTGCTGACATCTGGTCTCTGCTCGGACTTCCAGCAGTATAATGTCCATTCAGTTTACCTTGCTAAATAAGTAAATCTATGTCAGAATAAATGTGCTCACCAGCCTTAACCCTAGGGTTTTTTGGCCACAGTTAATTTACTGCTATCACTTGCAAGAGTTTAACAAGGTAAAGTGATATGATGCCAAAAAAGACCTTCAATTATCTCTGTGCCTTTTCTTTTCCGAGGACTTCACACTGAGGACAATTAAACCAAAACCTGTATCTGTGTTTGAATGCACACATGTAAATTTTAACGAAAATGTTTGATGCTAGTTCCACATTGTTAATGATGTATACATGTATTAAAACTGTTACATCACATCTATTCACATTAAAAAAAGGTGATAGCTGGGTGCTTTTTCAAACCCACAGAGATATTGCACAATGAATCTTCAATCATGCAGCAGGACCAGATTACCTAGTAAGTAAAAATGATACAAGAACTGACATACATGTGCATTGCCATAGGAGAGGAAGAGAGCCAGAGAGGGAGTGAGGTGGTGGGGTGGGGTGGGGTGGGGTGAGTTAGATCTTGGTCTGTGTACTATTCAGTGTCAACCTCCTGCACCGTGAATGTACAGAGGCAGACACAGATAAGCAAGCTGTAATGGGCCACATAAGGAGATGACTGTCAGTAGTGAACTACCTGCTCTTGGTTTGTTTTAAAACCGTTTTCGTGATCTGATAACCATGTCTGCTTTTGATTTCGGCTTGTGGTCCTTTGTGACGTTTGTCGTCTGTCTCGGCCCACCACTCCCTGCTCCTGTCCTCCCTCACCCCAAACTGGCCGACAGTTTTCCGAGCCTGTGAATGTAGTTACGTTTAACCTGCGAGACTTTATGAAAGTTTGATTCACTCTGTTTGCAAGGCGATTATCTAACAGATGCAGCTCTGTTATCTTTCAACCCTGGTTCTATTTTTGGTTTGTTCAGTCATAAGGAATTTGCGTCAGACAAAAGGAGCAAAGAAGAAATGGCGAATTTCGGCAGCTGTATTCTTGGACAAACATAAAAACTGAACAGAAATGAAAACATTTCCTTTGGTATCGCTTTACTTTCTTTACGATGAAAGGCGAGGTTAAAGCGGTGTAAATCACGATGCATGTGTCTGGACAAGAAATCTGGGAAACAATGGTCCGCTGTTGCGACAAAGAAGCTTTCAACAGTCATGACGCATGACAGTTTTACGAGTAAATTAAATAAATCACAGAGACAGGTTTACACAAAACTCAGTGAATACAGGGAAAACAATAACTATGAACATATTCAAAACACACAACACTACTTTTCATCGTCAAATATACCTACCGGAACATACAAATTCCTGAGGATTATTTTCTGTTTGTAAGTTTGGTTCTAATATTCTTGCGCACTCTTCCAAGTGTGGACACTCCATCTAAATTTCACTGCTAGAATGTGACAGGAATCGACACAGAACGAAGAAATGATGGTAAACAATATACTCTGAGAGTAAAAACTGTAGGTGAGAATTGCTTGTGCAGAACACCAGGGTCAGCTGTCGCAAAAATTTTAGTAGCTTAGTTCGTCAGCATGGAGCCCACCATGTAAACTTGCAAGAGGTCACACTGATTGTATTACTACGCAAATAACTGTTCAATTTTTCAACTAAAACTTGGCAACATACATGATTGAACATACTACAGATCTGTATATTATGTATTGCAAGCTTTAGCGATGAAATCTCATGCGCTTGTTTTGGGTCTTAAAGAAGGGACTTATTAAGGCGGATTATTCCCATTCTTCAGGCACAGAATGATCATGTGACCAACACAGGCATTGACGAAAGGCGCTTGAATGAAACTGTCAGGATGACTGAAAGAAAAGGTTGCATATTTGAAAAATAAAAAAATCGTCACAATTATAACAGACATATTTTGTGGTACAAAATATCATGTGTCCATGAACCTTCTGCCCTTGAGGGTAATTCGATGCAAAGCCAATTGTTCTAAAAATATACGACCGAATCACGTGATATTTTCATACCGTCCCTCCTTTTCATCCGTGTTTACCAAAAATAACTGATTGGACAACTTACAAAAATATCAACCAATCAAAAAGGAGTAAGCTTCGTGGCTATCTTTTCAAATCTTTTGCTTTCCAAGACTCACACCGAATGCCGTCGAGTCCATACCAGCAGGGCTATTGTAGGCCTAATAACAGACGGGTTCATGAAATTTCCCGTCAGTCTGTCTGCAGTTTCCATGGTTAACCATTCCAGATAAAGAGGGCATAAATGAGGCTACTGGGTACCAAACAAATGGGACAAACAAAACTACATGTACTAACAACGACCCTTCTTCCTAAAATACTGGTTACTCTAAAACGAGGACACCAGCGCGCATGTTAAAAAGTAAAATAAAATAACATAAAATAGTGCGACTCAGTCTGTTGGCCCCTGGAGCAAATTTGCCAACAAGGGGTCGCACTCAATATTCAAGAAGTTATAAACAATGGCCAGATTCAGGCCCAGGTAACCATAAAATATCTGGGGAAGTTAAAATAGAAAGATCGTCAATATGCAGATCTCAAACTGTCGTATCAATTTGCTTTTTAAATGAGACTGCATTTGTGGCAATCTTGATGACACCCGGCAGTGAGTTCCACAGCCGTACAGAACTAGATAAAATGAATGTAAGTGGCTGTCAACATTCGGCCTGCTGGTCGGTGGCAGAGATCAGCAGAAGGCACCCAGGTGGCAGATGGGTGTACTGTAGGGCGGCACAGATTTCCTTCCTCGCACTACGAGTGACGACGGGACTAGCCTGTGTCGCCGGGGACGGCTCTCGAGGCGGCGTGACACTTGGCGACGAGGCGCTGCCACTCTGCGAACTACTCAGTGGCCTGCACGTCTAGCAGGGCTCTCCCTTTGGTGGCTGGGGGGAGGGTGGGAACGTCCCTCATGGGCGCAGAGTGGGCATGAACCTACGTGCAGCGGCTCGGCGACTTGTGCCTTGTACGTCTCCCGAGTCGGCCTCACGCGGCACAGGACCGTCGCCAATCAGCATGAAGGCGGCCGCCCGGTAGCCCTGACGACGGCCTTGGAGGAACCACCACGATGGCGACATCTACAACATCAACATCAACCGCAGCCGAACCACCTTCAGACGACCGCTCGGCGGTCCCAATGACTACCTACCTCATTTAGGCTCCTGCCTGACGGCACCATCCTTCCCAGGACCCTCCACCCGATGCTTACCCAGACTGCTCGATCCAACCTGCCAGTCTACAATGTCTTTGCCAAGACAAACGTCTCCATGTCACAGCCTTGGCTGTGGCGATATCTTGTCCCTAAAAGCATTCTGCTATGAGGACGTTAAACTCATCCTTCTTCTGTCAATATTTGATGCAGGTATGGTATAACTTTGACCGCCACTCCTGGTGCTACTTTGCTTCTTTGACTAAAGAAGTCGGACCACACTTCCCAATCAGATCGAAAAATCTTATTATATTGAGGTTTGTTTTTTATAGTACCAAAGTTGTTTGGAAGAAGATCAGCAATAAGTTGTGTCTGTTTTGAAACTTGCTAGTTCCATTCGTTTGGCAGTCCGGTTTCCGCTAGCAGTCACCACTTTTAAACTCTATCCGATCAGTCGCAAAATAAATTTGCAGTGGCGTGGAAAATTTTCAAGAGGGGGAGTCAGGAAAAAGGGGGGGGGGGGGGGGGGGGGGGAGGAGGGCACAAGATACTGGCTGAGGGTTCCAACAGAAAGAAGAAAGTTGTGATATGAAGGTTTTAAACGAATTTAAAATGGAGCGGAGAACAGTTGGCCTACACTGTAGATATTGAGCAATACACGTACAGTAACTCTTGCTCCCTTGATAGGCCTAACACAACCTACACACCCTTAGGCCTAACCCTTTCACTAGCAGCACTCTAAAGAAAATTGCTTGTGTTTGGGGTAGTACATTAAAAATTAATGTAAATAATTTGATCAAAATATACCTGTATATGTTTATTTGTTCTGGTACATAATTGAATGATTCATATTCTCCAACAAACCGCAGCAGGGGAGATAACTGATGCTTTCGTAGTGTAATTACAGATAAAAATGAGAAATAAATGCTGCAAAGACATCGTAAACACCTAATTGCATGTGTTTTTCGTTTGGAATGAATGCTTCATGCATCTGCCTCTACTGAAAAAAATGTAGCAAAAAACAAAACTAAAATCTTGCCAGAAACTGAATGTTAGTATGATTCAATGAAGGCTCATTTCACAGAACCATGCAGAAATCACTGCGCGCACAACCAAACCAGATTTTAGCTGAATATGAACCAAGGCAAACAAATAATGCATTTGGTGAAACAGTAAAGCAGCAAAGTAGAGCTTACTTTACTGTTGTTGTCGTGCCCTGGCTAAAAGACTCCAGGGATCATCCAAACAGCCGAAGTACTTGAACACTATGGTACAAATGCATCAGCTGGGGATGAGAACATTACGTGTGTGGAAATGAAATGAGGCAGGGAACAGGGAACAATAAACAGTAAACAAGTGGGGTAACGTTTGCTCCCATAAGAAAAGCTAACACAGAGTAACTTTTATTCAAGACTGGCACAGCCTTTTAAACTTGAATAAAGTCAGACAAATACATAGACGAACAATCTAATAGTGGGGGAAAAAACAAGCGCAGGCCAACAACTGAACTGTCTTCATAATAATGACTTGGCAAAGATTTGGACTTAAGGAGGAGGGGGGGGGGGGGGGGGGGGGGGTTGAAGATGGAGAAACTGGGAACATGAAATTAAGAAAAATATATTACAGATATGAAAAAACTCTTCACTAGCTGCATAAGGGAACCATTGCAATCCCTTTTGAAGGCAGATACATTTGTATTGCTGCTCCGAGGCCTTTCGTCCGCTGGGTCGGAATGGTTCCCTTGTGCAGCTAGTGAAGAGTTTTCATATCTGTAATATATTTTCTTAATTTCATGTTCCCAGTTTCTCCATCTTCAAACTCCCCCCCCCCCCCCCCCCCCCCCCTCCTCCTTAAGTTCAAATCTTTGCCAAGTCATTATTATGAAGACAGTTCAGTTGTTGGCCTGCGCTTGTTTTTTTCCCCCACTATTAGATTGTTCGTCTATGTATTTGTCTGACTTTATTCAAGTTTAAAAGGCAGTGCCAGTCTTGAATAAAAGTTACTCTGTGTTACGTTTTCTTATGAGAGCAAACGTTACCCCACTTGTTTACTGTTTATTACGTGTGTGACCGTTTCTTTACCCCGCCACCTGGGCAGCCACGCTCCGACTTCGGGGAAAGCTTACTTTACTGAACGATTATTGTTGATTGTAAACATCATGGTAGGTATCCCGGTGTAGGAGGCAAAAAAGACTTCCAGGAAAAAAACACTGGGAGTGTATCCTAGGAAAGAAACACTGCAATCTCGGAAGGGGAGTGTTATTTGGGTACGTTTTGGGCCGTTATATTGGTATGGACACAGAAGAATACCTCAGATCGACAAAGATGGCAGCAAATCGTATCTGGGCTACAGACAGAGATCATGGCAGCTGCCTTGCTCCTGAACACCACGATCAGCGTGTATACTCAAAGTGGAGATGAGAGAAGGTGGCTCGATCACACCCCCCTTGGCAGACCTGAAAGCCAAGAGAAAATTTATTTGTTGAACCTCTGTGGGCACTTCGAAAGGGTTGTTTCATACGAGTGTTAAACGTGTTCTTAAAGAATTTTAATCATGGAAGAATTAAAAGAATTAATTGAAAGAAAACTAGAGCAGTCTTTTTTTCCTGGGGTAGTGTTAATTTCCTGAGCGTAGTCATTTTTTCCTGGTGAAGAAGTGTAATCTTCCTAGGAAAATAACACTCCTGTAGTGTGTTTTTTCCCGCAGTGTTATTTTCCGCCGACACCGGCACAGACCTTGCCACTGGTCGCACAGCCGTAAACAGTTCCCCGCCTCGTAACTTCATGCACGTCAATGCTGCAGTAGTGACATCTGCCTCTGGCTTTTAGTTCCAGTCTGACCGTGTGCCCTGACTCATGTCCCTAAGAATTTTCATAACATCAAGTGAAGTATACGAATGCATGCATGCGCACGCTTGTGTGTGTGTGTGTGTGTGTGTGTGTGTGTGTGTGTGTGTGTGTGTGTGTGTGTGTGTGTGTGTTCCTTGTTATTTATTGTTATTCATTTATTTTATTCATCTGTATTTGATTTCGTTTATTTACTCATTTATTTAAACTATTTCTTATTTAATTATTCATCTATTTATTTGCTTATCAATTGACTTTAGCATAGGTAGACTTATTAGGTTACAGCTTTCAGTAAGTATGTAACCCAAAGGATAGATTGTTTGGTGTATGCAGATTTTCTGTTTCAGTAGTTGAAGCAAACCTCAAGAGGGTGATACACGTTCAGAGCTACACCCTTTTGCATGCATAATCGGCAACGACACGAAATGGTTTTGAACTTTCATGTAATTGTATTTCTCCCAAATCAGGGGCCTGTGGCTTGCAAAAGATTTCCTTTCATTCCCTCCCCATCCTTTCCTGTCTAGCCTGCAAGATCAGCTGGTTTCCTGCCGCGCCTCCCAGGAGGAAAGCGTGTGTGTGTGTGTGTGTGTGTGTGTGTGTGTGTGTGTGTGTGTGTGTGTGTGTGTGTGTTGTCCTTCTCAGTGTTTACAGACTGTTCTTGTCACTGTTTGCCACAGTATTAATGAACAACATTGTTTAGGAAGAAAAACAAACAAAACAAAACAACAACAAAAAAGGCGGGCTGGGGGGCTGGGGAGGGGGTGCATATATCTCGAAAATTTGAAGAAATAAACAAATTTCGTCGTCTCCACGTTCTTGCATAGGTGACGGAAATCTACACATGTAGATATGTAGATACTGATATGGACAGTACGAAAAAACAAGCGCTATGTAAATTGCGTGTTAGCTGGCATGACTTAAATGTTGAGAAAGGTCGTTTTGCAGGTATTCCACGAAATCAAAGATTTTGTATAGCATGTAATGAAATAGAAGACGAATTTCATTTTTTAGATAATTGTAGAATACTTTATGACTTAAGAACAAAACTAAAGATACAAGTAGAACAGATGCAAGATCTAACAGATAACCCAGGAAAAAGAATATTTTGTACCAATAACTTCAAACCAAGTACTCTATTAAACTCCAGGGAACACCAACAGATATTAGCCAGCTTTATTTTTGAGGCATTCAAAGCCAGGCGAAATTAATAATCGAAGTACTTTTTTCTTTTTTGTTGTCGTTGTTGTTGTTTTGTGCCAAATATCTTTCAAAGGTGACGGCAATAAAGAATTGTTCTTGTTGTAGGTCGTCACACGTGTTGAATACAGGAAGGTGCCATGTTACCTCCCTTGGTTCGGGCGGGACTTGGGGAGGAGGGGGGGGGATGTGAGTTGACGTCACATGTATAGGCCTACCTAAAACAAAACTGACGTCACGAACGTGATCTGTATCTATCTCGATACGTGTACGCATTGGAAAATACGTAACGTCTATTCTAAAAAGTCCCCATTATTTGCAACGGCGTATGAAAGTAGGCCACAGCAAAGTTTGAACGAGGAATGTTTGCAATAGCAAAGATCTGGCAGCAACATGTTCTAGCCATCATGCTGCAATATAAAATATCAGTAAAAGATATGACCACTTCATATCCTAATCACACAGATAATTTCAAAAGGAGAAAATAAAACAAGATACGCCTTACTCCTCCTCCGTTTCCCGCCCATTTACCCACCCTAACCAGGGACCGTACAGCAAAGGGTCCCTGCCCTAGGCCTAACCTAGACAGCAAGCAATGCTTGAAAGGGAGGCAAGCAAGGAAAGAAGGAGGAATACATGAAGAGAGACAACAAGACATGAAGGGAGGTAACTGGAAATTCTGAAAGCCAGGCGAAGAGAGACAGGCACAGACAAACAACTGGAAAAGACAAAAATAAGTCAATAGTTGCATGAAAGAGGCAGATAGTAAAACGGGGAGAGAGACGGGAAGCATTTCAGGAAGACAGAAATGCGAAGGTGGAGGATAGAATTCAGAACCACTCGTAAAAGACGGATCCAAATAGAAACCAACTCAAAATTGGAAATTCACACACACACACACACACACACACACACGAAAAAAAGACAGAAACTCACTTACAGGAATCATATTGAAGACTGTCAGATATAGGTCTAATGACGAATTTGTTTCTGTCAGACGTGATCACACATCTAGAAGGAATGTCAATGGTGATGGGTTACAATTGGTAAGACTGTGCCGACAACAGCCAAGGCAGACAGAAGACCCTTGGCATGGCACGGAACCAGCCCCACTGCATCATCACAGAGAGAGAGAGAGAGAGAGAGAGAGAGAGAGAGAGAGAGAGAGAGAGAGAGAGAGAGAGAGAGAGAAGATTTTAATTCCAATTTTGGACCGATCATGCTGCAGCAAAACGATTTCAATCCTTCAACTGGCAATTCATCTTTCTATGTCATGTTACCATCTAAGTTTTTTTTCTTGGTTAACAAGAAAAATGTTAACACACACAATGGCATCAGAAGTGCAAAAACATAGCTAGTCATAAATTTACCGATAGTATAAATCAAATCCCTTGTTTTCAGGCAGTCTGCGTATTGCCTGGTGAACTAAAAGGTATGTGCAGCCTAAGAAAATGACACTAAATGTGTGGACTGCGACGTAAAGAAAATTAATGTGAGTTAACCTACCAGAACTCACATTAAAACAAATGAATCATTCATTGTCCTCAAGATTCGAATTCTTGAAGACAAACAAATGAGGCAGGCAACAAGTTTTGAAGCATTTTAATGTCGATGCATCTGTGTGTTTGGCTTAAGAAAAATTTCTTTCATACAACAAATTCATGTGGAAACATCTATTGACAACTAGTTGACAAATCTTGCCGAAGGTACACTCCAACAAATTCACAGCAGAGCACCTTAGTTCCATTGCAGGCTCAGAGAGGACTATTGACTTGATGAAGGCAAGACAAATGTCTTAGTACATTTGATATAGACGTCTGGGTACATTAATCGATACACACGCTTTGGTACATTCGATACACACGTCTTAGTACATTCAATACACACGTCTTTGTACGTTTCATGCACATGTCTTGGGTACATTCGATAGTCATCTCTTAAAGAATTAGACTCGAAAATCTTTTTTTTTCTCTTTTTTTGTGTGTTTTGATTTGTTTTGTTTGTTTGTTTTGTTTTTGTTTTGTTTTTGAGTTGATGCTTATTCAGATTTGTTTGATTTGTGTTTCTGTTGTTGCTTCACTTTAATCTTCGTGAAGGTTCGTCTGCTGTCAAATGAGGTCATTCCTTTTCGCTCCTCGTGGTGCAAGGTTTCTTTCTTCCCATGTTGATAGCGACGGTTCTTATTGCTCATACCATATAATGTCTCCCGTGTACATTATGAATGTTGCCGATAGGCGATATGAATCTATCCTAAATATTATCTCCTTTATGCATTTCTTTGTGAAAACTAATGAGGAACACTGGTTGGATTTTTTTTTAAGTACTAAAAAAAGGTGCTACATTGCACTGCTGATCTCGTGATGCATGATCACATTGTTGGAAGCCATTCCTCAAGGGGGTTGCGACCTTGTCGTTGACTGAGGGCTTGCTTGACCCATGGATCCCTGAGGCTATGGTGCCTGGGGTATTGACACCTTGATGGAATGCCAGTTTTCCAGGCCACTTCTAGGACTGTGAAACCAAGTTACAGACTGGTGTAACACAACGTGGTAGGATGTGCTGCCCTTGCTGGGGTCTCCCATGTTAGACAGGCCAAGGGTGATGGCACTAACTGATCGATAACCCGCCTTTTATCTGTCCGTTCTTCTGCCTGTCCCACTGGATCTTTTCTATCCCCTACTCCCCTTCTTCTTTTCCAGATTCTTTTTTTTTTCTGTGGTCTTTTTTTTAAATTATTATTATTATTATATTGGGTCTTCTTTAGACCCACTATGTTTGCCACGCAGTGCGACGTGTGATGGGTGGGAATGAGATCCTGGAGATTTGAGAGAGCAGCTGCTCTCAACACACCTGTTTAGCTCGGACCTCTCCTATACAGGAAGTGCTTTAGGCCCATGTGAATCAGTCAGCCACCCCTGCATGGGTCTGGGTCAGTCAGTCAGTCAGTCAGTCAGTCCCCTGTGGGGTCGTTGGGAGGACGTGATGAGGCAGTCGCCGCTTCTCTCCAGGCTCTTCTGTTGGTGGCTGTCGTGAGTAGATCTGGCATGGTCATTTTGGTCCAGTCCTTTATATTGTCGGACCAGCTCTTTCTCTGCCGTCCTCGTCTGCGCACTCCTTCAACCGTACCTTGAAGGATGGTTTTGGAGAGGGTGTTGTGACGAATGACGTGTCCAAACCATGCCATCTTCCGTCGTTTGACGGTTGCCAGAAGTGGTTCGTGGGGCCCAACTAGGTTAGTGACCAGGTTCCGCACATAAACATTGGTCTTGTGTTCTTTGTAGGAGATGCGGAGTAGTTTCCTCAGGCACCTGGTCTCAAACGCCTGGATTCTTCTTTCTGTTTCGGCCGTCAGTGTCCATGTATCGCATCCATATAAAAGGATGGAAACCACTAGTGACTTGTAGAGCCGGAATTTTGTGAGGAATTTGATGTTGCTCTTCCACACTCTGTTCAGTCTGGCCATCGCTGCTGATGCAGAGTTGATCCTGATTCGGATTTCTGCTGTGCTGGTGCCATCTTTGGACAGGGTTGCTCCCAAGTACCTGAAGCTGGTCACTTCTTCCAGGGGCTCACCATTCATGGTTATGTTGGCACTGCTGTTAATCGTGCTGTTGACCATGACCTTTGACTTCTCTGTGCTGACCTCCATGCCGTAGGCACTTGCTCTGCATGGGTCTGGGTGAAGACCGGCAATTCCCTGGCTTGTCAGATTAACTCCACAGTGCTCAGCTCTCTGCCCCCAGGATCTGAGCAAGGATGCAGTTGGTACTGTGGCATGCTGGAC
>CM031603.1:78168250-78173250 GCA_018398815.1 Conus ventricosus
GAACGTTCTTCAGCTTCAGCTTCCTCTGTAATTTTATTTTCTTCAGCTTCCCTCTGCCTAGTCTATTTTGCTTCAGCTCCCTTCTGTAATCATTTTTCTTCTATTTCGGGCTTCCCTCAGTAATTTATGTTCTTCAGCATCCCTCTGTAGTCTATTTTCATTCAGCTTCCCTCACACTGTCTTAGCCTGTCTGGCTGCCCTATCAGTGTGCATTGTTGCACATAGTTAGTAAGTTTTTCTCCATCAAAACCCAAGCGTTCCCCTTGTTTAACATATCTACAATACTCATCCATAATGAACCGTCCAAGGATACAGACAACACCGGGGGGGGGGGGGGGGGGGATAACATAATATTCAAATATGAATAAAAATAAGCATATATGATAGAATGTTTATATTCACAAAACCGTAATTATAGTAATACAAATACAGAAATCATTTCCGAATAAACAGAAAACAGCTTACTTAAACAGTAGAGATGAAAATCCAAGGAATTATTTTCCAAAAATAATTTGCAACTGCTATCAATTTTGGATTTTCGAAAACAAAATGAAGTTGAATGCAAAACTGTTTCCCCTTAAGAAAGAAATGAAAAAAAAACACAATAAAGTGTTCCTGAAAATATATTTTTTATAAAGTTTTTAGTTCTTAAATGTTCTTGTTTGTCCAGTCCTTTCTTTCTTACTTAATTTCAAATGAATTTAACCCAACTAAATGTACCGCCTTATAACAAAAAATGAATATAAATTTAAAAAAACAAATGGAATACAAACAATTAAAAAGAGGTGGAAGAAACAACAAACATTACGCGAAAATCTTACCTAAAAAGGAATGAAAATGGTTGAAAAGAAAACTAGATAGGAGCCTAATTGAGGAGGCAGGTTTAAGAGGTTTTGAAAAAGGGGGTTGAAAAGGAATGAAAGGATACACAGGACCCGAATATGAGCAGAAATCAAGAAAAGCAAAAGAACCCACAACAGCACCCTATTGGTCACTGTCTCACCGAGAAACTGGAGACGGGAAAAACAAATCACTGCACAATATACACCACACTACATTAATAATACAAAAACTAAACAATCAATCAATAAGATGCACATTCACCCAAACTCAAAGAAAATCTCGCACACACAACACCCAAAAAAAAATGATCAAAAGATAAAGAATGTTTATTTGGGCAGAGCGGTATTCAACCTCACCCACCTACACTATTAGCGTGACAGAGGAGAAGTTTGATCCCACACTCTGAGGGGCAAGGGGAAAAATCAAACTGAAACAATATGAAAGCGAAAGAAATAGATATTTATGAGAAGGGAAAGACTATTGCCTCCCCAACGCCATGTCCCCCTGCTAAACCAGGAAGAAAGGTTGGGGCGTATCAGTCCTGGGAAGGGTCAAAAATTCTAAGTCTTCTAGGGAAGGACAACAACTCCACAACCCCTGCCCTCCTTTCGCCAGTTCTAGCAAGAGGAGGTGATGCTATCGGTCCTGAGGTGGGGGAAGGGTCAAAAAGAAATCCTACAAAAAAAAAAACCTTAACGGAGTAGAGCATCCAAAAGAATCTCCAACCCACCTTAACCACACATTAGAAATACAAAACAACATCAAATGCAAATATTATACACAACAATAATCAACTAATTTCTTTTTTTTTTTCGCTGTCCCGTCAAACCATGGGGCACAAATAGAACCTTCTTTTTTTTCCTCTTCCCTAAAACCTTGAGGCACAAATAGAAATCGCTTTTTTTCCTCTTCCCTCAAACCCTTGAGGGTACAAATATAAATCTTTTTTTTTAAACCCCAAGGGCACAAATAGAAACTTTCTTTTTTTTTTTTTTTTTTTTCCCGGGGAAACATACGGCAGCTACGCCGGTGAAACTGGAGTCGGGGTCACCACTGGCACACTGTCACTTTTGCATACCCGCATTTCATACAGCATTACTCCATACGCACACGCAATCTTTCCAAACAACCAAAATGCGCACTACCGAATGTTTTTCCTTCCTTCCCCCTCTCCTTCAGGGAAAACATTTTACTAAATCATTCAACCACTTGTAAACAGAGTTTACAACGTACTTCTGCTCCACACTGAGAGACAAATAATCTGCCACACATTTTCTCTCCTCACATGCACCGAGAGACAACTCAATCTTCACACAGTATCTCCCTCACACCGAGAGAGACAAATCAATCTTCGACACATCTATCTCTCTTTACACTGAGAGACAAATCCAATCTCACACATGTAATCTCTCCTCACTCCGAGAGATAGATTTGTCAGTTCCGCTTCTATAAAGCTATGGCCTTCACATTCCGTTATCCAAAAAATCCGAACTCAGGAGAATACATAACTCCCTAAATCACTGAGTACCTGCCTGCTTCAATAAAAAGCTCCCTGCTTCTCAAGTCCCTGTCTCTCGCTCTGAGAACTAATATACTGCCCCCCATCGAACTCTCCTCTTGTCCCTGGAGATAACGAGTCTTCGTCTTATCTTCCCGCCGACTACCTCTGTCTCTTGCGAAATGAAGAGCTTCAACTCCTCTCCCCTGGAGTTGGTAACTGGCTGGGGCGAACTACCGGTGTGTTCCCCACACCATGGCCATCTTCAACCACCCTCACGGGGCGAAAGATGAATGGTTGAAGGGCGGAAGGGAAAAGGAGAAGGTTGAAGGGCTGAAACAACGAATAAGGTTCGTGTAAGTAACCTGCTTCTTCTCAATCACATTTGAAGTCTTCTTCTCTTTTCTTTAAGTTATCCCCTGTACTTTCCCCCACTATCTATCACTCCCTGGTAATAACTGTCACAACGAGACCACCGTCTGACAGGTTCGAGTCCTCTAGCCATCTGCTGGGTTAAACTGACGTCTTTCCCCCCTTCTCCTAGTGAGTGCATACTCAGTGTTCAAAACACATGACCAGCACCTTACCTTACCACCCTTGTTAAACTATCACTCATTGTCCACTTTCCCCAATGACCCATCGTTTCTTAATGAGTCCATACTCACAATTATTTTGGGACCCCGCTACACTAGTCAACCATATGAATATTCTTTCCCTTTAAATGTGGCACGGGGAAATGAATCATACAACAACTACAGGTGATGGAGCGTCACATGCCTTGATGTGAGGGCTACGTCACAAGACAATAATAATCCCTGAATAATCTTCGCTTGATATATCAATGATAAGTGGTGGTTTTCATTTGATGGCAATGTTTTTCTTTCTTCTTTTTTTTTTCTTTTTTTCTTTTCTTCTTTTGTTGTTGGTGTTGCTTTTTTTGTTTTTCTCCTTTTTATTCTTCTTTTTTTCTTCTTTTGCTTTTCTTTTCTTTTTTTCTTGGGGGGTGGGTGGGGGGGGGGGGGGAGGGGGCAGGCACATTCACTCCTCTCGCTTTCCGTTTTTACCCATGTCTTCTTCCACCCTTTTCTCTCCTTCTTCTGTCAAAAGTCACTCTTCGAGTATTTTACTTATTCCACAGCAGCATCTGGTTTCCACCTAAACATTCGTTTTCTGAATTGTCATGCCATGGTTTTCTTAGTTTTGAACAAAAATCCCTAAACAATATGGTTTCTATATGTCTCAGAGAGGTTTCGCTTTGCAACCTGCTCAGGCCACATGACAGAACTGATATATTATTGGGTATATTCTGCCGGACCTCTGTCATGTTTGTTCCCTTGCCGTCATTCAATAGTAAGCAACACTAAAGGCTACATGGAATGCGTTACCACTTTTGGGCAGCGAAGAAGGAAACAAGCCGATATCCAACACAGTACAGAGAGAAATGTGACACGCTCATTCATCACCGAGGATGGTGAGAATCATGCACTGT
Source organism: Conus ventricosus (assembly GCA_018398815.1). Taxonomy (NCBI): domain Eukaryota; kingdom Metazoa; phylum Mollusca; class Gastropoda; order Neogastropoda; family Conidae; genus Conus; species Conus ventricosus. The sequence continues at coordinate 78,172,081 of CM031603.1, forward strand.
TGCCTAATCGCTTTCCTGACCTGTTGCGTGCAGCGCGTCTTTCTGTGTGTGTGTGTTGTGTGTGTGTGTGTGTGTGTGTGTGTGTGTGTGTGTGTGTGTGGGTGTGTGTGTTGTGTGTGGTTGTATGTGTGTGCGTGTGTGCGTGTGTAGTATGGAGTATGTGTGTGTGGTGTGTGTGTGTGGTGTGTGTGTGGTGTGTGTGTTGTGTGTGTGTGTGTGGTGTGAGTGCCGCGTCTGCTGTGCGTGTGTTTTGTCATCGCGCGTCCCGCGCGCGTGGTACATGTATGTGTGTGTGGTTGTGTTGGTGTGTGTGTGTGTTGTGTGTGTGTGGGTGTGTGGGTGTATGACTGCGCGCGTGCTCATACTTGTGTTGCGTGCGTGTGTGTGTGCGCGCGCGCGCGAAGCGCGAGCGACAAATCAAGGTCAATAATTTTAGTTATGGACAGACGGTTTCGTACATGACACAGAAATATTGATCATTTGCGTTTTCTTCATTCAAGAGCCACTGATTCGGAATTTGCGAATATATCACAAACACAAGCTTGCCGCCTTATTTTTAAAACAAAGAAAAATAAGAATGGAAGACTCATAGGTTTCCTTCTATATCTCAGCATTCATTATACCAACATAAAAAATATGTTCAGTCTGCTTTTCCAAATCATCTGTGGAAGTTAACTTATTCAAAACCAAAGCAAAACATAATGCTATTATCCTGTTAACTAGGAATTGCTGCAAATTTCTGGAGATACCAGGATTCCAGCAGGCAATTTCTTCAAAAATGCTGAAACATGAAGTTTCATTTATATTGTCGGTTTAGTGGTGTGTGTGTGTGTGTGGTGTGTGTGTGTGTGGGTGTTGTGTGGTGTGTGTTGTGTTGCGCGTGCGTGTTGCATGCGTGCGTGCGCGCTGCGTTTGTTTGTGTGTGTGTGTGTGTGTTGTTGTGTGTGTGTGTGTGTGTGTGGTGTGTGTGCCGTGCGTGCGTGCGTTTGTGTGTGTGGGTGGTGTGGTTGTGTGTGTGTGTGTGGTTGTGTGTGTGTGTGTGTGTAGTGTGTGTGTGTGTTGTGTGGTGGTGTGTGTGTGTGTGTGCGTGCGTGCGCGCGCGCGTGCGCGTTTGTGGGCGTGTGTCTGTGTCTGTGTGAGTGTGTTGGTGTGTGTGTGTGGTGTTGTGTG
>CM031603.1:78178250-78188250 GCA_018398815.1 Conus ventricosus
AATTGACAGACTATATCAACTGCACTCGTGGGGTAAAACAAGGTGATGTGACTAGCCCTGTGTTGTTTTCATTATTCATAAATGAGTTAGCCTTAGAAGTGATCAGAAAAGGAAGACATGGTGCTACATTTACCCATGATTATTTTGAATTATTTATTCTATTATTAGCAGATGATATAGCGTTAATAGCTGAAACTGTTATTGGTCTACAGACACAACTAGATAGTTTGTATAAGGCAGCATCAACACTACATTTGAATGTGAATATAAATAAAACTAATGTAGTTGTATTAGAAAAGGCGGATACTTGGCAGCAAGAGAAAGATGGACTTACAATGGGGCCGCACTATCAGTTGTGAATATATATAAGTATCTTGGAATTTGTTTCTCCACAAGACTGAGTTTTTCAGTTGCATGCCAGGATTGGTGAGCAGAGCTAAAAATGCATTGATGTGTATTCTAAAGAAACTGTATAGACTGAAATGCAATTCTCTTAGTTTATTTTTGAAACTATTTGACACATAAATTCAGCCAATGGTTATGTACGGTGCTGAGTTACGGGGTCTAGATAATGCTGCTCTTCATTGTGAAAAAATACATTTATTTGCCCTTAAAAAATTTTTAGGGGTTGAAATAAGAACACCAAACGATCTAATATATGGGGAAACAAATCGATATCCAATATATATCAACTCAATAGTTAAATGTGTTCGATTTTGGATAAACTTACTCGAATGGATGAGTTAAGGCTACCACGCAAAGCCTATAGGATGCTGCTAGATTTAGATTCACGCGACAAAAGAAACTGGGCTTCAAACATCCGTTGTAAACTGTTTACGTTTGGATATGGTTTTGTTTGGACAAATCAAGGTGTAGAAGAAATAAATGCTTTTTTGTATGATTTTAAGGAAAGATTAATTTCATGTAGATGGCAGGAATGGGATGATCATATTAAGAATAGCGGTAGATTTAGTGTATACAGAACTTTTTGTACAGTACCTGATGTGAAAATTCATTTGGTGCTAAATTTAGATAGACATCTGAAAGTTGTGTTGACTAAGTTCAGACTTGGGGTAACAGATATTGCTCAGCATTACTACCAATATCGACCCATAATGAGAATGATTTAATATGCCCACTGTGTAAAAAACGGTAAAGAGGATGAGGTTCATTTTGTCTTATGTTGTCCAGCACTAAATAACTTAAGACAACAATACATTCCTGCAAAGTTTTATAGATTTCCAAACCTGTTTCGACTAAGTTTACTTTTGGCATGCAAATGTGAAAGAACAGTTAGGAAATTTATCAATTTACTTGTTCAAAGCATTTCAGTTGCGTGAGATTGCCATTTTGTAAAATATTGTTCTGACTTTATAATGTGTATAGAAAAGTTTGTGTGAAATGAGTGTTCTATTACTCCCTTCATTAGGGGCAATGGCCTAAATATGAATTAAACATCTGAATCTGAATCTCTCTCTCTCTCTCTCTCTCTCTCTCTCTCTCTCTCTCTCTCTCTCTCTCTTTTCTCTCTCTCTCTCTCCGTCCCTACCCCCCTCCCACCCTCCCCTTTCTCTTTCTATAATTACAGAGAAGACGAGACACGTCATGTGCTGGAGAGGCTGGACGACATGTTGCCTCATCCAGAATGAAGTTCAAGCCAAAGAAATCACGGAGTCTCTCACTGAGGAAAGGAAAAGTGGCCGAATCTGTGGTCTTCAGTGTTGCCAACCAGGCCATTCCAACAGTCACAGAAAGAACCAGTCAAGAGCCTTGGAAGATGGTATGATGATACGCTGAAAGACACACAAAGAGCAAAAGAAACCAAGCAGATGGCGGAAGAAGGCTTGGAGACCATTGACCAGTGTTGGCTCCCTGGCAAATACAAGGTCTGGTGTCTGCAGTTCATGCTGATACCAAAGCTCCTATGGCCTCTGATGATATACGACATCTGCACCAGCACAGTGGAGGCAATGGAAGCCAAAATCAACAAGTTCACAAGGAAATGGCTTGGTGTCCCACCCTGTCTGACTGACATCGCGCTGTACTGTCGCCAAGCAAAGCTCAAACTACCACTGAAATCCATCCTGGAGGAATACAAAGCAGGGAAGATCAGACTTCAAAGCATGCTGGAGGACTCAGGAGACAAGGTGGTAGAAGCAATCAAGCCCCAGCTGAAGACAGGCAGAAAATTGAAAGTTCAAGAGGCGATGGATTCTGCAAAAGAAAGTCTCAAGATCAGAGAAATAACAGGACACACACAGACCAACAGACAAGGACTGGGGGTGACCAAAACTGAATGGTGGTCAAAGGCCAAAGGAAAAGCCAAAAGAGACATGATGATTCAGGAGATGAGAAAAGAAGAAGACCAAAAAAGACTCCAAAAAGCAGTCCAGCAGAGCCAGCAAGGGCAATGGACAACGTGGGAGAATGCACTCCAAAGAAGTCTCACTTGGAATGACATTTGGCACATGGCCCCTCTCAGGATCAGCTTCATTCTCAGATCTGCATATGACCTTCTGCCCTCAAATGCAAACCTGGTGAGGTGGGGGAAAACAGACGACCCTGCATGCCCCCTCTGCCATGAAAAACAAACAGTGGAGCATGTTCTAAGCTCATGTAAAGTAGCCCTGGCTCAAGGAAGGTACACATGGAGGCACAATCAAGTGCTCAAAGAAATTGTACAAGTAGTCTGGGCTAGTACCAACACCACAAAAGGTCGAATCAGGACTCCAAAAGCACCCGCAACATTCTTCACGGCAGGAGGCAGCAAATCATGGCCAAGAACAACAGTGCCATTCGAAACATGCAGGCAGAGTCTGCTGGATGGGGCAGATGACTGGGAGTGCACTGCAGACCTCCCAGAATGGAAGAGTCACCCAGAGATCATCAGCAAGAGTGGCATGAGACCAGACATAGTAGTCTACTCTAAGTCAACCAAGCAGCTGATCATGATCGAGCTCACGGTGCCATATGAGAACAGAATGGAGGCAGCTCAAATCTACAAGACTGAAAAGTATGCTGATCTGGCAAACAGCCTGAGGAGAGAAGGCTATCAGGTCAAAGTCCTCACTGCAGAAATTGGAGCTAGGGGATTTGTAGGAACGTCTGCATACAGCCTCATGAAACAGCTCTCAGTTGCAGGGAAGGAAAACACCAGAGCCCTGAAAGCAATGGCAGAAGCGGCAGAGAGGTGTTCAAGCTGGATCTGGTCAAGGAGGAACAAAAGTGAACTTCATAAGGCTTAATTTCCCTACAAATATCAGGTGTCCCTGTGGCTCAGTGGTTAAAACGCGAGTCATTGAGTAGAAAATAAGCATGTCCAGAGGGTCATGGGTTCGAATCCCAGCCATGGCTCGTCCCAAGATGGGGAAAAATAAAAAGGGGCAGCAGAGGGACATCCGGAGTCATGAACCGGGTGTGGCCCAACCCCCTAGAGTGTCAGGAGATAAGGGCCGAAACACTTGCTTGAAGGGGGCTTCTCTTCTGAGGACTCTCTGCTGCCACGCTCTCCACGAGTTTCTTTCTACATTGCATTATTTATTCTCAGTTGCTATGTATTCGTTGTTGTATAGATCTATGTGTTGATATGCAGTTCTATCCAATGCTTTCTTTCACATATTTACATACTTTTCCTTTGTTTGAGGGCTGGATGGAGAAAAAAAAAAAGCCACTGACTTGCACTTACTTCTTCTTTTCCTCAATAAACAACATTTCGTTCGTTCGTTCACACCAAGTGTCTGAACTCGGTTTCATTGAAATCAGAGCGAGTGTCATGTAACCAAAAGGCAGCGTAATAGTCTATGTCTCTCGACCACTCTCACTCCCCTGTTACGAGTTGACAGTCACGATAACACTGTGACCGACGTATGATGAGTAGTGTTCACTTGGGTTGTGAGTGCAGTTCATGCCAGACGTGTATTACACAACAGATTGTGTTCACCTCCCGACCACCTAAATATTTCCCAACTTCGTACAGAACAGAACAGAACAGCATTTTATTCAGTAAGGCCAAAGCCCCATTAGAAGGGGTGTGAACAATGATAGTAGACCTAATAAGACAAATTCGAATTATACTATCAATCCATCATCTGCTTGAAGCTAATTCAAAGAAACAAAGAGGAAAATGAAAACAACACTATGCCAGTTCGTACATGGTATCATGCACTAAATTGACGCCAATTGACTAGTAAACTTGGTAATTCAGGACATTGCTATTTCTCTGTTCTTAAAGGCTTTTATAGATATGTAGCAAAATAACTGATGATCTGTGCGTTTTGTGATGCTAAAAGTAACGTTAATCTGAAGTTACTGGGATTGTTATAATATTTTCGATGGATTAAACTGTGTCTTAAATCATCAAAACCAGGACAACAACTACGTAAATTGTTAGAAAGCTGAAATCTACTTAAAGAGTTCAACACAGAAATAAGGGCCTCGAACTAACAACAGCTCATCATCTTCTCTTCGTCACACAATACAATGGAACGTGCCCATAATGTCACACACAATCAGCTGATGCCACATTCTTGTCATGCTCTCAGTCGCTCACACCCACTCTCTACCCTCAACCCTCCCCCCCCCCCCCCCCTCCCTCCCCCTCCCCCCCCCCCCCCCCCCCCCCCCCCAATCCACTTCACTTTTCTCCCTTCCCGCTCACCAGCCTGTTTGATTCTCGTTTTGTTCTACTTCCCTGGCTTTCACGGTAAAGTGGGGCTTGCCACGTGTGTGTGTGTGTGTGTGGGGGGGGGGGGGGTATGAGGAGGGAAGCAGGAGAGAAAGGGGGTGGTGGCTACAAGTCACTGACTCGTGATCCCGGTCTGATGACAATCGGGGTGATGATGATGATGATGATGATGGAGATTGTGGGGGTGTAGAGTGGAAGGGTGAAAGAGGGCGAGGAGTGTGAGGGTGAAGGGGCTTGTTGTTTTGTGTTCCTGCCTTTCGCAAGTTGTTCTGTGTCACAGAGAGAGAGAGAGAGAGAGAGAGGAGAGGGAGAGAGAGAGAGAGAGAGGGAGAGAGAGAGAGAGAGAGGAGAGAGAGGAGAGAGAGAGAGAGAGAGAATTTTCTTACACGTGTGCGCGCGCACAAACACACATACACACACACACACCACACACACACACACACACACACACACACACACACACATTTTAATCAGACTCTGATACACACTGTGCTTTTTCTTTCTGCTACTAATGTTATGTTGCAAGATGTGACAACGCTGGGATTAGTTTAGTTTAGTTGAATGTCTGAACTTGATCATCTGTGCCCCACAAAACGTCTGGTTTTCATATGGCAATAAAATATGTTCTTGTTTGTCACGGACAGAAAAAAGAAAAACCGAAGTCGTGGTCAGTCGCCAGCCAGTTTGTTTGGACATAAGCTCCAACTCAAATATCCTGGTGTCCAAGCACACGACTTAAGGTGTCGCGTCAGCCAATTAAGCATAGCGGAGAGGCCCCACGGAGACGGTACGGTCCAGCCAGACAGACTAAGTTAGCTTGACCGACGCCTCGATGTCTGCCCAGACGGATCTCGGCGCCTGGGCCAGACTCATCCAGCCAATTTGTAGGACCAGAGCCACAATTAAGCCGGACGTCGCCGGAAAGGGAGAGGGGGAGGGTACTGTGTAGTGGGGGTGAAATCTAGCTAATTAATTAAATGACCATTGACCACCACAGAGAGCAAGGCAGGTAGATGTGACTGTCATGATTTACATATCCAATGAAATGAGAGTGGAGGCAACCTCAAGTATAAGGCGGGAAAAAACTGACCAATGGTACTCGCCCTTTGACGGATGGGTTTTTAGGATAAGAGAGGAATGCGTGAGTAAAAACGGGAGGAACGAACAGAAAGACAGACAGAGAGAGAGAGGAAGAGGTTCTGGGTGTAAGCTCTGACGAGAGAAGGCAGAGAGATGATGAGAGGGGTGAAGAGAACCGAGCTGTAGCACTAGCACCATAGAGGGTCTGCAGAGGGAGGACTAAGGAGAGATGTGGAGAGAGAGAGTTGCTAACTGATGAAGAGAAGAAAAAAGAAAAGGAAAAAAAAGAGAAAAGAAAAGCAACCATGTCCATTTGATAGAGCAGACTAGAAGAGAGAGAGAGAGAGTGCAATGCGTTAATGCAGGAAGAAGGAAAGGAGAACAGATCGATGTCTGATAGTCACTGTTCAACCTGAACCGGGGTTCGACCTCATACCTGGCAGCGTCACTTCTTCAAGCAGAACCACAGGCCAACGCCAGTGCCGGCAGTCTAACCTGACCAGTGCCAGCAGTCCAACCTGACCAGTGCCGGCGGTTGTGTTGTGCTTGTGAAAGTGACAGTGAAAAGAAAAGAAAAAAAAAAGAAGAAAAGGAAAGACAGTGATTCGTGAATAGTTTAAGATCACCTGGCCAGGTAAAGTAGAAATCTATTTATACCCGGGTTAGTTAATGATGATTTAGATAAATGGTTTTGTGAGTTCAAGGAAAGAGAGAATGTTTTTTTTGTTTGACTCCATATGCATTGATGTTTGGTTCTATGATCATGTGTAGTAAAGTTATAGACTTTACTAGTGGTTTGATGTGACGAATGCATGATATATGAATGAGATTGGAAGTAAGCTGTGAGTGTGTTTGGGCTGTGCGCTAGTCCTTCCTCCACTGACATACCCAAGGTTGACAATTTATTGGCGAGCCTGCCAGGATATTTCTGGCCCATTTATTATAATTGTTCAACTTCTCAGAGAGGAAGCTGGGTGGGATTCAAGTATTGTAATCCTAAGGCAAGGTAGTGTCTTACTGTATGTTCCAAGATAGTTAAATACTAGGCTTGGCATTGCTTCCAAGATAGTTAACACTAGGCTTGGCATTTCAGCCCCAGAGTACTTATTTCGCACAGATTGCCTATAATTCGCTCTCATAGTTGGGTCAGGCGCTAGGCGTCTTATAAAAACTAATTACGTTGTCCCAAGCTAATATTATCATTCATAGGATGTGCTATTACGTCACTCGTGTCAGTAACCACCAGTTTGGCTGTCGTAGTAATAAAATCTTGTTCAAAAAAAAAAAAAAAAAAAAAAAAAAAGGAGATATAATGGTGGAAGAAAAGAACACCCCTATTGAACAACTTGTGAGCGTCGCTCGTGATTTAGGCTACTCGGGAGAAGAGTTGCGAGCATTCGTTGAAACCCAACAAAAGATGGAAAGAGATGAGCGAGCAGAAAGACGCCGTGTCGCATTAGAAATAGCAAGACAGGAAAAGGCTAAAGAAGCGCAGGAAACAGAAAGAATAAGGATTCAGGCTAACGTAACGCAGGAAACAGAAAGATTAAGGATTCAATTAGAGTTAGAGAGAGTGAGAATACAGAGGGAGACTACCGATGATGGTAGCTCAGTTTCCAGTGACCCTGTGCGCAGTTATGCCCCGCGACCAAAGTTGCCAAAATTCTCTGAAGGAAACAGATTCGATTGATGCGTACATCAGTCGTTTTGAAACGTTTGCTACTAGTCAGGGTTGGCCTTCAGAAGAGTGGGCAGTCATTTTGTCAGCGCTATTGACGGGTAAGGCATTACAGATTTTCACTGCGTTACCAGCAGACCAACAATCTGATTTTGGTGCTGTGAAGGAGTCGTTTGATGAAGGGATTTGACCTCACAGAGGAGGTGTTTAGAAAGAAATTTCGATCAGCTAGATTGCAAGCAGGTGAAACGTACACTCAGTTTGGTGCACGTTTAGATCACTATTTTGAGAGTGGTTAGAGTTGAGTGGTTACGAAAAAGGAGTTCGCTGAATTGAAAGAGCTGGTTATGAAAGAACAGATTTTGTCAGGTTGCAGTCCAGAGTTAACTATACATTTGAAAGAGAGACAGCCAGAGACAGCAGGAGAGTTGCTGAAGTTAGCAGAGGTGTATAGGGAGGCACGTTTGGGCACTAAGGTGCAGGAGAAACAGGTGCCAGACGCAGGTGAGAAGAGTGCAAGGAGACTAGGGGAGTTTTCTGCAAAGTCTGCAAACCCAGTGGTGGGGCAGAAAGGAGGACAAAGGGACATTAGGTGTTTCATTTGTCACAAGAAGGGACATGTGGCGAGGGATTGTCGCATGAGGTTCCAGAAGGCAGCAGCCTTGCAAGAGGTTGATAAGGGTCGCCAGGGGAAACGACCTGCAGTGGAACCAAAAGGGATCCAATCTGAAGAGGGTAGAGTGCAGCCTATGGCTAGCACTGGACAGCAGTCAGTGTCAGGGATGGAGGGCACTAGGCTGAGTGGTTCGTTACCAGTGGAAGAAGGGTGGATTGGCCAGCAGAGGGTGAAAGTGTTACGGGACACAGGTTGTTCATGTGGTGTAGTAAGAACACGCTGGTCGAGAAAGGCGATTTGACAGGCAATCCAGACTGTACTCTAATCGATGGCACTGTGAGGAGTTCCCAGTTGCTAAGATAGAAGTACGTACCCTTACTTCTCAGGCGAGTTGTCTGCGCTGGTGATGGAGAAACCCCTTTATGATTTGATCATTGGAAATATTCCAGGTGCAAGGGATCCAGGGGATCTGAGTTGTTGACTGCTACAGGGGCAGCAGTTCAAACACGGAGCAAGAAGGAGGAAAAGGTGATAAACCGTTAGTCGTTCCAGCAAGGAAGTCAGGCATAGATGTGTCGCCTGATGAGTTTAGGGCAGCGCAGGAACAAGACCCTTCGCTCGTGAAGTCTTGGGAGTTGGCAAGAGGTGGAGAGAAACAGGTGGTTAGAGGAGGTGAGACAGAATTTCTGGTGAAAGGCGGGTTGTTGTACCGAGTGTTCACCAAGAGGAAGACAGGTAAGGTGACAACTCAGTTAGAGGTACCAGCAGGTTATCGTGACACTGTCATGTCAGTGGGTCACGAGTCGCTCATGGCGGGTCATCTCGGCACCAGCAAAACAGCTGACCGAATCTTTGATGATTTTCACTGGCCAGGAGCAATGGCAGACGTTAAAGCGGTTCTGCATGTCATGTGACGTGTGTCAAAGGTCAGCCACAAGAGGGGTAAAGAGGAAGGCGCCTCTTAAACAGCTCCTTTAATTGACACACCATTCAGGAGAGTGGCTGTTGATCTGATTGGCCCAATCTCGCCCTGTTCCAAAGGTGGGCACAGGTATGAGACATGTAAGGTTGCAAAGGAAAGTTTGCAGGAGGCTAGGGTCGTGCAGAAGAAGCAATATGACAGGAAGGTGAGGAAGCAATCCCTCAAGGTGGGAGATCAAGTCCTGTTACTGCTTCCCACGGATCACAACAAGCTGCTGATGCATTGGAAAGGACCATTCACCATCACTGAAAAGGTAGATCGGGATTACCGAATTGATGTGAATGGGAAACCAAAACTTTTCCATGCGAATTTTCTCCGCAAATATATTCAGCGTGAGACTCAGTACAAAGGCGCAGCTGAAAAACAGCAGGGTGCTGCGCTGGGCAATGGCACTGCAGCCCTACAGGTATCGAATTCAGTACATTCCAGGTCGGCAGAATGTCGGAGCTGACTATTTAAGCCGTGTAGTCTAGCAAGCTGCAACTCAGAGGAAGTCAGTCATATCCAGGGCGCATAGCTACTTTGTTAATAATATGTGTTGATTACAGTTATGTTGATTGGATATGGGTTCATTCCCATTTGGCTATGGTTCATTATTTTCTTTGTGAGACTTGTTCATGTAAATGTAGTTATGTTTGGAGCATACAGTCGCTTGCGTAGTAATGCACTGTTTGCGATGAGTGAGGATGGAGATTCCTCAGTGAGGTGTCATGGATCGTTGTCATATTAGATTGTGCTTTTCATAATAGCTGTGAAGAGGAGATGTGGCAAATCCGCAGGTAGGGGAATTTCATAGGTGCGCACAGAGGTTTTTATAAAATGAGTTGAAATAACGCAAGAGCGCACGTCAATGATAACTCATTGGGGTGGTATTCACTACTGATACATCTTATAATTTGTAAACCGTTTGTTGTAAATTATTTTGCAAAATTTTGCACGTGTAGCTGTGGTGTCAGCAAA
>CM031603.1:78193250-78218250 GCA_018398815.1 Conus ventricosus
ATCCGACCCAAACTCGAGACTGTCGGCTCCGTAGGCAAACGCTATAATCATTTACGGGCCCCCACCATCCTCATCCTCTGACGCTTGTCAGAGACGCTTGTGTGTGTGTGTGTGTGTGTGTGTGTGTGTGTGTGTGTGTGTGTGTGTGTGTGTGTGTGTGTGTGTGTGTGTGTGTGTGTCTGTCTGTCTGTCGACGTTATTCGAACCTTGCACGACTTCATGATGACACAAATCAGCTGTAGAGGTGCGACCGCCATCCTTAGCCATCCCCTACTCTCACGTCCGCATCCCTACTACGACGATGCCCCTCCCCCCCCCCTCCCCTCCCTACCCCTTCCCCATCCCCCGACTCATCCCTTCCTCCCCTCTTCTTGTTGTTTGCTACATAATTTGATCTCTGTGTGTGATCAAAAATTCACATCCGTATCCTCCTGTACGACCCCCCCCCCTCCCCCTTCTCCCTCTTTCTGTTGTATACAGTTTGATTTAGCCTGTGTGTATATATTCAAAATGCATATCCGTATCCTCCCGTAACACCCCCACCCCCTCCTCCCTCTTTCTGTTGTATACAGCTTGATTTAGGCTGTGTGTATATATTCAAAATGGATGTCCATATGCCTCCGGCAAAAATTCTCTACCTGTTATCTTTCTGATGTGTTCAACACATTCTAAGCTGTGTGTGTTTAAATTGCTTTCCAAATGTCCCACTTCGCTCGCTATAGGGAGTGTCACTTAAAAAGAAAAAAAAAGTAATCCAAAGGTTTCACACACACACACACACACACACACACACACACACACACACACACACACACACAGGCGCGCGGAGGCACGCAGGCACACGCACACACACACACACACACACACACACACACACACACACACACACATGTGGACTGTCGTTATGTGCCTCCAATGACATCTGTTACCGCACAAAATGTCACCACTGCACAAAATGTCACAATGACATTTTGTGCCGTTATTCACGGCACAAATTGTCACAATTCGCACAAATTTGCACAAAATGTCACAATTGCCTTTTTTGAAATTACTGCTGCACAAATTGTCACCACTCTCTCTCTTTTCTGTGTGGGTGTGAGTGTGTGGGTGGGTGGATGGATGGGTGGATATAATCGTCCACGTTTTGTTGTTGTTGCTTTTTTCAATTTGGCTTGCAATTTACAATTTTCAATTTTATATATAATATATACTTTTAGTCTGTATTCACTGCACATGTTTATGAGGAGACAGCCCAGACGAGATGGCCTATGTTGGTTGATGAGGCTAACAGAATCAACACGATTTGTCTTGATTCGCATGCTCATCTCTTTTGCACTTTGTTAGTCTTGAGCAATTGTTCTCATATACAGCCGTACTATGCTTAGTATGTATGTAATTTTCACATGTGTTTATAACTGTGCAAGTACAAGTCTTATACAAGTTTTAGATACATTTTGCTGTTTTCTCCATTTAGAGAGCAAAAAAAAAAAAAAAACACACAGACACGAACGAACTTAATAGTCTGCTCGCTTTCTTGAAAGCGACGGACCAACAAGACTGACAGAGGTTGTGATATTTTGTGCCAGTTGTGACATTTTGTGCAGTGAAGGACTGCACAAAATGTCACAACTCGCAGTTGTGACAACTTGTGCACCTATGCCCCATTTTCGAATTCACTCTTGCACAAAATGTCACAGTTGTGTAACATTTTGTGCAGTGATGACATTTTGTGCGGTAACAGACATCCCCTTCCCTTCCCCATTCACACACACACACACACACACACACACACACACACACACACACACACACACACACACACACACACACACACACATCGATGTTACTAAGCATGGTCAGTAAAACGATTTCAAAGCCTACTTTAAGCACCCCCCCCCCTCCTCCTCTCCCTCGCCCTACCCCACCCCCTCCTCACCCCCTCCACTCAACAATAGAACAAAAAAGAAAAAGAAATTGTTATACAATGCAGTCTGGTCCGGCCATGTTGTAATTAACCAAAACGGAGCCAACAGTCGTTTGGAGCCTATGAATCGTCGCCATGTGGAGACAAGCTGTAGGGGACTGCTACAATTGCTTGCCTGTGATATTAAAAAAAAGTCCCTCATATATTAGACAAGACATTGCCGATACTCTCATAATGAGCGACGAAAATAATGGGCATGTAATGGAGCCACATAGATTGAGCGTAACCACTACATGTGGACTGTCGTTATGTGCCTCCAATGACATCTGTTACCGCACAAAATGTCACCACTGCACAAAATGTCACAATGACATTTTGTGCCGTTATTCACGGCACAAATTGTCACAATTCGCACAAATTTGCACAAAATGTCACAATTGCCTTTTTTGAAATTACTGCTGCACAAATTGTCACCACTCTCTCTCTTTTCTGTGTGGGTGTGAGTGTGTGGGTGGGTGGATGGATGGGTGGATATAATCGTCCACGTTTTGTTGTTGTTGCTTTTTTCAATTTGGCTTGCAATTTACAATTTTCAATTTTATATATAATATATACTTTTAGTCTGTATTCACTGCACATGTTTACGAGGAGACAGCCCAGACGAGATGGCCTATGTTGGTTGATGAGGCTAACAGAATCAACACGATTTGTCTTGATTCGCATGCTCATCTCTTTTGCACTTTGTTAGTCTTGAGCAATTGTTCTCATATACAGCCGTACTATGCTTAGTATGTATGTAATTTTCACATGTGTTTATAACTGTGCAAGTACAAGTCTTATACAAGTTTTAGATACATTTTGCTGTTTTCTCCATTTAGAGAGCAAAAAAAAACAAAACAAACACACAGACACGAACGAACTTAATAGTCTGCTCGCTTTCTTGAAAGCGACGGACCAACAAGACTGACAGAGGTTGTGATATTTTGTGCCAGTTGTGACATTTTGTGCAGTGAAGGACTGCACAAAATGTCACAACTCGCAGTTGTGACAACTTGTGCACCTATGCCCTATTTTCGAATTCACTCTTGCACAAAATGTCACAGTTGTGTGACATTTTGTGCAGTGATGACATTTTGTGCGGTAACAGACATCCCCTTCCCTTCCCCATTCACACACACACACACACACACACACACACACACACACACACACACACACACACACACACACACACACATCGATGTTACTAAGCATGGTCAGTAAAACGATTTCAAAGCCTACTTTAAGCACCCCCCCCCCCTCCTCCTCTCCCTCGCCCTACCCCACCCCCTCCTCACCCCCTCCACTCAACAATAGAACAAAAAAAAAAGAAATTGTTATACAATGCAGTCTGGTCCGGCCATGTTGTAATTAACCAAAACGGAGCCAACAGTCGTTTGGAGCCTATGAATCGTCGCCATGTGGAGACAAGCTGTAGGGGACTGCTACAATTGCTTGCCTGTGATATTAAAAAAAAGTCCCTCATATGTTAGACAAGACATTGCCGATAATCTCATAATGAGCGACGAAAATAATGGGCATGTAATGGAGCCACATAGATTGAGCGTAACCACTACATGTGGACTGTCGTTATGTGCCTCCAATGACATCTGTTACCGCACAAAATGTCACCACTGCACAAAATGTCACAATGACATTTTGTGCCGTTATTCACGGCACAAATTGTCACAATTCGCACAAATTTGCACAAAATGTCACAATTGCCTTTTTTGAAATTACTGCTGCACAAATTGTCACCACTCTCTCTCTTTTCTGTGTGGGTGTGAGTGTGTGGGTGGGTGGATGGATGGGTGGATATAATCGTCCACGTTTTGTTGTTGTTGCTTTTTTCAATTTGGCTTGCAATTTACAATTTTCAATTTTATATATAATATATACTTTTAGTCTGTATTCACTGCACATGTTTACGAGGAGACAGCCCAGACGAGATGGCCTATGTTGGTCGATGAGGCTAATAGAATCAACACGATTTGTCTTGATTCGCATGCTCATCTCTTTTGCACTTTGTTAGTCTTGAGCAATTGTTCTCATATACAGCCGTACTATGCTTAGTATGTATGTAATTTTCACATGTGTTTATAACTGTGCAAGTACAAGTCTTATACAAGTTTTAGATACATTTTGCTGTTTTCTCCATTTAGAGAGCAAAAAAAAAAAAAAAAACACAGACACGAACGAACTTAATAGTCTGCTCGCTTTCTTGAAAGCGACGGACCAACAAGACTGACAGAGGTTGTGATACTTTGTGCCAGTTGTGACATTTTGTGCAGTGAAGGACTGCACAAAATGTCACAACTCGCAGTTGTGACAACTTGTGCACCTATGCCCATTTTCGAATTCACTCTTGCACAAAATGTCACAGTTGTGTGACATTTTGTGCAGTGATGACATTTTGTGCGGTAACAGACATCCCCTTCCCTTCCCCATTCCCACACACACCACACACACACCCCACACACACACACACACACACACACACACACACACACACACATCGATGTTACTAAGCACGGTCAGTAAAACGATTTCAAAGCCTACTTTAAGCACCCCCCCCCCCCTCCTCCTCTCCCTCGCCCTACCCACCCCCTCCTCACCCCCTCCACTCAACAATAGAACAAAAAAGAAAAAGAAATTGTTATACAATGCAGTCTGGTCCGGCCATGTTGTAATTAACCAAAACGGAGCCAACAGTCGTTTGGAGCCTATGAATCGTCGCCATGTGGAGACAAGCTGTAGGGGACTGCTACAATTGCTTGCCTGTGATATTAAAAAAAAGTCCCTCATATGTTAGACAAGACATTGCCGATAATCTCATAATGAGCGACGAAAATAATGGGCATGTAATGGAGCCACATAGATTGAGCGTAACCACTACATGTGGACTGTCGTTATGTGCCTCCAATGACATCTGTTACCGCACAAAATGTCACCACTGCACAAAATGTCACAATGACATTTTGTGCCGTTATTCACGGCACAAATTGTCACAATTCGCACAAGTTTGCACAAAATGTCACAATTGCATTTTTTGAAATTACTGCTGCACAAATTGTCACCACTCTCTCTCTTTTCTGTGTGGGTGTGAGTGTGTGGGTGGGTGGATGGATGGGTGGATATAATCGTCCACGTTTTGTTGTTGTTGCTTTTTTCAATTTGGCTTGCAATTTACAATTTTCAATTTTATATATAATATATACTTTTAGTCTGGATTCACTGCACATGTTTACGAGGAGACAGCCCAGACGAGATGGCCTATGTTGGTTGATGAGGCTAACAGAATCAACACGATTTGTCTTGATTCGCATGCTCATCTCTTTTGCACTTTGTTAGTCTTGAGCAATTGTTCTCATATACAGCCGTACTATGCATAGTATGTATGTAATTTTCACATGTGTTTATAATTGTCCATTTTTTCTTATACAAGCTTTAGACACATTTTGCTGTTTTCTCCATTTAGAGAGCAAAAAAAACAACAACAACACAGACACGAACGAACTTAATAGTCTGCTCGCTTTCTTGAAAGCGGCGGACTAAACAAGACTGACAGAGGTTGTGATATTTTGTGCCAGTTGTGACATTTTGTGCAGTGAAGGACTGCACAAAATGTCACAACTGGCAGTTGTGACAATTTGTGCACCTATGCCCCATTTTCGAATTCACTCTTGCACAAAATGTCACAATTGTGTGACATTTTGTGCAGTGATGACATTTTGTGCGGTAACAGACATCCCCTTCCCTTCCCCATTTCTGAGAGATGTTTTCACCCAATGCAGTCATGGCACTTTGGTCTTTATCTGGCAGCAATCTGGCACCATGGAAGCCATTTCGTTTGATGAATGGCTCCCACTTCACTTGGTGACTAGTGACATTATTTCATGGAGAGTTACCCCATTCTTAGGCAACCGACCTCTTGTCGTGGTCTACAAGACATTAGTTCACAAAGAGTACCCTTTATTTCTTGGGCACAGATGATTTGAATTCGAGATTATTTCATCTAGAATAGCCTCTACCTCTCCGGCGAAGATTACCCACGGAATATTCTCATTGTCTTGGGGCACAGATTCTTTCAAATAGAATGGCTTGATTTTATTGAGCAGATACTATAATACAAAGAACAGCTTAATTTGGGAAAGGGGGATGGGCGTAGATTGTTTTACAAAGAACAGCCTCATTTCCTTGCGCAGAGATTGTCCTACGAAAAAAAAAAGGGGGAAAAAAGGGGGAAAAGGCCATACGGTCACGGCAGAGATTATTTCAAAAAGAACTGCCTCATTGTCATGGGCAAAGATTATTTTTTTTACATAAGATACTCTCACTGTCCCGAGCATCTAACATTTTTATTGGGAATACTTTCACTGTCTTTGACAGTGATTAGTATATACATAGAGAATAGGTTCCTTGTCTCGCACCGAGATTATTTTTACGTGAAGTAGCTTCACTGTCCTGAGCAGTGATTATAGTAAAACGGAATAGTCTCATTGTCTTGGGCCGCGATTTCAGTTTGTAATCATACCTGCATTCCTCATCGTCCACTGAAATAGACACACGCACGCACGCACGCGCACGCACACTCACACACACACACACGCGCGTGCAGAGAGAGGAGAGAGAGGAGAGAGAGAGAGAGAGAGAGAGAGAGAGAGAGAGAGAGACAGACAGACAGACAGAGAGAGACAGACAGAGACAGACAGAGAGACAGACAGACAGAGACAGCGAGAGACAGAGGGAGACAGAAGGACAGAGACAGAGAGAGAGAGAGACAGAGACAGACGGACAGACAGATAGTCAGACGGACAGACAGACAGAGACAGAGCTAGAGAGACAGATACAGGGATACAGAGAGACAGAAACAAAGGGAGACAGACTGACAGCCAGCCAGTCAGTCAGACAGACAGACAGACAGAGAGCACCAGCAGCAGCAAGATCTTTGTCCACGTGTCTGTGGTGACACTCCTACGCCCCTTTCTGGCATGAGTGATGTACATCATGATGCAGACAATGACCATGTTTGAGGGACGGAGAGTTAGTGTGCAACACAACAACAGCATGATGACTTCTGTCCTGAGCGACATCCATTTTGTACAATGACCTGACGACCTGATATCATAGATATCTCCAACCGATTTGGTGGAGAACAGGTGCGCGTTTGATAGCTCTTGTCTTCGTGCTGACCTGAAGGTGACTTCCCTTGTTCATGTGCAAGGGAGACAATTTACAACATATTTTATATCACTTTTGTTTGTGCTGTGGTTTCTCGAGTCCGCTGAAGGAGGGTCGATGAAAGGGGTAGAGATAAAAACAAATCGGGTTCATTGAAAGCTGTAGCAATAAACCAATGACTGAACCACTGAAAGCCGTTTAATAAACAATCTGAGTGAAGTTGTAGAAATAAGGAACAAAGAGTTCTTGAAAGCCATCCAAATACAAAAACAAAAATCTCTGCATCAGAATCGTTGCTAAGTAACTAAACACACACGCACACTCACGCGCGCGCGTTTGTATGTGCGTGTGTGGAGGGGGGGGGGGGCGAGAGAGACAGAAAGACAGACAGACAGAGAGAGAGAGAGAGAGAGAGAGAGAGAGAGAGAGAGAGAGAGAGATATTAACAAGCGATTAGAGTTGTTGAAATAAATACTCAAAGTGAATGAAAACCCTGGAAATAAAGCTACAGAAGAAAATAAATATTCAAAGTCACTGAAAGCTATACCAATAGTAATTACAGTTACTTGAACCTACAGGAACAGTCACCGAAAAACCGTAAACAGTCCCCGAAAACCATAGCAATAAACAGCCAGCCACTGACAGCGATAGAAATCAACATTTACAGGTGTGTAAACCGCTATAAACAAACAATCACAGTCAATGAAAGCGATAGAAAAAAAGAACTAACGAGAATCACCGAGAGCTACAGGAGTAAAGAGCTATGACACCTATGGGACAGCGATAAACAACCAGTCAATGATTGAAAAAAAAGAAGAAGAAATAAACACATTCACTGAAAGCTATGGGACAGCGATAAACAACCAATCAATGATTAAAAAAGAAAAGAAATAAACACAGTCACTGAAATGAAATGAGGCAGGGAACAGTAAACAATAAACAAGTAGGGTAACTCTTGCTCCCATAAGAAAACCTAACTCATAGTAACTTTTATTCAAGACTGGCACAGCCTTTTAAACTTGAATAAAGTCAGTCAAATACAAAGACGAACAATATAATAGTGGGGGAAAACAAGCGCAGGCCAACAACCCCTCCGTCATCACTGTAATGACTTGGCAAAGATTTGAACTTAAGGGCGGGAGGGGGTTGAAGATGAAGAAAATGGGAACATAAAATTAAGAAAATATATTTTACATATGAAAACTCTTCACTAGCTGCATGAAGGAACCATTGTAATCCCTCTCGAAGGCAGGTCTATTTGTATTGCCTGCTCCTACCTTTCGTCCGCTGGATCGGACTCATCAGGGAGACACGGCTGGTTGTGTCTGTGTTCCTGGCGTTACCCTACTTGTTTACAGTCACTAAAAGCTTAGCAACAAGCAATCAGAGTGACAATCTGTGTAAATGAGAGCTACAGCAGTAAATAACCAGACTCAAAGAAAGCGAAGGAAATAAGCATTCTATGTCACAGTGAGCAATGAAAATATACAATCAGAGTCACTGAAAGACACAATAATAAAACAATAAGTCATTGAAAGCCAAAACATTTTTTTAATTGACAGTCAACGAAAACAAAAGAAATAAACAGATTAACTGAACTCTATAGCAATAAACAATCGTGGTCACTGAAAGTTAAAGCAATCGACACAGACACTGAAAGCAACGGAATCAAGTCGTGGCTAGTGATTGAATTAAACATTCAGCCAATGAACACGATAGAAAAACCATTTTAATCAGTGAAAGCTATAGCAGTAAACAATCATCGCCACTGAAAACGATAGAAATAAACCATTAGAGTAACTAAATGCTACAGATTTGTTTTTCAATCAGATTTAGGGAAAGTTATCGAAATAAACTAAGTAAGGCACGAGGCGCTATAGAAAAAACAACAACAATTAGAATCTTTAAGAGCGGCAGAAATAAATGTGCTATAGAGATAACACAGCCATTGAGAGCTATAGAAATAGAAAGCCATAGTCAATGGAGGTTACAGAAATAAACAATCCCTTAAAGCTATAGAAATGAACAATCACGTCACGGAAAGCTATAGAAATGAACAAACACGCCACGGAAAGTTCTAGAGATGAACAATCACGTCACGGAAAGCTATAGAAATGAACAATCACGTCACGGAAAGCTATAGAAATGAACAATCACGTCACGGAAAGCTCTAGAGATGAACAATCACATCACGGAAAGCTATAGAAATGAACAATCACGTGACAGAAAGCTATAGAAATAAACACCCAGTCACTGAAAGCTATAGGAATAAACCATCAGAATCGCTGAAAGCTACAGAAATAAACCATCAGAATCGCTGAAAGCTACAGAAATAAACCATCAGAACCGCTGAAAGCTACAGAAATAAACCATCAGAATCGCTGAAAGCTACAGAAATAAACCATCAGAATCGCTGAAAGCTACAGAAATAAACCATCAGAATCGCTGAAAGCTACAGAAATAAACCATCAGAACCGCTGAAAGCTACAGAAATAAACCATCAGAATCGCTGAAAGCTACAGAAATAAACCATCAGAACCGCTGAAAGCTACAGAAATAAACCATCAGAATCGCTGAAAGCTACAGGAATAAACAATGGGAGAACCGGAAGCGTCAGATGTCAACAAATCAGTCACTAAAAGCTATACACATAAAAGTATCAGTCATCAAAAGCTATCGAAATAAACAATCTGAGAAATATGGAAAAAAAAGTCGCTGAGAAATATGGAGAAAAAAAAAGTAACCAGTTTCTCCAAGACCAATAGCAACAAACAGTAAGAGTCACTGAGAAATGTAGAGAGTCAGCTATCGGTGTCACTGAAAACAGAGTCAAGCTGAAAATATACAGTCACTGAAAGATACACAAATAATTTTGAAACAGAGTCACTTGAAGTTAAAGAAATAAAGAGAGTGGTCTAAAGAGAGTTGTCTAAAGCGATTAAACAGACAATTAGAGCCACTGGCAGCAACAGAAATAAACATTCATAGTTTCTGTAAGTAATAGAAATACAGTCATTGTAAGCAATAGCAATAAACAACCAGGCACTGAAAGCCGAAAAAACAGTCTTTTAACGCTATAGAAACCACGAAACCCCGAAAGCTATCAAACCTAAAAGAATCTCTGAATGCTATAGAAATAAAGTCTCCAAAGGCTACAGAAGTGCATGATCAGAATCACTGAAAACTGTACATAAACAGTCCACTGAAAGCGATGGAATGAGCAGTCAGAATCGTTGAAAGCAACAGAAATATACGATCATTGTAGAGAACGAACAAGAGCACAACGCTCATCTTTGCGAAAGCTTTCGATGTATTGCAAATCTTTATCAAGCGGCTTACTGGCACAGAACTAACTTTAACAAGGCAAATTTGCTATCAAGCATAAAATAAAGAATCTAGAGAGTAATCTTGACATGCCATTCCATCATCTTGAAACAGACACGATCTGCGTCCTCCATTGACTATCGTCTCTGAAAAAAACATAATTATGGCGTGTCACCGGAACACTGAATTCTTTGAAAACCGTATGAAATTCGTCTTACTGATGCTGGTGATTTTGAAGACCGTATCATGTATATCCCAGAAACACTACCGTTAGAAATAAACGATCAGTCACTAAAAGCTACAGAAAAATAAACAGCCATTAAGAGCTGTAGTTCCCTGAAGTTGGAGTACGGCTGCCTTAATGGCGGAATATAAAATGGTCATACACACAAAACTCCACTCCCTATACAGGGGGTGTCCGCAGGAGTATCAGCCTGCGGGAGGAGGAGGAGGAGGAGGAGGAGGAGGAATAATCAGTCAGTCATTGGGAGTTGTAGCAATAAACAGATATTATAGAAATAGATGACATAAAAATGACCCAAAAAATTATAATCGGTAACCTACAGCAATAAACAATCACTGTCACCGAAAACGAGACATAAATAATAAAAGTCACTGGAAGCTACAGCAATAAACAGAATGGCTGAAGGCTACAGAATTATAAATCAGAGTCACTGAAAGTTATCAACATAAATGACCAGAGTCGCTAAAAGCTACAGAATCAAACAGTCACTGTAAATGGAAGAAACGAAACGAAACGAAATTATACATATATTATATTTAAAAAGATTTAAACAAGGGGAGTTAAAAACGATGGAAATAAAACAACCAGAGCCCCTTTAAAAAATAATAAAAATTTTTTAAAAAAACGAAAAGAAAAATAGAAAAATGTCATTTTTGTCTTTTGGATTTAAACAAGATGAGTTAAAAACGATGGAAATAAAACAACCAGAGCCCCTTAAAAAAAACAAAAGAAAAGAAAAATAGAAGTTCACATACAGAGTCAATTGAAAGGTAGAAATGCACAATTAATCATCGGAAGCAATAGCTACTTGACACGTCAACCAAGACCACTTGTTCTTGACACAATAGAATTGGATGCTAAGTGTGCGACGTTCACATGATGCTACTATTGTTCCTAAGTTGTATAGGGTTCCCCACCTGGGGTATAGGGAGAGGGGATGGGGGAGGGGGGAGGGGGGGTCTTTTAGTACGAACTGTTTTCATCTTCTGAAAATGGTGTCTTTGAACTTTTTTCTTTTAACCTTTCTGTCACTCTTGAAGGCAAAGGCGGTTCTTTCTGTCTTTCCTTTCCTTTCTTCTTTTCCTTTTTTTTCTTTTCTTTTCTTCTTTTTTCGTTTTTTCTTTCCCCCCCCCCCCTTTTTTTTTTGATTTGTTGGAGAGAGAGAGAGAGAGAGAGAGAGAGAGAGAGAGAGAGAGAGAGAGAGAGAGAGAGAAAAAAGGAAGAGCGAACAAACGCGTTTTGACTAATCCCCCCCCCCTCACCCCCATCCCCCACCCCCACCCCCACCCCCCACCCACCCCCACACACACACCAATTTTTTGAATGGTTGTGATAAATCAATCAGAATAACCAAAGCGTTCACAACAGAGCCGTGGTACTCTCTGCCTAAAAGCTTTAAAGGGTTAAGGTCCCATAAACCTTACGACCGTCAGAGCAGTGAATTGTTAGGATATTCACAGTATCCAGCGCACGGCAGTATCAAAGGCGGTGCCCATCCCTTTCCTTCTCCAAGAGCCGCGTGCATAGTATCAATATCTGATCATTCGTGTACGCACCGTCCTACCATCATCTATGTATTCCAAGTCTGATCCTTATTGAATGTTGAATTGTATGTTGTTCGCTTCTGAAATTTGGTTATTCTCCCCATCCCCCAGCGCATAAACTTGACCCACCCTTCTCTCTCTCTCTCTCTCTCTCTCTCTCTCTCTCTCTCTCTCTCTCTCATTGGCATAAACACACATAGAAACACGCTTACGCCTGAGCATGCACACACACACACACATACACACACCACACACACACACACACACACACACACACACACACACACACATGGAGAGAGAGAGAGAGAGAGAGAGAGAGAGAGAGAGAGAGAGAGAGAGAGAGAGAGAGAGAGAGAGAGAGAGAGGCTTCTGATTCACATTCGTCAAACACTTCCAGATAGTGAACAATTGCAGGTACAACAATCAAACAAACAAAGAAGCGAATGAATATAAACGCCACAACCTCCGACAAAAAAACGAACAACTAAGTTGAACCCAAGACCATCAACTCGGCCGACAAACACCTTGACCACTTCAAAGCATTTGACTATGACTTAGTGACGAATATTAGAATAAAAGCCATATTTTGTGTGGTGATGCGTGGCTGATATCCCTGCTTCTGTTGCTCGAAACTTGCATACCTACAGCTTATTATTTTGAAGAACTAAAACTTGAAAAAAAAAAGAAGAAAAGTTACAAAATTTATGTCATAGTGTTCGCAGGACTAATATTCCGCTTCTTATTAACGTACGAAATTTGATATACATTTTAACATGATTCTCTCTCTCTCTCTCTCTCTCTCTCTCTCTCTCTCTCTCTCTCTCTCTCTCTCACACACACACACACACACACACACGCACGCACGCACGCACGCACGCACGCACGCACACACACACACACACACACACACACACACACACACACACACACACACACACCAAAGAAACTAACAAAACAAAACACACAGAAAACAAAACAAAACAAAACAAAATCACAACCAATTAAGAGCCAACAAATACAAACACCATCACCACGAACAACAACAACAAGTGAAGGAAAAAGAGAGAAAAAAAGAAGATGAAGAAACAAAACAAAACAAAAAAGACAAATGAATACATAAAACACAAGGAAATTAACACGCAACGATTCTTACTATCCATCAACTTAGTAATAACTAGTTACGTAGGCCTACAGACTCTCTCACCTCGACAACTGTGGTGACGGCAGAGAGCGCAGCAGAAAGCCACACAGAAACTTGTACGTGTTTCACTGTCTCACGCGGCACGCGTTCATGCCTCTGGCTTCTCTAGGACTGCGTTGTCTCCCCTGTTTGAAAACAACAGCCAGCGCTGTAGATGACATCAGCTAGCCGCACCACCCCACGTCGCGCATCCACCACGGACGCACACTCCCGCGTGTACACACAGTCCACAGACAATTTCAAACCTCTGTGGCACGAACAGTCCTTGTGAGACGCGTGCGTGCGCCCAAGTACACTAGCGCGCGCGCGTGCACGCACGCACGCACGTACACGCACGCACACACGCACGCATGCACACACGCACGCACGCATTCTCACACACACGTACGCATACACGCACGCACGCTCGTGCACACACACACACACACACACACACACACACACACACACACACACTTCGATGGACCGATAATAGCTTATAATACAGCATCCTGGTGGTCGTATGATTGGGGGTGAGGCACGGCGGTGGAGGGGGAGGAAGAGGATCTGGATTGGTATCGGGTGGGGGGGGGGGGGGGGGGAGGGGGAGGGGAGAACGAGGTTCAGGGGCAGAGGGTGTTCGGAGTGGAGGGTAGAGGAGGGGGTGAGGATCCTACGTATAATTATGTCTAAATGTTGGGCCGAGTTTTTCACCCCCCCCCCCCCCCCCCCCCCGATAGGCTCTGTGTGTGTGTGTGTGTGTGTGTGTGTGTGTGTGTGTGTGTGTGTGTGTGTGTGTGTGTGTGTGTGTGTTGAAGTCCTAGCCGCAACTTCCTCCCACCCTCCCACTCCCGACCCACCCCGCACGGAGTGTGTGCACATATGTAATAAATGTAATCATTAGAAAGAACACGTTAGATGTTTTACACGTCTGTCAAATACAAATTACAGATTTTTTTTTTTCAGTTCTTCTGCGGAACAAAAAAAACCCCTGCCCTTTCTTTCGGGAATTCAACAAACAAGGAGAATCTGCCGAACTGAGGAGACAAACACGATGGACATAGTATGTTTTGATTGCATCGAAGTCCAAGAGACAGAGAACTTGAATTATCAGCACGCGTCATTTTAAACGTTGATGTGGGTGGAGTCAGAAAAGAAGCTTTGTGAAAAACACAAAGTATGAATAAACACACAAAGAAGAGCACAAAGTAACGAGCATTTCACAAAGAAGAGCACAAAGTAACCAGCATTTACAGCACAATACAAAACACAAAGAAGAGCGCAAAGTAACGAGCATTTACAGCACAATACAAAACACAAAGAAGAGCACAAAGTAACGAGCATTTACAGCACAATACAAAAACAAATGAATTTTCGGCCAATATGTATAGTCTTCGTACGTCACAGATTATACACATAACAAGGGTTAAACGACCGGCTGCCTTGACACAGTGGCTAATGTCATGGATTGCCGGCCGGGAGGCAGAGGGTTCGATTCCAACCACAGAGAAACTTATACTTGTGAGTTTTGTTGTTGTTGTTGTTTGCAGGGGGGTTGGGGGGGGGGGGGGGGGGGGGGCTGGCTCACTTGAGTTTGCTAGGGGCTCAGCTGGGAAGACTGGAACCACACAGTCGAGTTTCATCCACTTTGTAGATGCATCTCTGAGGGTGCTGCGCAAACTTTCCTGACCAACACTGCTGCAGGTGTCTGTATCTCTCGGGGCCTGGTTGACTCAGGGATATGTTATGTAAGTAAGCACACAGTGCAGCCCTTTCAATGCAGTCTCAGACCAGCAGTATGGAAGTCCATGGCATCATCTTCATCATCTTCACCCTCATTGACTGAAAAAAAAAAAGTTCAGTTCTGTGGCCCTTCATGCCCTGCTCTCATGTTGACCTGTTTCCACCTTGGCTTAAGGCTGTGTCAGACCAATTGACATAGGCTAGAACACGAAGGCTACATCAAAATGTTGTTATGCTCAACATAGTTATGCGGGTATTGTCTTCAGTTGTGACAAGCTCCTAGCGTAACATTATCAGTTTCCGACCCACCCCCACCCCACCCCCGAAATCGGAGTGTGGCTGCCTATGTGGTGGGGTAATGAAAAACGGTCACACACGTAATGTTCTCATCACCAGCTGATGCATTTGTACCATAGTGTTCAAGTACTTCGGCTGTTTGGATGATCCCTTGAGTCTTTTAGCCAGGGTACGACAACAACAACAACAACAACAACAACAACAGCAACAACAACAACCTCAGTGTGATGTCCTGTCCACGTCTGTGCCCTTGGTGACTTGTGTCGAGGTCGCCGGTGTTGGGGACTGTCGTGTCGGGAAGGGGGGGGGGGGGGGGAGGGGCGCTCATCGCGCTGGCTTCACGACTAAGCAATCATTGTTGTCAGTAGGGAGCTTAGTATGTAGTATCATGCATATGTTGGCTCAGAACAGACGCCACTGAACACCACCAAAGTGACTCGACAGCAGGGGCAGTGTCTCCTCCGGTGGGTGGCCTCATGACGACTTAACACTGACACTCCCTGTGAGTCGACTGTGCCTAGGCTGCAACGGAACAAACCAGGATGTGATTGTGAACGGGCACAACCGGAATGGTTGTGAACGGGCACAACCGGAATTGGGGGAACGGGGAGGACGGGGGAGGGGGGGGGGGGGGGGGTGGATGATTGTCTGCCAGTGGAGTGGAAGAGAAGATGAGAAAACACAAAACAAGACAAAAGGACAATACTCCTCAGATCGCAGCCAACATAAGAAACAAAAATGTCGAGGAAAAAATTAAAACAGAGAGCAACTGTTGCCGCGCCCATTGTGCAGAACTGACTTCAACCTTGATAAAACCACACAACTTGTTACTAACACCACACAACTTGTTACTAACACCACACAACTTGTTACTAACACCACACAACTTGTTAATAACACCACACAACTTGTTACTAACACCACACAACTTGTTACTAAAACCACACAACTTGTTACTAAAACCACATAACTTGTTAATAACACCACACAACTTGTTACTAACACCACACAACTTGTTAATAACACCACACAACTTGTTAATAACACCACACAACTTGTTACTAACACCACACAACTTGTTACTAAAACCACACAACTTGTTACTAAAACCACACAACTTGTTAATAACACCACACAACTTGTTACTAAAACCACACAACTTGTTAATAACACCACACAACTTGTTAATAACACCACACAACTTGTTACTAAAACCACACAACTTGTTAATAACACCACACAACTTGTTACTAAAACCACACAACTTGTTAATAACACCACACAACTTGTTACTAAAACCACACAACTTGTTAACAACACCACACAACTTGTTACTAAAACCACACAACTTGTTAATAACACCATACAACTTGTTACTAAAATCCACACAACTTGTTACTAAAACCACACAACTTGTTAATAACACCATACAACTTGTTAATAAAACCACACAACTTGTTAATGACACCATACAACTTGTTAATAAAACCACACAACTTGTTAATAACACCATACAACTTGTTAATAACACCATGCAACTTATTAATAACACCATACAACACTGACATAAAAGAGCGCTGCGCTGATCGCCAGAAAGAAAGGGGACGTGGACAATGGCCTATGTTCGAATGCAGCGCTCATGTTCATGTTTTCTGCCTGAGGTCTACTGTGGCCAGTCTAAAAAATACATCAAAAGCACAGAGTTCAAATGACAAGTTTCATGTCAGAATTATTCAGCGTATTCTACAACCAAATGACGATTAGAAGATTAGGAATTGATTAGTGGTTAGTACTTTGCATACGCAATCTGAGGATCACAGTTCGAGCCGTGACTGTGTCATGGGATGGAGGCAAAATGATCTGATCTACTATGCTCATTCATTTGGTAAACCAGATAGAGACCGAACTACTTTCTAGCGTGTACACAGACGGGTCAGATAGGCACGCTTTAGATCCCGTCAGGGGGCCGGAATAGCTCAGTTGGTAGAGCGCCGGACTCGTGATCCTGGGGTTGCCGGTTCGACTTTCGGTACAGGGGGATTTTTCCCTTGGAGTTAACATTGGTTCTGACTCCATTCCCCAGACAGTCCTTCGAATGAGACTATAAATCGAGGTTCCGTGTGTGAACGCACACACTACATCTTGCACACACGTAAAATCCCATCACCGACTTTCGGAAGAGAAGGCCAGTTTGGCCGTTGGTATGGATGACACGTTACACATAGAATGCACCTTCCCCGAAGATGGAGTATGGCTGTCTTAATGGCGGGATAAAAAACGGTCATACACACAAAACTCCACTGCCTGTCTAAACAGGCAGTGTCCGCAGGAGTATCAGTCTGCGTACGCAGAAAGAAAGAAAAAGAAAGATCCCGTCATCCATGCCACCGATTTGGGTCCGGGAAACACGACATGCACCAGACTGCCTGCGGAGAGGAGATGGGCGCTGCCAGGTATTCTACTGCTGGCCACAGAAACACCGTGTGCGATCCCCCGACAACCACTCCCGCCTGTTGATCACGTGTGTAGACAGCGACATCCTCCCAACAGCTGGTGATGGGGCGGAATGATGATAATGACACTGATGTTAATTACACATTGATTGTTGGCAATTACAGCCAATGTTAGGTAGCTTACTCAAGATCTGATCAGCGCGTTCGGCCGATGCGTAGGTCAGACATCTGCTAAGTCATGGCCACGACACCCTCTCCTTAAATTCACTCATCTTAGTCATCAACTGATGTATTCACCAGCTTCGAATCATGCGCAGTGTCGTCTTGAAGCTGAGCGGGTGAAGTGTAGCGTATATGGACAAGTCCACACGCAATGACACCTGTTGATGAAACTGAAACTGTTGGCAAACGTTTTCACGAGAAAACTTTAAAAACAGATAAACAGATTGGTAGATGAATGAATAAATGAATGAATGAATAAATAAATAAAATGAATAAAAGCAATTCAGAAGCCACAAGTGTACCATACTTTTCCAGCCACTGACTGACCACCCCTGAAGGGGGGGGGGGGGGGGGGGCGTGGCCCTGGCAGCCACACTGCGGCTGGTGAGAAGACGCGTAGTGTGATAGCCGTGGAGTGCCGTGGAGTGGGGTCATCCAGCACACGCACTGCTCCGCTATCTATCTGTCTATCTGATCGCTTTCGCCAAGCCCTGCTAACCTTATTAGGGCCGTCGCACACGGAGCGTCAAACGACACCATCGAGCACCTGCGGAAACGGGCACTTGCTTGAAGCGGTAAACCTTGCTGGATGCTATTATGAATCCTGAAGTTAAAGCCTGCCATGTGCCTATGTCCATCCTAAGGTGTATGACGTGGTATTGTGTACATATATGGCAAGGCCTATAAACAAAAAGAAAAAAGGAAAAAAAACCCAGAGAGACCGCCCCCCACCCCCACCCCAATACAGGGATGAAGACTTGGAGTTTGATGCCAGACAGACTAGAGAATTACCATTTCTGTCCTTAGTACATGTTATTATAAGTTAAACTGTGAGAATCAACTCAGTCGAATTCCTGGACTTTCGTGTTGAATGTCAGTTGTGTAAGGTAATGTTTGTCAGCCACAAACATGACAACCACATCAGCTCCCTGCTCACGTTCAAGCACCTTGCCTTTGGCGTCCCAGATTTGGAAAGTAGGTTTCTACGCCTAAAATATAGTGTAACGGGAGGAAAATATGATAGGCTGCTAGTCTGAAAATGACTGGTCTGTTTATGTGGAAAGTAGTGTGTTTTACAGACTTTTTTCTTTTATGTACAGATAGATCGTCATGAGGTGTTTGTTTGTTTGTTCGTTTGTTTGTTTGCTTCATTTTATTTCAGGGGCGTGGGGGATGTCTAAATACGATACTAACCTTACCACATCTCTATCACACACACACACACACACACACACACACACACACACACACACACACACACACACACACACACGCACGCACGCACGCACACACACACACACACACACACACACACACACACACACACACACACACACACACACACACACAGACACGCACACACGAGCACCTGAGCACAAATGCAAACACATACATACTCACTCATACTCCGATGCTCACCAAGGTACACCCTTTCGCACTTACACCCTCACCCCAAGTCCACCCCTCACCCACGCCGCACATGTATTATAGGGTCTGATTGAAACGGACATATCATCACCATACACACACACACACACACACACACACACACACACACACATATACACACACACACGCATACACACGCACATACACACACACACACACACACACACACACACACACACACACGCACGCACACGCACATACACACGCACACGCACAAACACACACACACACACACACACACACACACACACACACGCACACACACACACACACACACACAAGCACACACACACACACAACACACACACACACACACACACACACACACAAGCACACACACACACACACACACACACACACACACACACACAACCACACACACACACACACACGCACGCACGCACGCACGCACGCACGCACGCACACACACACACACACACACACACACTTTGTATGCAGGCGTGCGAGCCAGCCGAATCGATCAGTGTCCAGACTCCGTCACGTGCATGACAGATTGGTGGAATCAGCCGTCAAAATCAAGGTTAATGTCTACAATAGAAGCTGTCCCCTCGGGCATCAAAGATTGCGCACGTAGGCGTCAATAGTATTAATGCCCAGCGCCGATACTACCGATCTCTCACACACTAGCAATGCATGAAAACTTTAGAGGCTAAGGTGACGCCGTGCGTCAGAATCAGGATTGTTTGACAGTCACTCGTGTGCGTGCCCCTTTAGGTCAGAACTCATTGAACCCGGAGTCGGTTCAACGAGTGCCTACAGCACACTATAAAAAAAAAAATAAATATTAAAAAGCTGAACAACCACTTTGACTGCGATGGTATTGACGTGATCTGGACTTGACAATATCTTTGTGATTGGAGTGATAATGTGCTTAGGTGATTATTGCAATAAATAAAGGGAAAAGGTGGCAAAAGGAGTACCTGGAGAGGGGATGTCCAACGTTTCGTGTCGTAGATACTTCAACAGGGAATGACAGCTGATGATGGTTGACTTGGGTCACTGAACACAGTTCATGGTTTGAAGGGTGGAAAGGGCAGAGGTGGGAGTGGTGGGCAATATTGAGTGTAGGGGTGATCATAATTCACAATAGAAATGGGAAGTGTTAATGGACAGCAAAGGAAGGGGGAGGGAGGGGGGGGGGAAGGGGGGAAGAAGAAGGGAGGGGGCAGGGGGGGAAGGGGGGGGAAGAAGAAAGGGGGGGGGAAGGGAGAAAGAGGAGGGCTGATGGTTCATTCCCTGACATTGAGCCCATGTGGGCTCAAGGTGCCAAGGCGCTGTATTAGCTGGCTTTCCCTGTATTTTCTGTAGTTCCCTTCTTGACGACCATTCTCCAAAGGGCTGCTACTCTGATGTGGGAAAGATGGTGATGGTCCGAATTGAAATGGTTTGCCACAGGCGTGTCTTTTCCTGTGAGGATGCTGTCTCTATGTTCTTTAAAACGTTCGTTTAGATATCTGTATGTTTCACCCACATACATCTTGGGACAAAGGGTACAACTAAGAACATAGACTATATTCTGAGTCTGGCAGGTGAAGTGGACCTCATGTGGAAGCTGCGTCCGGATGGGCCTTGCACAGTAGTTGTCAGATTAAGAAAGTCACAGGTTTTGCATTTGGGTTTCTTGCACTGGAAATTGCTGGTTGGGTTGGGGGGGGGGGGGGGGATGAAGGGTGGAAGGTAGAGTGCATCAGGTGGTCACCAAGATTTTTGTCCCTTTTGAATGCCACCATAGGTGGTAGACTGAAAAAATGTTTTAGAGAGCTGGATCCTCCTTCAGAATAGTGAAGTTGCGGAGCAGAACGTTTTTCACAGGTAGATTGTGTGGGTGGTAGGTCAGAGTGGCAATGCAATGAAAAACGTTGTGCTCCGCAACTAAACGTGCGGGTTGGCTGCACGTGTTTTTTGAGGGCTTTCAGGTTTTTGTTTTTGTTAGTGAACACACCCAAACAAAAACCTGAAAGCCCTCAAAAAACACGTGCAGCCAACCCGCACGTGAAAACAACCGCAAACGGGAGCCCACACGCTATATAACATCGGCGGTGGGCAAACCAGAAATCATCCTGATGACAGCGCAAACACGCTTGAAACAAATTTGTAGAGTTTTAGTATTCCTTTTTAATACTTGTTTTAACATATATATATATAATATATATATATATATATATATATATATATATATATATATATCATGCTCTCTTGTTGTCCTGAGCTCTGCACCTTGTAGAATACACTGAAGTAAAAACAGGAGACGGTAAAATACAAGAATAAAAACATGTCTCATGTATTTTTAACCAATTTTCGCTGTTAAAAGCTTCCTCAGGCCAAGGCACAATGCTAAAAACCTCACATCTGGTTTTACCTGAATAGGCATTCATCATCAACGGTATGTCATTTGACTTGATGTGAGGCTTTTATCATCGTACCTTGGCCTGAGGAAGCTTTTAACAAGCGAAAATTGGTTAAAAATACAAGTCGGAGACATGAAAAGACTGTTGTTTTTATTCCTGTATATAAAGGTAGGTATATAGATAGAGATGCAAATGTACGTGTCAGTAAGTTAAGGAGAGAGAGAGAGAGAGAGAGAGAGAGAGAGAGAGAGAGAGAGAGAGAGAGAGAGAGATCACGTTGAGAGAGAGAGAGAGAGAAGAGAGAGAGAGAGAGAGAGAGAGAGAGAGAGAGAGATCACGTTTCAAGAGAGAGAGAGAGAGAAAGAGAGAGAGAGATCACGTTTCAAAAGAGAGAGAGAGAGAGAGAGAGAGAGAGAGAGAGAGAGAGAGAGAGAGAGAGAGAGAGAGAGAGCACGTGTCAAGCGAGACAGAGAGAGAGAGAGAGAAAAAATAAAAAGAATAAATTCTTTATTTATGAGCACTATAAGTAAGCACTGGTGTGTCTTTTTGCGTCCAGTCCTCGCCCTGAGCAGGGATTACAATGCGCGATGAAACAAAATGAGATATCAGAAAAGCAGGGGTCATGCAACGAGAATGCAATGTCGATGAAGAAGAGAGGGGAAGAAGAAAGAGGGGGTGGGGCACACAGAAAGTGGATAGATAAGTCGGACGACAGATAGAATGTTTACAGCAGCCAGTAAAATGAATATGACAAATTGTACACATAATAAGGTACAGAGAGAGAGAGAGAGAAGAGAGAGAGAGAAGAGAGAGAGAGAGAGAGAGAGAGAGAGAGAGAGAGAGAGAGAGAACAGTGGGGTAGGTAAAGGCAAGAGTAAACAAGATGCAAAGCATATAAACGTAAGTAGTAGTACAACAAAAGGAAAAAAAAATATTTGTGTGTGTGTGTGTGTGTGTGTGTGTATGTGTGTGTGTGTGTGTGTGTGTGTGTGTGTGTATGTGTGTGTGTGTGTGTGTGTGTGTATGTGTGTGTGTGTGTGGTGTGTGTGTGTGTGTGTGTGTGTGTGTGGTGTGTGTGTGTGTGTGTGCGCGTGTGTGTGCGTGACCCATAGTGAACATACCTACAAATTTTCAGAAAGATCGGCCAAGTACTTTCTGAGATATTCCATAAAAGAAGAAAAACCGTTATGGGCCGTTATAGCCGTTAGTAACGGCTATAACGGTAAAATAAAACATCGGCATCATCCGTGACCCATAATGAACATACCTACAAATTTTCAAAAAGATCGGCCCAGCAGTTTTGTCTGGAGCGAGTGGAACACATTGTGACCACGGACGACAACGACAGACACACACACACACACACACACACACACACACACACACACACACACACACACACAACACACACAGCATTTCTTCATTCCCATTCTAAAGTACTCCCTGTTCCATAAGAACTGGGAGTACAAGAAGAAAAAAACCACACCCCAGTCCAGCTATCAGTCTTGCTTGCGATCCAAAGGCCAGTCCAGTACAGGTCACTAAGGCTCTGCTTTCACCCCACACCCACAGCAAGACACTGGGGCCACAGGAACAGCTCTCCAGACAGAGCAGGGTACGAGGCCCATGTCATTAATACTAGACTGCGGGGGAAGGGGAATAAATCACTGAGAACCACCACAAGGTGAAGGCCGAAGTCTCTTGTGACATGCCTGATGCAGGTGACTGTGGGTTTGTCTTCGACCAGAGTAAGCTGCTCCTGACGGAAATATCTTCTTTCTGCTGAAAACAACAACAGAAGAAAGCTCTTGTGGAGAGAACGAGTGGGTGCATTCGTGTCAGAAAAAGTATTTTTTTAAGTTAGATACATACATACATACATACATACATACATATATATATATATATTTGTTTATAATTCAATATTTCTTGCAGTCATTGCAACACCAAGCTGCTCTGTAAGTTGCTGGAACGGTGCTCGGTACTTACCCTTGGAATTTATTAGTTTGTTGTGTTTTAGTCCCTTGCGGATTCATTCCAAGAACTGGCCCTCAGCACTTGTGTCTTAAGAGGATATCTTTTTATATTTTCTACTTTTCACAAGAAAATGTAGCTTGTTTTGCTCTTTCATGATTTTCTTTGCTTCGTAGATGGCACCTTTGGTTGTTTTGTTTTGAAAACTCAACAAACATACTACGGTATTGCACACCAGCCTTTTCTGGGATTGCATTCTTCTTAAAACTGAAAAGGCAGAGGAGTCAAATTACCACTTTCCGCGGTCACTGAGGAGAAACAACCAAGTTTCGAAATATCGGTATATGACCAGGAGTTATATGTTAGTGAGTTTTTCCTCCCTATTGGAGGATGTCTCCCCCTTGGAGAATATAAGCTTGCTGAAGGCTCATTTTGAGAAGCATTTATTGTATTTTTCTCCATTCCACCACTCAAGCACATACTGTTAGTTAGGCAGAATCATCTATTACTGCAGATATGAATGCTTATCTCCCCCTATTTCTTCAATCTAAGACATAAGAGCAAGCTTTGTTTATAATTCAATATTTCTTGCAGTCATTGCAACACCAAGCTGCTCTGTAAGTTGCTGGAACGGTGCTCGGTACTTACCCTTCGAATTTATTAGTTTGTTGTATATATATATATGGGTGGAGAGAGAGAGAGAGCGTGTGCTAGTGTCCTGGAAATCGGACTCGCACCTGCCACAACTCAGATTTTATATGATGTTCCTTCGACATCAATAGCCCCATTTCAGACATTTTAGGTCGACGTCTATAATTATCCCAGGAAAATGGCGCACGGGGAGGAGTGGGATAGGAGGAGGCCGGTGAAAAAGGCTGCTTTGGGTGGGAGGGAGGGGAGGAAAAAAGAGGCGGGGCATAGCATAGTTGGAAGTGGGGGGTAGGAAGGAGAGAAAAAGAGAGTGCAGGCAGATCAGCCCAGCCAGACCACCAGAACGACAGCATTCTAATATGTGCAATTTCCCCGGAGATGGAGTATGGCTGCCTTAATGGCGGGA
>CM031603.1:78228250-78230750 GCA_018398815.1 Conus ventricosus
TAGGGGAAAAATAATCAGGTATGGGACATTAAGAAAAAAGAAAGAAAGAAAGAGAAGAGTAACACACAGAGTAAAGGAAGGAAAGAAAGAAAATGAATAGGGAAAAATAATTAAGTGTGTAACATTAAGAAAGAAAGAATGAAAGAAAGAAAGAAAGAAAGAAAGGAAAGAGTATTACAGGGTAAAGGCAAGAAAGAAAAAAAATAATAGGGGAAAATAATTAAGTATGGAACATTTACACAAAAAAAGACAGAAAGAAAGAAAAGAAAAGAAAAAGAAAGAAGATTTTTTAAAAAAGAAGAAGAAGCAAAGAGTGAAAAGTGGCGTGGGAAAGAAAAAAAGGATGGGGGGGGGGGGGGTGAAATAAGGGAAGGTATTTAAGTTAGCTCGGAAATAGAAAAAGGAATTGAAGAGAGAAGCGGGGAGTGGGGGGAGGAAGAGAGAGAGAGAGAGAGAGAGAGAGAGAGAGAGAGAGAGAGAGAGAGAGAGAGAGAGAGACATGCACAAAGAAACAGCCAGATCTTCGCTACTAACTTCGATAAAGTCATTCACTCATTCTGCACTGGTCGAGTCGACTATGTTAGAACACAGCATGACATGTGTCTGTCAGAGAGAGAGAGAGAGAGAGAGAAGAGAGAGAGAGAGAGAGAGAGAGAGAGAGAGAGAGAGAGAGAGAGAGAGAGAGAGAGAGATATTCATTCTGTACGGACAGAGGCACTGTTTGAAACTGGAAGATCCTAAAAAGTTTCTCCTTCACTTTCTTTAACTCAGTTTTTTTTTTTCAATCTCATTTCATTCATTGTGAATTTATTCCCTCCACCAATGACGGTATGTTTTTCTTGTTTGTTTGTTTGTTTGTTTGTTTGTTTTCTCACGTCCGTCTGTTTGTTCTTCTGCTGGTCAGCAAGATCGCGCCAGTACTACTACACCGATTTCAATCAAACCCGGTGGAAACAGAGAATCGGTCTCAAGGACGAATACACTGGATATTTGGTTCGGGATACATGGTGCGAAGCCGGATCCGGAATGGCGGACCCAGGTGTATCCGTTCATCGAGATGATGACACATTTTTCACTGAACAGGAACCCTGTGATGTCACTGTCACGATTTGATGACTGTCTATTACGTATTTTCGTGGAATGTTTGGTTTTCCTTGTGATACAAATATTGACATTTCGTCGTGCCAGTGGCTTTAGATAGAATATTGACATTTCGTCGTGCCAGTGGCTTTAGATAGAATATTGACATTTCGTCGTGCCAGTGGCTTTAGATAGAATATTGACATTTCGTCGTGCCAGTGGCTTTAGATAGAATATTGACATTTCGTCGTGCCAGTGGCTTTAGATAGAATATTGACATTTCGTCGTGCCAGTGGCTTTAGATAGAATATTGACATTTCGTCGTGCCAGTGGCTTTAGATAGAATATTGACATTTCGTCGTGCCAGTGGCTTTAGATAGAATATCGACATTTCGTCGTGCCAGTGGCTTTAGATAGAATATTGACATTTCGTCGTGCCAGTGGCTTTAGATAGAATATTGACATTTCGTCGTGCCAGTGGCTTTAGATAGAATATTGACATTTCGTCGTGCCAGTGGCTTTAGATAGAATATTGACATTTCGTCGTGCCAGTGGCTTTAGATAGAATATTGACATTTCGTCGTGCCAGTGGCTTTAGATAGAATATTGACATTTCGTCGTGCCAGTGGCTTTAGATAGAATATTGACATTTCGTCGTGCCAGTGGCTTTAGATAGAATATTGACATTTCGTCGTGCCAGTGGCTTTAGATAGAATATTGACATTTCGTCGTGCCAGTGGCTTTAGATAGAATATTGACATTTCGTCGTGCCAGTGGCTTTAGATAGAATATTGACATTTCGTCGTGCCAGTGGCTTTAGATAAAAGGGAAAAACAACGAAACAAAAACAATAAAATAGAACTACACACACGCGCACAGACAGAGAGACAGACAGACAGACAGACAGAGACAGAGAGACACAGAGACAGAGACAGACAGACAGACAAACGGACAGAGTCAAGAGAGACAGAGACAAGAGAGACAGACAGAGTCTAGTGAGAGAGGGAGAGAGAGAAGAGAGACAGAGACAGAGAGAGGACAGAGTCAAGAGAGATAGAGAGAGAGAGACAGACAGACAGAGAGAGACAGACACAGACAGAGAGACGAACAGAGTCAAAAGAGAGAGAGAGAGAGAGAGAGAGAGAGAGAGAGAGAGAGAGAGAGAGAGAGAGACAGACAGACAGACAGAGAGAGACAGACAGACGGACAAAGTCCATGGAGGGGATAAGAACAATGAAAAGGGCAGGCCGTTATGCAATCTTCGGTTCAAGCCTCATCGATCTCTGTGCAACAACAACAATCAAACCATGTTCTATCCGTTCAGGCAGGCAGTATGTCCGATCACTCATATCAGCGAACGTTTGATTGCGACCTCAGCATGTCAACACTACATCTGAACTATTATTTATAAGCCGAGAGA
>CM031603.1:78235750-78238250 GCA_018398815.1 Conus ventricosus
GTCAATGAAGTTAATGACAATTTACAATGTGCTAACACTTGATCTGCAGTTTAATATCCTTTTCTCAAAACCTGTTCATGTTCGCCTGTGATATGGTTTCCATCGATCCATTCTGTCATCTCCTATTGATAATCGTGCTGTCAGCTTAACCGCTCACATCACTCAGAGGAATAGTTGTTGGTGTTATTCACATCACTTTTCATAAACAATGGTGAAATGATCGACCCAGTCCAACTTTTAGAGAATTCACTATGATCAAAAAGAGTGCAATAAAAAAAAATTGAGCCATCTGAGTATTTGATGATATTGATGGTTCACTAGGATTGCTATCAGAACCAGCTGACTTCTTTTTTTTCCGAAGCTTACTAAAAACCAGACAACACCTTTTCCTGGAAATTGAACGATTATATACTCGTTGATCCCATAATCTGGCAATACATCATTACAATCAACATCGTTGACTTTTTTCCCACTAAGAATGGAAATTTTTGAAACCATGCGCTCAGTTGATAGAGCGCCGGACTCATGATCCTGGGGCTGCGGGTTCAAATTTCGGTACAGGTGGATTTTTCCCTCAGAGTAAACAATGATTCTGACTCCATTCCCCACACAGCCCTTCGAATGAGACTATAAACCGAGGTTCCGTATGTGAACGCACGCACATCTCGCACACACGTAAAATCCCATCACCAACTTTCGGAAGAGAAGAGAAGGCCAGTTTGGCCGTTGGTATGGATGACACGTTACACATAGCATGCACCTTCCCCGAAGATGGAGTATGGCTGCCTTAATGGCGGAATTTAAAAAACGGTCATACACACAAAACTCCACTGCTTGTCTATACAGGCAGTGTCCGCAGGAGTATCAGCCTGCGTACACAGAAAGAAAAAAGAAAAGAAAAGAAAAAGAAAAGAAACCACGCATCCATCATGACATCATTTCGAGGCCGCCTTCTTTTACAAGAGATGTTCATGAATGGTTCGCAAAAATGTCTTTGTAGATGTTACAATTGCATCAAATTATTCATCATTAAACATGTTCTTTCCCGCCTCCATACGTTTGTATACGTTCGACTCGCGCCTGGCAAACGGAAATTCATCATATTCTTCAATGCTGGATGAACGACGACAAAATCTGAAACTTTTCGTTCCTCCATTTCTACCATTTTGACACTCTTGGTCGTACCGGTTACTATATCTACCACTTTTCCCAACAAATACTTCAAGTGTTCTGCACAAAAGACGTTCCTTTCTATGCTTGTTAAATTTACTAAGAGCGTCATGTATACAAACCTCTACTGAAATGACAATAACATCACGATTTTCCTGCATTTCTTGATTACCTCATTTGTCAAGAAACACATCTACCTTGCTCCAGACATTTCTCATAACCCCTTCGTCATTTATTTCTTTATCCAGACATGCACTAATTCAATTCTGATTTGGAAGGGCAATGCGAGCTGCGACGGGCATGTGATCAGAATGACATTTTTCATCAACGCATAATTCATAGTTGTCATAAACGAGTGACAACAATTCACTTGAACATATAAAATAGTTGAACCACGCACTACCCAGAGTCTGATAGGTATGTATAGCGGCCCTGTGGGACGCCTTGACAAACACCTTTCAAAATACACATATCTAAAGCTGTGTAAAGGTCCGTAGTAAAGTCCCATAACTATGAACATACCAGTCCTGAGAAGATCGTTTGCAGGCGTACGAATGACTCTTGCTTTGAAAATCAGCGAAATCTCACCCAGAACTATTACATGCCACGGTATTAGATGTCATTTTAAAAAATCTTTCAAACACTCTTCAGACAAGCTTGTTCAAATGTCAAGATCAAAGTGAGAATAACAGGGAAGACCTTCGGGTAGGAGAGCAGAACAGAAATAAACCATTCTTTTCCGTTCCAAAAGGGTTTATCAATTTCGAAACCAAAGACAACATTTTTTTTTTTTTTTTTTTTTTAGCAAGACATTTTATAGATACAAGCATTTCAAGTTTCGAAAACAAAGATTAACAATCTCTTTTTTTTTTTTATCTAGACATTTATGAATAGAAGCAGTTCAAGTTTCGAAAACAAGATTAACACTTTTTTTGCACGAGGACATTTCATAAATAGAAGCAATTAATTCTTTTTGGACATAATACTAGTCGCCAGCGCCTTGTTTGTCATGAGAGAGAGAAGAGAGAGTGAGAGAGAGAGAGAGAGAGAGAGGAGAGAGAGAGAGAGAGAGAGAGAGAGAGAGAGGGGGGGGGAGGAAGAGCCAGACAGACAGACAAACAGACAGGCAGAGAATGAAAGACAGAGACAAACAGAGACAGAGTGGCACAGACAGACAATTAATTCTTTTTGCACATATTACTCGTCCCGAGCGCCTTCTTTTTTTTTTTTTTTTTTTTTGCTGTCCCAACCTCTGCACCACCTCAGAGGCAGTGCACCCACGCCGCTCATTCCGACACCCCGTCCACTGCTACAGCCCGGTCGGTCCCGC
>CM031603.1:78243250-78245750 GCA_018398815.1 Conus ventricosus
ATGATGATGGGGAATCAGAGGAACCAGAAAAATCAAAAGAAGAACATGGAAGAGAAGGAGGAGACAAGACAAGACAAGACAAGACAAAATTCTTTATTTACGAGGATAATAGATAAGCACTGACGCGCTTTTTTTACATCCAGTCCTCGCCCTGAGTAGGGACTACAATATGCAGTGAAATGAAATAATGTAAGAAAGCAAACAAGCAAACAAAGCGGTCATGCAATCATAATGGAACATCAAATGAAAACAGAAGAGAAATGGAAAAAAAAAAATAATGATAAACAAAAAAAACAACAAAAAAAATGAAAATAACGAAAATGAAAGGGAAGGAAAGAGTAGGGGTTGGGGAGGTGGGGTGGGCTGGGGGAACGTTTGGAAATATACTACAACGTACAAGAATTAGCATGTATAAAAACAGACAGTAAAATGAATATGACAAAGTACGTACAGAATTTGGAACACACACACATACACGCACGCACGCACGCAGAGAGAGAGAGAGAGAGAGAGAGAGAGAGAGAGAGAGAGAGAGAGAGAGAGAGAGAGAGAGAGAGAGAGAAGAGAGAGAGAGAGAGAGAGAGAGAGAAAGGGAGAGAGAGAGAGAGAGAGAGCAGATAGAC
Source organism: Conus ventricosus (assembly GCA_018398815.1). Classification (NCBI taxonomy): domain Eukaryota; kingdom Metazoa; phylum Mollusca; class Gastropoda; order Neogastropoda; family Conidae; genus Conus; species Conus ventricosus. Next base: position 78,243,874 of record CM031603.1, read on the forward strand.
AAGACAAGGTACAACATGTAATCAGGAGAAGGAGGAGGAGAAGGAGAAGGAGTTGGAGGAGGAAACTGAACAGCGAAATGAAATAAAGTAGAGATTTAAAAAAAAAAAAAAAGACGAACCAATAAGAAGAACGGCTGGACAATTTGTAGTTGATCTGTGAAAATCAATTATATGTACATCGTCTTCATTATTAAAGACTGACGAAATTGTCTACAGCTCACACAGCTGTCCCCCGAAGAAGTTTTTACCCCTCATTCTTTTCTTCTGTCTCACATAGAAAGGTCAGACGGCCGCGCTGAGAAATTAAAGAACTGTATTTCTGGCCCTGTATTCTGTTTCATGTATACGTGCCGTACATCTTTCCAGAAATCTTTTGAGATGTGTATTTTGAGGAAGAGGGTGGAGAAGGGGGGGGGGGGGCGAGGAAGAATGGGGAGAGGAGAAGGGGGGGAGGTGGGGGGGGGGGGGGGGGGCAGGGGCGCGACGGTCTGAGAGATGATAGATTCCTGGCCCTATATCACATTTCATTCAGATGTGTTGTGTCACGTGTCATTCAGGTGTGCTGTGTCACGTGTCATTCAGATGTGCTGTGTCACGTGTCGTTCAGATGTGCTATGTCACGTGTCGTTCAGATGTGCTGTGTCACGTGTCGTTCAGATGTGCTGTGTCACGTGTCGTTCAGATGTGCTGTGTCACGATTCATTCAGATGTGCTGTGTCACGTTTCATTCAGATGCGCTGTGTCACATTTCATTCAGATGTGCTGTGTCACGTTTCATTTAGATGTACGGGCCAGTTGTCCAAAAATCTGTTGAAATGTGTGTGTGTGTGTGTGTGTGTGTGTGTGTGTGTGTGTGTGTGTGTGTGTGTGTGTGTGTGTGTGTGTTTTGGAGGAGAGGGAGAGAAAAGGGGCGAGGGGGGGGGGGATAACGGGGTTTGGACAGGGTATAAGTCATATGAAGCTGTAGAAAAACTAGTTTTAGTACGCTCGGAGGACACGTTAGAGAGGAGCCTTGTGCCTACAGTATGTGAAGCTTCAGCACACCCACAAAGACGAGTAATAACTTTTACTACCGTGTGTAGACCGTGCTATGAGGAAACAATGGAAAGAGAGAATGAGACAAACGTGAGAAGAACTGTGTGTAAGAGAAGGGGCTGCAGCGTGGGAAAGAGGTGGAAGGGGAGGGGAGGGGGTGGGTGTTGAGCATGTCTGTGGGTGTTGAGTCACAGGGGTTAAGAGGAGGAGAGCGGTGGGTAAGAATTGGAAGAACAATGTCCCATGAAAAGGGAAGTCCGTAGATATGTTTATAGAGCCAGAAGTCTTCATGTTTATTGGTGGTCTTGGGATATGGCTACCATCTCACCCTTCATACATACACACACGCGCGCGTACACACACACGCACGCACGCACACACACGCACGCGCGCGCGCACACACACACACACACACACACACGCGCGCGCTGCGCGCGCGCGCATATATATATATATATATAGATAGATATACAGAGCAGCCTTTTCTGGGATTGCATTCTTCTTAAAACTGAAAAGGCAGAGGAGTCAAATTACCACTTTCCGCGGTCACTGAGGAGAAACCACCAAGTTTCGAAATATCGGTATATGACCAGGAGTTATATGTTAGTGAGTTTTCCTCCCTATTGGAGGATGTCTCTCCCCCTTGGAGAATATAAGCTTGCTGAAGGCTCATTTTGAGAAGCATTTATTTTATATTTTTTCCCCATCCACCCACTCAAGCACATACTGTTAGTTAGGCAGAATCATCTGCACTGCAGGTATGAATGCGTATCTCCCCCTATTTCTTCAATCTAAGACATAAGAGCAAGCTTTGTTTATAATTCAATATTTCTTGCAGTCAT
>CM031603.1:78253250-78265750 GCA_018398815.1 Conus ventricosus
GAGACAGTTTACACTGGTGTTAGGCTCATCGTGGCCAATGTTGTGGAACCAGGTCATTGAAGTTCAGACTTGTGGCGCCACAGAGACTCATCTAGCCATTTACACTGACAGCCACGAATCTTAAGCCACACGGCCATTAAGTAATGTGGGAAAGTAGTGTGTGGTGGGGTAAAATTACTAATCAATTAAATGACAATATGACCACAGGAGAGTGAAAGTGTTAGGCGTAACTATAATGGAAATAGAGGGCTTACTCGGTGTGTTCAGGTTTGAACATAACTGACATGAGTACTCTGCCTTTGGACAGGGTCAAATAACGAAGATGGAAGCGAGAGAACGGAACGATCAGTAAACGAACAGAGAACAAAGAGAGAGGCTGAGTTAATCCTGGGAGAAAAGCAGAGAGAGTGAGAGAGAAAACCTAGTTGAGGATTAGCATAGTGTTCCTAGAAGGATGAAGATTGGATGAGAGGTTTTGTTTCCATTGTATAATTAGTTTTCGCAATAGAAAAAGAAAGAATAAGCACCATTTCCATTTGTAAAAGCCTCTAGAGACGATTTTGCAATTTCTTATGCAGAACAACAAAAAATCAGATCGAGTTATATCACTGATCAAACCTAACCGTGCGTTTGACCTATACCTGGCTAGCGACTTCTTTCCAAGCATAACAAAGAACGAACATCTCACGTGACCAGTGCTCACAAAACCAGTGGTTGGTCGTGTTTGAAAGTGACAGTGAAAAGAAAAAGAAAAGAAAGAAAAGACAGGATTCTGAATAGTTTTTGATCACCTGGGCCCGTAAATAGAAATCATTTAAAACCCCGGGGGAAAAATTTTTAAAAAAATGTTTTTGGGTTGAAAAAAGAAAGTTTTTTTTTGGGACCAATGTATTTGTTAATTTAGGTAAAAGAAGATTTATTTTGGTTTATTCAATGCATATTTTGTTTTAAAACTGGAGTTGGGTTTTCTGTCCCAGTTTTTTGAATAACCCAAATGCAATTTATGGCGACCTGAATTTCTGCCCTTTTTTTTTTTCAAAACCTCAAAGGGGTACAATTTTTTGAACCTGCAAGGTTTTTCTGGCCCAAATATTAAATTGGTTCACTTCCAAAAAGAAACGGTTGGGCATTTACCCCAAGACATTTTTGGTTACCCATAATCCCCAAGTGGTTTCAGGGCTGGGTCTTAAAATAATACTTGGCTTATTTCACAAGATTTTCTATCCCCACCGTTAAAACCCCCATTTCGCGTTAAAAAGTTAAAAAAAAAAAAGGATCAAAAGGCGGGGCCCCTTTTTAAAACTACTCGCCCAGAATTTTTTACTCCCGAATGGTTTTCGTCTTTGTTGAAAAACCAAAAAAGTGGGGTAAAAAAACCCCCCCGATTAAAAACAAACAAAAGGAAAAAAGACAAAAAAGAAAAAAAATTTCCCCAATGAAAACAGGCGGGGAGGAAACAGAAAAATGGCAGGGAAAAAAAAAAAAGGGGAAAGAGAAAACGGAAAAAATTTTGGGTTTTAATTGGTTAGAAAGGGGAAACAAAGGGGGGCCCCCCAAGAGTAGAATTTAGGATTTCCCGGGTATTGAAATTAAAATTTTAAAAGGCCTTGATTTAGAACAAGGGGAAAGTTTGGGAAACAGGGGGGCCCCCCGAAAAAATGGGAGCGCAGGAACGGGGAAAGGATTAATTTACTCTTAAAAAAACGAGGCGTGAAGGGGTTTTTAAAAAGGGGTTTACCCACAAAGGGGGGTTAGGGCTTTACTTTCCATGAACTCCCATTTGGTCCCCCAAAAATCAATTTTGGAAAGGAATTTATGGACAAAAATTTTTTGAAAGGTTTGGGAACCTTTTTCAGGGGTTGGGCCCCCAGAAAGAAAAAGGGGCAGCAAATTTTGTAAACGCAAGGGGAAAAAAGGGAGTTTCACGGGTTCCAGCAGGGCACACAGTGAAAATTTTGGGCTGGGGGTTTTTGAAATTGAAAACCCCCAGGGGGGCAGAAGAAACGCAATTTTATTTTACAAAAGGGGAGTGGAAGTTTCCATGGGTCAAAAACAGACCTTAAATGGAAAGGGGTTAGAAAAAGGATGGAACAAAAGGGGTTTGCTGGGGGTTGGGAGCCCAGGAAAGGACAGAATTTTTCAGGGGGGCCTGGTTAAAATTTTTTTCCCGAAGAAGGGGAGGACAGAGGGGGAAAATGTTGAAAAGGGTTGCAAGGGGAAAAAACACGGGGCATAAAGGGGAAGACAGGGTAGACTGAAAGGAGGGACTAGGGGGTTTTTTCCTTTTCAAAAAAATCTCCCCCCCCAGGTTTTTGGGGGGTGGGGGGAAAACCCCCCCAGTTTTCATTGGTTTTCCCGGGAAGGGACCCGGGGCCCCAGGATTTTCGGGGAGATTCAAAGGCAGAAAAAGGGGGAAAAAGGTTTTAAATTTGTTGTTCCAAAAAAGGGAAACGGCCCCGATGAACCCAAAAAAGTTTGCCGGAAGTTTGGGGGTTGGCAAAAGTGAGAAAACAGAGGTTAGGGGGTGGAAAAATTTTTTTAAAGCGGGGTTCCGGGGTTACCAAGGGGAAAAAGGGGGGTTTTCCATCAGAAAGGGGAACGGTTACGGGAACACTGGGTTGTTCATGGGGTATCTAACAACGCTGCCCAATTTGGATTTTTGGCCAGGGCAAACAGACCAAAATTTCGATGCATTGAGGGAAAATCCACAAAGGAAAGAAGGGTTAAAAAGCCCCCTTAATTCCAACCCCCTTGGGGTTTGGGGGTTTAAATGGAACCCCCTTCCCCGGGGGGGTTTTACATTTTTGGGAAAAAACCCCAAAGGGTTTCAAAAAGGGATCCAAAGGGGCCTGAAGGTGAACTCTCCGGGGGTTCAAACACCCGAAGGGGGGAAAAATTTAAAACCTAGGGGGAAGAAGGGGCAAATTGCCCGGGGTAAAAGCCCCACAAACCACCCTTGGGTTGGGGGGAAAATTTCCCGGGGTGAAAGGGACAAAGAAGGGTTTAGAAAAGGAGGTGGGACCGCTACCATTCCAGCGGCACTGTTTTGCCTACAGGGGAACCCTCAGGAAAGCACAAGGCTTTTTTTCGCCATTTGGCTGCTGTATGGGCGGACAGTTCGGGGACCGGGGGTGCATTCTCAAAAGAGCTGTGGTCCAGAACAGAGTCCGAAAAGTCCAAAAAACAAAACTATGGGGGGACTTACCAAAAAGGCTCGAGGGAACCTGTAAAACCAAGGGAGAGTTGCAGGGAGGAGGTCGCCAGAAAACTTTTGACAGGAAGGTGAGGAAAACAATTCCCAAGGTGGGAGATCAAGTCCGTTACTGCTCCCACGGATCACAACAAGCTGCTGAGGGGATTGGAAGGGACCAAATACCATCATTTTAAAAGGGAGATCAGGGGCTCCAAATCGTGTGAAAAAGGGAAATCCCAAAACTTTTCAATGGGCCCAAAAAATTTTAAAAAAACCCCGCAAATATATTCAGCGGAGAGTCAGCAAAAGGGCCCGCAGCAATCATTGTGGGGGTGAGGGAACCCCCGCAAAAAAGGGGGGGATTTTTGTTTTCCTGATTTCCAGGGGGAAAAGCATACAGGGGTTGTCACTGTATGAAGGGCTAGACAATAGGAGACAGGAGAAGAGGGGGCCCTAGAACAGTATAGGGCGTCCCCCACGAAAAACCAGGGAGGACAAATCTGAGAATGTACGGGGGTTGACACACAGAAACCCTACATGGAAACCTACCCCCTCCCTTCCACCAAGCAAGTGACGAGGAGGAGGTAGAAAAGAGTTGGACCTTGGGGGATTTAAACGTCCAAACATCATATGTGCAACCCGTCTCTTAGTGAGAAAAAGTCAGGGACATCGATTGTGTCGACTATAGCGTCTGAACAAGGGGACCAAAGGGCGATGCAGAGGTCAAACCAAACATGAAAACCTTTCGCTCGATCGCCACAACAAAAGCCAGTATTCACCCGGATAATCGACAAGGGGTTTCTGCAAATACCCGATGAGACTCAAAGGAATCACAGCATTTTCCCCCTCCCATGGGGATACCCTGGGGATACTTTTCCCTTTTTGGGGTGGCAACCCCGCATCTTCCCGGGTGAGAGGGGAAATTATTGACGGGATTGGAAGGCTTTTTGAAAATTTTATGGGTGACATTTTTGATAGCGTCCGAAAGGGAGGGGCAATAGGCGCTAGAGGTTTTAAAAGGGGGAGACAAGCCAATCTCACAGCCAGACCCAAAAAGTGCCCGTTGGGTTTTCCAAACCTGGATTTTTCCCATTTTGTTTCGGGGGCACACAAAACACCAAAGGAAAAAGGGGGGAGATAGAATTCAGAGAGACCAAAGACCAAAAAAAAATCAGGATCTGCTAGGTTTATTGGGTTCTATAGGGGGTTTGTCCCCAAAATTTTCTGCAAACACGAGTCCCTCATGTTTTTGGGCAAGGCGGGGAAAACCGCAGTGGGGCAGGGGTTTTAACGTGCAAGCAAACACTGCAGACGGGTTGGGACTGTTCCCCGCCCCCCTTGAAACACCAGTTTTTCCAAACCTTTTTTTTTGCGGAAGATGCAACAGGTGTGGAAGTCATATTTTTACAGGACAGAAGGGCGAGTTTTTCCCGTGGATATCTAGCAGAAATTTTACAAAGTGTAAGAAGGTACGCAACGTAGAGAAGGGTGTTTTTTCCGTTGTGGGGGCCCCAGAAATTCCACAAAAACTTGTATGGGAAAAAAGTTCGTGATCAGACGGGTCACAACCATCAATTCCCGCAGGGGCCATTTTAAAAACCAGAGTTCTGCGTGGCAAAAGGCCACAGCCCTACAGTATCGAGTGCATACTCCCATCGACAGAATGTCGGACTGCTATTTAAAACCTTTAGTCTAGCAAGCTGCAACTCAGAGGGAATCAGTCATATCCGGGGGCTTTTTTGAAATATGTGTTGAGACATTTTTATTTTGGGTATGGGTTCTTCCCCCGTTGGCTTGGGTTTACATTATTTTTTTGGGGAACTTTTTCATATTTTTTTGAGACTTGTTTATGGAATGTAGTTAGCTTTGGGGCTACAGCCTTGTGTAGGGGCATTTTTTTGCAATAATGGGGTGGAATTTCCCAGTGAATGCTGGATCGTGCAATTAATTGGCTTTTCATAAAATTTGAAAAAAATATGGGAAATCCGCAGGTAGGGGGAATGGGATAAGTGCGCACAGAGGGCGTTTAAAATGAGTTAAATAACCAAGAGCGCACTCAAGATAACTCATTGGAGGGTATTCCAAAAGATATATTTTATAATTTATAAACCCTTGTTTAAATTTTTTTTAAATTGCACGGGACTTGGGCAGCAAATTCGGTTGTTGTCCTTTTTTTACCGTTGTTTTGAGACAATGCGGGGCAGGTCTTTTTTCAAGGGGGGAAAATTTTCACGGACAAAAAAAAGAAACAAACCCCAAATTTTGGGGGTCGCCAGCCAATTTTTTCGGACATAAGCTTCAAATCGACAATTTTGGCCCCACGTAGACCGGCCCAGGTTCGGTCCGCCAATAAGCTTAGTGGAGAGCTTCACAGGACGGTACGTTTCCCCCCAACTGACTAAGCCGTTTTTACCGACGCCTCGATGTCTAGCGAACGAGTCGTGCACCTGCTCAGGCTCAACTGGCCATTTTTGGAAACCCCGCATTTAGTCAACGTCGGGGCCCCACCCAGACTCAGCTAGCCAATTTTTCACGACCCTGCCCCCGACTTAAGCCAACGGCCCATTAAGAGGGAAGGGGGGGAAAGGGGTTGGGGGGGGTGAAATCTACTAACATTAATGACCCAATTTACCCCACAGAGAGTAAGGTGGTAGGGTACTACCAATAATGAGGGAGATAACTTCGGGTGTCAGGGGTAAAAATACTGACCAAGGGACTCGCCCTTTTTGACAATCGGAAAACCCAAAAAGAAGGTTGAGACGAAGAACGGAGAACGGGGGGAACGAAAAGAGAAGGGAGGAGGTCTGAGTGTAATCTCGAGGAGAGAAAAACAAGAGATGAGGAGGGGAAAGAGAACCAAGTTGAGAGATTACATAATAGTCTGCAGAGGAAGGGCTGAGGAAAGTGAAGAGAGAGAGAGTTTTTTAAATTTAAAGAAGAAAAAAAGAAAAAAAAAAAAAAAAAAAAAAGAAAAGCAACCAGTCCATTTGAAAAAGCAAATAGAAGAAAAAAGATGCAAGCGTTTTGCAGGAAGAAGAAAGGGAAAAGATCGATTTGATAGTCACTGTTTTATCCTAACCGGGGTTCGACCTCATACCCGCACGTCACTTCGCCCAAACGAACCCCAGACCAACCCAACATCCCACCACCAGGGGCCATCAACCCAAAAACCCTGCCAGCATTGTGTCGTGTTTGGGAAAATACAGTGAAAAGAAAAGAAAAGAAAAGAAAAGCAGGATTTTGTGAAAATTAAGATCCCCGCCGGAAAATAGAAACTATTTTAAACCCGGGGTTTTCAATGATTTTAGATAAAGATTTTGTGAATTCAGGGAAAAAGAGAAGTTTATTTTTTTTGATTCCTATGCATTGATGTTTCTTCTATGATCGTGTATAAAGTTTTAAAACTTTTCAGTGGTTTGATGTACAATGCATGATATATAAAGAATCGAAGCAACTTGGGTGTTTGGGCTGTGCCTATCCCTTTCCCCCATGACTACACCGAGGTGACACTTTAGAAGGTTCACACCACATTGTTTCAGAAACATTTTTTGGGGGTTTTTTGACCACAGGGGCCAAATAAATCCATTTTTCCTTTTTCTTGCAGAAAACGTGTTTTCACATCAAGGTTTTTAGTGAGGGAAAAGTCCTTTCATGTTCTTTTGTTTATCATGGCACAGTGTTAATTTGGGACATGGTTCTTTGTGTATTAATCAGGCACTGTGTTAATTTGGTAATTTTTCTTTTTGTTTTTTAAACATGGGACTTGTTAAATTTGGAATGGGAACCGGGTTTTAAGGATGTTTTATTTTTTGCTTTCTCATTGAAAAGAAAAAAATACTTTCTTTCAAGGGAAATTTAATCCCTTTAAAAATTTTTTTATTAGTTCAACTTAAGCTGTTTTAATCAAAAGGCTATTGTAAGAAAGGTTTTTAGAGGGGCACGTTTGGGAAAACCTGGAAAGAAAATTGTCTGGGTTACGCCATGGGTTCATTGGCACTGAAAAAAGGGTGTAAGCAATTTCCGCCAGCAGGTGGCCCAATTTATACGAAGACTTCAGTAAGGAGCAACTCACTGTATTCAGTTAAAAACTGGATCAATCAAATGTGTTTTGGGATTACTATAACCAGGTCAAGGGGTCTGAACTTGAATAAGATCCACTATTTTATAGGATGCATTTCCCCTTGGGGTTTTCCTAGTTAGATGTTGCGAAGGTCTTTGATGGCTTTTTGGTTTGGCCCTTTTTTTATTTTTTTTTTTTTTCGCAATATCCCTGCAGATTTTTATGTTTTGTATTCTTTTTTAGTGCCCCTTCTGAGTTGCCCACTCTTTTCTTTTCTTCTCTGTCACAACCCTAAAGTTTCTTTTGTCACTTATCACCTTAAAATTGAATCAGTCCATGTTTTAGGTTAATTTTGTTGTTTGGATTCTTGTCTATTTAAATTAATAAAAATTGAGTATAATCGTACAGTCAGAGTTTGGGTTATTTGTGGTCTGGGTCTGTGCGTTTAGGAACCTGGGTTACAATGACGTCACTGAAACGCGGTTCGACACAAGTCGACATCCCCTTCTTCTTTCTCCACTCAATCTTGCATCACTGAGAAACTCATCTATGCACCCCACAACCCGTCCTGGATGTTAGGTATGTTAATCCGGTGAAGTGGTCGGCAATCTCCCACCCCCCACCCCCCATACTCCCTCTTCACTCAATCCACATTAGAACGATGACCAACAGCCAGGTGTCTCCATTAAGCGTCACGTGTTCTGTACGTGCCGTCCCACGTGGTGGCAGTCTGCATAAATTCACACATGCTTGTTACAAAGCTGCAAAACCTCTACCCATGAGACACGACACGTCTGATGACAACCGACCAGCGTGGGAATGATTCAAGAAGGTATCTAAATCACGCTGCACCTGTGCAAAATTCCACACTATTTTTTATATTCAAACACGATGACTCAACCCCTCCCATCATTCTCTACTTTAATCAGCTGTCATGTTCCTCTGACAACCTGTCACTCAGATACCAGGAGCATGATCCGTGGCTTGTCACTTGTAAAAGAGTAGGACTTGCCCCAAATCGCACAGACGCACCACTGTGGGCCGTAAGTACGGAAACAGTCCTTTACAGTGACTATGCTACAAAGGGGAATACTTATCTCCCCTACCTCTGACGTCTTGTATCACGTGTCACTGATTGGCCCAGAAGAAAAGTAAGTAGCATCTATAGTTTCCAAGTCTTGAGACCCTGCATTCTATATATCTATACCTTAGATTTTAACTTTCGCCGATGCTTGGAAAGAAACTGTTTTAATGATTAAAATGAACATTGTTGACTATCTTAATGCTTTGTCGTAGGTGACTCCAAATTAACATTTATTTTTGACTAATTTAACTAAGAAGTTAGTTGCACTACATTAATTCTGGACTACTTTTGAAGAGTTATTTCCCTTCAATTGATTAGCAGTTTCTCATTGTCTTCTTGTACCACTGATTGACATTGACGCAAATCTTAAGTAAACACACTAGAATGGAGACAGTGAATTAAAGGTAATACATTAACGTTCAGTCTCTGTGTGCTAGCCGAGACCTCTCACTTTCTGGAAAGTTCAGAGATCAGCTTTTCAAGCAACGCCCCCAACCCCACACCAACAAACCAGGTCCTGTAACGTCACAGAGCCTTAGACTCTACTGCTTCCAGAACCAACAACTGGCCCAGCACAACAACGAAAATCCACGCTAAGACAAGACAAACAAGACAAGACAAGGCAAGACACATTGCTGTATTTACGAGGATACTAGACAAGCACTGGTCTGCTTTAAAAAAAAAATTTACATCCAGTCCCTGGGGGCTGAGTAGGTCAACAATGCCAAAATAAGAAGAGAGAGGAGGAGGCGTGCAAGCAACACATGCACGCTAACACGGAACCAGGTGGACGACTGACCAACCAGCAGATCTACATCATGTGGAGACTTCAACAAACAGGACTCCAACCCTTCAGCGTCTCCAACCAGCAACAACAACAGCAACAACAACAACAACAACACACAACAACAACACCCACAGGTTAAGCACACTTTATCCTATGGCACCGCAACAATAAATCCAAAAGTTAAGCACACTTAATCGTATGGCACTTCAACAGTAAATAGCCAAAGGGCAAAAGCAAAAAATCCACCATAGTCAATATAGAGAAGAGATGTGTAATCAGCCCATACAAAGTCAGACTGATTGATTTGTAAATATGTTTATTTCAGTATGATGTGTATTTTAATCTTGTAGTCAGGTTTTATGTGTGCAATGACACCCTGATTTGTAAATATGTTTATTTCAGTATGATGTGTATTTTAGTATTATGTGTATTTCAATCTTGTAGTCAGGTTTTATGTGTGAAATCACACCCAGCTTGTTTTCAGTCTGTTTGTTCCTACATCGTTTTGATGTTCGAACCCAATTACCAATTCTGCCTGACAGTGGGAGAACGTGCACTTCTCAATGCAGAAGCCTACACTTCTCAATGCAGAAGCCACCTACACTTCTCAATGCAGAAGCCCACACTTCTCAATGCAGAAGCCCACACTTCTCAATCCAGAAGCCTACACTTCTCAATGCAGAAGCCCACACTTCTCAATGCAGAAGCCCACACTTCTCAATGCAGAAGCAAACACTTCTCAATGCAGAAATCCACACTTGTCAATGCAGAAGCCACCTACACTTCTCAATGCAGAAGCCTACACTTCTCAATGCAGAAGCCCTACACTTCTCATGCAGAATCCCACACTTCTCAATGCAGAAGTCCACACTTCTCAATGCAGAAGCCCACACTTCTCAATGCAGAAGCCCACACTTCTCAATCCAGAAGCCTACACTTCTCAATGCAGAAGCCCACACTTCTCAATGCAAAAGCCACACTCTTTCAATGCAGAACCCACACTTCTCAATGCAGAAATCCACACTTTCAATGCAGAAGCCACACTCACACTTCTCAATGCAGAAGCCTACACTTCTCAATGCAGAAGCCTACACTTCTCGATGCAGAATCCCTACACTTCTCAATGCAGAAGTCCACACTTCTCAATGCAGAAGCCTACACTTCTCAATGCAGAAATCCACACTCGTCAATGCAGAAGCCACCTACACTTCCCAATGCAGAAGCCCACTTCTCGATGCAGAAGCCCTACACTTCTCAATGCAGAAGTCCACACCTCTCAATGCAGAAGCCTACACTTCTCATGCAGAAATCCACACTTTCAATGCAGAAGCCACCTACACTTCTCAATGCAGAACCCACACTTGTCAATGCAGAAGCCTACACTTCTCCCAAAGCAGAAGCCTACACTTCTCAAAGCAGAATCCCACACTTCTCAATGCAGAAGTCCACACTTCTCAATGCAGAAGCCTACACTTCTCAATGCAGAAATCCACACTTGTCAATGCAGAAGCCACCTACACTTCCAATGCAGAAGCCCACATTTCTCAATGCAGAAGCCTACACTTCTCAATGCAGAAGCCTACAATTCTCAATGCAGAACCCACACTTCTCAATGCAGAAGCCCCACTTCTCAATGCAGAAGCCACACACTTCTCGATTTGCAGAAGCCACCTACACTTCCCAATGCAGAGCCACCTACACCTTCTCAATGCAGAAGCCTACACTTCTCAATGCAGAAGCCCACACTTCTCAATGCAGAAGCCCCACACTTCTCAATGCAGAAGCCCTACACTTCTCAATGCAGAGCCTACACTTCTCAATGCAGAAGCACCACACTTCTCAATGCAGAAGCCTACACTTCTCAATGCAGAAGCCGCACTTCTCAATGCAGAAGCCTACACTTCTCAGTGCAGAACCACACTTCTCAATGCAGAAGCCCTACACTTCTCAATGCAGAAGCCACCTTCTCATGCAGAAGCCTACATTCTCAATGCAGAAGCCACACTTCTCAATGCAGAACCACACTTCTCAATGCAGAAGCCACACTTCTCAATGCAGAAGCCTACACTTCTCAATGCAGAACCACACTTCTCAATGCAGAAGCCTACACTTCTCAATGCAGAAGCCTACATTCTCAATGCAGAAGCCTACACTTCTCAATGCAGAAGCCTACAATTCTCAATGCAGAAGCCACCTACACTTCTCAATGCAGAAGCCTACACTTCCAATGCAGAATCCTACACTTCTCAATGCAAAGCCTACCTTCTCATGCAAAGCCTACACTTCTCAATGCAGCCACACCCCACCTACTCTCTCAATGCAGAAGCCTCACTTCTCAATGCAGAAGTCCTACACTTCTCAGTGCAGAAGCCTAAGGGTCCAATTTAATTGAAAGCCATTCTTGAGTAGTCTAAAACTTCCGAGAGAAGTAATTTCTATGAAACTATATTCAATGCAGAAAGTCCTACCTTCTCATCAAGCTAACTTAATGAGAAGCCAAGTTCATGGAACTTTACATTCATAAGCGCCCATTTCAAGCAGAACTACCCCTGAGAAGCTTACACTTCTGATGGAACCTACCTTCTACCCTGACTTGCCATCATTTAGTGAACATTCTTCAGTATTAAACATCCTAGAAAGGTTTTTGAATGCATGTGAGTGTGTCTTGTGCGTGGTTGGTGTGTGTGTGTGCTTGGCTCGTGTTGTTGTGTGAGTGTTTGTGGGGTTGTCGTGTGTCATGTTGTGTGTGTTGTCTCTTGGGTGTGTGTGTGTGTGTGTGTGTGTGTGTGTGTGTGTGTGTGTGGTGGTGTGTGTGTCTTGTCGTGGTGCGTGTGTGGTGTTGTGTGTGTGTGTGTGTTCATGTGTTTGGGGTGTGTGGTGTGTGTAATCTAACGATCTGGACAACGTTTTAATTGATCATCTTTTCCGTATCAAATTGTCTGTAGAATGTTTGGAATTGATCTTTTTTTCAGTCCTGAACTGTCTGGTTTTCTGTCCATTTCTACGATATCTTGTGTACACCTACTGAGTCACGTATCGGCATGTTTCTCTCTTACGAATGCAGGCCCAACACCTACGCTGTTCTGAAGTCTCGCGTCACTTCGTCTGGAGGTCATAGCGAGCGACAATTGATTCATTAAACTAGGCTCACTCGAAGAAGTCATGGTTTATTTAGAAATTTAACGAGCCAATTGTAACGGAGGACGAATTACCTGACCTCCCTAACTAAACGGTCATGGATGTTTACAGTCAAACTACCCATCTCTGAAAGTCGTTAGTGGCTAGCGGCCACGCTGCATTTATCGCCGGCTTGTGTATTGGCGCCCAGTTCGTAACTTCATCTTCCAGTCTTAATTAATAGGCCCCTTATAAGTCC
>CM031603.1:78275750-78283250 GCA_018398815.1 Conus ventricosus
GCCTTGTCATCAACAGCTCCAGCGTGCCAAAGCCTTTCAACATTAATATTGGAGTCCGACAAGGATGCTTGCTGCCATCTCTGATTTTCTGTACGGTGATAGAATGTGTCATGGAGACATCATTGAACCAGCCTTGTGACTCTAACACAAAAGCTGGAAGACCTTGATTGTGTAGATGACATCAGCCTCCTGTCACACTCCCTTCAGCACATGCAAGAGAAGACAGAAAGTCTCCTATCAACAGCGACGAAACAGGTTTGAAAATTAACTTTAAAAAGACCAAGGCCACGAGAGTCAGATTGCAACAGTCCGTCTCGGAGAACAAGCTACAGAAGAGATGAACAAGTTCGCCTATCTTGGAAGCACCGTCTGCAGGACAGAAGGCACAGATGAAGACACAAAGACCAGGATCACCAAGACACGTGTTCGCTGTTCTCAAACCCCAATCTGAAGGAATGCCGACATCTAGCTCTCCGCCAAACTGAGGCTGTTCAATACCAAATTTGATTCTGTACTGTTGTATGGTTCAGAGATTGCTGGAACGCAAGCGGCATTTCTTCACCAACACCTCCTAGCAACAGATATTCCGCATTAAATGAACGGAAAAAATCACAAATGAAGAGCTTCAGCGCAGAATTCGGCTAGAGTCCAGTATGGGACATCATCAGTACCTAGAAATGGAAGCGGACTGGACACACACCGAGCAGAGGTCCGCGCCACATCGCATGACATGCGCTGGACTAGAATCCCCAGACAGAAAGAAACAGAAGGCGGCCAGTACCAACATGGTGAAGAACTCTGGAAAATGAGCTGAACATTGCCAGAATGTCCTGGGGGTGTAAAAGGAACAGCCCGAGATCGATCAAGCTGGGTATCTGTAGTGAAGCTCTGTGTCCCGTAGTAGTATGTATGTATGTATGTATGTATGTATGTATGTATGTATGTATGTATGTATGTGCTCATGTATGCATGTATGCTTGTTTGTTTGTATGTGCGCATGTATGTATGTAATGTATGTATGTTTGTATGTTTGTATGTTTGTATGTATGTATGCATGGATGCATGGATGCATGGATACATGGATGGATGGATCTGTTTTAGACACTTTGCGATTTTTGTTGTTGCCGGTGTATTGGAGCGTATGTATAAATGTATGTTTATATGTTTGTATGTATGTTTGTACTGGGGGAAAGGGGGGGGGGGGTTACGTGTTCACACGGGTTCGGGGCAGGAAATGAGGAAAAAGAAGAAGAAGAAAAAAGACAGCAATAGGATACGGAGAAAGAAGTAGAAACGAGAGGATGAGGAGAAAGAAGTAGAAACGAGAGGATGAGGAGAAAGAAGTAGAAACGAGAGGATGAGGAGAAAGAAGTAGAAACGAGAGGATGAGGAGAAAGAAGTAGAAACGAGAGGATGAGGAGAAAGAACAAAAAAAGATAAAGAGAAGCAGGAGGATGAAGGAAAGAAAGAAGAAGCAGCAGATGAGGAGAAGGGAGAAGACGAAGAAAAGAATAAGGCAGGGAAGAAGAAAGAACAAAAACCAAAGAAAGGAAACAAATCAGTACAAAAGAGGAAGAGAAGTGAACGAAAAAGGAAGGAGAAGAAGAAAGAAAAAGACAGGGAGGAGAAGTAGAATTACAGAACAAGAAGAAAAGACATGGGGAGGTCGAAATCAAGGGAAAAGAGACAGAAGAAGCAGAAGGAAAAGCAGAAGGAAAACAAAAAAGGTAAGGGGGGAATAATCAACAACAAAAAAACACAAAAAAAAACGAGCAGCAGGAGGTGTAAGAAGAAAAAAAAGAGCACAGGAGGAGGAAAAGGGAGGGCAAAAAAAAATTTAAAAGCAGGAAGAGAAGAACACAAAATGAAAAACAGGGGGGGGGGGGGGGGGGGGGGGGTAGAAAAGAAAAGAAAGCAAAGAGAAGGGGGTGGAAGAAAAAAAAAAGGAGGAGACGGGAGAAGAGGAGGACGGGGAGAAAGAAGATTTACAGTCCAAAGGTTTCAACGCTTGCCAGTACCTTTCACCGCTACACGGTGAGTTTGACGCCTTCACAAACACGACAAACAACACTTTAGACTGGTACGCCCATCTTGGTGCTTGATTTCCTCTGTTTCTCTCTCTCCCAGGGGAGCTCATCTATCATATATTTAACTACCATTGGCGTGGCAAGCGGGCACCCCTAACTGGTTTTTAATTTCCATTAGCTTAGCCAGACGGTTGGATAACAATTCCCAACGACTTAGTCCTCCCACCTGCCTACCGCCCCCCCCGCCCCCACACACACACACACACACAACACCCTAACCCCACCCACCCCACCCTTACCCTCTCTCTCTCTCTCTCTCTCTCTCTCTCTCTCTCTCTCTCTCTCTTAGACTCATCTTACTCATGTCTCGCACTAAAAGAAATGTTGTAAAAAAAGTTTGCATTGTACTTATATAAAGCTTTTTAAACGCCGGAGCTTGCATGTTCTTGACTAAGTACTGTTTTCCATTCCTTTCTTCTCAATATGTCTATATCATGATCCTTTTGTACTGTTTAATACACCCTTTCATAAGAGGCCTTGGCCTATATTGAATAAATCATCCGTATCCGTTTCTCTCTCTCTCTCTTCTCTCTCTCTCTCTCTCTCTCTCTCTCTCTCTCTCTCTTCTCTCTCTCTCTTCTCTCTCTCTCTCTCTCATCTCCTTACCAACCCAAAGCCACACCCCACCTTTCGTCTTCTCCAGCACTAACAATTCTCTTAATTCTCTCTCTTTCCTACTTCTCTTGACGGCCCATGTCTTGCTCCCCGTCCCTCTCTACTACAGTGTATATAATGGTTATGGAGTGCACATGTCTGTCTGTATATATATATATATATATTATATATATATATATATTTATTATATATATATATATATGTGTGTGTGTGTGTGTGTGTGTGTGTGTGTGTGTGTGTGTGTGTGTGTGTGTGTGTGTGTGTGTCTGTGTGTCTGTGTGTGTGTGTGTCTGTGTGTCTGTGTGTCTGTGTGTGTGTGTCTGTGTGTGTGTGTGTGTAAAGAGAGAGAGACAGACAGACAGACAGAGAGACAGACAGACAGACAGACAGACAGACAGACAGACAGACAGACAGACAGATAGAGACGGAGACAAGACAGAGATAGTGGCAGAGAAACAGAGACAGAGTGTCACGGACAAAAATAGAAAACCGAACTCGTGGTTAGTCGCCAGCCAGTTTGTTTGGACATAAGCTCCAACTCAAATATCCTGGGCGCCAGGTAGACGGCCTCATGCGTCGGGCCGACGCCTTCAAGCATCGCCTCAGCCAATTTGGGCACAGTGAGGAGACTAATCCTAATCCTCTACGGAGAACGAACAGACAGACAGAGAGGAAGAGGTTCTGGGTGTAAGCTCTGCAGGAGAGAAGAGCAGAGAGATGAGAGGAGGAGAGAAGAGAACCAAGTTGAGGCATTAGCACGATATATAGTCTGCAGAGCAAGGACTAAGGAGAGATGTGGAGAGTGAGAGTTGCTAACTAATGAAGAGAAGAAAAAAGAAAAAGAAAAAAAGAAAAGAAAAGCAACCATGTCCATTTGATAGAGCAGACTAGAAGAGAGAGAGAGAGTGCAATGCGTTAATGCAGGAAGAAAGAAAGGAGAACAGATCGATGTCTAATAGTCACTGTTCCATCTGAACTGGGGTTCGACCTCATACCTGGCAGTGCCACTTCATCAGCAGTCCGACCTGACCAACGCCAGCGGTCTAACCTGACCAGTGCCAGCAGTCTAACCTGACCAGTGCCAGCAGTCTAACCTGACCAGTGCCAGCAGTTGTGTTGTGCTTGTGAAAGTGACAGTGAAAAGAAACAAAGAAAAAAAAAAGAAAGAAAAGACAGTGATTCGTGAATAGTTTAAGATCACCTGGCCAGGTAAAGTAGAAATTTGTTTATACCCGGGTTAGTTAATGATGATTTAGATAAATGGTTTTGCGAAGTTCAAGGGAAGAGAGAATGTTTTATTTTGTTTGACTCCATATGCATTGATGTTTCTTTCTATGATCATGTGTAGTAAAGTTATAGACTTTACTAGTGGTTTGATGTGACGAATGCATGATATATGAATGAGATTGTAAGCAAGCTGTGAGTGTGTTTGGGCTGTGCGCTAGTCCTTCCTCCACTGACATACCCGAGGTTGACAATTTATTGGCGAGCCTGCCAGGATATTCTGGCCCATTTATTATAATTGTTCAACTTCTCAGAGAGGAAGCTGGGTGGGATTCAAGTGTTGTAATCCTAAGACAAGGTGTTGTCTTACTGTATGTTCCCAAGATAGTTAAATACTAGGCTTGGCATTGCTTCCAAGATAGTTAATACTAGGCTTGGCATTTCAGCCCCAGAGTACTTATTTCGCACAGATTGCCTATAATTCGCTCTCATAGTTGGGTCAGGCGCTAGGCGTCTTATAAAAACTAATTACGTTGTCCCAAGCTAATATTATCATTCATAGGATTGTGCTATTACGTCACTCGTGTCGGTAACCACCAGTTTGGCTGTCGTAGTAGTAAAATCTTGTTTCAAAAAAAAAAAAGAAGATATAATGGCGGACGAAAAGACACACCCTATTGAACAACTTGTGAGCGTCGCTCGTGTTTAGGCTACTCGGGAGAAGAGTTGCGAGCATTCGTTGAAAACCAACAAAAGATGGAAAGAGATGAACGAGCGGAAAGACGCCGTGTCGCAGTAGAAATAGCAGAGCAGGAAAAGGCTAAAGAAACGCAGGAAACGGAAAGATTAAGGATTCAGGAAACGCAGGAAACAGAAAGATTAAAGATTCAATTAGAGTTAGAGCGAGTGAAAATACAAAGGGAGACCACCGATGATGGTAGCTCAGTTTCCAGTGACCCTGTGCGCAGTTACGCCCCCCGACCAAAGTTGCCAAAATTCTCTGAAGGATCAGATTCGATTGATGCGTACATCAGTCGTTTTGAAACGTTTGCTACTAGTCAGGGTTGGCCTTCAGAGAGTGGGCAGTCATTTTGTCAGCGCTGTTGACGGGGTAAGGCATTACAGATTTTCACTGCATTGCCAGCAGACACCCAATCTGATTTTGGTGCTGTGAAGGAGTCGTTGATGAAGGGATTTGACCTCACAGAGGAAGGGTTCAGAAAGAAATTTCGATCAGCTAGATTACAAGCAGGTGAAACGTACACTCAGTTTGGTGCACGTTTAGATCACTATTTTGATAAATGGTTAGAGTTGAGTGGTACGAGAAAGGAGTTCGCTGAATTGAAAGAGCTGGTTATGAAAGAACAGATTTTGTCAGGTTGCGGTCCTGAGTTAACTATACATTTGAAAGAGAGACAGCCAGAAACAGCAGGGGAGTTGCTGAAGTTAGCAGAGGTGTATAGGGAGGCACGTTTGGGCACTAAGGTGCAGGAGAAACAGGTGCCAGGCACAGGTGAGAAGAGTGCAAGGAGACTAGGGGAGTTTTCTGCAAAGTCTGCAAACCAGTGGTGGGGCAGAAGGAAGGGCAAAGGGACATTAAGTGTTTCATTTGTCACAAGAAGGGACATGTGGCGAGGGATTGTCGCATGAGGTTCCAGAAGGCAGCAGCCTTGCAAGAGGTGGATAAGGGTCGCCAGGGGAAACGACCTGCAGTGGAACCAAAAGGTATCCAATCTGAAGAGGGTGAAGTACGGCCTATGGCTAGTACTGGACAGCAGTCAGTGTCAGGGATGGAGGGCACTAGGCTGAGTGGTTCGTTGCCAGTGGAAGAAGGGTGGATTGGCCAGCAGAGGGTGAAGGTGTTACGAGACACTGGTTGTTCATGTGGTGTGGTAAGAACAACGCTGGTCGAGAAAGGGGATTTGACAGGGCAAATCCAGACCTGTACTCTAATCGATGGCACTGTGAGGGAGTTTCCAGTTGCTAAGATAGAAGTGCGTACCCCTTACTTCTCAGGCGAGTTGTCTGCGCTGGTGATGGAGAAACCCCTTTATGATTTGATCATTGGAAATATTCCAGGTGCAAGGGATCAGGGGATCCTGAGTTGTTGACTGCTACAGGGGCAGCAGTTCAAACACGGAGCAAGAAGGAGGAAAAGGTTGATAAACCGTTAGTCGTTCCAGGAAGGAAGTCAGGCATAGATGTGTCGCCTGATGAGTTTAAGGCAGCACAGGAACAAGACCTTCGCTCGTGAAGTCTTGGGAGTTGGCAAGAGGTGGAGAGAAACAGGTGGTTAGAGGAGGTGAGACAGAATTTCTGGTGAAAGGGGGTTGTTGTACCGAGTGTTTACCAAGGGGAAGACAGGCAAGGTAACAACTCAGTTAGAGGTACCAGCATGTTATCGTGACACTGTCATGTCAGTGGGTCACGAGTCGTCATGGCGGGTCATCTCGGCACCAGCAAAACAGCTGACCGAATCTTTGATGATTTTCACTGGCCAGGAGCAATGGCAGACATAAAGCGTTTCTGCATGTCATGTGACGTGTGTCAAAGGTCAGCCACAAGAGGCGTGAAGAGGAAGGCGCCTCTTAAACAGCCTCCTTTAATTGACACACCGTTCAGGAGAGTGGCTGTTGATCTGATTGGCCCAATCGCACCCTGTTCCAAAGGTGGCACAGGCATGAGACATGTAAGGTTGCAGGGAAAGTTTGCAGGAGGCTAGGGTCGTTCAGAAGAAGCAATATGACAGGAGGTGAGGAAGCAATCCCTCAAGGCGGGAGATCAAGTCCTGTTACTGCTTCCCACGGATCACAACGAGCTGCTGATGCATTGGAAAGGACCATTCACATCATTGAAAAGGTAGATCAGGACTACCGAATTGATGTGAATGGGAAACCAAAACTTTTCCGTGCGAATTTTCTCTGCAAATATATTCAGCGTGAGACTCAGCACAAAGGCGCAGCTGAAAAACAGCAGAGTGCTGCGTTGGGCAATGGCATTGCAGCCTACAGGTATCGAGTCCAGTACATCCCAGGTCGACAGAATGTCGGAGCTGACTATTTAGCCGTGTAGTCTAGCAAGCTGCAACTCAGAGGAAGTCAGTCATATCCAGGGTGCATAGCTACTTTGTTGATAATATGTGTTGATTACAGTTATGTTGAGTGGATATGGGTTCATTCCCAGTTGGCTATGGTTCATATTTTCTGTGTGAGACTTGTTCATGTAAATGTAGTTGTGTTTGGAGCATACAGTCGCTTGTGTGGTAATGCACTGTTTGCGATAAGCGAGGATGAAGATTCCTCAGTGAGGTGTCATGGATCGTGATCATATTGTATTGTGCTTTTCATAATAGTTGTAAGAGAAGATGTGGCAAATCCGCAGGTAGGGGGATTGCATAGGTGCGCACAGAGGTTGTTATAAAATGAGTTGAAATAACGCAAGAGCGCACGTCAATGATAACTCATTGGGGTGGTATTCACTACTGATATATCTTATAATTTTCCAAACCGTTTGTTGTAAATTATTTTGCAAAATTTGCAAGTATAGCTGGGGGTGTCAGCAAATTCGGTTGTTG
>CM031603.1:78288250-78359406 GCA_018398815.1 Conus ventricosus
CTAATTTGTAACCGTGGACACGGATCTGTATTGCTGCCGTTTACCCAGACTGTCAAATCGTCATACGGTGTGCTTCAGTTTCTTGTAGCAACATCCGGTCGCTTCAACCAATCAACGTATACTGGCAGAATCATGGCTTCCATGTGCCGAAACATCTCCATGCTGACCCGGTACCAAGGTCGTTTTCAGGTTGGCAGTTATGTTAATTGTCAGTGTTCGAAACTTCACGTTTGACAGATGTTGTTTAAAGCGAATATATTAATTTTCCTCGCATATACATCGTTTTTACAGGGTATGCGCAGTTGGTTTGAATCCATGATGAAATTTCGTCAACTATTGAGAAGTAAGAGTGACAGTAGAGTAGCAAGACAGTGAATACTGGTAATTCCGTCGTTCGAAATAGAAAGTTCAGCTGATGTAGATGAGAAGCTGAAACAGTGAAAGTTGTGGCGTTTCTTTTAACCTCTTCATAGTGTTCTAGATTCCAAGATTACTTAGGTGTGTCACTGTGGTGTTGGTTTTCTTTTCTCTCCATGGTTTACATGAGTTACACAACGTGACAACCGTCAGCACACGCTATGGGTGTAAAGGGCCACCCATGACCTCAGAGTCCAGGACTTCCTCCATCCACACCCCACCCTAGGGATGCAACCCATGAAGCTCCTGTGTGACTCCCTCCTATCCTCCGGTACAGACAGCTTGTTTTAACCACTGTTCAGGAAAGAGGTGTGGACGGTAAAGAGTGTCAAAAGAGTCAAAGAGGATCCCCAAAGTCCGCTTTGGGTCGAACCTCTGAGACTCACACCCCTGTCCTCTGGCTTCACAGCTTGGGGAGGGGGGGGGGGGGGGGGGCGACCAGTAAGGGTGTTTTAGCCGAGTTGGCCAAAATTGGATCATGTGGATCCGTATCAAATGGTCCTGGAAAGGAACTGAGGAAGAGGAAGGGAACGGTAACTGCCGCAAGGAGTAGATGACCAACAGTAGCAAACCACCACGGGGGACAGCAGCACCAAGTCTACACAGACTAAAGTCTGAAGAAACCTTGTCCTTAAGGGCCTCAGGCCGATAGGATGTTAATCTCACCCTTAACAGTAACAGTAACAGCACACGCTGTTAAATTCAGCAACTTACTCTGATGTCACAGCCCAAATGGTATATGATTATTTTCAGCTTGTGAAATTCAAACTCTGTTTAACACCTAACCCATGTGCACCACCGTCAGATTTATTTTTTGAACTGCAGATAATGGTGCATGTCTGAAGTGTCAGATGGGTCAAAACAGCATTTTGACATAAAACATACAAAATCCTAATTTGGGTGGAAAAGTTTCTCTTGGTAAGGGCAAACAACTCGTCCTAGACTTGGGCTCATTGTCATAGTGCATTGACTAGTGTATCACACTTTGACTAATTTTTTTTTTTTAATTAATGAGTGAAATCATTTAATTTTATTTGCTAAATTGATTTGCAGCTGTCTGCTCATGCGTATCATGTGGGTCATGATGTCAGAGTAGAGACTGCTGAATTCAGTGGCATCTGCTGTATACTTGGTCTGGTGCATTTCTCCATTAAGTGGAGCCCTGCTATCCAGGTTTCTTCCTTGACCTCATTAAAATGCATGCATACGGTCACCGAGGGCAGAAAGTATCATGGCCTTAGGGCATTGTTCAGCTGTTCATAGAATAGTTTTGGCAGAATAAAATAGCAGATTTATAGGCCTGCCTGTAATGTAACAGATGGCCACAGTGTAAACAAAAACTGAGAAAGTCATAATTACAACAAAGGATCAAAGTTGATGAAACTAAACCTTTTAGTAAAAGCTGCTAGCTCATTTAAGAAAATCTGCCAGGAAACTGAAAGACACAAGCTGTCCGATATGGGACTTATGTTGATTTCCTTTCTGATTAATTGTTTTATGTCATGATTTAGTTGATCATGTATTTCCTTCAGACCAAGCATGAGTATAGTGTTTGTTCGATTTGAATAGAAAGGTCTTATAATGTAGCCATGTGTAAGTGTTATAATGTGTGATCCAGCTTGTCTAATAAACCTTACTATATAGGCCTTCCAGACTGCATCTTCCCCTTTTTCTCGAGTGTTTTTCTTCAATGGATTTATAATGCAAGTGATCTAAATAGTTCTTTGGGGTTTTTTTAGCTGCATAAAAACACATGCCAAACCCGACAAGTACAAACCGTTACTAAGACTGCATCCAGTCCCATCACTCCTTCACACACACTCACACACACACACACACACACACACACACACACACACACACACACACACACACACACACACACAGCTGTACACACATGGGCAGAGAGGGTGAGTCGCACAAACACATTCACTCACACATACACACACCACACACACACACACACTACACACAACACACACACACACACACACACACACACACACACACACACAGAGTTGCACACACATGGGCAGAGAGAGGAAGTCGCACACATTCACACACACACACACACAACATGCAAACACACAGACACACCACACACACACACACACACACACACACACACACACACACACACACACACACACACACAATATACACACATATACACACAGTGGCACACACACACACACATTCACACACACACTGAGCTGCACACACACATGGGCAGTGAACTGAAAGGGAGTTGCACACAACACACACACACTCACACACACACACACTCACACACACACACACACACACACACACACACACACACACACACACACACACACACACCACGCGTGCGCACATGCACACTATACACACACACACACACACATACACACACACAGAGTTGCACACACATGGGCAGAGAGAGGGAGTTGCACAAAATACATTCACACACACAACACACACACACAACACACAACACACACACACACAGAGTCACAGTCACAGACAACGCACCTACTCAGTACACATGAATACATATATGCACACAGACACACACACACACACACACACACACACACACACACACACACACACACAGCATATTCCTTGCATAGTAGGATGTGCAATAAAGCTGATAGTCACTAATACCATTCTGAATAGGAGGAAGGCATGCCACATCATCAGATGAGTTTGTATTTTCATGTACATCATCGTTATGGACTGTGCAATTTGTTAAGCTCATCAGAGCATCTTGAAGTTTTATTTATAAATTTCAGAATTTTCTTTTCATTTTTCTTTCTTTTTTTCACAAAATCTTATTTTTGTAAATTTTAGGAAGATGTTGCATGTAATAACAATTCATTTGGTCGTTTTATGAAAAATAAAGCCTTTCATTCATTTTATTGTCTTGGACATATACACTCAAATGACCACACATCCACATGTGCACACTTACACACACACACACACACACACACACACACACACACACACACACACACACACACACACACACACAAGCACACACATTTACGCATTCACACACTCTCACATAAACATTTAACTCATAAACAGACCTGTGTTATGGTATTATACTAACGCTGTCCTCAAGTATCACTGCTAGTTTAAGAGAATAATGAAGAGAGGTAAAAAGCAATAGTAATAACGCCCAAAAAATGTTGAAAAGCAGAAGTAAATTAACAAAGAAAACACACATTTGTATGAACAAATGCAGATACAGAATGTGGATGCTTACCTTTTGTTTTCTTTTCACTATCCATATTGCAGTTTATCATTGTGTATTTCAGCTCCACAGATATGTCTCCAGCAGTAGTTGGACACTGTCTCTCAAAGCTGGATGTCAGTCCTGTGGCCACCCTCCTTCTGGATGTGCACCCACAATCACAGTAGCCAGCTTGACTTCAGGATAGGACAGGTAACGAATCAGTTAGTGCATTTTTTCCTTCCCGGGTCTTGATTTTAGGTAGGATGTGTTTGGGCAGTCAAAAGTGGCAGTTGCTTAGATCCTGATGCTTTTCAAGCTTTCAGTAATGTTGTTAGTCAGATGTAAAGTGCCTGGCCTGCTTATGTTCCATGCACATACGTGCATTCACATACAAGCAATCAGGTACATAGTATGTCCATATCATCAGTAAATGCACAAACCCTACAGAAATACATGGATTCCATATAGCATACATATTCTAAGTATGGTAAATTGAAGGACTAATGATAATAAAAAAAGTTTTAATAAGAATGCCCTATTTCAGTAGCGAACATAAATTATGAAGTTTCAGTTTCATCAAGGAGGCGTCACTGCGTGCGGACAAGTCCATATCTATATGCTACACCACATCCGCTAAGTTTTAAGACCACACTACACATGATTTGAAGCTGATGGATAAATGAATTAACAACAAAGATGAGACAGTTGAAGAAGAAGATCTCGTGGCTACGACTCAGCGGAGGTCTGACCTACGCATTAGCCCAATGTGCTGGTCAGACCTTGAGTGCCTACCTACCATTTTTTCTTGTGTGTTTTGTGTGTGTGTGGATGTACAGTGTGTGTATGATGTATGGGCATGGGCCCATGTGTGTGCGTGGGCGCATGTGTGTGTGTGTGTTGTGTGTGTGTGTGTGAATTTATAAATGATTGCAAATAGATTTTAGTAATGATAGTATGACAGTAGAAGCGTTTGTATGTCAGCATAAGAAAGTTTACAGTTGCTGACTCCAAACAGAAAATTCCATCTTGCCCGGTATCCCAGGTGGGGATTTAACACAGATGGTGGATCAAGAGATCAATGTCTTATCATCAGGTGAACCCGCCTACATTGACGGAAACAACATGACTGTCATTTTTGTTTTCTTTCACATTGTTTTGTTGGTTTTTTTTTTTCAATCTGTTCTTGCATGTGTTTTGAATACATTTTTACTCTGGTTATGTTCTTTGTTGAACAGTTACGGTCATGATATTGTATCTTTCCGTTGTTTTGTTGTGATCTGAAGTTTGCTTTTCCCTGGAAAGCAAGAGTTGGTAATGGCTTGAAAGTTGAAATAAACTTTTTTTTATCTGTGAGGATCAGCATATCATGTGCTGCAGTAGGACCGATGTCATTTGCTGTAGCAGGGTCGATGTCATTGCTGTACATAAAAAAGTGTTTTATTTAATTTTACATTGATCGTTTTCAGATACGGTGCATGTCAAATGGTCGCAAGGGGTTCTTCCAGCAAGTTATAGATAACGTCAAACATGAGTTTACAAGAACAAGGAAATGAAGGTTTGTAGCTGAGTGGAAAGAAGCCAAGCATTTCTTTCTGTGTGTGTGTGTGTGTGTGTGTGTGTGTGTGTGTGTGTGTGTGTGTGTGTGTGTGTTTTCATTTGTAAGATTTTCTTTACATACAGTTCACTGTTTTAATGCTGATTCAAGAAATAAAAGAAAAAACTTGTCACAAGTAAGGAAGACAAATTACGGTTGTATTTGTAATGCAAATAACAATTACACTTGAATTCAGTTACATCCTGATATGTACTTCACATGATTGTTTACGTCTGTTGTCGTAGTTTGTGATACTTGCCGGGACTTGAAAGGCGATGCATATTGATGTACATGTGATGGATACAGGCCACATGGGGATGAAGGGCAAAGAGTCGATGGGACAGAAGGAGAAAGGCTTGTAGATTCAATTTTTTGAACACGGTGAATCATTCACACAGACACATATTCGCACACACATTACATAAACATGACATAAACAATATGCATTTACCATACACACACACACACACACACACACACACACACACACACACATACACACACACACACACAAACACACACACACACCACACACACACACACACAGAGTGACATACGCATATTCATATTTGTGCGTGCATACAAGCATGCTTACTCTTCTAGGGTTCAAAACTCACATGCACAATCACCTGTTTGCTTAGCCCTCTGATACTACTTGCCTGGAAGGTATGGTCACATTTTACCATTTGCCTTGCCCCTCCCCTTCTCCCCACTCTCTTCCTGTATCTCCACTCCTTTTTGCCCCGCTTCATTCATGGCAAGGGTGGGCAAAAGACTTGGGCTTCTTAGAGTAGAGCTGAAAGCAGCCAGCGATGAAGTGAGTGCCTTTTCTCTCCGCTTTCTCTACTGCCAAGGCTGCATGCTGGCTCTCTCTTCATGTTTTAAAGATCTGTTGTTGTTTTAAATGAGAAACCCCATTTTATTTGCTGGATTACAAGGCAGCTTCAATTGATTTTAATTTTTATCAGCATAAATGATCAGCCTATGCAATCTCACCCAACTATATTTGGCAGGATGTCATACATATGGTCTTAGTTCTATATTTAGCAATATATGTTAAATTGTATGCATATCGTTTTAGTACAGATGTCATTAAAAGGTTGGATCATGATAGAATGTAGCATATTAATATTTGCAACAATACTTGCATGGGATATCATTTAGTGATTTTTATTAGTGTATAAAAAGTACATATTGGAAATCACAATTTAAAAAAAAACAAAATTATGATATTGAAGATATTGCTTAAATGTTTATCATAGGTGTATGGCCATAACCCCCCAGTGACATCTTCATGTATGGCATCACTGTAAAGTTCTTATTAACACTTTTCATTCTGTCAAGTTTAGTTTAAGAGATGATTATGCCTAAGTTTACAATGGCATTTACATGCATACACACAATCACACACATGCATGCACACATACACGCACATGTGCATGCTTGCGCACGCACACACACGCATGCGCGCACACGTACGCAAGCACCACACATGTACACACACACACGCGCGCGCACACACAAACACACACACACACACACACAACACACACACACACACACACACACACACACACACAGAAACGGGGGTGATGAAATAGACTCATTCTGTTCATACATGTGAGTCAAGAATTTACGTCATTTTATTACTCTTTTTCAAATTTTTGTATTTCTCTGTTATGGTTATTATCAATCATGCAATCTGTTTTCAATATTTATACTATGTTACAGTACTTAGTCGATTTCTATCAATATTATACAAGCTGTGTGTGGCATGCTGTGAAAGAAGAAAAGAAAAGAAAAGAGGAAGTTGTAGAAACCTACCTTGAGCATTCCGAAGAGGTCTCATCTACTCTAACTTGTTTCACTCCACGTAACTTATTACACAAAAACTAAACTATGTATAGATCAACTTCAACCGATACTAGCGATAAGAGTATCATGTATTTATATATATGCTGTTCATTTATGATAATGAAACTATAACAACTCTCTCCTGTATCCTCTACCTGTGTGTGTGTTGTGTGTGTGTGTGTGTGTGTGTGTTGTGTGTGTGTGTGTGCGTGTGTGTCCTTTCGCCCCTGTGTTGTAGTCGTGCATTTGTATATGTATTGGTATGTGTATTTGCATTATGTATATGTGTATGTATATGTACGTGTATATATGTGTGTATGTGTATGCAGGTGTGTGTATGTATAGTCATATATACATGTATGTATATGTGTACATAGTATGTGTATGTGTGTATGTGTGTGTATATGTACATTGTGTTGGTGCATGTTATTTTCTCAAATTTATAGTACCTAGTATTACTGTTTTGTCACTATAATTTTTTGTGTTTGTCAGTTTGTTTGTAACTGAAAATGAAAAACAAACCTCCTTGTAACTACTACTTTTTTCTTTTTTTTTTTTTTTTTTTTTCTTTTTTTCCCCACTCATTCAAACTGAGTAAAACACAAAGAAAAATTGCCAGATTGTAACAATTGTATATTTACTATTCATAATTCATTTATTGTTTATAACTACACATTCTTACATTCGTACATGTACTGGACATGCTTATGTCAAATTGTTTGTTAAATCCATGTCGAAGGATGGGTGCGTGAAGAAGGGAAGAAAGTGAAGGAACTGTAGAGTGGAGGGATGAGAGAGGAGGAATAAAACATTTAAAAAAAAAAAAAGAGAATTTACGTCATATCTTTCCTTTTACCGTTATCTATTGTCCTGTATTTTTCTGCTGACTGTTAATTCATATGTGTGCAGGAGAACCTGAAAAAGTTCAAGGAAGAAACCCAAAAGCTGGAAGAGTCAGAGGCTCTGAAGAAGGCCAGGCAGAAGTTTGTAAGTGGATGAAAGAGGCTTGTTTTCATGGGTTGGTATCTTGACCAAGAGATTATCATGAAACCTGTAAAGCATGTGTGAATGCACAGCCCATGTACATGTCTGTGGAGAGGAGGAAGGGTGGATCTTGAGCATATTTGACGATCAGAAGTGGGCATCTAGATTGACAAATTGTGTACCTCTGTGTGTGTGTGTGTGTGTGTGTGTGTGTGTGTGTGTGTGTGTGTTGGGTGTGGTGTGTGCTGTAAATTGAACCAGTGGTTTTCATCTATGTGCACAAACTTTCGATTGTAAAGTTAATGTTTAATGGTCATAAACCTGAGGACCACTTCACTGCCAATTCAGTCTGGTTTTTTTGTTGATGTGTGGACATTGTTTGTCTGATTTGTGAAGAAAGAAAATCCCTTAACAAAAAAACTTTATATGATTCATTTAAAGTTTTTTCTTCTTTTCTTTTTTTTTTCTTATCCACAGCAAAGTATTGAATCTGAGTCAGCATCTGTACGAAAAGCTATTGATGACATCAAAGACAAGGTCTCAGAGGTGAGCAAACATTTATGACAAAAGATGATTTTACTTATACAAGTATTGTCCAATGGTTGGTTTACTGGTCTAAATTGTGATTGCGTCCTGATGAAGAACTAGTCATTTGGGAGTTACGAATTTTTGTTTTAATGTGTTTACTGTATCAAAGTGATTCCAGATTTTGTCTTCCTCTCATTCTTATACGTATTTTCCTTTGTCGTATTTAGTTCCTTGCTTCTTGCTAAGTCCATATAAAAATCCTTTTTTAATGCCTAATGGTGCCAGCAGTTGATGATGGAAAGAGGCAAAACCATGAGGATGGGCGATGAGAAGTGATGATGTTAGCTGAGGCATTCAGTTGTTCAAAGATTTCTTCATTCTCAGTGGAAATCTGAAAGATTGTGTAGTAGTGGCCATGTAGAACTCCTGTTGAGAGAAAGGACAAAAATTCAGGCAAAGCCAGTAAGGCAAAATGGACATAATTACAAATTCCCATGGGTATTCTTCTCGCACGTCAAATTTTGTATTAATGGGGCTTCTTATGTGCAGGGATCTGTTCAAGCTAAGTAGGGTGAAGGCATTTGTTTGGATAGGCAAGTAAGAGAAAAACACACATGTAAGCATCTATGTTTACATGCATTTATGAACATACATGTCTGCTTTGATATGTGTATACATGATGTGTGTGCATACAAACACACTGTAGACAAGATAGATTTAATGTTGACAGACACTTATAATATTTACAGGCATGGGCACATATACATACATAGCAACATGCACTCGCACAAAAAATGTACCAGTGCTTCGAACAAGTGGAAAATCAGTTATATAGAATATTATGATGAACTCAGTTTTTTTGTGATTTTGCTTTCATATTGTGAGAAATGTATGTTACTGTGACCTCAATTTTTTGTGATTTTGCTTTCATATTGTAAGAAAAATGTATTACAAAAATGACATTGTTTCTAGAGCATTATCAGTTGTTTTGTTTAACTTTTTAGGTAGCCAAGTATAATAAGCACATAGTTTACCCATAAAACCATGGTTCTAGTTGTCATTGCCTTTGGTTTTCACCGAAGGAGCATAATATATATATATACGATATGATATGGTAAGCCTGATGTACTGGCAATGCTCCTGTTTTCAGACAGTAGAGGAGCTGCAGAAGACAGAGCTGATGAAGAAGGGACAGGAGATTGGCAAGGAGCTGGGCAAGACTGCTGGCAAGGCAGCAGACACCATCTCCAAGTCAGGGGAAAACCTCAGCAAGACTGCTGCATACAAAAGTGTCTCTGAGGTACTCTCATTATCTCCATGTGTATGTGTGCGTGTGTAGGTGGTTCATTGTATGTTTGACAAGTTTGAGCATGAGTCAAGAGGAAAGAAACAGGTCACAAGTCAATGATTTTTTTTTTTTTTGGCATCTACAGTGAACTCGGTGATTGAATCTTTTAAATGCCAGCTGTTGACATAACACATACCAAACTTTCAACTTAATTTTGTAAAGCTTCAGATAGACGCTTGAAACTGAATACTGTTTATAAGAAAATAATTCAAAAAGAAAAAAAGAACCTGCAAGATTACAGTAAATTTTATGTTATAAAGAAGATCTTGAAGTGCATGTGTGTGTGTGGTGTGTGTGTGTGTGTGTGTGTGGTGTGTGTGTGTGTGTTTTGTGCGCGCGCGCGCGCGCGCGCTAGGCTAATGTGAGCATTACCCATGCTGTGAAGATCCAAATATCAATTTGAATATTGACCACACTTGCCTTTTCCTGGCCGGGGATATTATTGCCAAATACAGATCTTTTTTCATTGTCACTTATCATTTATTCCAGTTATACTTGATGTAAGGTGAAAAAAAGGCACAATTGTTTTTAGCAAAATGCCAACTAATGGCTCAAAAAGTGTGTCTTAACTCAAATTTTCCTGAACAGTATGTGTGGAAACAAAATGTAAAGTCGCTCACAAGGCACTTACACAGGTGAATCAACAGTTTACAAAAATGATGTACTTGCTGATTGGTAGATAAAATCACATCATTTCCAGGCTGTGAACTGCAGGGTTATGTAGGTTGCATCTGCCAAACATTTTGTTTTGGATCAGAAAAAGACCAGCGCATAAGCGACAGCTTCTCAATAGCCACCTGAAAATAGCATTGAAAATCAGTAACAACAAAGCCTGTATTATGTGTATTCTGAGGTGTGAGCATCATGAACTGGCAAGCAAACCGAAAAGGACAATACCTACAATGAAGGGGGGAGGGGGGGGGGAATCAGCTATTCAGTCTTTGTCATTGCTGTTCTCGGTGGCACTAAACCACTGAATGGCTCATCTTCAGTGCCAGACATAAAGGCATTCAAGAAGTCTTAATAGATGTTGGCCATGGTGTCAGCAGACTAACTGATATTTCTGCTTTTGCAGCTGTGCTTGCTGTTACTTGTGTCATCTGCTGTCAAGTACTATGCTTGCCTGTTGTAAACCATTAACAGTGATGATTATTTCCTAAAAATAAGGTGGTCGGACTCGCTACGAAAAACTTACTTCCAAATTTTCAGAGGGTCACAAAAATATTTAGGGGGTCACCATTGATAACTGCTAGAAAATGTAGTGAACACACACACGCACACGCACACGAGCGTGCTGTCACTGGCTCGCATACATAAGTGCACAGAGAAAGATAGAAATGCATTGGAAAAGAGGTTTATAATAGAGATAGAAACACATTAGAAAAGAGGTGTATATGATAAAGTTAATGAAATATTCGAGACAGTGCTAATATATTATCTATTCATGATCATGTTCCTTTGTTATTAACTAACTTGAGTAAATGTGAGCACCTTCACTATCAGGATTTTAACAGTGAAACTTGATTTGTGGGATGTCCTCTTTGATTATCATCACAGAATTTCCATTATGCGAGCCGTTTCCTTCGGTGTTGAAATATTTTATCGTATGACCAAATTCCAGTCACCGTGCAGTGATCATCGGAAGCCTGGTGGAACCTATGACAAAACTGTAGACTGGCCATTCTTGCTGTGTGAGCAACACATTCATACATTCAGAACTGAGCCATTTTGATTATCCGAAATGGTCATGTTTCATGGATCGTTCAACTTTTGTTCCATTCACTGCATTATCACCCATGAGCCACAGCTGAACTGTCGGATTTTGACTCTGAAAACCCAAAATTCCTACGGATTACCATGCTTTTCCCACTTAGCTGAATAACGTGATCTTGTGGTCCAATCATAGACTGGATAGGCCTAGACTATTTTGACAACTCTTGTTGGTTTTCAGTAGAGATGAGTTCTCAAGCGGAAGTGTCATCGATTCAGAATGTTCTAAAACTTTGAGGAAATTTACGTTTTTAACTTCGATTGTGGCGGATATGACGAAAGCCCTTTTGCGTGATGTGCTGCTTAGAGTTGCAATACTTACAGGAGAAAATCAGTGCATCACAGTAAATTTTGGTACGTTTTTGTGACGCACTAACCTGAATTCCAGTGCGTCAGATGGGAAGTTTATGCATCAGAGATGCACATTTGTGCGTAAGAATTGTCACTGAGTAATAATCATGGACTGATGCGATTTTTTTTTTTTTGCTTTGGGAAAGTTTGTGGCGCTGAATATGCCACCATCGGACCATCAGCTTGTGCTGCAGGTTGGCTGCCCTTTAGAAGATTCAGATCGAGAACCTTCAAGTTGAAATCAGCACCAGATTTGTAGCTTGGCTACTTGACTTTGGCATGTTCACTTAATTGTTTGGTGCTGACACATGACTTATCAAGTGAAAATAATACTCAGATGTTGTTAACAATGCTCATTTTGTGTGTCGCTGTTGCATGATTCATTCTTCTTATGAAAAATGGTCAAATTTGATTTCCAAAAGCATTGGTTGTCAATTGGTCTGGTCAACTTCAGATCATGAGAAGATAACCATTTTTAGGGCAAGCTGACAATAGAACCAGAGAAATCCATCAACAGGCCATTACCAGTGCAGTACCTGAAGGGGTCAGAGTTTATGGAAAAAAGTAGCAGTTATAGCTTTGCAGTTACAATGGTTAAAAGATAAATGTAGCTTTCATTACCAAGTGTTTATTACTTCGTTTTTCTTAAATCATTAATAACATCATTTTGTAAAATGCATTTCTTTGTCTATGTGAGCATATGTAGTGGGAGAATTTGAGCTCATTACAGGGGGGAAAAAATTCCTCTGTTTCCTCTCCTCATTCACTTCAGTGTGATTGTCCCTATGTATACATGCAGGGTGTGAAGGCAGTGAAGCAGGAGTTTGATGATGTGGCATTGTCCAGAGCCAAGCTGTACAGAGCACCAGGTGAGTGCTCACTCATTACTTTGAATTGCCCCAGAAAGACCTCTACCATTGTATCTCACAGACAGTGTGTTTGCTATTTATCATCTGTGTGTCAGTAATGTCCAGATAATTATAATGAAGTTTTTATCAGCAGTGTAATAACAGCTTTTTGGGTTTTTTTCCAAATTAAATGTCTGGTAGCAGAAAGTGGACAAAAGCTCTATTGTATATTTCCTTTTTCCTTCCATACTTGTCACTGATACACCCAGTCCAGATGTGGTATGCTTTGTGTGTGTGTGTGTGGTGTGTGTGTGTGTGTGTGTGTGTGTGTGTGTGTGTGTGTGTGTGTGTGAAAGAACAGGAAGGGATTAAATGCAATATGTACAAGTTCACATGGTGGAAACAACATTCAAGGAAAATTACATCCCCTCACATGCGCTGTGCAAATGTTTTCCTCTTAAGTTGTATAGTGTAGATTAACTTTACATGCTGTTGATCCATGTTGTGAGTGGTATCTTTACAGCTCTTTTAAAACTTTTCATCACTTTTGCAACAAGAGGTTTTGAAAAATAGTTTTTGTTATTGTTGGTGAGTCTTACTCACAAACACCTTTTGAAAATATCATCTTGCGCAAGCTGCACGTGTTTGAAGAAAAACTGTTTTGAAAGAAGAAAAATGTGTGCATCGTGTCTGCAGAGAAACCCAAGAAGAGAACTGACTTGGCAAGAATAGTGCGTGAAGAACGACCACTGCAAGCTAATGAGTGAGTGCTGATCCATGGACCACTTGATTCTTCCTTACAAAAATAGTTAGCTAGGCAATAGGTAGTACTTTTCATAGATTGTTCACCTGTGCTTTAGAATAAGTTTTGGGTTGGTCAGAAGCAATGAATAGCTCTTTGGAAAATGAAAGAAACATTTTGGATGGAAAGGAAATGCTGTATATTTTGTTGCTAAAAAAAAAGAAAAGAAAAAGCAAGATGAACGGTTGCTCTAAATATAGAACCATTACTGAACAACTATTTCATCTTGAAATGCATTTTTGTCTCCACAGCACCTGAAAACAACAGTAATACTTTTACACAATTTGCAGTGATATCTTCTCACTTTATCAGATGTTGTGTTACAGAGGATCTCATTAACTGCATCTCCATGACTTTTTTTTTTTTTACTTTAGCCACTGGTTAATATTTATCAAGATAATGTGTGTTTCTTGTTGCACAAAGTTAATCATATTTCAAATCTAAATGTATGTGTTTTTGAAAGAGGTTTACAAAAACAGAAAGAAAGAATCGATAGTATGTTGCTTCCATTCTTGCTGAAATTTCAAACAGTGTAAGTTCTGAAGTCAAGAATAGAGAAATGTGTTTATCGGTCATCTGGTCAGGAGACGGCATGATTAGATTTGTGAAATGTGTCTGTGGCAGAGAGGCGACAGGCATGGTTCTGCACAAAGACTCACGTTTCTATCAGAGCTGGCAGAACTTCAAGGACAACAACCAGTACATCACTAGTGAGTGTTTTACTCTATGGATTGTGTATATGGTTCTCATTGCGTGTTGTCTGGAGGTCAGGAAAAATGGTAAATGAGTCAAGATAAGGTTTGGTGATGTTATACACAGCTGCTGATGTGTAAGAGCTTTGAAATACATCTTTGTTATAAAAAAAATTTAAAAAAATTAATAACCAGCTACAGTGGTCAGCATCATGGATTGTTGGCTGGGAGATCATGGGTTCGATTCCCATCAGAGCCATTTGTATGATTTTTAAATGTCTGCGTTGCTGTTAAAGATTTTGGGAAGGTGGTTGGCTCTTGACTGGTTTTCAGGTTGTGTTTAAATGAACGTGATTTCTGTGCACAGTCTGTACACATCAGAAAACAAGTATGAGGGGTGGTATGTTAATAGGTTTACAAAAGGTAGAGTCATGGTGAAAGTAATTATTCTCAATTGATTATGAGAGAGCTCTGTGTGTGTGTGTGTGTTAGGGGGGGGGACTAACTAGCATTATAGTGACAGAAAGTTCCAGATGATATGCAATGGAATGACAGTCAGCGAGATGTAATAATTGATATGAAGAATCAGCTACCATACCGAAATATCTTTTTTGTCTTTCTAGAGATGTTTGATCTGAAGGTGAAGTATGACGAAAGTGACCATGTGGTAGTTCGGGCGACTCGAGTTTTTACAGATAAAATGGGACAGATGTTTGGTAAGTGACATGCTTTTTGTTTGTTTGTTTTTGGCAAGTGAATCTGTCAGTATTATACTCTGGTCAGAAGGTGTATGATGTAATTGATGTTTTAAATAATGTTCTATTTGTAGTTTTCTGATTTTTTTTTTTTTCATTTTATTTAATCAAAAATGGCTCAATGCACTGATTCTGAACAAGATCCTCTTTGCCTTAATCTTATAGACCAGAGTATCAGTCATTAGGAAATTTGTTTTATGCTTAAGAGACAAGAGCATCATTCATTTAGAAATCTCTATTATAACTAATTAAATTGGATGTAATCAGATTAAAGATAAAAGAGATTAAGCAAAGCAGTAGTTTCTGTTCAGCTGTAACAGATGAAACTTATTTTAATGTTGTTTTTTTTGCTTCTACTTTTTTTTCTCGGTCAACTTCATAACAGTGTCTCAGGTTTTTTTTTTCTCAGTTGTTTATTTATAGAAGGTGATAAAAAGATGAGAATTTTGACTCAAAATCATTTCTTTCCCAGGTGGTTTATTTACAAAGACAGAGATGTCAGAGGTGCTGACAGAAATTTGCAAGGTTGACCCGACGTTCGACAAAGAGCAGTTTGTCAGGATGTGCGAGAAAGAAATCATTCCCAATGTTCTGGAGGTCAGTCATGTATGTGTGTAATAAGAACTGTACCGGAAGCAGGGAACATATGAAAGGGTGTGTTGGCGAGTGTTGATGCTTGTTCACACACTTGTGTTTCCATGTGTTGATGGCTGGGATTTGCCCGACAAATGTCTTACTGCCAACTTAGTGAAGACCCATTCTCAAGATGCTCCTCTGTCAATGACTATTTTATCTCTTACTGGCATGGAAGATTTTCACTTGATTCAAACATCAACATTGACTTGCACAAGATGTTTTCATTTAATCAGTAGGGTTTTTTGTTGTTGGTTTTTTTGCTTTACATGTGCATGCTTGCTTTTACCTGCATTGGTGTACACACACACACACACACACACACACGTTATGTGGATGTTCATGTGTACTTTGTATCTATGTCGTCATGTCACTACAGAACTAAGAGCATCTGTGACTTCTGATGATGGAAAGTGTAAGCATGTAGACCTTTGTCTTTGTTTGGTGTGGATCAATTTCTAAACACTGGGGCTATTGGTTGTGCAGGCCATGATTCATGGGGACCTGGAGGTCTTGAAGGACTGGTGCCATGAAGCGGTAAGTACACCTTAGCTGGAGTGTATGGTATGTGTGTGTGTTTAGAAATTTGTTGGTTTTCTTTCTCTCTTCACATTTTTTGTTATGAAACCTTCCATGTCTTTATTCTGTACATTATAAATCATAATGGAGTTGCAATTTTTTTTGAAATGATATGTCCTTTTTGTGCAATTTTAGGTTTCATGGTAAATAAACTTGTCCTCACTAAGTTTTTTTTTTTTTTTAATCAAGTAATGGCATGTACATAAATTTAACAGTTTATGTATTTGCTCTGCAAAACAAGGCTTGTGCATTTCATTCTTAGATGTTGTATTATCTTCAATTTGTTCTAAAATATTGGTATGGTGGTGGTGTTATGCAGTAGACCACTGGTCATAATATTGTAACATTCAAGTGCGTTCCAACTTGTTTTGATGGTTTCTTTTTGCTATTATGTTGCAGAGTTTGTTCAAGCAATGTTGAGCTATAGTTACAATCAGATGAAAAATCTTTTCACCATATGAGTTGTTTTTTTTTGTAACAGCAAACTGTAGGCATCAAATTAATGCACTTGATGTTTCCTGATTTAATGTATTGGTTTGTTCTCAGTGATGCCACTAATTGTTGTTGGTTTCTGTCAGCCATACAACACTCTGGCTCATCCCATCAAGCAAGCGCTGGCTGCTGGATACAAGTTTGATTCCAAAGTGCTGGATGTCTGCAATGTTGATGTGAGTTGCTGTTTGGCTGCATGTTGCTATAGAAGTGATAGTTTTGTTGTTGATGTGTCTGTGTTTAACCTTTGCCAAGTGTTGTGGGTACTTGGTCACTCATACTTCCATTTAAATGATTCTAACTTTGTTAAAGCATAGTCACATACTTCCATTTAAATTATCATAACTTAATTGATTTTAAAGTTAGTCGCACCAAATTCTATGACTTTGTCAAGGAGTAATTTGGTTGCATGCTGTCCAGAATTTGAGAAATTTTGAGTATAAATAAAAGAAAAAAACAATCAATGGCATCTTCCATTAACTATGGCAATAAGGGATTATCCCATTTCGGCCGCTTTTCAAGGTGTTAAGAATTTTCACTTCAAAATAGTTTACACAGATGCTGTCTTGATCGTAAGGAGTTGGGAGGAGATTGTGTTTGTCAAGCATTTCAAAATACAGAGAGAAAGCGAGTGTTGGTTTGAAAAAGTGGCTGGGACAGGAACATATTGCTTCATAAATAGGATCAGTACACAGCAGTGGGGATATTCGTTTACTCTAGCAGCTGATTTATTGAAATTTCTATTTTTCATTTACTTAGCTGAATGTGTCCCTGTACATTTGTCATACATGTGTGTGGCAGAACATTGAACTCGAGATGATCAGCTTATTATGCATGCACGCTGCATGTGGATGTCAGCTACAGTGGATTTAAACTGAATGTGCTTCATACTTATCCATATGTACGCAAGTCAGGCACAATGGACCTGAACTGCTTAACTGAATGTGCCCTGTCCATGTCTGTATGTACCTAGTCCAGTGATCCTATATTGTTCTGTTGGATGGGCCCCATGTGTGTATGTATATTCATGTATGTGTGTGCGCATGTGAGTGTGTGCATATGTATGCATGTATGGTATGTGTGTGTGTGCACAGGCACGTGCGTTAGGTACAGTAAGTCTGATTCAGTTTGAAATGTCGTGTATACGCGTATCTGTGTGTACTCAGGTAATGGCGGGGAAAATGATGGAGCAGGGTCCTGTGCTGGTGATCAGCTTCAACGCTCAGCAGATAATGGCCGTGAGGGATTCCAAGGGCACCATTGTGGAAGGAGACAAGGTACACCAGACACTGTCGTATTACATGTTGTTCACTCCAAGGGCACCATTGTCTTATTACATGTTGTTGTTCACTCCAAGGGCACCATTGTGGAAGGAGACAAGGTACACCAGACACTGTCGTATTACATGTTGTTGTTCACTCCAAGGGCACCATTGTCGTATTACATGTTGTTGTTCACTCCAAGGGCACCATTGTGGAAATGTGGCCCTTTGCGGTCGGCTGGGCTATAAGCAACATTATCTTATCTTATCTTATCTTACCATTGTGGAAGGAGACAAGGTACACCAGATATAGTCTTATTACATGTTGTTGTTCACTCCAAGGGCACCATTGTGGAAGGAGACAAGGTACGCCAGGTATTGTCTTATTACATGTTGGTGTTCACTCCAAGGGCACCATTGTCTTATTACATATTGTTCACTCCAAGGGCTCCATTGTCTTATTACATGTGTTGTTCACTCCAAGGGCACCATTGTCTTATTACATGTTGTTGTTCACTCCAAGGGCACCATTGTCTTATTACATGTTGTTGTTCACTCCAAGGGCACCATTGTGGAAGGAGACGAGGTACACCAGATATAGTCTTATTACATGTTGTTGTTCACTCCAAGGGCACCATTGTGGAAGGAGACAAGGTACGCCAGATATTGTCTTATTACATGTTGGTGTTCACTCCAAGGGCACCATTGTCTTATTACATGTTGTTCACTCCAAGGGCACAGTGTCTTATTACATGTTGTTGTTCACTCCAAGGGCACCATTGTCTTATTACATGTCGTTGTTCACCCCAAGGGCACCATTGTCTTATTACATTACATGTCGTTGTTCACTCCAAGGGCACCATTGTCTTATTACATGTTGGTGTTCACTCCAAGGGCACCATTGTCTTATTACATGTTGTTCACTCGGATCCATTGTCTTATTACATGTTGTTGTTCACTCCAAGGGCACCATTGTCTTATTACATGTTGGTGTTCACTCCAAGGGCACCATTGTCTTATTACATGTTGGTGTTCACTCCAAGGGCACCATTGTCTTTTTACATGTTGTTCACTCCAAGGGCTCCATTGTCTTATTACATGTTGTTGTTCACTCCAAGGGCACCATTGTCTTATTACATGTTGTTGTTCACTCCAAGGGCACCATTGTCTTATTACATGTTGTTGTTCACTCCAAGGGCACCATTGTGGAAGGAGACAAGGTACACCAGATATAGTCTTATTACATGTTGTTCACTCCAAGGGCACCATTGTGGAAGGAGACAAGGTACGCCAGATATTGTCTTATTACATGTTGTTCACTCCAAGGGCACCATTGTCTTATTACATGTTTTTGTTCACTCCAAGGGCACCATTGTCTTATTACATGTTGTTGTTCACTCCAAGGGCACCATTGTCTTATTACATGTCGTTGTTCACCCCAAGGGCACCATTGTCTTATTACATACATGTCGTTGTGCACTCCAAGGGCACCATTGTCTTATTACATGTTGTTGTTCACTCCAAGGGCACCATTGTCTTATTACATGTTGTTCACTCCAAGGGATCCATTGTCTTATTACATGTTGTTGTTCACTCCAAGGGCACCATTGTCTTATTACATGTTGGTGTTCACTCCAAGGGCACCATTGTCTTATTACATGTTGGTGTTCACTCCAAGGGCACCATTGTCTTATTACATGTTGTTGTTCACTCCAAGGGCACCATTGTGGAAGGAGACAAGGTACACCAGATATAGTCTTATTACATGTTGTTCACTCCAAGGGCACCATTGTGGAAGGAGACAAGGTACGCCAGATATTGTCTTATTACATGTTGGTGTTCACTCCAAGGGCACCATTGTCTTATTACATGTTGTTCACTCCAAGGGCACCATTGTCTTATTACATGTTGTTGTTCACTCCAAGGGCACCATTGTCTTATTACATGTCGTTGTTCACCCCAAGGGCACCATTGTCTTATTACATACATGTCTGTTCACTCCAAGGGCACCATTGTCTTTTTACATGTTGTTGTTCACTCCAAGGGCACCATTGTCTTATTACATATTGTTCACTCCAAGGGCACCATTGTCTTATTACATGTTGTTGTTCACTCCAAGGGCACCATTGTCTTAATACATGTTGTGTTCACTCCAAGGGCACCATTGTCTTATTACATGTTGTTGTTCACTCCAAGGGCACCATTGTGGAAGGAGACACGGTACACCAGACACTGTCTTATTACATGTTGTTCACTCCAAGGGCACATTGTCTTATTAATGTTATTCACTCAAGGGCACATTGTCTTATTACATGTTTTGTTCACTCCCAAGGGCACCATTGCTTATTACATGTTGTTCACTCCAAGGGCACCATTGTCTTATTACATGTTATTCACTCCAAGGGGCACATTGTGGAAGGAGACACGGTACACAGACACTGTCTTATTACATGTTTTGTTCACTCCAAGGGCTCTGTTGTGGAAGTAAACAAATATGCCAGACATTGTGTTAGATCATATTATTCACTCTAAAGGCACTAATTGTGGAAGGAGAGAAGGTATATCAAATATCGTCATTTTTTCACGTTATTATTCAGGGGGTGAATGTAAAAGACATCATCGCATTTTTCTTTTTCACTGGTATTTTATTCTTGCAATATTTTGAAACATAACCATCTGTAACAGACTTAAAACAAGAATTTTGTTAATCATATCTCATTTGCTGGGCAGATATCAGGACACTTTTAGATTCCTAGTGGACTGCCCAGAATAGTATATTTCATTTTATTTTATAATATTTATTCTTTTTTTTTTTCAGAAGATATTAGAACATTTCGATAGCAAGTGGGTTGACAGGAATAGTTTCACCATTTTGAAAGTGTTTTTCTGTTTGTATAAGCGTTGTTCAGAACAGTTTCAAATAGGTGTCGGGCTTTTCACCTGTATTTCCAGTATTGAACAGAGATTGTCTTGTTGCCTGCAGGACAAAACGGTACGGGTGACTGTATGTGTGGGCCTTGTGTCGTGACAGGAGGAGCTGGATCCCCTGACAGCATGGAAACTCTGGACATTTCAGCCAGTTCGTCAGAGCAGTGGTTATAATACTGGCCCTGCTTAGTGCCAGAGAAAGGACTGAATGCCTGCAGTTAGTGTGAAAAGTGCTGAGCGACTGTGTGATATGTATCAGGGAAGAAGAAGAGTTTGAATGTTTGCGTGGTGTGTGTGTGGATTGTACACTGTGTTCAGTAAACCAGTGGTTGTACAGGGCTGAAATTGCAGACATGGATGCTTGGTGATTGTCGCCTGAGAATTGAGCTGATTTTGAAGGAAGGAGCTGAATAGCAATGATGAGTGTACAAATGCTGAATATTCAGTCAATAATGGATGAATGATGATTAAAGCAAAATGATGTTGATGGGCAAGTGCACAATTACTGGTTAAGTGATGTTAATTCATAAAGAATGAACGTGTGTTGTTGTGAGGTGAGTGATGAGGCACTGTGAGGAGAAAGTGCTGAAAAAAATGCATGTTTTAATGGAGAATGCTGAATGAGCGAGTGTTACAGACAACTGATGAATAATGTGAGTGCTGGTCTGAGACCATGATTCCATAAAACTTGATTAAGGTATTGATGTTTCTTCTGAGCATTTATGACTAGTTGTGCAGGGTAGAAGACCTGTGATTTAATTGGTTTCTTCTGTTGTGAACCATGCTGTCACATCCCTGTCAAGAGAGGTGTATGCTTCGATCTACTGTAGCACTACAACAGAAGTTCAGGGAAACCAGAACAGTTCATATGACACGAAACATGGACTGTATCATTCTCTAATTTAATTATCAGTTATTACCTCATTGTTTTCACACTTCTGTGTACAAAGTTTGCATTTATATAATATGGCCATAAAGAAAGCTCAGTTTTGCCACACTGCATGATTATTCACAAGAACAGAAAGGGAATCGCGGAGATTACAGCCTAACCATGGGTGGAACCATATGTCTTGTAAGGCCAGAAACTGGAATTCAACCTTGCAGTTTGTCCGGAGATCCAGAAACCATGAAATGTCCGAGTCAATTTCCACACACCCTACCCCCACTCCCACCTGAACGTTTCGGTAAAACAATCCTGATTACTCTGTCTGGTCCAGTTTTTTCTTGTCCAAACTAATCATTCCTTCGTCATTTTGCAGAGAGAATGTGCAAATGCTGCTGCAGCAAATAGTCATGATACCGTTCGTCGAGCCTAAAGAGGATTTGTCTGTGATCGATGCCAGTATTAAGAACAGGTTTCATTTTCACCTGCCATCACACAGCAGAGGC
The DNA here is from genome assembly GCA_018398815.1 of Conus ventricosus. Lineage (NCBI taxonomy): Eukaryota > Metazoa > Mollusca > Gastropoda > Neogastropoda > Conidae > Conus > Conus ventricosus. The sequence continues at coordinate 78,310,702 of CM031603.1, forward strand.
TTCTTCAGGATAGTAATCACCTTATCTTACAATAACTGCAGTGAAATGGGTTCTTTCTGACACAAATAACTTTCAAACCTGATTCATCAGCATACTTTGGCACACACTCATGCTCTCTTGCCGATTTTTTCGATGTTTCTGGGCAAGTTGTCAAAAATTGGACACAGCCTGACGTCATTTCACACACAGAAGTTTGCAAGAGTTGTTGCTCTTTGGTCAATTTCCCCTCCAACGGTTAGAATCTGCAAGTGCAATAACCACTCATGATTCTCTTCTCTAGAATTTTTTCCCATGTCGTCTTTTCGCCAATCATGGGAACAAAACTTGACTAAATTGTATGGGTAAAATGGTAAATTGTATGGGTAAAAAAAAGGGGGAAAAATGATGGAAAAGAAAAAAATGTTAAAGTATTATCCAAATTTCATGTACATTCATTGCACTTTTATCTTCTCGGTTAATGCAAGCTGAAAGGCCACTTTAAATGGGCAGTTTGTGAATCCTGGTTCAAAGTACCAGTTGGTTAATTTAGTAGGCAAAATAAATAAGTATTGTTCAATCTATATTTTTTAAAGCATTCTGTTTATTTGACAGATTTCATCATGATTTATTTCGGCAAAGGAGTCATGCCCACTGATCTTACAACTCATTTTTCACGCCTGATTTATGATAATCAGGAGATCGGTATATCCTTAAAGCTTGCTACCTCAGTGTATTATTAATACAGCTTCTATATAAGGTTTATTAGAACCTGTCATAAAAAATAAACAAAACTCTGTACATTTCACATGAGTATTTATTTCTGCTTCCACTATAAATTAACTTGTGCTCTGAATTTTATGATATTCATTTACCTGGTAATTTTTATTGATTTTTTTTTTTTTTGACTCTTCAAAAACTATGCATGTGAGGGGTTCAAGATTTAAATCCAAAAATCAGTTTATAACTACACAGTTTAAATCTAAGAGCCAAGTCACTGACACATAGCTGTTGCAACAATAACCTCAACCTCCACCCCCCTTATGCCCACTCCCCCCCCCCCCCCCTCCGAGAAACAGGGTTGCAGGCTGAACTTGCTGGAATAAACAAGACCACACAAGTTTTCAGCTGAAATGGGGAAAAAAAAAGTCTAGTTTTCATACAAGGGATAAGATAAGATAAGATAATGTTGCTTATAGCCCAGCCGACTGCAAAGGGCCACATCAGGGCTGTCATACAAGGGAGTTCTAAAACCAGATGTACAAATTCTGTTCACCACAAAGTATTTCTTGAGTTCAAATTGCAAGCTGTCTTCATAAATTTCAGCAGTGGTAAATACAAAATATAGTCAACAAAAACCATTGCTGCCTCTGGCTTCTTGAATTAAGTGAACTTCACTGCATACAGGTCAGTGACATCAGTGTCGGTTTTAATGGTAGACTTGTGGATTGCATGATTAAAAGGAGCTAAGGTGTCTCCAAATGCTCAGATTTGACTTGTCAAAAGTGTAGACACCCTTCAGCTTCGAGGGGCTTTGCCCCTTGACCCTGCCAAGGGGCTTAATGCAGCCCTCTGGATCCCAGCCTACCTGTTGTCGTTTTTTTTTTCCAGGTTTCATCCTTGAGCCTAACTCGGCGGTCATGACTCAATGTGCAACAACGTTTAGTCTCAACACAATTTTTTTTTCATGGCAACTGTGGATTGTGTTTCTTCAGTTATGTTATACATCCGTACTTACATCTTTCTGACTTTGTCAGGCCACTAGAAAAGACAGTTATGCTGAAGCATACAGACAAAAAGAAAACTTGTACGAGTATGAAAAGGGAGAAGGACATTGTGGATACCATCTAGTTGTGTGTGCATTATTCATTCAAAGATGTGATTTACTAAGTGAATATATAGCTTTGTATAAAAGACATTAACACTTCATGTTAAAAATGTCATGTGAATTGCTGTCACTGTGTCATTGTGAAGTGCATCGAGTGTGTTGAAGAATGACAAAGAAATTAATGAGCATGATGATGTGTACCATTGTTGGGTAAGAGATTTCACATGGAAATCACATTCATTAATGTCAAGCGTATAAGTGCACACTGACTGTGTTATGATGTCAAGAATGAAGGGGATAAAAACAAAAAGCATGCGAGTGTGTCCAAAAACATCAGCTCAGTATGACACACTGGTTGCAATGGAATGTAACAGGAAAAAGTTTTATGAATATAGCCTGTGTTTATCAGAAACAGACTAAGGAAGACTGCATGGGAACATATCTGCAGCACAGCTGAATTAAATCATACCATGAGGCTGACAACTCATGTTGTTCAGTGAACTGGAGGATCCATTAATACAGTCGTTGGTGTTACTACACACCAGTCAACCTCAGAGGACCCAGTTAAACGCAAGATTCACAATGACTACACTTGACAAACAAAATATGGGAGATGAAATGGTCTGACCATGGTAGGATCACAATGAATACATTATGTGAGAGCTATGTGGTCCTCCCATATAAACTTTTATACTGATAATTTATGTAACTTGTGTTTCAGAACATCCTAAAGAACTTCTTTTTTTAAACCTTTTTTTTTTTTTAATGTTACCTGCCTGACTCTAAGCCAATCAATGTAGAATTCACACTATGATGTTTTTGACCTGTGAAACGGGAACTAATCAAATGACAATTAGTGAAAAAGTAAATCCACAAAAATGTTTTCAACATTTTACATTTATCGAGTATTTTATGTTCTCTGCTTTCTTTAGTTGGTCAGTTATACAGCACGCTTGTATCAGACAATTTTCACTTCTTGTAAATCATTTTTATTTACACACCAGATTCTGCAGCGGAACATTTTCTTCATTATAAATGCCAGTCAGGAAACATTTTTTTTATGTATCATTTACACATCATCACACACATCTCTTGTCGTAGATAAGATGAATGCCTGTCTATTAACGAAATAAATCATGAGTGTGTATCCCCTTTTTCTTCACCACCACTTCCCTCTTCCTCACTGTCCAAGTTATCATCATCCTCGCTATCCTTATCGCTGTGCTCTTGTCTCTCTTCTGTCAGTTTCCCTTCAGCCTTCAACCTGAACAGCGTCCCTGAAACAAAAACATCAAGCACATTGGGTCAGTGGGAAAGTGTTCATCAGTAATTTTATCATGATGAAGATGTATGCGGATATATTCACTCTGTGGTAACTTGGTGGGGAAAGCGTCAAAATCAACATGTGAAAACCATATACACTAAAACGAAAAAAGAAAAGGTTCATACATTTAACAGCGTGCATGTCCACGCATGCACACACACACACACACACTTTATACATTAGACCATGACATGACTGGATCTATATCCGCCAACAGCCATGCAAACCCATGCAGACTTGCTGTCCTTGTGCATTTGAATCGGAAGCCTATGTCTTTATGTTGATGAACCCTACACACTTTTAGTGATCATAATAACAAAACAAAAACTGATTTGATCATTTTGGTTTCACTTTTAAATTAGATTACCAAGTGAGTGACCAGCATTTAAAGGGGAAAAACGAACAGGAGGGGGGGACGCTGCCAACAGTTGGTATAGCCTCAATATATATTTCACACTCAATGATAATCGTAAATGATTTTTGTGACATGGTTAGTCTGTCTCAAACAGTCTGTGACATAGAATTATGGATTCCTCTTATGATGATGCAATGCAGTCTTTTTTTCTACTTAAACTCTTTTTTTTAATCGCTTCAAATCAAAAACCGCATTCATAAAACACATACAAAGAAAATTACATTTACACAATACTGAGAGAATCAAAGATAAAACTGGGAGAACTGAGAGAATTTAATAATAAAGACAGACGGCCATGTGGATTGAGATTGGAGCACGATGTCGCGTTACCTCAGAACCATTGAAATTTGGAGCCTAAAGTTATAAACTAATGAATACATGGGCACAGGACAAACAGTGTCAACTTATTCCAATATATCAAATATTTCACTATATATGAAAAATATGGCAGTTTTAAGAAAACGCTGAAATGGAAAATAATTTTATATGTAGGATTTACTATAGATCATGATGAAAAAATATTGCATTCTTTCAATCTTTTAACTAAGATATAAAGGTTCTATGATTCATCTGATCATGTTCTTGAGATGGAATGCTATCATCCCTAAGTCTTTTTCTGTTCTGTGATGTGAATAGTCGAGGATTGTTTGGATAAGTAGTGGGAAGAAGCTCTGAGAGAAACCCTGACAGCAGAAGCAGCAGCAAAGAAGAAGCCCCCTCTGAGACAAGTATTTAATCCCTGAACTCTATAGGGGCATTGCAGCCTAAAGTTATATATCCATGAAAAGGGTAATACATGAACTTTGCATTCAAAATGCCATTGAATACCTTTCATCTAGTATCAAAATGCTGAATACAACACACTTTATTTTGATTCTAACGTTTTATTCTCTTCTAAGGATGTGAAAACGATGTTTCTGCTACATTGCAATGAACATTATTAACCAAACGATAACATCACACAATTTGAGTTTATGTCAGAAATGTGCTCTGACAAACATGCCAACTAACACCAGCCGCCGTGGCGAAGTGGTTAGCGTCGCGGACTCCCAGCTGGGAGGTCGTGGGTTCGAATCCCATCAGTCATGTGGGTTTTTTCTGCCCCGACCGGCTCCTACCCAGAGTTGAGTTTGCTGCGGACTCAGTTGGGAAGACTGGGACCACACAGTCGAGTTTCATCCATTTAATGGATGCGTTTCTGAGAGTGTTGCTCAAATTTCATGACCAACACTGCAGGTGCCTGTATCTCTCGGGCCTGGTTGACGCCAGGATATATTATGAAAGGAAGCGTAGAGTACAGCCCTGTCATGTAGTCTCAGACCGAAATGGAAATCCGTAGCATCATCTTAATCATCCTCATTCACATTGATCAGCATTAAAAAAAAAATTAAAAAAGTCTCAAATTCTGTGGCCCTTCATGCCCTGCTCTCATGGTGACCTCAGTTTCGATGTCCTCTCCGCGTCTGTGGCCTTGGTTTGCTTCCGTCGGGGTCACAGGTATCGGCGAGTCCATGGGGGCTGTCGTTGGACGGACGTGGTGGCGCCCTCCGGAGGGAGAGCTTACTCACGCCGGCTCCGCGACTAAGCAATTATTGTCGTCAGTAGGGGGCTTAGTAGGTGGTGTCCTGCATATGTTAGATCAGAACAGGCGCCACTGAACACCACCGAAGTGACTCGGCAGCAGTGCAGTGTCTCCTCCGGTGGGTTGCCTCATGACGACTTGACATTGACTGCTCCCTGTGGATTGCTGGTGCCGGGGCTGCGGCGGGGCCAGCCAGGCTATGGCTGTGGACGGGGTGTCGGAATGGGCGGCGTGGGTGCACTGCCTCTGAGGTAGCGCAGAGGTTGGGACAGCAAAAAAAAAAAAAAAAAAAAAACATGCCAACTGTTCAAATTTTCTTGACAAACTTCAACAAAACTATTCAACTAGAGATGAAAACAGAGGAAACTAGGCATCCAAGGATGAATAATGCAAAACATCTTGCAGCACGCTCTGATCAGCCACAGAGCTGTCAACTTACTTCGCTCTCTTTCGGATAACAGTTTGATTTGCTGCTCCATGTCATTCTGTTCTGCTGTCTGGGTCTGTTCATCTGGGGCAAACCTGTCGACAACAACAATTGAATGATGCAAAGTACATTTCACAAGAAATGTCATTTTTTCGAACCACTCCCAGAAACAAAACTGTCATTTCAACATCATATATCTGTGTATGTATGCGCATGAGCATGCACATGTTGCACCGATTTATTTACATTATGCATAATTAAACATACTGTTTAACTGTAATCATTAAAAACAACTATTCATGACTTACACACCCTTTTCAACAACTGGCATTTAAGTAATATGGACTGATCTCTGACCAATCTAAGTCCAGTATTGCGTTAAAATAAAGTTAATGTTGGAAACTTTCTTGATACTCACTCTGTGACAATTTCCTTTTTTTCAGCACATTTGGCGCATATATTCAATGATACGGCACAAGGCTGACATACTATGTAGTAAGCTTTCTTCACTGTCTTCTGGTGGCAACGGGTGCTGAAACAAGAAACAAAATAAATTAAATAGTGAAAATTGTACTCTAGAAGCACAGTTCTTCAGATCCATGAGTCAACTGAGCTGAACTTGTGTGATCAATTTCAACATGTGCACTAACATTCATGACTCATGGTTTAGTGTTATACATATAAGGGGCACATGGCTATAACAGAGCACATGGAAGTGAACAATCACCAGACTTAACTGTTTTACATACATAGCGCACATGGCTATGACAGTACATGGAGTGAAGAATCATCCAGCTACCTCCTTTTTTATGGAACATGGTTATGATAGTGTACATGGGAGTGAAGAATCATCAGGCTACCTCCTTTTCTAAAGGAACATGGCTATGACAGTGCACATGGGAGTGAAGAATCACCAGGCTACCTCCTCTTCTAACGACACTTGGCTATGACAAAGCACACGGAGTGAAGAATCATCACTCAGGCTACCTACTTTTCTAAAGGAACATGGCTATGACAGTGCACATGGGAGTGAAGAATCACCAGGCTACCTCCTTTTCTTATGGAACATGGCTATGATAGCGCACATGGAGTCAAGAATCATTAGGCTACCTCCTTTTCTAATTTAAAATGATTTTGAAATTGTAATACAAGCATCATTTTGTTTATATACTGTACCATCAAACTCTTGCAATTAGTAAGCTCTGTTTGACTAAATTTTCATGGCAATGGCAGTAATAAGACACTCCGCTCACTGTCAAATGCCTCTACCAGATGACACAAGCTTTTTGTTTCAAAATGAGAAAACACCCCATTGGTCACAACACAGGTTCACAGTCAGCACTTCAATTCTTTGAACAACAACAACAAAAACACACAAAGCAAAATAATGCTTATTAGACAAATAGTATGAAAGAGACAACCCAGAACAGCTGTAACTATCATGTGACATAATGCAATCTTTTAAAACTGGCTGCTGCTCAGAAGTACTCTGTGTCATTGAAAACTAATAACAAAACAGCATTCACAGATTTTCATGCATAATAGTATTTCTGTTTGATAAACATGAGGAAAGATAAAGAAAAGTTGTTTGATAAACATGAGGAAAGATAAAGAAAAGTTAAAGAAAATGTGCAGTGCTTGAATTGCATCACCTTGGCTTAGGCGACTGTCTGCAAGAAAGCGGACACTTCTTTCTCTCCCCTCTTTCATACCTTTAAATGACTCCAATCTGTTCAACATATCCCTTTGAAACATATGCTTGCTCTCTCTCTTTCTTTCTCTCTCTCTCTCTTTTACTTTACACCACACACTCACACATACACACACACATGCATACACACAGAGAACTTTCACTTCCTTGATTCACTGACAGTATACCACTTCAGTCTGAATATTGTAACTTTCCAACTCCAGTTGGTACTTGGTACCAACCGCACTACTTACCAGGTGGCAGGTTGAGTCAGTGGCTTGTACTTCTTATACTTGATCTTCCATTCAATCTTTTCTTTGCAGCGTTTGCAAAGGCCATCCTGGCTAACACTGAGGATGTTCTTGGTTCGCTGGCTTGTGTCATATTTCGTGTTACTGAACGCTGTGGAATTTTTATGTTTTGTGCCCTGCTCCTGTGCACGTTACCCTTTTGTGAACTCATAGTTGTAGCAGGTCTCTTTCCTGAAACAGTGACACATAGTGATAAAGTGATTTATTTCCTACTAGATATGTCCCTAGTTTAAAATTAAAAATTAAAGAAAAATGAAACTAACAATGTTCCTTGTTTTTGTATGATTCTGTGAGCACTAGACAATATGCAGAATGTCCATCCCTTGGATTTTGTGTTTGTTTGTTTGCTTGCTTTTTCTTGTCTCATCTGTGATATTATTGCTCGTGATTGCACGAGTCACCCAAGCAGTTTTGGAAGTACATTCAGGGCAGAATGAAAAAAATACAGAGATCAGTGCACTGATTGATTATGGAGGAAAATTTGCTGTCACAGATTCCTGAAAGGTTGAGACTTTAAATAATTGTTTTTCTCTAGTGTTTTTACCAGAGAAAATGTGTTTAACTTGCCAAATTTACAAAGCTGTTCTTTTTCAAACAGCATTTCTATCTATTACATAAGGGTCATCCTGAGGCAATCAGGTAAAAGCTAGGCAAGTCAAATACAAATAAAGCACTAGGGCCAGACAGTATTTCTCCAAAGATCTTCACTGAATTTCATAACAAACTTTCCATTCCATAATGAATGCTTTTTTTATAACAGTTTTGTCGAGTCTGATCCCAGGTGACTGGATGCCCAGCTGATGTCATAGCTCTATCTTCAAACAAGGAACAAAATCAAACCCTGGAAACTTACAGACCACTTAGCTGAACCTGTAATGCCAGCTTTAGTTTAGCTTTCCTAGCCAGCAAACTTCTCAAGTCTATGTGAATAGAAATGAAACTGTCTCTCATATGACAGATTATGGTCTGAACACAAAAATCAACTAAGTTTCAGAAGAAAAAGGTCTTGCACAACTCAATTGTTGGAAGTCATGGAGGATTTTACTAGCATCTTGGGTGACAGAACAGCGCTTGATGTCATATACTTTGATTTTAAAAAGCTTTTGATTTAGAACTGTATGAAAAGCTACTTCTGCAGATGAATGCTTACAGTGGTCATGGTAACAATCTACGACTTTCAGCATTTCTGTCTGGAAGAAAGCAAACAGTTCAAATGAGCTGAACATATTCAAAGAAAACTGTATTAATTGGAATTCCTCTTGGCAGCAAACTTGGTCCAGCTTCATTTTAATTTCCATAAAAGATGTTACTAAATTATTGTCACGGACAAAAATAGAAAAACCGAATTCGTGGTCAGTCGCCAGCCAGTTCAATGGGACATAAGTCCAAACGCAAACATCCTGGTTCCCAGGCAGACGACTTAAGGTGTCGCGTCAGCCAATTAGGCACAGCGACGAGGCTATTTTTAGTTCTTGCGGAGGCGGCAGACAGACTAAGTGGCTGGACAGACGTCTCGATGGGTCTGGCCAGACGGGTCTCGGCGCCTGGGTCAGACTGATCAGCTAATTTACAAGACCAGCGCCCGCAGTTAAACCAGACGTCGCCGGTTGAAGTAGGAAGGGGGAAGGTATTGTGTGGTGGGGGTAAAATCAAGCTAATTAATTAAATGACCCATTGACCACCACAGAGAGCAAGGCCAGTAGATGTGACTGTGACGATTTGAACGTCCAATGGAATTAGAAGGGAGGCAACCTTTTACAAGGCGAGAAAAATTCTGACCAATGGTACTCACCCTTTGACAGATGGGAACGGGATAAGAAAGTGAGGGGAGAAGAGGGGAGAACGAAAAACGGAGAGAGAGGAAGAGGTTCTGGGTGTAGGCTCTGCATGAGAGCAGAGAGATGAGAGGAGGAGTGAAGAGAACCGAGTTGAAGCATTAGCACTAGATAGAGTCTGCAGAGGAAGGACTAAGGAGAGATGTTGAGAGAGAGAGTTGCTAACTGATGAAGAGAAAAAAATAAAGAAAAGGAAAAGAAAAGAAAAGCAACCATGTCCATTTGATAGAGCAGACTAGAAGAGAGAGAGAGTGCAATGCGTTAATGCTGGAAGAAAGAAAGGAGAACAGATCGATGTCTGGTAGTCACTGTTCAATCTGAACCGGGGTTCGACCTCATACCTGGCAGCGCCACTTTCATCAGCAGTCCAACCTGACCAACGCCAGCGGTCTAACCTGACCAGTGCCAGCAGTCCAACCTGACCAGTGCCAGCGGTCCAACCTGACCAGTGCCAGCAGTTGTGTCGTGACTGGTGTTTGTGAAGTGACAGTGAAAAGAAAAGAAAGAAAAAAAGAAGAAATGAAAAGACAGTGATTCGTGAATAGTTTAAGATCACCTGGCCAGGTAAAGTAGAAATCTATTTATACCCGGGTTAGTTAATGATGATTTAGATAAATGGTTTTGTGAAGTTCAAGGAAAGAGAGAATGTTTATGTTGTTTGACTCCATGCGCATTGATGTTTTCTTCCATGATTATGTGTAGTAAAGTTATAGACTTTACTAGTGGTTTGATGTGACGAATGCATGATATATGAATGAGATTGTAAGCAAGCTGTGAGTGTGTTTGGGCTGTGCACTAGTCCTTCCTCCACTGACATACCCTGAGGTTGGCAATTATGTCAACAGCACATTTCAAATGTTTGCTGATGACACAAAGACATGTCAAAGTGTCAGAACACTGTTTCACACAAAATGATTTCAATGATCAACAAAAGTGGACAGATGACTAGAATTTATGTTTTAACATACACAAATGCAAAGGAGTGCACTGAGGCAGTGAGGAAAAGATAAACCTGAATGTGACTATACAATGAAATTCGAGAAGGATGTGCAGAGAAATTACATCCTGCCATGAAGAAAAGACCTCTGTACAGTTTGATAATCTACTGACCTTAAAACCCATATCCTAAATAAATCAGACGCTGGAAATCGTTAAGCAAGCATATATTCATTTAGATAAGGAAAATTCTTATCAATGAAAAAAAAATAATGGTTCTCTCGCATCTAGATTTTGGGAATATGAAACACCAGCCTCAATCTATTGAGCCAGAGAAGAGCAATCAAAAGGGTCAAAAATGCAAAAAGTATGACCTTAAACACCCATATCCTAAATAAATCAGACGCTGGAAATCGTTAAGCAAGCAATATTCATTTAGATAAAATGCAAAAAGTATGAACCATTCAATGCCTTCTTCCTTGTGCTGAACCCTAAGCGATCTGAAGCGATCAAAGCTAAGTGAATTTTCGTTGTTTTATTCGTTTATTTATCACCCGACGAAGACCTAAGAGGTGGAAACGCGTTGTGTTTTGTCTTGTGACTCGTTTGTCCACGTTCTCTGGGCGGTTCGCTAACATTTATTTAAGATTCATCAATATCGATTAAAACTGACAAATCTATACTCATTAAAAGCAAGACATTTGAGGAGATCTCATTAAGACTTATAAAATATTTGATAATTTAAAGGATATTTAACTTTGAGACTTTCCTTTCATTGTCCTTGTGTGATAAAGCAAGAAATCATTCAGCCTTTCAATGCTACCAAGTATAAGCATTGTTTTGGCAATAGAGTTGCTAACTTTTGGAACTCACTATAACCTGAATTTAAAAGGCAACATCTACTAACACATTCAAACATCTCCTGGACACTTCTACAAATTTTAGTGACCTTTCTTTTATGTTGATGATAAACTGACAGTCAGAGCGCACCATACAAATCACAAACCTCTCAATGCGCTCAGAAAGATGGGGCATACACATAAACTGTCAGGCTTAGTTATGTTTGAGCAAATTGTGCATTTCATAGAGCCAAGGCAGTGAGAACTCATACTTGTTTCTTGAGTGTAGTTCATTGCATACCCTTAATAATAATAGTTATCGTGAGAGGGCTAGGAAAATGCAAAAGTCCACTAAACTGTTTTTGGGCTGTCTATGCAAGGGAAAATGGCCAATAGTTATGTACTGTGATTGATCCACACACACACACACACACAAAAAAAGAAATAGTCTCATAATTACATAAAATGATCAAAATGCTGATTCTTCATCTGTAAGAAGAATCTTATCAAGTTGTTTTGCGCCTGTTTCTTTATCTTTACTCCCCTCGCCTCTCACATTTCACTGCAAGGATAAGCTACTTTGCTAGCCATCTTGCATGTTTTTGTGTCTATGAAACTCGCCTCAGTCTACTACTACTATTTTTTACTACTAATTGAAGAAAATTCGTTTTGCTCTTTGACACACACACACACACACACACACACACCACACAACAAGGTCATAAGGCCTAGTACCACGGGCATAATGGGGCGCTTGAAAATGAAAAGGCCGTGTAGCAATCCCATTATTGGGTAGAACTCTGGACTTTTTTTTTTTCTGGATCCTCTTCACCACTGACGGACAGGTCTCCACAATCAATAAGTTGAGCATTTTGAGACCATATTGTCCGTGACACTTCAGAGGGGTCTGCGCCTTAAAAAAACACACAAAAAAACATAATCCCCCTACCGGAGAGGGTGACCAGCAGGAAAGAACACTGAAGATGTCCCGTCCTACCATCACTCGCAGCGTCTCTCCGGAGAGTACCTAAGTCATCTAGAAACTGGATGAGACAGATCCACAGACATTACAAAACAGCTTTCATACACCCCCCTCCCCCACCCCCACCCATTCACACACACCGTGGGCGACAGGAGATCAGCGAAGCTGAGACACCCTAGATACAAATGTGTCCAGGGATGCAGCATCGACGGCAGTCTGGGGGAGAGCATTCCAATCCTTGATCGTTTTTGGGAGGAAAGATTCACCCCAGTAGTTTGTTCTAGGAGACAGGCGCTTGAACTGCTTGTTATTTCCTGTCCGTCGGGATCTTGTAATTGGGACAAGTTGGGACGTGAGTCTTCGCAGCAGATGTTGTTGTTGATCATCTTATAAAAGGCTGCCAGACGCGAAGTTTTTCTGCGCTGTTCCAGTGTGTCCCATTTCAATGATTCCACCATGCTAGTTACACTTGACGTGTTGTGGTAACGGTTTGAAGATGAAACGGGCTGCACGCCGTTGGACCTTTTCGATTTGTTGAATTAATTTTGACTCATAAGGGTCCCAAACCGAAGAAGCGTATTCCAGAAGTGGCCTCACAAAGGACTTATAAGCCTTCTCTTTTACACTGGTGGAACTAATCCTCAGGTTGCGCCTCAAGAAACCTAAGGCACTGTTTGCCTTACTGCAGATTGCGTTGACGTGTTCCTCCCAGTCCAATTTGTTGTGGCATGACGCCGAGATACTGGTTGATGAAACCGTTGACAGGGTATGGCCGTGGAGTACATAGTCATGATCTCTAGGGGTTGGGCTGTGTGTGCAGCGAAGGGTAGAGCATTTATGGGAGTGAAACTCCATATCCCAGTTCGTCTCCCAGCCTACTAGCCTCCTGAGGTCATCTTGGAGTTTGAGTTGATCTTCGTTTTCTCTCACTCCAGAGTAAACTGCAGTGTCGTCAGCAAAGAGTCACGCGGATTTCTCTAGGCTGTCAGGTAGGTCGTTAATATAAATAAGGAACAAGGATGGTCCAAGCACGGATCCCTGAGGGACTCCTGATTTGACACTGACAAAGGGAGAGGAGTAGCCATCCACCACGACTGATTGCCTTCTGTTGTTGAGGAATTCGGTTACAATCCACCTATTGGTCTGGCCCTGGACACCGTAGCAGTGAAGCTTGTGGATCAGGAGACTGTGGTTGCACTTATCGAATGCCTTGGCTAAGTCCATGACCAGCACATCAACTTGTCCGCCTCCCTCCATAAGTCTGGCAATTTCGTCAATAAGTTCCAGTAGCTGCGTTTCGCAGGACCTGTTTCTCCGAAAGCCATGTTGACGTTTATTCAGAATTCCCTTCGTGTCCAGGTGGTCCATTAGCGAGCTAGCGACGATGTGTTCCATTAACTTGCATATGACAGAAGTAAGGGATATAGGCCGGTAGTTAGCTGGGTCGTACTGTTCACCTTTCTGAAGATAGATGCAACAAGGGCGTCCTTCCAGTCTTTCGGCACGGTTCCGCTGGTCATGGATGATTGAAATATGGTCACTAGGGCTGGGGCCACCTCTTCCATTAGTTCTCTCAGAACTCTGGGACCTATTCCGTCAGGGCCACTTGCTTTGTTGGGGTTGAGATTTCTCAGCAGTTTCTTCACCCCTTCTTCCGTGATGGAGATGTTTTCCATTTGCAGGCCTCCATAGTGGTGCATGCCTGTTTTGGTTGTAAACTCGTCTGCTGAATACTGCTTTCCTTCACTGAACGCTGATTGGAATTGCTCATTCAGTATTACAGCCTGCGTTTTGGAATTGGAGAAGAGTTTTCCGTTTTTCTTCAATGGTGCGATGCCGGTTTTAGTTGTCTTTTGGCGAGACATGTAGCGCCAGAATTTCTTGTTCTTGGTAGCTTGGTCTACTATTTCGCCTTCGAAAATGTCGTTCAGATAGCTCCAGAAGCTTCTCCTGAGTTCACGTTGGACTATGCGCCTGAAGTTTCTATTGGCGCGTTTGTCTTCTTTCCTTCCTGATTTCTTCATCTTCACGTAGGTCCTGTCTCGTTTATGGATGAGATTCTGTATTTCAGGAGTTACCCACGGAAGGTTTATTTTGCCACTGGAGGTCCTATGGGGGATATACTTTTGGATGTAATCTAACATTTTTGTCTTGAAGTACATCCAGAGAAATTCTGTCGTTTCGATGCTGCTCTTCTCTTGTAATTCTGAGCTGAGTTCTGTCGTCGCCTTTTTGAAATCGCCCCAATTTGCTTTGTCGTATAGTGGGATCTGGTGTGGGATCTTTTGTTTCTTCTGTGGACTGATGTTGAATTCACAAAAGACTAGGTCATGATCTGAAAAGCCTGGTTGGACTTCAATGCGAGGGACTAGATCTGGTTGGTTGGTGATTACCAGGTCCAAGATGTTTGATTCCCTAATAGCTTCCTTGACCATCTGCTCTAGCCCGTTGTCCGCTAACATGTCGATGAAGGTAGTATGGAGTTCTGAATAGGATGGATTCTGTTTCATTTTCATGGATGACCAATCCCAGCTGGGGAAGTTAAAGTCACCTCCGATGATGAGGTGAGCATTGTTGATGGTAGCAACCCTAGCTAGTGACAGCCCGAGCTTGGTGAGACTCTCCTCGTCAGAGACATCAGGCCTGTAGTACGCACACACGTATAACGTACGTCTACCTATCAGCTTGATTTTGGCCCATATAATCTCACAGTCAGTGGCTAATTCAGGTGCTAGGGAGTGATTTAGGCCGTTGTTGATGGCAATTAGGACTCCACCTCCATTCCTATTTCGGTCCTCTCTGTACACCTTGTATCGGTTGGTATCGATGAACTCAGAGTCTTTTATCTTTTTATCTAGCCATGTCTCAGTGAGGATTAAAATATCTGGTTTCAGTCGATCGATGACGTAACTAAGCTCAACTTTCTTGTTATGGATGGACCTGAGGTTGGTGTTCAGTATCCTAAGAGGCCTATTTTTCCATTTATTTTGTTGGCTTATTCTACTGGGCGTCGAGGCATGCTGAGGAATGCAGTCCTCTTCATTCGGTATTGATTGGTCTTCGCTGAGGAAATCAGTTTGCATTCCGCTGCTTTCCGTGACATCACCAAGAAGTGGCCAGAACATAGTTTGGCTATTTGGGTTACCGCATATAATATGGTACAATACCAGGGAAGGCTCTGCTCTCTGTCATGGAGTTCTGCAAAGGTCTTAGAGTAGACACTCTGACATCTAGCATGATATCTCAGCCCGCAATTTTGACATGTGACTCCTCTTTCCTCTGACCTGACGATCATGCTACAGACGCCGCAGGGACATACTGAGTCGGATAGCTCATGTGTGGGTCAGTGGAATTGGGATTTGAGGTTCCACAGGGAGCACAGGGCCAGGATAAGTCTAAATCTTCATTTCCTAGTCGGACATATGTTGCTTCACCTATGTTCTGGCAGTGGGCATGATACCAGGTCTTACAAGTATCACAGGCGACCCCGCTACAGTTCCAATCCACAATGGCCTGGCATACACCACAAAGGGGGTAAGTATTGTCCTGATTTGGGTAACTGGTTGTACTTGTGGCAGTAACCGTGATGTGTTGGTTGGTTTGGAGTTGGGGTGCGACAGTGTTTTGAACTCCATTACGGTCAGGGCCTGGATTGGGTTCAGGATAAAAAGCACAGCTCAGTATCACAATCACAGAATCACAGAAATGTATGGCTATAGGCTAATAGCCTTTTGCCCTCATAATCAGTATCCATATATGTGCTTTTGGATCACTTTCTCGTGAAAGTCCCAATGGCTTAAGTCAGGCATAGTGTATACTACATTTATCATCATCTTAATAAAGATCCAACTCAGTGGAAAATACCTGGTCTTTAAACTTTTTGTCAATTTGATTTTTAAATGTGTTTACTGATGGCGCGTTGATAGTGTCATCGGAAAGGTTATTCCACAGATTAATGATACGGTTAGTAAAAAATTTGCGAAACTGGTTAGTTGCAAAATTAGTTTTGGTTATTTTGAAGTTATGTCCTCGAGTCTTTTCATAGTTAGCCATAGTGAACAAGGAAGAGGTGGTGCAAGGATCATAAATATTGTGCATAATTTTGTATACTTCAATGAGATCACCTCTTAGTCTTCTGAATTCTAGGCTAGGCAACCTAAACAGAGTTAGGCGCTCCTCATAACTAAGATCACGAGTACTCGTTCTAGTTATACACTTGGTAAATCTTCGTTGAACACCTTCAAGCATATTTATATGTTTTTTAAGATAGGGGCACCATACTGAGTTTCCATATTCAATAATTGGTCTAACTAGAGCTTTGAACAATGGAATCATAATTTCAGGAGATTTATTTGTAATAGTCCTCACAAGAAGACCAGCCATTTGATTACCTTTTTTCACAATGTTGTTTATATGAGTCTCAAAGTTCAAATCTGGGTCCATGGTGACACCTAAATCCTTCTCAGCAATAGTACTTTCCAGTGTTCTATTGACCCCATTTTCCAGTATTGTGTACTGATAGTGTGGATTATTCTTTCCAAGGTGGAGAACTTTGCATTTCTCGCTATTAAACTGCAATAGCCAAGTATTTGTCCATTTCACTAGATTGTGTATACACAATTGTAAATTTGATCTGTCTTCAATATTTCGGATGGCAGAGTAAGCCTTGGTGTCGTCTGCAAAGATTTTTACTTTACAATCTACCTCCTCAGGCATATCATTTATAAAGTATATGAACAAGGTCGGTCCGAGAACACTACCTTGTGGTACACCACTAGTCACGTTGACCTTCGATGATTTACTACTGTTTACACTTAATTTACAAACTGTGATCTTTAGTAGAAGGGCAGCAAGATATAAGAGGACTAATCTACGGCGTGTATGTGGCGATGTGAGTGTACTTCGCTTGATCGTCTTGATGAGTCCGTAACATGATATTCGACCCGTTGATCGACGTGATGCGGACACGCTTAGACAACATGATCTTAGATCGTGTGGTCTTTGCTGTCAATTCGTATGCTCAAGACTACGACAAGTAATCGAGGAGCCTGGACCTACGACGGCGCTACAACTAAACGCTTATAACAACATACGTCTGAATCGGTACCTGGTTGGCCAAACAATGTTGCAATGCAGTGGTTTTGCTCGCAATATATCGCTATTGGGGCTGCAGAGCCACCTCCGCGTACATCGATGAGCTGCAGAAACGCTAACGTCATCTTCGGATCCGAAGGACTACCACACATATCGCTATCTACACTTACGTGGTCTGAGAAAATCGCCGTCACGCTGGGTTTATGTAGACCGGAACAGAACAAAATGGTTTCCAAATCGGAGGGTTATCTCGGGTAGAGTAAAGTTGCACAACAGGGTGTGACTATGGATTAATTGCACCGGAAGAAGCTTTACGAGAACGGAAATACCTTCGTGTATTAACGCACAAATTTTTTAAAATTTGTTTTCTTGTGACAGAGAAGCTCAAAAAATGGTTTTACAAGATGTAAAAAACGATAAAGTGAGTCTAACTTATTGCGTGGGATAAATTGTAAAATTTATTCTTCACTATTTTTTGTATGGGATGGGTTTGTTCTAGCTGCGGGTGTCAATTCATATGACGTCATCATCTGGCGTTGAATGTTGTCACAGTGGACGGAAGTGAATGACAATATTTTTCAGTTTTTGAGATCGTTTAAGCATCAAAATGGCTTCTATTGCATAACATACCGAAGGGTATCTTGTGTACTGTATTTATTGACAGGTATTTGTTTTGGTGAACATTGCCTCCAGTTTCGCCATCATGAACGGTTTATCACTCAGCGAGCTTTGTTGTCTCTTCTGCTGCCCTCCATGCCCCTCTCGCATTGCAGCCAAGCTCGCTTTCTTGCCCCAGAACGCACCTACGATCTAATTTCAGACGAAATAGGATCAAGGTATACGATCCAGTTATCAGACAGAGCTGAGTGGCAGTATTCACAACGGGAACTTGACAATCTGGAAGTCTTCAAGACTCGTACGAATCGTGGCAACACGATCGCTTGCATGTTCTGTAGGTGCTCACCAAACGCACGCTACACAATCTTGTTCAGCCACGGAAATGCTGTTGATTTAGGGCAGATGAGCAGTTTTTATATTGGACTAGGTTCACGCATCAACTGCAACATCTTCAGTTTTGATTATTCTGGATACGGAGCCAGTTCAGGGAAACCATCAGAGAAAAATCTCTATGCGGACATTGATGCAGCTTGGCAGTCACTGCGGTCAAGATATGGCATCAGCCCACAGAATATTATTTTATATGGACAGAGTATAGGAACAGTACCAACAATAGACTTGGCATCTCGCTATGAAGTTGGAGCGGTCATTCTTCACTCCCCACTTATGTCAGGCATGCGTGTGGCGTTTCCAGAAACAAAGAGGACATGGTTCTTTGATGCTTTCCCAAGGTGTGTATTATGTTTTTCTTCTATTTTGTAAAATTTCGATTGCTTGATGTTGATCCAAAATTGAATGTGAAGCTTTCCCTAATGACTCAAAATTAGCTACAACAATTAGCTGGTTCGACAACTGTATTTGGGTCCTATTTTAGAGGTAGAAAAAATTCTTTTTTTCTTAACAGTCGATAAGAATTGAAAAGAAACTTTCAGACACATATGTCAGCCCAATAACTTAAAGGGAAGGGCTCAGAGAATCTTATACAAAAGTTCTGTATTGGATTTACGAAGGTTTTAGACTTATTCCTATAATAATAATGATAATGTATGGATTTTATATAGCGCAATTCTTGGGATCAACTCATTGCCACAGATAATGTATGGATTTTATATAGCATAATTCTTGGGATCAACTCATTGCGCTCAACACACACTCAAACACTAGCACTAACATGTGTTCACACACACACACACACACACACACACACACACACACACACACACACACACACCTACCGACACAGGAGCACTTATCCATTTCATCGGTTAAGTGTAAACAATACAGTTTTGCATGCAGTACATAAAAAGTTAGGTCAGAATAATAGACACAGCATTTAGATATTATGGTTGAAGAAGGCTTTCCTAAAGAACTATGTTTTTAACTCTGACTTGAATTTAGATAATGTAGGCAGGTCATGTAAGCTGTCAGGAAGAGAATTCCAAAGAGTGGGCGCACTAAAGCTAAATGCTGTCTCACCGACTGTCTTCAACGAGCGCCTAGGAATTTTCAGAAGTTTTTGAGAAGATGAGCGAAGAGACCGAGAAGTTTGATAGATGGACAGAGAAGCAGAAAGATACTGTGGGAGTGTCCCATCAAAATAACGATAGGCAAAAACTGCGATTTTGAACTGCCATCGATATTTGATGGGAAGACAGTGGAGTTCACGTAACAAAAGTGTAATATGCTCATTTTTACGCTTTTTGAGCACAAGCCGAGCTGCACTGTTTTGCACCCTTTGTAATCGTGCAAGCTGTTCTGAAGGAAGTCCTGCTACACAGAGTTACAGTAGTCTAGTCAGGACATTACCATGGCGGTGATGAGTCTGATTGTTGCCTGTGTGGAGAGGTTAAGACCGGATAGAAGCAATGTGTCGCAATTCCAGGAAGCATGCACGACAAACATTAGATATTTGGTTCTGCATCTATAGAGAGCGTTTGATCAATGCTGACACCTAAATATTTCACTGACTCTTTTGAAAGGTAAAACAACACCATCAATTTCTGCCGACGCGGCTTTAACCATCTTGACACGAGAAGAGGTACCAACAGCCATAATCTCGGTTTTGTCACTATTCGAACTGCATT
This sequence comes from Conus ventricosus, assembly GCA_018398815.1. Taxonomy (NCBI): domain Eukaryota; kingdom Metazoa; phylum Mollusca; class Gastropoda; order Neogastropoda; family Conidae; genus Conus; species Conus ventricosus. Next base: position 78,330,643 of record CM031603.1, read on the forward strand.
CAGATATAGAATACATGTTGCTTGAAACAACTACACAGGAAGCCTGTACTGAAGTACCATGTCAAATGCGTGCAAACTACAGCAGTTAATCAGCTTCGATTAGAAATTGTGTGGTTAACGTAGGTTGTAGCACTAATTTAAACAGACCTCCCTCTTACCATGTTTCGTCTAGAGCTAGCATATCACATGCAGTTCTGCTTCCTTGTTATTTCAATGGTGAAAGACCTTGCTGTTCACACTAGTTACAGTCACACCCCACAGATAGATGCTGTCTCTCAACTATACATAGATAATTCCTTTAATGACTTGTAACATGTTTTCTTGTTATATGTAGCTCAATACAAACCCTCTTTTTTATCACTAATGAGTTACAAATTGGTCAGTCATTAAACCCTTTTGGCTTTTGTTTACCTAGTGATAATTTTTTGTACGAATTATGGAGTCAAATTTTTAGGTGATCATTAGGATGTGTAAGGGGTCATACTTTATAACCATTAACTGAAAACACACACACACACACACACACACATACACACACACTAACTTGCTGTAAACGCACATAGACTGATAAAGACAGAAATGTGCAGAGACAGAAATGGACAACAAAAAAGAAAATGACAGTCATATGTAATACAACTTTCCATTTATTTTTGTATTTTGTTTACATAACCAACTCATGTTCCAATGGAGTATCAGTGAGCACAATACACTCCCAGTGAAATGATTTAACAGTGAAACGTTATTTGGAATTCCTCTTTAATCATCATCATCATCATGGTTGTGTCATTCAGACAGTTTTAAAGTGCCTAAAGCTCGGCAGTGTTCGAGTCACCATACCATGACTGACCTTATGTTGTGGTCCAATCATAAACTGATATGGCTACTTAAATTCAGCTGTTCTTCACTTTGTTGGTTTTCACTGGAGAACTTTTAAAGTTCTTGGAAGAAGTAGTTCATCAATTCTGAAAGTTTTTAAAGCATAAGGAAAGTGGAGCTTTGATGGACTTAGATTGTGGCAGATGAAATAAACTGTTTTTGAGACACAAACTGCTTGAAGTTGTCATTTATTTAGATGAAACTAGTGAAAGTCATTGTGTCAGGGTAAATTTTTGCACTTTTTAGTGACGCCCTGGCCTGAACTGCAGTGCCTCAAATGGGAATTTGTGCTTCAGAGACACATATAAATTTATGTGTAATACTTATAGTTGTCAGTGGTTGCAAGTCGGTCGTATTTCTATCTCCTTCATTCCTCTCTGCTTAGCTCTCAGTGTTCTTGCATATCTAGTGTGACCAGGAACAAACATCAGGTTCAGGTGTCCTGGGTGGGTTTAAACATTGACCATCCCCTGTCTTCAGAGGCCCAGTCTTGATCCCAACTGTACTCTAGACACTCGCTGTCTCAGGGCATAGTGGGATGCATCAGGATGTACTCATCCAACAAGGAAAGGTCTGACACTAGGCGTCACCGTCAAACACTACTTGGCCATTCCATGATAAAGCCACTAAGCAAGAGGGCAGGAAGGGGGGTGGTTAGTTGGATGGCTCTTTCCACTCTACCTGCCATGATACTTCATTTATTTATGACATAGTCTTCTTTCTCATGCTTAATTTTTTTAGTTCCAGTATGTTACACTGGAACAAGATGGTATGGTGTCAATCTGTGTATTTTTCACCTGTCATGTATGAAAAGTTTTAGCTGTGAGCTCCAAAAAAATTAACATCATAAATCATATGTCAGTAAATCACTATATGGGAGGGGGAAACCTTCAGCTGTAACACTGAATGATGACTTTTACATTCATTATGTATGAAAGTATCATGCGGTAAATAAGCTGTCATCAGTTTAGGAGTGTCAGTGAGGAATGAACAGGTGAGAGTTAATTCTTTATGTTGCTGGTTAAGGGCTGATATGTTTGTTAGCTTTTCACAGTGTTGATGGATGCAGTAGCCCTTGTCTCTTTTTTGAGTTCAAATGGGTGGAGACAGGTTAAATGTAATTAATTTAACAACCTTTGTGTCATCATGGATAGAAAAGTTACTGAATTAGAAAGAAAAGGACATTTCTCTTCGTACAACTTTCACCATACCACATCATTTGGGGCTAATAATTAATATATAAATTAGTACTTGTAAGTTGTATTATGCAGTGTCATTGGTAACTTCTATTTAATTGTCAGTTACCACTAGACTGGAATCTATCTTTTGATAACTTTATTTTTGTGTAAAATTTGCGTTTATGTGGTTGGAACTGTAGAACATACAAACATACAATAACTTCTTTTTCTGTTGCCAAAGCTGTACATACTTCAATTAGAGTTAGACTGCATTTCCCGTTGACATAATCAGCTTTGAAATCTTGGAAAGGGTTTATTAACTTTGTGCCAGACATGTTTTAACCAGCCAATGAAGCTTTGTCCTACTACGGTACTGTGGCTGGCCAATCAGCTTGCAGGAATTATTTTCAACATTGTAATTTACTGAAATTGACTTGTAGCATCTTTGGACAATCTGTTTCTGACAGCAGTACATCTTTGCCTCAGATGTCTTTGCCTCAGATGTGTTTGCATTGCTCATTAAGAACAGAATCTGGTAATAGGAAAGTGCAGAGCAGCATGTCTGTGAGACATAAAAGTTCATGATGTCACATATTGTTTGTTCTAAAAGCGACAGTTGTAGCATATGGTCTTGCATAATTTTATAGAGGTCAGGTCTTGCATAATTTTATAGAGGTCAAGTTGCACAGTGCACAGAAATCAGTCACCAGTGAGTGCAAAGACTTGAAAGAGTGTTACTTGACATGAATGTTTATTGTGTGACCAAAATAGCACAAACAATCAAAATTAATCCTGAAATGAGTGGCTAATTGCAATGCTAATCAAAGGAAATATTTCTGTTGTTCATTGGATAAGGGGGGGAAAAAATCAAGTAGAAGAAAAATGTTGCTCGGTTTCTTAAACAGATGAGAGTCAGAGATAAGCAAATTCATGGTAGTAGTAATCAGGAAATTGCTGATCTCACCCTTTCTTTATGTTTTGATATTCCGAGTACCCCAGCATCAGACAAATTTCAATCGGATATTAATCAAAGTGAAAAATAGTAAATTAGTAAGTAGATAGTAAGTTCCAACAAAGTTGATGTAGAGACTGTTTATGACTTACACACATTTATGAGGGAAACTGTGTGACTTTTGATTATCAATGCATCAAGCATAGAAAAAGCCAATATTTTTGCAATGAAAAAACATATTTTAAGACTATAACAGTTATCAGCCATGTTGACAGCAACAGTCACAAAAATATTCACATGCATACTGTTGAGGTTGAATTATCACATTGAGACTTTGTGAAAGCAGTATACAACAGTACTGATTGACCACAAGGCTTCTGTAGTTACTGCCCTTAAACCATTATTCTGGGTTGTTAAAGCAAAATCTTTCAATGGAAAAATATGACAATCTAATTTACTTCATTGGGGATGAAATTGTCGAAATGTGCTGCAAATTTTCATTTAGTTGCAAATGGCTTTGCACTGTAACTAACACAGTAACAGCATTTTTTTTCTCTCCAGAATTCTACAGACATTCTGGGAATTCAATTTACTAGATCTTTATGAATTAAAAGTATAAGACAAATTAGGCAGGATTTCTTCTTGAATTTTTATGAGGTTTTTTGTTTGTTTTGTTTTATGTTGTTTGTTGTTGTTATTGATGTTTTAGGATACATTAAAATGCACCTACAGACTTGGGAAATGTCACCAACTTCATTGAGGCCTTTGGGACAATTGTCTGAAACGTGTTTTTTTGTGTGTGTGTGTTTTGTGTTTTTTTTTTTTTTTACTTTGGCAGAACACTGACGTAGAAGTTTGAATATATCAACTGATGTTATACTTTGTACGACAGTTCGATGTTAGACTTTGTACATCCAGCTTCAGTGGTGTCAGCAGATAGCCTGTAAAGTACCTGGCCCAGTATCAGCAGTTCTAGAGCTGCAAGAACATATATCCACTAAAGATAGAATTTCTTATGTTTCTCAGAAAAAAATCTGTCAGCCAGTGATACTAAACCTGGCCATCCTTGATCAGTTCTAACTTAAAACTCAAGGTTTTACTTTTTTGTTGTTCTTCTTCATTCTTTTTGCATTATGTCATAACTTTAGCTATACAGAACACTGATTCTGTTTTAGAATAGAATGACATATAAAGGGTTTTTTTTGTGAATTAATGGTACTTTGTGTTCTAATACTTCTGTAGTTTTTGTTTTGAAGTTTCATGTTCATGAGGTTTCATGTTCAAGTGTCTTTGCTTTTCTAGTCTGATTCTTTCATTGATGTAATGTTTTTGCCTTTGTCTTTTAACTTTGTTTTTAATCTTAAGGAAACTGTCTTGACAATTGTTGAATATAATCTTGTTGAACTCACCCACTTTATCTTAAGTGTGTGTTTGATGTGGGACAGTATCTGATGTCAGAATATGGAGTTGTATTCTACTTGTAGTACTACCTGTTTGACCTTGTCAAATCCAGCATCTGCCTGTCCATCCCTGCTTTTAGTAGTATAGTTTTTGTAAAGTTCTTTAGCGAAAGTCATGGAATGGAAGGAAAAGGGGTGTGGCTACATGTGGTTGACCATAAGTTTGAGACAGTCTACAAGGAATTTTAATACTTCATTAGCCACACTTACTTTTAAAAAGATGTTCAAGCAGAGCTAGCAAATTGGCTGTTTCTGTTATCTGGCTTGCGCAAGTTTGGCATGATAACTGAAGTTTACTAAGACAAACAGAAAGTACAATGCAAACTTCTCATTTAGGACATTGTACTTTATAGCATTAGCAGTATGTTTGATGATGATCTCATTCTCAATCTAATTTCTTTTTTTTTTTCTGTCACTCTCGTTGATTCCGCTTTCCCCTCCCACCATCCCCTCTTCTTTTCCTTAACTGTCATTCACTGCCTGTATGGCACGTGCATCTATTTCTCTCTCGTAGAATTTGTAACGCATCACCTTTCTTCTTGTCATGTGACGGCAAGATTATGAACAATATTACACTGAGTAGAGTAGACATTAGCTATCCATTCTGCATTGTCTTATTGCTAGTAGTAGAAGGGTGTCTTGCGTATTTGCTTTTTCACTTTCATGTTTATCTTTTTTTTTCCCTTCTTTTTTTTTCAGTTGGGGTGGGGGTATAAATTAAGGGAAATCCTAATGTCCTGAGCCTTCAGTATGGTCTGTTTTTGTGAGGTTCAAAGGATAACAGTCAGTCAATTATGTTCTGAATTTAAATTAATTGTATGTAATACGATCCCCCCCCCCCCCCTCCTGAACAGAATGGGACTTCTTTTCCCTGAGTGGTGACCGTCCTCCGTGATTAACTTGGCAATAATTATCACAACCTTCCTTCACTGAATTGATGTTTAAAGAATTGATAAGACTTGTTGGAATCAAGTTTGAGAAGAAAACTTACTAAGAACCTGAAAAAAGCCAGGGGGGTGTTGTTAGAAGAGATCAGGAAAAAGAAAAAAGAAACCACTTCTGGTGTTCAGTGTCCATGGAAGTTTCTAGATTCACATCCAGATAAAAGTTACTCAAAACACAACCTTGGTTGTAATAATTATCATAATTAGGCCTCTTGGAAAACCCATTAAAATTTGTTTCAGTCTATGATTGTTTACTAGTTGACCATGCTTTAGCATTAACTTTAATGCTGACTTTTAGGCAGTGAGAAACAGAAACAAAGAAAGTGTGTGGGAATCAAAAGCATTTTCCAGTGGGCAGTAAAAAGGAATTGGGCTCTTCACTGGACCACATTCAGTCTTTCCACCCAGATTTTATTAAGTAAGACTGGTTCTGTATGACTGGTATACTCTGGCTCACAGACACTGAGACACACAAACAAATATATGTGTGAAAACCTGTTGTAGATGCAAGAAGAAATGGGGAAATGATGATACCATAATACAGTTTTTCCCTTCTTTTCTATGATTGCAGTATTGACAAGGTGCCCAAGATAACATCCCCAGTTCTGGTGATTCATGGTACAGAAGATGAAGTCATTGATTTTTCTCATGGCCTGACCATCTACGAACGATGTCCACGAACAGTGGATCCATTGTGGGTGGAAGGAGCCGGTCACAATGATGTTGAACTATATGGACAATATTTAGACCGCTTAAAACAGTTCATCAACGTAGAGCTCGCCCTCAATTGACTAGAGGCGCGGGCAGCAGATACCAACATGGGAACCCTGGATGACGCAGAACTTGGAAATGGCGACAACGTTTGCAGCTCTCCACCTCAACAGCAGCAGAATACCACCTCCGCTCCCCCCAGTATTTCCTCCAGCTCTGTACCCTCTACCCAAGTCGTTCCATCAGAGCCAGTGTCCACAATTGAAGATCCTTCTTCTCAGACCTCTCCTGCACCTCTGCGACTAGTTGACATCGCTTGTGGTATGGAGAAGTCACATGTCAAGGAGGAAGAAAAAGAGGAGGAGGGGGAAGGGGACAATAATGGTTCCAGTCGACTGCTGCAGGTCGTGAAAAGGAGTGCGGAGGCTGAAGCCAGCACTCCCTCCATCCCAGCAGAGGAGCGTGTTGTATGACCCTATAGGGGTTGCCTAGACTCCACTCCAGCCCAGGGTTGTGCCACTCTCTCATCACTCACTCTTGAAATATGACCATGCCACCACAGTGCTTATTGATTCCTTTCTGTCTCATCTTTAATCTCGGTTCTTTGTGTTATTTGTTTCAAACAAAAAAAGAGATTTTTTTTTTCAAATTCTAAAAATGCAGTAATGAAACAAGCCTTTTTTTAAGGAGTGAAGAATGAAGGAGGAAAAATAAGTAGTACTAGCAGTTGAGGTATTACATTGACTTGTTGGAATAGATCAAGATCAATGCAGTGCTGTATTGGCCTACATTTTCTAAACCAAAAACAAATGCATTATTTGATGGAATCAAGAGCTGACATAGCATTTAATCTATTTTGAAAGGTTACATAGATTTGTTTTAATCACAAAAAAAAAAATTTCTCATGAATATTATAAATGCAAGTATTTTTGTCTCAGTGCTATACAACTGTTTGCTTTTAGTCTTTTGCATTCACAATTTTATATATGTCATTTGATATGAAAGTACTGTCAAAATTATGAATATTTAGGAAGTAGGATTTCTGTACACCTCCAATGGGTTTTTTTTTTTAAAGGCTTTAGCTGTAGATCTAGAAAGAAAAGTAAAAACAGTACTTAAAATTTTCTGACACAAGTATTGATGTTACCAATACAATAGAAACGGAATTCCTGTGACTGAGTGAAATAGAATACTTTATTCTATTGTACTATTATGGCCCTGTATGTAAAGTTCATGAGTCTACCTATTTTTAGACTTTGACAGGAAAGAATTGATTGCAGAAATGTCAGCTATGCTTGCATCTAAAGTTGGTCCATCTTTTTTTTTTTCCCTTTCTTCTTCCTTAGTGCAGTCTTTCAACAGAGGATCAGAAATGTAATTGGTGGAACAAATTCACAAGGTCAAGGACATGATGTTTGATACAACTTGAAACAATTAGACATATAATGAAGTGAAAGGTTAGCACAAATGTGGAGTATGGATCAGAGTTACCAGTCGTAGTAGGGAATGATCTTACAGTGAAAAGGGAAGAAAACACTAAAAATGTTCTGCATCATTCTATACAACTTGGTAATTACTTGCACGATAAAAGGACGTGCATTTATGCTATGCAGAGTGAGTAATTAGATTCAGAGGGAGTGGCTTCACTCATTCTTGGACCCTGTCCCAAACCCCCCCGAGAGCATCTGCGTCACCGTCCCCATGTCTGCTGCCCGCAACATTCCCCAAACACATAGATTGTGTTTGAATATGTTTTTTATCCTACAGTAACATTTGTACATTTATGATGTGCTTTTGTGTTCCCAAACATATGTGATGTGTTGGACACACAGTAACAGTGCTGTGCTCATGTTTGAGTTTGTCGTCAGTTTCGTTTATGCATGTATTTTTTTCCGCTCTGAGATTGTATGCATATTTGATGATGATTAGAGAGACTTTAGTTCTCGATCATTCTATGCCATGGTGGACTATGTTTTATTTCACTTGATAATTATTTTACAATTTGTGGAAAACAAAGAGAGTAAGTAAGCGAGAGAGTAGTAGTGCGCAGTTTGTGCAGGTCAGTGTTTAAACCCTTTATTTGACTCCTAGGATGAAGTTTCTGTGCTTTTTTTTCCAACTCATAGCATAAGATTTGCCACTGTCAGTTGGTTTTTTTTTTAATGAAAATTGTGATGTTTATGTACAAAGCAGATTAAAGGGAGAACCAAAAACCACCTGATATTTTCAGATCTTAATTTCTCCTAGGTTTTCAGCCTTTCGTTGTCCACCCTAAGCATCGCTCTTCCCTCATCCTCAAACCCAATAAGTAGAATGTAATGATGATAAACGGTCAGTACTCATTCACAGTGGTGATAAGAACTTACCAACCGATAGGAAAAATTGCAATCTGATCCAGACAATTTTCCTCTTGGTTTACAGGTGACGTTTGTCTTCAGATTGCATCAATTTCAGCATCGATCTCAGGGATCAATTCAGTACTTGTAAGTGTGCATTGAATTTATTACCTGTGTTTGGGCAAAAAAAAGTTGCTCAAAATGGATTTTTCTATACAGGAGAAACAAACTAACCAACCAACCCACACTTGAATGGTTCTCCATACTGTTTTGAGCATGCTTTCAGACACATGCCACATGATCATTGTTTTGTTTAAGGATCTATAGGTGCAGCACTGTAGTGTTCAGATGACAAATCAGAACTGGAAAAGGGCATTGGTCATATCTGCACAAAAAGCCAAGGTACTGAGTTTGCTACTTTGATCTACATAAAGAGGTTGGAGAGGCATGACAGTTGTCTAGAGTTAGTGTTGTCATGAACAGACCAAAAATGGAAAAAAGGAAGAAATTTTTGTAATGGTACCTTTGAGGCACCTTTCCTTGGTTTTTGTTTGCTAGAATTCATATGATGAATGAGATTGTGTTTGACCTTTGTGAAATCATAAGAGGACCATAGATGGACCTTATTTCATTCAACGACAAGATTTATGCTTTTACAAGATGTGCCTGAAACCAGCTATTGTAAGGGAGATCATCCACCTTTTTTTAATCCTTTCCTTGGAAATAATTTTGCTGAGAAATGATGTGCATGTATTGTTTATCTTTGTTTTGGTTTTTTTTGTTTACTTGTTTCTTTACTTTTGTTGTTCTTTTTCCAGTTACTAGGTTAGATTATTTGTATGTTTTATAAGAACGTAAAAGTGCTGACAAATAATTATTGACATTTGGTTTTGCACCATGGTTGAGAAATACTGTTCATAAAAAAATTCAGTTCTTTTGAGAGGGAGGAGCGAAGACGCATGTTCGGGGAATTAAAAGAAATAGATTGTTTTCCTCACTGTTGTTACTTGTTATGGATGTACATATATATAAAGTTATGCTCCTCGTATCACTGTGTTTCTAGATGAAAGTGCAGGAAACAGATGCAACACAGAATACCCTTCTCTCCGTTCACAGCTCCAGTTTCTGTTTTGATAGCATTGCCAGTATTGCCCATTATTCTGTAGTAGAAGCTTCTCATCATTTCCCTACTTTATGGAACACCTCAGAGAAAGGGCAAAACAAAGTGAAAGTGATAGCTGTGGAGCTTTGGGTTTCTGTGCTTTGTTTCTTGTCACATTGTTTGTTTGTTTGTTTTTTGTGACTCAGGGTAACAAGGCCATCACTAGAAATGTATCCAACACACGGAATTGTACAGCTTGTGTAGCTGCTCATATTCTTCCTGTGTTCTCTTCGACTTCCACTTGAGAGTTTTGGAAGTAAGCTTAGCTACTTAAAAGGATATGAAAATGAATAAATAAATCGAAGAAAAATAAAAGAACAGAGCAAGATGGCATGATTTAAATTCTGCTTTGCATATGTTTCATAAATCATGCTTTAATGATTGCAATAACATCTTAAGTAGGGTTAGCCTTACAATCATTTTCCAATATTGATTCCAGTAATGTAAGTTACCATGGTATTGATAGCAACTAGAAAAAATTTTTAAGCCTAAAATTTGTTGTCATTTCACCTCTTTTGGCACAACTGATATCCATTGGAGTGTTCTTCTTCCTCATCTTCTTCTTTGTGTGTGTGTGTGTGTGTGTGTGCTCTCTGTATATGTTATTTTGGATTTGTTTATATGCCTATTTCACATGATCAGATGCTTTTGAATTCTGGCAGTCAAAAAAGGAAAAAGGTTTTGTTTTTTTCTTAAACTCTTTTTTTGATTTATATGAGCACAAGTTCTGAAGTTAACACCTTTTTTTCAGTATAAACTTCTTTTTTTGTATCCAACTGATTTTTTTTTAATTTTTTTTTTTCCCTTTATTGAGGGGTGGGTGGGTGGAGTATGGGAGGTGCAGGTTGATGAATTCACTGTCATCCGTGTGTAAAAAAAAGTTTTAAAAAAAGCATTTCTGCCTCACATGTTGAGGTCAAAGATAGTACAAAAAAACTCATTTGATTTATTCTCATGGGGGAGAGCATTATATATTCCAAAAAGTGTGACTTGTGTATATGATTCACAACATGAATGTCTCACACAGACTGACATTGTTTTTGTGCATATTAGTCCGACTTCTTGTTCACTGCCCACCCCAATGACTTGTTGAATGTAGCATATTTATCACACTGTGTAAATCTAGACTCAGTATTGTTAGGCATGTGTTTGTGTCACTTGTGTATTCTGCATATTTGTGGATTTTTGAGATTGTGTTTCATCATTAATTTTTAAGTCTCCGATGCTGTTGACTTGTGTTGGGATGATTCTCTATTTCATTGAGATTTTGTGCAGAAAGAATGTGCAGCATGGTCCATAGATGACATACAGGTATTGCAAGTGCTGTCTGCTTAAAATCTTTAAATGGATTCTATGTACTCGGTAGAGTCACAGAGTCGTGTGACTTGTAAAGAATTGGACATTGATATCTGAGGACAAGTTGAAACAACTATTTGCCTTACACTACATGTCATTTTCAATTACTGTACATAGATTATGATATTGATTATGGTTTATGTGTACTTGATTTCAAGATGGCTGATGATGATTTTCATATTTTTGTGTCTATCTGAATTGCATTTTGATGGGTGGTGGATTCCTAGTTGTTTTTTTTCCCCTGTGTGTGTCTGTGTATGTGTATGTACACATGTGTGTGTGTCCATGTGTGTGTGTGTATGTGTGTTTGTGTGTATGTGTTGTTTGTTTATTTTTAATTTAAATTGAATCATTATAATTAATGCGCACTTGCGAATGGGTTTGCCTGTATACTATTAGTTAGCCATGTCACGGGTGATTTTCTAGAGGGTAAATTTCACCTGTTTAACAGACAGTTAAAGATTGTTTTAACTACTTAGGCCAGAAGTTTGCTGTGCAGCAGCAACAAACTTGTTGACATATTTTGACTAAAGTAATACTTTGGGATATTTTGAGAAACATTTCTTATGTGATGTTGATAGTTTTGTAGAATAACTAAACTCTATATTGACTTGCAGTTCTGGATCTCCCTCAATAAGTATGTGACTGTTCATGGTATGAGCTATAAAAAATTAAAAAATAAAAAACATGTGGGAGCAGGGTGGGGAAGGATCCTACTGAAACAGATTTTTGTTTCCAAGTTCATACAGTAAATATATAGGCACACTTTGTTTTTACTTCGTTGAAAGACAGATTTTCTAGGGTGTTTGAAACATCATTACCCTAGTGGAGAAAGACAGCAAAGCTCAGTAACCTTGAGTGTGAAAAAGTTAAACTGGTGTAAGTGTCCAAGTAGTGGATCTTTCACTTGAAGATGGTGGGCAGAGTCAGTTCGTGAGCATTCGTACGTCTTAAGTTTGGCAAGTAATATTGACTAACTGTGTGAACATTGTCCTGGGGCTCAGTATGCATCTGGTGGGTGATCAAAGCATACATGTCACTGAGTAGGATGACCTGTATGAGTATGTGTGTGTATCTATTTGTCTATATATATACTGCAGTATAGGTAAAAACTTCCACCTCCCTCCACCTTACTTTGAACCCTTGGATCCCAAATTCATGTTGATGTATTAGTTGTTTAAGTGCTTCTTAACTTTAAGAGTGTCTTAAAATATGTTAGATGGTAGTCAGCATGTAATGTAACTTTAAAACATACCAACAGAGTTTGACTTGCAACCTCTAACAGCTGGTAATGTTCTGATACCCACAATGGCTTGAGTATAGAGCATCATTCATTCAGAAGTTTTCTGTGATAAAACTGTGTCTGCCATGACAGAACAAGTCCTTAATTAGTGATGTCAGTAAGGGTTTGTACAGACAACATATTTTTGTCATTAAAACATCAACATGACAACTTGATAAAGAGGTAACACATGCATAATATTAAACTCACAAACCACAGCCTCTCACTTGCTCAACCTGCCTGTGGCACAGGCTTTGCGTCTTTCTGACACTGGCTCTACTGTCACCCTCTTTGATTGTGTAAGTATGTGAAATAGTTTGCAGGCTTGATACACACATACATGTATGCACGCATGCAAGTGCGCACACACACCCACATACAAACACACACACCATACACACACACACGTGTAAATCAGTTGAAATCACTGGCTTCTCACTTGTCAGAGGGGTAGCAGAAGCCAGCTTAGGTATGCGCACACAGATTTCTAAACAGGATATTTCTCGTATCCTGCATCTTAGCAGCAACATTGCAAAGCTGGCGTCATGCATTTTGAAAATTCTGGAAGCACTAAGAAGAAAGCACTTTATCTCTTTTGCTGATCAAAAGAAGACAAAACTAATATGCAAAGAGGAATTTGACTTTGAGCCCACTCAAGCCTCATGGTAACAACCAATGTGCTTTTTAAACCCTTAAAGTGTAAATAGAAAGAATGCATGCATTTGTGATCAGTTTGTTACCTTTCTTTACAGTCTTAACAGACTGATTAGGTTATGACATCTATGGAAACACTGGAACATTATACTTTTTACGGCTGAGATAAATCCTTTCAAATTTACTGAACCTGTTTTTTGTTGTTTTTTTTTAACTGATTTTAGAGTTGATGTTCGAAATATAGTGGTGTTTCCAGTTTTGGTCCGCATTTCAGCTGTTTTGCATTTCTTGCATTCAGAAAAACAATAGCAGTGAAATTGTGCGTATACATGTTTTACACAGAACCATCCCATTTCATAGCGTCAATTTGATATATCGAGAACAGGGACTGACAATGACTGTTTGGCAGCGACTTGTGGAGAAAGATAAACTGAAATATAATCATTCAAGACTTGTTCTCTCTTCTCTTCTTGTTTCGTTTTTTGTTTGTTTGCTTGTTTTTGTTTTTGATTTGTTTGATTTTTTTTCCATTGGTCCTCTTGATTTCCTTGATGACAGCAACAGTATTGTCACCAGTTCAGTTTGGAAAATGAGACAGAATCAAAATCTCAAAGATGCAACCCAGAAACATGGGCAAGATCTGACTGATGCAACTAAAAATTGCTCATTCCTAGGGCCCAATTCCAAACTGTGAAGTACACAGACTGGTTAAAGGATTGTTAGGCAGATATTTAGAGCTGGCCAGATTCTTAATATTCCTCATCTTTTATTTTATTGCTCCTGTAATAGGGCTCCCTTTCAGCTTCTTCAAGATCAAGTCTTGTGAAATCCCTTTGACAATACCTTTAGCCTAATGCACTCGATTCCACTTATGAGAATGGATGGACGCTGGTACTGTTAGCTGTTTATCTCGTAAAAGCTCATCCACTCTGAAGGGTTTTTTTTTTCTTGTTTAACAATTCTTATTCTTTGAAATTTTAAAATCTTATTGTAGATTTATGTTGTCGGTATGATTTCATGTCAGTGTTGACATAGAGCAAGATCCTTCCTTTTCTGGTTTTTTTTTTTTTTTTTTTTAGTTTATTCAGTATTGTTTTTGTTTTCGTTTTTTGATTGTCTGACTCATGATTAATGTTATCAGCCTATTCCACTCTTCAGTGATTGTTTTCCAATGTACTGTGTTTGCATATACATGTGAGCATATGAAATAAGTACGTAGCCTATTTATGTGTGTTGGTCCACAATGTGTGTTCGCACATCAGCATGGGGATAAAAGTGTGTGTGTGTGTGCACGCATGAACATTTCCGTATCTTGTGTGTGTATGAAGATGTGTGCACATTTGAATTTTTAAAATTATTGTTTTAACCTTTAAAAAAAATGGAGGGAAAAGTGTTGGGTAGGGTGGGGGTGGGGTGGGGGACTTAGTTTTAGGGAAGGAGGGAGAGAGAGTGTGTGTGTGTGTGTGGGGGGGGGGGGGGGGGGGGGGGAGAGAGTGTTCCAAGAGTGTGTAAAGAAAGAAAGGGAGAGGGGTTTTTTTTGTCATGCTTTATTAGGTGTAATTAAATGTTACTTCTTTTTTTTCTGGTTGTTTTTAATACATTTCTATTTTTCACATTTGTTATAAATGTTTTCTTAAATAACAGTAGAACCTCAGGTTTATCTGACAATGGACTGATTTCAGTGAGATAACCAACACGTTTGGAGTACAAGGTGTTTTGAATATAGGGCACATCTTTGATTTTTAAGAAAATCCTTTAACCACGAATATCACGCTTTTGAATATGAAATACATCAATTGCACTGTGAACAGAATTACAGTTTTCAGATGCACCAGAAAATGCATGTGTGACCATACACAGAGGCAAAACATGCTTTGGTGAGTGTCGGATTGATGGCCCACTGCATGATCAGAACAAACACTTTATATGATGTGTCGCAGTTTGGCAACAAATTAAAAGCTAAAACTGATTTAATGATTGACAAACACCCTGTCTACTATTTGAGGAAAAGCATTTCGTTTTGCAATCCAAAAGTTATGGAAAGCATTATGTATTAGATTCCAGACTAATAACAAAGTTAAGACGATCAGCTGAGAGGTAAAGCAATTGCTTCAAGATGGAGAAACAATTCCAAATCAAATATAGATCTACAGATATATAGATTTTGGGAAGCAGAATGTTCGTTTAAATGTTCACACCTGTATTTTCCTTCCTTACTTTTAGCAGATCCACTTGCATACACCTGTATTTTGTAAAGATGTTTATCTGTTTCAAAACTCCTTTCTGTACACATCATCAGTCATTCCTCGAGAGAAACCGAGGTTTTTGTGGTGGGAGTTACCAATAGCAGTTTTTCAGTAATTCTATTGACTTATTTACTCATAGACAGGTGCTTTCAGAAGAGAATATGAATCAGTTGACCATAATTTAGGTAGTGCTTACCATACTAGAAGCACTGTTCATAGATGAAAACAAGACAGAGGAACCAAGTATTTACTTTTTAAATTTGTATTCTAATTCCATGTGCGAGTTGGTTTCTCAACACCTTTCTTCTGTTGCACTTGGAACTGTGTCAGTGTGTGTAATGGTTATTTTGGAGTTTGTTTTATGAAAGAATGATTTTGACCTATGATTTGAAGAATTCTTCGGGGGGGGGGGGGGGGTTTCAAATGAGGAATGGTAAAAGATGCTCTGTATGTAAGAAGACAGGTAAATGAATAGCTGAACAAGGGCTTCAGTCCATCATGTATTCTCACAGAGCATAGTTATCTCTTCTTCAACTTTGTCGTCAATGTGGTCCAGGGAGCTGGGGGAGGGAAGCTAAATGATACCTGGTTTCATATGGACCTTTTTACTTGAACAGCTTGAAATGCGATACGAGAGACATGAGTGTGTGTCTCGGGCATAAGAGGTGTGCTTGTTGAGGAAGTTCAAAGGCAATTGTGACTGTCACGCTAACAGAAATGGCATACAAATTGAAATACTAAAATAGCACTTCACTTCATTTGAGCTTGAACCTGATCAGAGTGGAACCTTTTAAATGTGTGTGGTTTGGAGTTGATGCGTTTTCTTTTTTTCCTTTTTCAAGGCAACATTTCAGCATAATGAATTACACAATAGTGTGATCCAAGTTATAGCTTTAGAAATGTCCACTGCAGGGAAGGTCATGCATGGTTCTGAGGTAAATACTTTGGATTTTCTTTTCCCTTGATCTGGTTTATATTAGCATTCATTTAATTAAGATCATATAATCTGGACGTCAGACTCACTCTCTAAGTCTCTTGCTTTTTCAATCATGTATTGGCATCCGTCAGTCTTTGGAGACAATGGAATGGGCATTCTGTTAGTTCCTGTGGGGGGGGGGGGGGGGGGGGGGGGGGGGGGGGTCTGCTGTAGCTGAAGAGCCATGTCTGAGTGTCAGTCCTTGCCACATGGTGTGTAGATGAAGGTAGAGGGTGGTCTGCAGGTCTCAGGTTTCATCATGGGGATATGATGATTATGTAGTTCAGTAGCATGTTCGAAGAATCTGTATTCTGTAGCATGTTCAGAAGAATCTGTATCATAAGAACCAAATACATTTATCTGTATTTTGAATGGAAGTTTTAATTTTGATGTCCATGTTCAGTGTTGGGTTTGAAGCGTGGTTACACAGCATTGTACATGCAGTGATTCGGGCACTGGATTGTGAGTGTATGCTACACAAAAGGCAGTTTACCTTGTAATCTTATATCCAGTCATTCTTATATTCACCTCATTCTGTTAACACATGAATTTAGTGCATTGTGTTATTGACTCTACATGTGTTTGTCCTCTCATTTCCCTTACTCCATCAGATCATAACCTTTCCCACACCAAAGATGTTACAGACCAGAGAGTTTAACAGTTATTTCAATGGCCTTGTTTGGTCAGCTGTACTATAAGAATTAGAACTGTCAGTCACCTGTATCAGTACCATCTGAGTAAACTGCATAATGATCGCAGATGGATTATATTTTGATTAACCATTACCTTACGTTTTAGTATTAGAACCAGACAATATTCTTCACTGTATTAGAACATACATGTGGAATGCAAGGATACAAGATTAAGGTCAAGGCTTTTTCATAGTTGTAAGAAGAGCAAAGTCATGTATTTTTCATGAATAACATTGAAATGCATGTATTTGCTTGCTCCTGTGTCAGATGCTTCTACTTAAATCACTTTTTCCTCCTGATAATGTGATCATTTTGTTGAATGCATGTTCTGTTTTTCCATTCCTAGGTTTCTTTTAGGGAAGTTATGAAGTGATCAAAATGTATGATCGTCTAGTGATTGAAGATAAGCAATGGGATTAAACAAACCTGTCGTGTCACTCTCATACATGCGTGTTTCTCCATGTTCATCTTTGTTTCATGTATTATTTTAGTGTAGCATTGAATAAAGAAATTTTAAATTGGAGGAAAGTGTTTTTCATCTTCATGCACAGCTTCTTATTCAGGAGTGACTGCATTGATATTGCTGTATTTGGTGGGTTCCAAGGACCGTGCTTCTGTGATGGAAACTTTTTGTTTATACCAGACTTCAGTGGATGTTCCTATCCTGGATTAGAACTCGCGTCAGAAGTCACGATCTTCAGTGGTTTTGGCTGTCCACCCTGGTATCTACAGAACATCACATTATTGTGGCGTTTCCAACACAATGGGGGAAGCATCACAATCCAGTGGACTCCCAATGGGGCCAGTGAAGGACAGAGAAGAATCAAACAGAGAAGGAAAATGGAGGAGGTGATATAAAGAAGTATGTCACCAAAACTTTGTCATAAACAATCAAATCATAGGATCCACAATGAAAGAAAGTGATTTACTTGAATGTGTTGTCTATTGCTTTCAATACTTCCCTTTCATTTGTAAGCATTAAAGGCCATCTCTGCTGCTGACGTGTGCCATCTCATTTTCCAATAACTCCCTGGAGATGTTTCCATTTCCTCATGTCCATTGTTAGAGCAAGTCCAAGAATGCTGGGACATCCTTTCGACAATATGGTAGCATATTTTGATAGCAGTTGAGTGAGGGATTCAAACCAGACTGGGATCCGACTTCACCTAAGAAGCAATATGAGCAGGAAAGAACTATTTGACAGTGTTATGCCAAGAGGATCCTAGCTTACAAAATCATCCTAAGTATAAAACCCAACTGTCCACACATAGCCCTCTTGGGATAAGGGATGAAAGAAAATTACATCATGAAAAATCTACCGACTTCAAAAGCACTATACAGTTAATGACACAATAGCTAAATTGTTGACCTCCTTTAGACGGATAAGGCTTGGCCACACTGACAGCACAAGCCATTCCACTTAATAATTGGTCCAAGATTAAAGAGACAAGGGTGAAAAATTTATGAAAAACACCAAGTTTCACTAAAATTATTTTCTTTTTTGCCACTTCAGACAATGTGAACATTACAATGCATGCTATCTAGTTGCCATATTACAACAATGAATGAAAGCTGGTGTGTCATAAAATGTGACCAGAAAAAAAAAAAGTGTAAAAGAATTCCTGCAACAATTTTTGACAGCCGAATTGTCAACAAAAGCAGCACACATTTCAAAGTGTGTATGTGGCTTCAAAAAAAAAAGTTGCCAGGTCTTTGCGTCTACGATTTCAGCTTTCGTGAAAAACAATGTAATGCAGGCAGGTCAGCATGCAAAGGGACACAACTTTCTGAAACTATGTTGGAAAAATACTGACTTGCTTGCTTGACCCTGCATGCATGTGCCTTATAGGCAATTTAAAGCTAGATCAAAGATATTTAAACACTTAATTTTTTTTCAGGAAAATAAGATTTCTTATCCTATTTTACATTACTGACAACTGAACAGATGTATATAAATGCCCTACAATTTAGACAAAAAACACACACAAAAAAACAAGAAAAAAAAAGAGAACAAGTCATAATCCATAGCTCGAGGGAGGCAGGGACAAAACACAAACAATGATGCTGCTGCTATCTCACCTAATCAATGCATGTTCATCATGATATTTCATGGGTTTATGGTGCCCCTGTCCCTCCAATTAAATCTGAGCAAGTGCCATATGAACTAGACTAAATCAGATGTTAAACATGTGCATTTTCCTCCTGCATGAAAATACACAGAGCCACAAGAGAGGTTCAGCCACTAAGAGGTCTCTGCTTACCTATGTGGCCCTGCAGGATCACAAAAAATCCTGCTGGCAGTTAAAAATACAAGTTTGAATCCCGCTGCCATCTAACGCAAACAGTACAATTTTTCTCTTGCCATCTTGATACTAATTGTTCATTGTGGTGTTAGTTCCCTAGTCCCAGTCTCTTGATACAGTTATCTTGTCTGCCTTGCCACTTTTGGCTGGTGTGAACATTAAATCGAAATGTTGCTAACTCACTCACCAGGCAATGCCAGAGTTGAAACCTGTTCCTCTCAAGCCTAAGAAGCAAGTTTTCTAATCAACTACATATTTACATAATAGAAGAAAAAAAAGAGTCATTACAAGAAACCACCATTATGTCTAAGAATTATCACCAATGAATTTGACCTATGCACAAAAAAGGGAGGAACAGACGAACACACACACACACACACACAAAAACTTAAGTTCAGAAAGGCATAATGTTTTTCTTAAGTTTCAACACAATTTCATTAAGCATACATTCTTATACAGGGGACATTTCTTTGCCATGAATACAATTCATCTTAACTAAGAATGAATATGAATGTACTTATGTGTTGGAAAATTATGAGACAGATTAGGGGGGAGGGGGGGGGATGTCATTGGAAAAAAACATTACATTTTGTCAACAGCAAGTCTGGAAGCACGGTCACATATGCATAAAGAAATAAATTTTAAAAACATTTTGACAATTGCAAACATACAACTCTAAATCAGTATTTTCCTAACAATGGCAAAACATACCAGTGCCAGTATCTATGTACTTGAGTAACAACTGACGGAGAACATTAAATTTCTAGAACAGATGACGCATTATTTACACATCAAAGCAATCCTAGAAAGATCTTTTTTTTTCCATTAATCATTTTCTTGAAAAACTGTCCCTTTTGGTGTACCTATCGTACTCAGGAGAGCGGGAACGGTATCGGTGACGACGTTCTTGCCTGTCATAACCATAATCTCGTCTGGATCTTTCGTTGCCTCGTTCTCTTCTTTCTCTCCAGCCTCTGTCGGCATTCTTCATCATTTTGGTACATCCGAGCATCTGACCTTTGCTCAGTGTCAGCTGAATGCTTGAAGGAAGCTGCCATAATGGGCTTTCGGAAAGGTCGATCTCGGCCTCCAAACCGAAGTTGACCAGATTCTTTTTTGCCCCCAAACACCCTCCTAATCTTCGAGGAACCCAGTTCTTCAGAGTTCTTGCATGCTCATAGTCCACCAGCACTTCTTTTTCATCTATGGTTATGCTTTTTCCATCTACATAAGCATGACGGACTGATTTTTCACTTTCAAACTCCCAAAACCATAACACTTGGAAAATCCAGTTACAATGTCTCTGACCAAACGATGCTGTCGAATTTTCCCATATTGCCGAAACACATTGTACAGAGTCTCTTCATCTGTTTTCGGAGAAAGACGGGCCACAAATAAAGTCAATTTGGGATCTCCTTTCACGCGCCTGTTGGGTTTGTACTTGGCAGACAATGCACGAGCGATGGCACGATCATGTGGGTACTCGTCTGTCCCGTCTATGCTTCCAGCCAGCAGTGGATCATACTCCTTGTCCAGGTAAGGTGAGAATCCTTCCATTTTTACTGCAACAAAGTCAAACATGGTTTAATAAATATAACAAACTTTCAATAAGCATTTTTTGTTGTTTTGTTTTTCAATGCATCAAATTCAAATATTTGACTTCTGATTAAACTGCAGGTAAAGTCAGTCCACACAAGTCCCACTCCCTGGTCATCTCTCTGAGAGTATGCATTATGCGTAACATTGGTTTTTCTTGACATAGCAGCAAACATGAAAATGTATCACCTGGGTGCATATTTTCATACAACAGATATCACAATATATCCTAATAATCTCAACTAAATGTAAATGACAGCAAAAGATCCTTTTTGCATGGTAGCATAAATCCCAGTGATATGATGCTACAACAGAGACAAATGTGTTGTCACTTATCATCCAAACATATTGATTTACACGCAATCAACTTTATACATGTATATTTTTCAAAGCCAGAACTGCAAAAATTGCAACATTCACTGGACCAGCAATGCCTAAAACTAGTGGCAGCCAAGGGTTAACCAAGGGCTTGCTGGTTTCTGTACAAGACTGAAAAATTCTGACTGGCAATATGCACTGGATCTATACTTCGAACACAATAGAAAGATGAAATACTGAAAAATTTTCAAATATCCCTCTGCCCAAATGAGACAGAATCTCTATCAGTGGCCACGCCCCCCCCCCCCCCCCCCCCCCCCCCACCCCCCCACACGAGTCACTTTTTCCCTTAGTCCGCCCCCACCTCTGCCTTCTCCCAGCCACTGCCCCAAAGATATACCTGCACTGAACCCCACGAAGAACAAAAACACAATTACAAAGAAAAAAAAGTGGTGGAACTCGGGATTGAACATGATATCTTTGGCTCTTCAGTTTAACCCTTTTCTCACTAAGCAATTCAGACTGACAGAAAACATAGTGCTTCAAATCTATATATCTAGATACATGTTTGCCCAAGTTTGAAACCCAATATTGCTCTACTTTGCCACTTGCTTTAAAAATGTGACTACCACGACTGTCTAGCACAAAAATGATTCCCTCTTGACCCACTTTTCCTGTGATGGGACTGACAAGATAAGTGTGCAATGTCGCTGATTCTGGTCATTAGCACTGGTGATGGACAAAGTGAGGAGTTGACAACACAAACAGAGAAACCTGTCCTGTTTAATGAGGACAACGTCAGGTCAAAACCTCATAATACTATGTAAGTGTGTAACAAGAATTATGCCTCACTGAGTGTGGATTACAGTCTGACCTACTTGCCTCAAGCAAGACAGCCTATGTGCGTGTGTGTGCGTGCGCTGGGCAAGGCACAGCACAAGTGATGAGAAAGCATATGCTTCAGCTGATTAACTCCTGGTCGTCTGCTATCCTACTCCTAAACCTAATCACCAATCTATTTGGATGATCTTTCAAATCAGTTTGTTCTCCTCAATGACTCCAGTCAAATCCCACAAAATACTCTTTTATCATGTATCCATTCTACTGACTGCAAATGAGGTATGGCCACCATTTTCGTTCTCTTCTTCACCTTTCATTAAGGGGATAAGTGGGTGAATGTTATCCCTGTTTACACACTCCTGCATGTTCAATTCCCCTGCATGAGAAATACTTGCTTGGTTCTTATTGAATAACAGTTATGTACATAACAAAACTAGTTTTGTTATTCATGCAACCCTGGAAGGATTGACTTATAAGTTGAGCCATTGGTTTCAGATTCTAAACAAAGGTGTCCGTTTCTCCAATAATTTACATTGACCAGTACCTGCCTGTAACATTCCAGTTGCAAAAGTAAATCCCCAAAGTCCAGTTTATTATTGCCAACATTTTCATTTTCAATAAACAAGCAAAACCAAACTCTGATGGTGTGGAAATGAACATGGTTCAAGTCTCCGTTGAAGGCTCTGCTGTTTAGCCGAGTGCCAGCTGGTTGGATGGCTTTTGTGTAAAACAGGATTAAAACTATATTACATGTATAAATCTAGTGTGGATTTCCACTAGTGGCCACTTTGGGGGGGCTGCAGGTCACTGGAGCTGCAGCGCAGGCGGCTGAAGAATGCCACTACTGTTGGAGCTGTAGTGGTCTCGCTTGAAAGTTTATTCCACTCCCTCACTGTTCGGGGGACGAAGGAGTTGTGTAGAGCTGGGTGTTTTGAGTGCTGAAAGATGCGAGCACTATCCTGCCGCAGATCTGGAATGAGAAGGACGGTAGAGCATGGAGGGTGGAATATAGATCTACCAGCATATTCTCGATACGATTCAGCATTCCAGTCTGTTGTGGTGCCTTCTGGTTTCGAGGCTGTCCCACTGGAGTTTCCAGAGAAGATCAGTGACAGTGCCTGGTGTGCGTTCAAAATAGCAGTTGCAGGCATAGCGAGCTGCTCTTCTCTGGACCTTTTCCAGGAGGTCAATGTCTTGTCTCTTGTGGGGGTCCCAGACAGTGGAAGCGTATTCTAGTGTAGGACGAACGATGGTCATATAGGTGGCTTTGCGGACCTCAGCGGTTTCAGTTTTTTAAGTTTCTGCAGAGAAAACCTACTGCCCTGTTCCCTTTGGCTGCCATCGTTTCAACATGCTTGGTCCAGGATAGATCCTTTGTCATGGTTACTCCCAAGTACTTGGCTGAGGATACTGCTTCCAGGGTTTGTTATGAGTATATGCAGAGTGGAAGGAAAGGTGTCTGCCTGGCGAGATGTGGAGTGTGTTACACTTTCCCGCATTGAATCTCATCTGCCAAGTGTCTTCCCAATCTGCCAGGCGGTCAAGATCTGCTTGCAGCAAGGACTGGTCTTAGCACTGCAGACATTCTGTAGAGGAGAGCATCATCTGCGAACAGCTGGGTGTTGGAGTCCTTGGCCACATCAGGAAGGTCATTTATGTATGTAAGGAAAAGGAGTGGACCCAAGACAGTGCCTTGGGGGACACCGGAGAGGACAGGGGCAGGAGATGAGTGTACGCCTTCAAGTACCACTTGCTGTGTTCTGCCGAAGAGGAACGACTGGATCCAGCCATGGGTGTTGTTCCGTACTCCATAGTAGTGCAGTTTCCGCAGCAAGCGTTGGTGAGGGACCTTGCGAAGGCCTTGGAGAAGTCTAGGAGCACTACATCTACTTGCACACCCTGGGAAAGTCTCTTAAACAATGTCATGATTAGTGACAATCAACCGAGTCTCGCAGGAGCGACATTGGCGGAAGCCATGTTGACAGTCAGTGAGAACTTGGTGGAGGTTGAAAAAATCCATTACGTTGCTGTGTACAATGTGTTCTAGCACTTTATACATGATAGAAGTCAGAGACACTGGTCTGTAGTTTGCTGGCAGGCTTCGATCACCCTTTTTGAATATCGGGACAATGTTGGCCTGTTTCCAATCGGACGGAACTTGTTCAGTGTCGAGAGAGAGTTGGAAGAGTTTAGTGAGGAGAGGAGACAGTTCTGAAGCTGTGGTTTTTAGAACGAAAGCTGGAATGTTGTCTGGTCCGGTGGCTTTTTAAGGCTGGAGATTTATACTGGGGCATTTTGAAACTAGTTGTTTTAGTAACCAAAATGAAAGGGGAGAGAGAGAGAGAGTTGGAAGAGTTTAGTGAGGAGAGGAGACAGTTCTGAAGCTGTGGTTTTTAGAACGAAAGCTGGAATGTTGTCTGGTTCGGTGGCTTTGCAAGGCTGGAGATTTATACTGGGGCATTTTAAACTAGTTGTTTTAGTAACCAAAATGAAAGGGTAAACAGTTACTAGCACAAATTTTATTGTTAACCTTGGCATCAGAATTCAATTGAGAACTTTATCTGTTTAAAGAACTACATTTAAAAATGAACTTAAAAATTACTCTGCCGCCTCGCCAAAGAAACAACACAACAAACGCAATGCATTTTGACCTGAATTTTCTTCTTCTTCCAGATGGGGATGTTTAACCTGCCCGTGCCCACAGTCTTCAAGTAGACTATTCTGGCACACAGGTTGCATGCATTGTGTATTTTCGTGTAGCCGGTACTCACCCGTCTTAGGACATGAGCATCGGGAATCTTTAGAGTCCGTGTATGGTCTTTAGTGCATGTGACACAGACTAGACCTCGGTTTATAGTCCCATCCGAACGACTATAGGGGGGATGGAGTCAGAACCAAATGTTAACTCCGAGGGAAAAATCCCCTAGACCGAAATTCGAACCGCAACCCCAGGATCACGAGTCCGGCACTCTACCAACTGAGCTATCGGCCCCCCCATTTTAATGATGAAATGTTTACTGTGGTTTGGACAGTAAACATGGTCTGCCACTTTACACAGAAAGGAATTTGTTGCATGCAATAAATTTTATGGGCTGTCACTCTATGAGTCTATCTGCAATGGGCATCGCTTATCACGTAATGACAAGACATAACAGCACACAGAAGAATAAACAAATCTATGTAATTAATGATGCGTTCTGTCCAGATGCCAAGGAGCAATATTACGTCAACCAACGACAAAGATTGTGAACAAAGTATGTGCACAATGCTGGATAAGCCACTGGAAGTGGATAAGAAAACCGAGTTACTCTCATGGCCTAAATTCTAATCCTAAACGTTCTATTAGCCTTATACTGACCGAAATCCCGACTGCATCAAACTTTAAAGATTCAAACCATTGTGCGTGACAGCTGAGTTTCTCATTTCTCTCGACCAAGAGTAAAAATGTTCACGAACCGCATACGCTCACAACGTAACCTACTCGTTTTTGAATGTACCAGTATTTTAGGAAGAAGTAATATCCATCCCTTCATTGAAATCAATATTACCTGAAAATTGATAGAGGAGGGGATGTCGTGAAGTGCTCTTCCTAAAGAGAAAATACGAAAATGAAAATGTTGCAAGTTTCTCTTCGTTTTTCAGAGAAAGAGAGAGATGCACAAAATTATGTATATATTATGGTTTCACAATAGTGCGTATTTACCTCCTGAAATTGCAGGTAACAATGTGACCGGAAATAGTTCGCATGAACATGCGCCAAAAATCTCTTCCGGTGTCATAGCCCAACTGTTCCCCACACTCCCAAGCTGTACCCCGGACGGAATCGGTTAGCTCAAGCTGTCCATTTGCCAGATGAAGTGTCTAAATTCATCTAAACTCACCTGCCTGGATTGTTCTTCACTTACCCATATTCTCCAAGCACCTGAATGATGTCGGTAACAATTTCGGTATAGGGATTTTTCCTCGTGAGTTAACATTGGTTTGAATCATCCCCCTATTGTGTGCGGATGGGCTATAACCGAGGTCTAGTCTGTGCAATGCACTAAAAGCATTAACACGGACTAAAAATATCCGATGCTCAGTTCTGAGACGCGTGATCACGGTAACGAAAAACAATTCATACACATGTGTTAATAATGGTCAATCTGATGACCGCTGACATTACTGAAGAAAAGAGAGAAGACAACTAACTTTAACTCCTATCATACGTCTCCTTAGAATACATCGTTACGTAAATGCAGCCGTAAGTTGATTGTCAATTGTTGGTCCAGCGTTAACTCTCCAGGAACCTAGCAGTTGTAACAACTAGCAAGAATTATTATCAAGTCGAGGTTTGTGGGTAGAGTATCAAATTTTAATTGACGGAATTTTAGTTCGTTGGCTTCATCACAAATTGTCATGATTCCAGTGACATCATGACACCTTCATTGACTTCCTGTTAACTAACCATTTGACCATTCCTCCTGTTCAGCTTTTCTACCAGATTATAAACAGTGAAGCGAGTATACAAGCTCAGTATTTTCCATTAAATTTCCTTCTGGTCAGCTTAAGACATTGTTTTGCTGTTTGTCCTTCATGGGTTCAGATTACCACAATTTCTTCTATCACTGGGTAGTTGCGTGTGTATGATTATGGCTGATCAGGCCGATCCTTGCACTGAATAGTCTGTTGCATAGTGGACAGGGCAGACTTGGAGGTGAGCCAAGCTGAAAGGTGGTGCTTGCTCTGTTGTTGTTGTTGTTGTTGTTGTTGTTTTTTAACCTGAAATTGACGTTTTTTCGCCTTGTTTCAGAGCCTTTCACTCAAATTTTTATCATGGTGCGCCAAGTTGACCGATTTTGTGCAGCTTCTTCCCAGGAGGCAGGAGTGATGCTACAGCACTTCAGTTAGGCCTTCATGTGTCTTTGTAGTACTGTTTTTGTCCTCCATGGAGGATGCTTGCCTTACAGCAGCTCGTCATAGTGCACATGCCCTGCACACCTGAGTTTAGGGTGTGTTAGCATCTCAAGAAAACGAAGTTGAAGAGCTTTCTATCAAGCCAGTATTTAAAGCCAACTCAAATGTCACCATCTCGGAAAGCATCCATCAACATGGAAGAGAACATGATACTGAAGAGGGTGGGGGCTAGCCCACAGCTCTGTTTGACGCCATTTGAAACAGGTAATGGCTGTGGGTACTTTCCAGCATCCTGCATTCTTGCCTGCATACCATCAAGAAACCGCCAGACCACTGAGATTAACCTTGAGGGCATCCAAACTTGGCCATGATCTTCCACAATTCACGGCAGACAGTGTCGAATACCTTGGTCAGGTCCACAAGCGTGGTGTAGGGGCTGACACTCTGCTCCTGATATTTCTCCTGTAGTTGCTATGCAGCAAAAATCATGTCCACAGTGCTGTGACCCCTCCTAACTCTGCATTGGCTCTTAGGTAGCAAGCCTTGCTCCAAGTGCTGATTGAGATGGTTGAGTAGGATTCTGGCCAGATTCTTTCCTGCGATTGGGAGCAGTGAGACGCCATAGTGGTTGTCAAATATTCTTCAGTTCCCTATCCACTTGCTGAGGTTAACAATAGAAGCATCTTTGAATTCTTGCAGAAGTTTCTCTCAGTTCCACATGGACTGGGAAAACTAAGTGAGTTTTATGATCAGCTGCGGGCCATCAGAGGGATATATTTCAGCTGGGATATGTCAGCACCAAGAGCTTTACCACTGTACATTTAGCTTCATAGCTTTTTCCACTTCATTTTTGGTTGGGAGATCATCAAGGGTGTAGACAATTGGGACTTGAGGGTGTCTTGCTATTGCTTTGTCATTAATCATAGATGGGCGGTTGAGGACAATGTTAAAATGTTCAGCCCAGCGTTCAATAATCTTTTCCTTGTCAGGAATCAGTCTATTCCCATCAGCACTGAGGAGAGAGGACGATCCTGACGATGTGGGGCATTAAGCACTTCGTGTCATTGCAACCGGCAAAAGACTGGATCTCTTCATCCTTCTTAATCAGCCATGCATCCTGCATTTTACGCAGCTCAATTTGTGCAGTATTTTTGGCTATGGTGAATGCAGCTCACTTGGAAACAGAGTTAGGATCGTTAAGGTGGGCTCTATGGAGTCTGTGTTTCTCATTGACTAACGATTGGATGCAATCATTATTTTATCGAATCAGTCCTGATGCTTTCATGTGATGGGACCCACCACTTCTGAGGCAGCAGCATAGACTGTATCACGAAACATCTCCCAGTCTGTTTCCACGTCATGGGAACTGAACTTTGAGGTAGATCTAATTGCAAAGTGAGACGACTGCAGTCGGAAATCTAAACAAATCTTAAATAAATGTTAGCGAACCGCCCAGAGAAACGTGGACAAACGAGTCACAAGACAAAACACAACGCGTTTCGACCTCTTAGGTCTTCTTCAGGTGAGACACAAACGAATATAATAACGAAAATTCACTCAGCTTTGATCGCTTCAGATCGCTTCCCATCAGCACTGAGGAGAGAGGACGATCCTGACGATGTGGGGCATTAAGCGATCTGAGGCGATCAAAGCTATGTGAATTTTCGTTATTTTATTCGTTTGTGTCTCACCTGAAGAAGACCTAAGAGGTCGAAACGCGTTGTGTTTTGTCTTGTGACTCGTTTGTCCACGTTTCTCTGGGCGGTTCGCTAACATTTATTTAAGATTTGAACTTTGAGGGTTTCAATTTGCTGTCAAGTTCTTGCACCAGTCTATGCTTGAGACTTAATACTGCC
Source organism: Conus ventricosus (assembly GCA_018398815.1). NCBI lineage: Eukaryota > Metazoa > Mollusca > Gastropoda > Neogastropoda > Conidae > Conus > Conus ventricosus. The sequence goes on from CM031603.1 coordinate 78,359,277, forward strand.
TTCGTTTCTCACTGTTAGATCTTTTTCATTTTTCGTGGCAGAGCGAATATGCTTAAGTTTATATATAACACTGTTAACTTGACACAACACAACTGACGATCAACTGACAATGTGACAATTATTTATTGTT